>JAWWTY010000037.1:24278208-24337990 GCA_035222235.1 Margarornis squamiger
AAGTAAGCTGCTGCACAGTCCTGATAATATGAGTGTCTAGAAAGTTTTGTTTTAACACAAGAGAAACTGTCAGTCACATGCAGACATTCTGGACAGTGGGCTTTTTGGCTTTTTTTTCTTAGTAAAGCAAATTCTTCCCCCACAATATATTCTGACTTAAGCCCACTGGGCTGAGGTAGAGTTATTTTTTGTCTCAGTGGCTGGTATTGGGCTGTGGTTTGGATTTATGCTGGAATCAATGTAGATCATATAGAGAAGTTTTTGTTATTGCAGACCAGGCCTTACATAGAGCCAAGACCTTTTATGTTTTTCCTACTGCCACGCTGGCAAGAAGACTGGGGGTGCATGGGAAACTGGGAGGAGACACAGGTAGAAGAAGTGACCCCAACTGACCAAAAGGATATTCCAGACCATATGGCTTCACGCTCAACATATAAATCTAGGGGAAGAAGGAAGGAGGGGATTTTTGAAGTGATGGTGTTTGTCTTCTCAAGTCACTGTTAGATGAGATAGGGCCCTGCTCTCCTGGAGATGGCTGAACACCTGACTGCCCATGGGAAGCAGTGAATTAATTCCTTCTTTTACTTTGCTTGTGTGTGCAGCTTTTGCTTTCCCTGTTGAACTGTCTCTATCTCGACCCAAGAGTTTTCCACCTTTTAGCCTTCCGATTCTCTTCCCGGTCCTGCTGGTGGGGTAGTGAGCAAACGACTACGTGGGGCTTGATTGCTGGCTGGGCTTAAACCTCAACAGTCCAAAAGAAAGGAGGCCCTTCTAAACATGAGAACTTTCCCCCTGTACTCGGCATTGGTGGGGCTGCTTCTCAACTACTGCATTCAGTTCTGGGCCCCTCATCTTGCAAAGGACATGGAGATACTGGAGCGTGTCCAAAGAGCAACAAGACTCATAAAATATTTAGAGAACATGTCTCATGAGGAAGGCTGAGGGAGCTGGATTTGATTAGTCTTGAGAAGAAGAGGCTCAGGGGGTAATCTCATTGCTCTCTACAACTACCTGAGAGGACATTGTAGTGAGGGCCAACATCTTCTACCATGTTTGCAGTGAGAGGACTAGAGGAAATGGCCTTCAGCTGAGACTGGGAAGATTCAGATTAGGTGTTAGAAAAAAAATTTTCACTGTTAGGGTGGTCAGGCTTTGGAATAGGTTGCCCAGGGAGGTGGTGGAATTACCATCCCTGGAAGTGTTTAAGATGTGTCTGGATCTGGTGCTGGGTGATGTAGTTTAGAGGTTACAGTGACAGTGCTGAGTTGACAGCTGGACATGATGATCTTAAAAGTCTCTTCCAGCATTGATGATTCTATGATTCTATCAGTCATTTGAATTGGCTGCAGACTGGTATGTGCACACAGCTGGCCAGGTCTCACTTCTGTACCCCTCCTCTGACAGTTTTCTTGTAAGGGTCTGTTAGCAATAGGAGATGAGATGGCACTGGCTTGGTGTAAAAGAACTGTGCTTGAAAAATAATTATGCCTTCATATTTCTTGTCCACTTTATGTGAAATGGAGAATCCTGTGAATGTAATTTACTAGATTAGATGACTCAGATCTACTGTTGCTTCATTTGTGGATGTCAGCCCTATCCCTATGAATGTAAAGTGAAGGTAAGGGCCAGCTAATCGGGTGGGACTTTGACATTCCGCAGAGGCTTCAAATTCCTGTCCTGTTCCAGGACTCCCTAGAGGACCCCTCCCAAAGAGCTCTGTTTTCCTATTACCTCTGCTAATGGGACTGAGACCTGTATACCACCATGAATGATGAATGCTGGCAGGGTCCTTTGAGGTGGGAGTCTAAAATTCCACACCCTATTCCCTTCCCACAGACTTCTGTCAGTAGGAACCTGTTCTTATCAATTTGAATGATGCACCTTTTTTCCTGTACTATGGAGAATAGTAGTAATAGTGCTGCTATAGCAAACAATACTTAGGCAGTCTTAGACCACACGGGATTATTTTGATTAAAGAATGTTGGTTTTTTTTTAAATTTTGATTTTATTTGATTCTTTATTTAAAATGTTGTCTTCTGGCAAGTAAATAAATAGCTGCAGTTAACTCACTATACAAGTTAATTGGCTGAACTAAGCAGTAAAATTTACCTGCAGTAACAACATCAGGGTATTTCTGAAATACAAAGGCCCACATGTAATGGTCAAATATTGCTGGCCAAGAAAAAAATCTATACTGAGTTTAGTGAAACTGGAATGCTGAAAACACAGGCAGTTACCTGGAGTAAACACTTACGACCTTTCATCTTCAAATTATTTAAAGGTTATTAATTGGCTCCAGAAGATTCCAGAAACATTAGTGTTGCCATTCTTATTTAAAAAATGAGACCACAGAATTAGAAAAGGTAGTGACTTTCTAAGAGTGGTTAGCACTGAAAGGAAGAAAAATCAGCCTTAAAATGAGGAGGAGTTGGTCCTGCATGAACACCAATAATTTTATAACTATCACTGGAAGTAAGTGTAGTATTATCTTTCCCCAGAAGTGCATTACTGTAATTCTAATGAAACTAGTTAATTAATGAGCTGGTTAACTAACACAAGCATGCTTGAAATTAAGACTTTCCTATCCTTTATGGAGTTCACACTTTACATTAAAAATTCCTTTTATGACACAATCAAAGCTGGCAAATATGTTACTGAATTTGATCCTAAAATTTTGGTTTTTCCTCTACATTTTCCACTATAACTAGTTTCTAGTAAAAAAAAGTTTTATTTCCTTCAAATCACCCACAACATACCCAATAATGCACCTTTTCTTGCTATGTAGAAACAAATCCTCAGCTTAGGGTATCACATTTGGGTCAGGTTTGGATACAGCACAGACTCATCCCTCTCTGGAACAGTGTGTGCCTTCCAAGTCTGGTCAGACGCACGTTGTACAACTGCGCCTGAAGGCAAGTGGCAGTGGTTTACATTAGGATCAGAACTGGGCTTGGGACAGTGAGTTCAAGAAGTAAAAGAATAATGCTTCTTTCTTTAGCCATCTCCAGGCTCCACCCCATTTCTCAAAATTGCTGGACTATTTACAAATATTTAAGAGAATCTCTGTGTTATTAGAAGAATGTTTACACTGACATGCAGCTATACAACCAAGGCCCACCCCAAAGACAAGAGCTGTGCTGTATTATCAAAATATGTACTGGTTCTACTCTCCACTACCATACAAGGCAGCTCTGCATTCCTCCTGGTAACCTTTTATTACCTCCTAAGTTTTCCAGATCACTGCCACATTTCTTAAACTTCATGGAATGATTGCAGGCTTGATAAATATAAAGCCCAGATTCTGCTTGGCAGTTTCATATGAAAATGTCAAAATGAAGATGAAAAGTATTTCAGAAAATACTATTCAGACCATTTGTATAACTGCACTGCAGTTATAAAGTTTACAGATTCAATAAACTTTACTGGTTAGAGTGAACCAAGCATCAAAATATCACTGTGAAGTTGCTATTACACCCATGTCACATAGGATATTAGCCTAGGAACAGAATGACCAAGGAATTTAGACAATGTCCTGTTGCATTCAGCAGAGGACTGGAATTAGATGTTGGATGTTTCTGCTTTGCAGTCATAGTCTCCAGCACACTAAGCTATGCTGATTTTTTATGCTTTTAGACAGGAAGTATCAAAAGTATTACATAAAAAGGGTTCCAAACAGCTTATATTGATACTCTCCATGCATTATGATTAAAATAAAGGGGGCTAAGAGTCCGTTTGTTTGTTGGAATTAAGAAATTTGTAGAGGAATATTCAGTTTTAGAGGCAATATCCCCAACATCTTAAAAAAAAAAAAAAAAGGCAAGAAGCAATGAAATAGATGAAATTCCACAAAAGCAGCCTGAAAAGCTTCTGAATGTCTATCATACAGAGAGTTTTTAAAGAGAAAAAAGTGCACTGAATTCCTGGAATGAGAGAGATGCTGTTGGTATTCTGCCCACAATGTTCTGGCTTCCTATTCTGGAAGGTCATTAAAATGTTTTCTAAGAACTGATGAACTGTTTACTGATTTTGTTCTTACTGATTATTTCTGATTTCTCTCCTAAATACCCTACCAAATTTATTTATTAAAAATGCCTCCCAGCTTGTTTCAGATGGAACTTTAAGCTACATTGTTGGCTTTTTTCCCATATTTTCTTTGATGAATACCTGTGTCCAACTGAGACAAGACAACTCTCAATACCTTCTACTGAGTCAAATTTCTACACAGTCTAACAAAAAGATGTCAATACCTAAAATTTAGCTGTCAGAATGTGTCATTTTTGGGTCCAGAATTTGAAATGCAGTGAAGGTTAGTGCCAAAATACCAACATGCTGAGCAGTCAGTCACCCCACCAAAACACACCAGTAGGAAATCCTGCAAATGCTGAACATGGATTTTTCTGCCTGTTCTGAAGCTTACCAGTGTCAGCTAGAAATGGGTGCAGACCACACTGAAGTGCTAGTTAAGGTACTTCTGGAAGGACTCTTCAGACTGAGTCATGTGTGGATGTGTTTTCCGTGTGGGCGGTCTGTGTGTGAGAGAGACAGAGCAGTCTCTTCTCCAGGAACTTCAGCCAAACTTGGCAGAGGGATGAAGATCTAATATTAAGTTCCTAAAAGTTTTTGAAAAACTTGCAAAACAAGTTTTGCCTGTTAATGCTAAACCTCTGCTGAGCCTCAGCCTCTAAAAGGCAAGAGAAATTTCACATGGGCAAATGAGATCTATTGAATTCTTTAACCATGGGAAATGCTTTAGTCAGAGTTATGTATTAAGCAGCAGAAAAAACCTTGGACTGGAGTTCTTGCCTATATGGAGTTTCTGCTGCCTAGTAAATCTAGATGATAGAAGTCATAAACACATTTCTGAATATGTTCTCCCAATTAGATTCTCTGAAGTCTGCAAGGGATAAACTGCTGCAGCTTAATATAATTCAATTAGATTGTCAATTAATCACAAAACCTCTGTGAGTTAAGCTGCTTTGGTTCAAGTACTCAGGAATACTTGTTCCCCCTTCCAGAATCCAGTTGCATCTCTGTACTGGGGACTTTGGACTTATGGAGGGAAGAAGCTATGGAGCAATCCTCTCAGCAAGAGGGAGAAATGACAACTGGTGGGTACCTTTTCAGTGGTGTGTGACAGTGAAAACCAGAGCAGGACAAGAGATACAAAGAATTATATCTGTTGTTCGAATAAGCAGGTTGGTGACTATGACTTGGTTGGACAAGGCTCTGAGTAACTTGATGTACCCATGAATTTTACCCTGCTTTCAGCAGAGGATCAAACTGGATGATGCCTAGTGGTCTCTTCAGTTTAAATCTTTCTGTGATGCTATGAGCTCTCAAATACTGATTTCATGATTAAAAAGATAGGTGATTGAATTTCCTTTTATGCTGCTTAACTGTTACCAGGCCATGAACACCTGGCCTGTATCTATCCCTGTGTTTCATTTCTGATTTGATTTCTCAGAATCAGAAGTGAAATCCCTCAGAATCAGATTTGCTTATTAGGAAGTGTCACAAAGTTAATCTCAGACTCCAGCAGAGTGCATAAAACCATTATCACACAAAAAAACCACTTTGCTTTTTGCATTTGAGGCACATCTATTAAACACCATGCAAGTGTAACTGATGACTTTTTAGATATGTGCGCAGCATTAGGAGCATGGATAACTGCTGAATCATGGAATGGGTAAGGTTGGAAGGGACCACAGTAGGCCACCTGGTCCAACCTCCCTGCCCAAGCAGGGTTGTCCTAAAGCACATGGCACAGGATTGCATCTAGACAGTTCTTGAACATCTCCAGTGGGGGGGACTCCAAAACCTCTGGGCAATCTGTTCCAGTGCTTGGTCAACCACATGGGAAAGAAATTCTTCCTCATAGTCAGATGGCACTTTCTGTCCATCAGTTTCTGCCTGTTGCCTCATGTCCAATTGCTTGGCACCACCAAGAGCCTGGCTCCATCCTCTTCTCACCTTTCCTTCAGATACTTATAGACAATGATGAGGTCCCTTCTTGGTTATCTCTTCTTGAGGCTGAACAGGCCCAGCTTCCTCAGCCTTTCCTTGTAAGAGAAATCCTCCAGTCTCTTAATTACTTTTGTTGCCCTCCACTGGACCTACTCTGGGAGCTCCATCTCTTGTATTGAGGGGGCCAGAACTGGACACAGCACTACCTGATGTGGCCTCACAAGGGCTGAAGAACAGCCATTCCTCACCATCTGTCCCTGGACATCCTCTTCACTTTATCTCACGACCCTGGTTATTGCAGTCTGTTTCCTACCCTCATGTTCTGATTTCTACCCATAGCAATTAAACAGCATCATCAACTTTTCTTTTTTAGAGCAATGGAACTTATGTTTTCTACCTTTTAATAGTAAGTCACAATTATCTCAGAGTGCCTCCATGATTCAGCGTTATGCCCCCTGACCTACTGCACTTTTTTCCTCTCCATTTTCCCACTCATGTTCATTCTAAAATACTTTCCCTGTGCCTCCTCCTCCTATACAAATTCCTGATCACGCTGTTTTCCACTTCTGCACTTCCTCCTGGACTTACGGCCTTGTCCTCAGCTTACTCCCTTCTTAAAACCTTCAGAACATCTCTTCTCTTGCAGTTCAAAGCATATTTTCCTGCTGTTTCTCTGGGCCCTGCCCTGTGGATGCAGCAGCCCGTGTGCAGAGTGCAGCACAGACGGCATCTGCCGGGGAACCAAGGAACAGCAGGTCGTTGCTTCCAATAGTTCAGTTACTGCTACCATAGAAATCAAGTCTTGATTCACGCAAACAACTAATCCAGGACAAACAGTAAATACTCTTGGTGTTTTATTCTGACACTGATTTTTTTTTTTTTTTTTTAACAAATGAAAAGTTAACAAATACACGAAGCTTGACTAGTTTCTCATAAACCGGGTGCAAGTTTTCTACAATGCTGGGCTTGAAGCCAACTCTGAGCAATGCTGGGCTTAATTTGTAGCAGCAACATCCTCTTATTTGCTTCTTTTTTCACTTGTTTAGAGGGAAGACAATGGGGAAAACTGATCTGTTACAGTTTGTTGGGATTGCTCATAGCAACAGCCAAACTCCACAGTGCTGCTCTGGTGGGGGCACAGCGAAGCAGGTAGTGGCTGAGTGCTTACCAGGTAAACCTCTCTGGGTCAGTTTTTGTGAGTCAGGCAGTGAACATACAGTGGCTATCTAAAACTGGAGCCTAGTCCTGGCTCATATGGTTTTGGACTCTTATTCCCTAAAGTTCCTTTACCTATCATTAACAAAGATACGGAAAAAAGAATTGCATTATTTTCAGTACTTGATGATATGCTTTCTATTTAACACCTACTTCTAGGACCTCTTTGCAGTACACTTAGCTTTAAGTACTATGCTTTGGCCTTATGCTTAATTAACAAACTCAATTTACTTATTTACTGAAGGATTGAGTAAAGGCACAGTTAGAAGGCCTTGCATTTATTTAGCTTTGTTCTTTTAAAGTTTTTCCAAGGCTTTTACCAGTCTCATTTTTACAGACCCACAAGATAACTGTTCCTTAAAGATTTTGTTTTTAAAATGAGTGTTTATAAGACTTTCTTACCAACAAACTTCTACTCTTAAGCAAATAACTTCAATGTTCATAGAGTTCAAAATTTCATCTGCAAAGTATATATTTTTATTACTGAACTATGTAAAAGCTTCCAGCTTCTATTCTTAGCTTACTAAGATAAACAGATCCAAAGGGACCTCTAATAAAATAGCCAAAAAACACAAGAGGAAAAAACTCAACACTCAACTGCCAATAATTTTTATTAAGACAGTGACAGAATGAAATCTCCTTAATGCTTGTTTTCAAGCTCCAGTATGTTGACCTATCTTTCAGCTAACACAAAAAGCGTTATCTGCAGGAACATAAATTCCTTCCAAGCTCATTACAAGAACAGTTTAGTACCTCCTAATCATCTCCTGATCTATTGTGCAGTCACACAGCAGTATCTTTGCCTCCCCTCTTTATCACCTGCACCTTACACTTGACCTTCCGTGACATGACCCTTTCCAATTTCTGCATGAACAGAAATTAAACTTTGGCTACCCAACAGCAGAAACACCTACATGCATCAGGTTCCAGGGAGGAGAGCCAAAAAGGCTCAAGCAAGCAAGGGAAGATTCTCAAGAAGAGAGCTAGCTAAAGCCAACATGCTTCAGGAGAGGCATGGAAAAAGTCAGTCTCAGAAGTTGATGGATATTGAGACATTTGGTTTGACATCAATTTCCTTAGCAATTCTGTCTTGATGGAATGAGTAAGCCCCAAGGTAGCTCCTGCTCACCCCTTTAACTGAAGGCAACACAATAATAAAGTTTAATAAACAAAACAAAATTTAAAGTGAAAAGTAAGACTGCCATCAGTGCAAGCAATCACATTAAGGAGAAAGCTGCTAACATGGGCTGATAAGGTAAGGGCAGGGAAAGGTGCACAAGATCTTTTCAAAGTTCTTTATAAAGGTCAGCCTCATCTTCAAGCATAGAGGTTAGTGAGTGGGTGAGGACAGATAAGACACATAAAACCCAGTCACTGTTAATCCATCCTTATAATCATTAAATAAGACTTATCCCACCCCCCAAACACCATACTCACAGCATGCCCTGTACAGGTTAAGGTATATAACGTGCTATGAGTTAAGTAGCACTTAAATGGAAAAAACCTTCTCTTACTGAGACATCCTGGTTTTCCTTGGTTTAAAACTGCAAGTCTGGCAAGAATACAGTCTCATTGGTGTAAGCCAAAATACATATACTTCTTCATACACTCCGAGGATCCCCAAGAAAAGCTGTACAGGCTTGCAGAACATGGACATAAAACTTGAATCTTAACTTAGACAACACATGAAGTATGCATCTCACACCACTGTCTCATTTTTGCAGTACTCAAAGGATCACAATACACCTTATTTTCTCAGTACATTAACTCACCTGTGTGAACTCAATTTCCCATGTGATGTCTTAAAATAATTTTTTGTTCACAAACTAAGTTCTGAACTGCGTATTTTTAGGAACAAGACCACTGTTTTGCAGCACATGAACAGTGTTACACAGGATGGTAAGCACTGTACAGTAACACAGGCCTTAAGTATTTTGAAAATAACATCTAAGCTAAAGAAAAGTATGGAAATATTTCCCTTCCCCTTTGCCTCCCCTGAAGGGGATTCAACAAGAACTGAATTAGTACACAACTTTAGTGAACAACACTAATTTTATTTTTAAAGTGTTACAATACAGCCACCATAAAACTTAAAAGAGCTGAACATAAGACTTGCATAGATTTCTTTTAAATTATCTATTTTATTAATTTTTTTTAGGCCAAAGACTCCCCATTCACTGTTTGGCACAAAGATAACTAAAAAGCCTCACCATAGATCTGTAATTATTAAGAAAAAGAAATAGCCAAGCATTTGGTTTATCTAGTAAGCAAAGGTAATTCACAGCTGTGAAATTTTTCACTCAAATACTGAAGTCTTCTGGGAAAGGCTTCTTTGTACTTTGGTTAAGAACTTAGAAATCAAAAGGCTAAGCAGGATCCTTTTGCAGAAATACATTCTTGGAAATGCATACAGTATTGTGTGCCATATCCCTCTGGTAGAAGGCACAATTTATGAAAAGAACATTCATGAAATAAAATAGAAGCCAGTTCTGACAGGCTACAAGTGACACCCACTACTCCTGGCAGATTTTTATTTTTTTAAAATCTAGGCAAGACCTGCTCTTATTTTCTAACATCAGCACCCTCCCCTCAGTCCATAACCTAACTTCAGTATTCATAAAATTAAAACTTTTCCAAGCATGAACAGTTGTAAGAAACATGAGCCAACGCAGTTTTCTGCTGGTGGAGTTACTTTCAAAACTAGATGTAAGAGTAATCACTATCCCTCAAGAACTCACGTGTCACAAACAGGCAAATGATTACAGGCAAATTTTTTTTTAAGTGTCATTTTCCCTGCATACTTGAGGTCAGGTGAACAACGCTGCAAGTGGCAGTAAAACCGATCATTTCGTCTAAAGTGCTTGATGAAAGCAGGGAAACCATAAAAATGATAAATTAGTGAAACTAGAGGTGAAAGAGTTATCATACAAACCAAAATAAATTGGAGTATTTTCACATTGTCTTGTTCCATTAGACAAGATGCAGCAAAAAGATCCTTCACAGTGAAGAGCTCTCTTAAAGTGTATATAGTTCATAATACACTTTTTCTTACATTCCTGGGATACGAAATAATTTGAAATAAGACTCAGGAACAGCATTCCAAAACAGAAAGTTGCATTATGGCTAAGAAATTAAGATTACATAGAAAGTTTTAGTCATTCAAAAAAACCCCCAACCAATCTTTGGGAAATGCTATTTAATACTTTCAATAACTTTAAATGCCCTGATACTATATATTTTACAGTAGAAATGCAAGAGCCTTTGGAACACAGCAATGCTTGGTTGGTTCTGTGCATGTCTTCTCTTATGACATCATCTTTTTCTTACATTCCACCGAGCAAAAAACCATCCCTTCCACAGGCATGAACCTCTGGCCAATTAGACACTTGCTGCAGCAGGAACACAAGAAGCACTCCTGAGTGGCGTGCCAGTTGAAGTTGTTGTAAGTCACGCGCTGAACTTCTGGATCTATAGCATTATGACAGCCTTGGCAGATCTGTTTAGAAATAAAACCACACTTAATGAAGCATACGTATGCTCTCTTCAAGTCCAGTAAAAGCTGGATCTTAAATGTTTTTGGAGAAGAGAGACAGGTGCCAAAAGAAGCCTTTTAAATAAATCTCCAGCTTTTTTCTTTATTTTTAAAGCAGTGTTCTAATTATAATTCAGCTGAGGACACAAAATAATGAAATGGATACAAGAAGTTATTTGCTGCTGGGACTAAACTTAGACAGTTAAGAAGGTTAGGAGTTCACCATTTCCAAATAATCATAAAAACGTGTTATGTCAAACAGCACAGATCTTCATATATTCACCTATACATTTGATCAGCTACAAATCTTCCTGTGCTTTGAGAGCTGAATAGCAATGCCAAGTAATTAAAGGCTATTAGAAAGTCTTGGATGTAACTCATCTTAAAATCTGGTTGTCACAAATTATCATTCAGTTCTCAAGGAAGTTAATGTTTTAAGAAAATAAAAATTAAAAATAAGCCTCTCCAAAAGACAATTCCTCATACCTGCCTCAGAGGATTATTAACTGCCACCAAAGATAACAGTTTTTCCCTCCCTTCACTATATAAACCATCTAGATGCACATTAGGCTGAACTGCCACCTAGTACCTAGCTAAGTGATAGATATGAATGGACCATCATCCCAAATTAGTTTCCATTATAATCATGAATTAAGAACTACCATTCTTTCCCAAACTTCTAGCTTTATTGTGTCACTCACTCTGTAACTCATGTGGTTAGAAATACAAAGAAACAAAATACCTAGATTGCAGTTGCCACTGCAGGCTTTTACCAGATAAGTTGAAGTTGATTCCCACCAGTCTCAATGAACTACAACAGACAAGAACTAAACATCACTCATCTTCATCTACTTTGCTCCTTCTGTTACCAAATTCTGCTGCATCACTGCCTAAGATCAAAGTATTTTTTCCAACAGCTTTCTCTCCCCTTGGTAGTGGTTTTTATTCAAGTTTATTAATTGACAAAATACTTGCCTGATTTTAAGTTTGTTGGTTTGTTTTGTGGTTTTTGGGTTTTTTTTAACAAAGGGGAAAAAGACAACTGACTCAAGCCTATACATAGATTCAATTCAAACTCTTCAGATATTCCCACATCAGGAGAAAGTGTCAAGACCCATAGACATATGTTCCCTTCCTCCTCAGCACTAAGATGTTTTTAAGGATCTTACCGCAGCGTGGTTCTTCACGTAGCAGGATTTGCACACTGGCTTGTCATTCACCATTACATAGATTTCCCCAGCCAAAACACAATCACAATCAAAACAGCAGAAGTGTTTCAGATGCCAGTTTTGACCTTCTGCATGAGTATATTCATTGCTGAATATTAGCTAAGAGGAAGACAAACAAATATTAATACATTCATTTGAACAGTATCTCGTCTAATAAAACTAGCCTCAGGATATTTTGTAATTTGCAAGGAACTCCCGGTGGTTCCACCACTGTTTTGACTGTTTCCCAAAAGCCACCATGCACTCACCAAGCGCTGACTATTCCCTGTTGCTGCCCAGGGTGAGTTCGCCCCCTAGCGTCCCTTATGACGAAAGAGCTGCACAACTGGGACTTGCCGGAAGAATTTGTCTTCATGTATCACATCCTACATCCCTGTAGATTGTACAAAATACCCACCAAATCCAAAGCAAACTATAGATCTTCCTGAACGTGTGGTGGCCGTATCTGTTTCAGTTCTTCGCAACTACTCTCAGATAAAACTGGTAGAGGCATATCATCTCCCTGCACTGAAACGTTTTACTAAAAATATTACTTCTCAGTGGAACAAACCTGTGCGCTGAAAAAAAGGACTAGAATATTTCCTACCTCATCACAACCAGCACAGCGGGGTTTTTCACTATCACAGTAATGTCTTCCACAGTACAGGTTACCATTCTTCCAGAAATAGATCATGTCTACTAGAAGTTCACTGCAGGTGCAACAGACAAAACAAGCTGGGTGCCACAATTTGTCATATCCAGCACGTTCTGCATAGACAGCTGGGTCACCTTCTTTCATGTTCAGTTTGCAGTGATAGCAGGACTGGAAAGAGGTTATTACCAAGTTAATTACGTCTTGAAGAGAAACATTTATAGAAATTACATATTATCAATATATTGAATAAACTCCATCTTCACGGACTGAAATCTAAGCATTAGTTTACTCCCATGTTCACACAGTACTGGTACAGGATGCCATAGTTCAGGTTTAACTAAGCAATTCAAGACTATGCACATTCTACTGACATAGCATTAGTGCTCCTTAAAAGGATTATTGTACTTTGCCATATTCATATTCTGCAATTACAGTTGAGTGTTTAAAAAAAAAAACAACAGCCAATTAAAATTCATGTTATGCTCTATAGGCCTTACATACTCAAGAACAAGGAGAGAATAATGAGCCCTCATCAAAAGCTGACCAGTTAGACTATGACTAGAACACATGACAAGAAACTGGCTGTACTTATATATGTCGTGACAAGATCAAGCCATATCTGCATCACTGGTGAGGAAAAAAAAATTGTATTTCCAACAAAGCTGTGTTCTAGGGATGCTAGTCACTCATGGCTGTTGTCCAACAGCTTGTGATTAATGGATCTTAGTTCAGGCAGAGTGACTCTGGAAAAGGGACTACAATATGTAGGAACACAACTAGACTACACATGGTCTTCTGCCCTGTATCTGCTTACAGAGAGGATTTTGTCATCAAATCAAAAAACACAGGTAATTTATCTTACTGAACCAAAATTTTTTTATCTATGGTTTAATCACCAATTTGGCATTTCCTGCACTCCAGCTGGTCTGTGGACTGGCCTGAACATCCTGGGAAGGTTTTCCTCTATGACTCACATCACTACAAGCCTAGCCACAAATGGCTTTAATTGTGTGTGCATATAAAAATAAAATACATTTAAAGTCCTTGGCTTTAAGGCATATTGATCAGATCCCAGACAATTTCAAAATATACATAGAAAGACACCAAAAGGAGAAAGAACAACTTAACAGAATGTAGGGAAAATAATGAAAGGCAAAGTGTAAATATATATCTATATAAAGTTTTGCAACTTTTCTTTCTACTTTAAACCTCATATTCCAAGAGAGGTCAATTGGAAGGTTAAGTAGCTGCATAGACCCAGGGGAGGGCAACATGATTCATTAACCTACCATCTACCTAGGTGGTTAAAAGGTACACAGAGATCTGCTTCTTTACAAGATGAAAATACACTGAATATTTTCCTTTTATTCAGCTTTCAGTCATGGTGAAAGAGATTTTTTATTTAAGACAGACAATTATTATAGGTATATTTAAATTAATAGTGGAGACCTGGTTCTTAGTGTTTTGTTGTTGTTTTTTATTTTTTTTCAGGTTTCAAAGAACTGCAATCTATTCCTATAATAAAACCCAATTTTTCAAGGGACTCTATTTACCACAGCTACAGGAATATACGCTCTCAGCCTCAGTCTGAAAGACAATGTACAAGAAAATTTGATAAGCAAAGATGCAGAACCAATCAAAAAAAAGTGTAGACAAAGATGGCATTTCTTCTGCTATTTTGTATTGATTGATTTTGAACTGTTAAAGAGAAATAGAGATAATGCTAAAGCATTTCACTGAAATGGAGTCTCATTGCAGAAATCAGATCTCTCCCAAACACTTAAAAATAACCTATCTGAATCCTGATTCTTTAGCCCAGTGTAAACTCAGTACCTAACAACAGATAAGCAATTCAAATATTCACTTACATTATTAAACGTTTCTAAGCCTCTTTCTAAATCACTGCCGATGGTGATAAGATATGCCTAGCTTAAACTGTAGGAAGAATACTCAGGTGCTGGAGTAAGGAAAGTTTGGAAGTGATAAATAAGTGTAATGTAAAAACAAAACACCTTTTGATACAACTACTCAAGAGGACAGAGTGCCTCCTGCCGTTGACTTAATGTAGTCCAAGGCAATTAGCCAGCAGGGTACAACACAATGTGTGTATTTCTGCAGGTTTTCCTTGAGGAGGTTAGTCAAGAATTGCTGTGGTGAAACAAAGAAATCAGCTTTTCCTACTGGTTTAAAGACAAAATGACAGTAAGCTAATCAAGCCATAACAAAATACCTTTTTAGTGTCTTAGATTCTCCATGACAAGAAAATGGCAAAAAAAAAAAAATTTTAGAAATTAGCTACAGGTAACCTAGTGGCACAGCACAAGCTTGATTAGGGTAAGTGCACACATTCAAAGCTAAAACTTATGTGTTGATTTCATATTTCACATCAGAAGTCATAGACCCTGTCACTTAAAAAAAACAAACAACAACAAAAAACCACACCAAAAAAGCATACCACACATCCCAACAACATCAAAAGCCACATTCTACAGCCAATGTTAACAAGCAAACCTTTTTCTCCATCTAGAACTTGTATATTCATTTTCTGTAAGTAACCTGCAGACAAATAATTTTGGGGATTCATACATATAATAGCAACATCTCTAGAAATCAAGTTAGAGTAGCTTTTGACACTCTTAAGTGAATGCCTACCTCCACTAAACTGATTTTATGTCACTTTAGAAACATTACCCCTATTTCGTATTTGTAATTGGCAGCTGACACATGCATAGCAGAAGTCAGCAAATTACAACAGGAGTACTTGATTAGGGCTATAGTTTTCAAAATATCAATGAAAACTGGGTAATTTTATATACCTCAATTTTCACTGAACTATTACAAGGCAGAAATCAGACACCCGAAAAAAAAAAAAGGTAAGAAAATGGATTTGAACATGAAAAGAGGGCTAGTCAAAACAGGCATTATATGGCTTGACTTGTTAGACACAGGATGGAAAGGTGTTATTTTATTTTCCCTTAGTTTCATTTAATTTTAAACACAATTTGTCAAGTGGGTAATTTTGGTGCTCTTCCAGAAAGGAAAAAACAGCCTTCTAAAATTAAACTACACCCTTCGAGAAGAATGTAGCAATTAGTCCATTAAGACTATACCAGTTTTTTGATTATTATTCTGTAAAAGCCACTCTACTACACTATCTCCAACCTAACATGTTTTTGGATCGAGGACGAAAGCAACACCTAGGAAGTTATTTGCTGCAATGCATTAAACACTGTCAGAAACTATGGCTCTGTGGAGACATTCACAACATTTTCCAGTTCCCCTTCTTTCTTTCCCTCCCCAGATTTTCACTGTTCCAAGTTTACAAAAAAATTAATTGGGTTAAAATGACCAAACAGATCACTCTGACAATAATATACCTTCTTGCTTTATCATCTTTCCCTTCTTCTACTTACATACTGAGATGCTTTTTCACCTGAAGACTTGTCCTCCATTGCTCTTACAGCAGATGAGGTGTCTCTGTCACCACTGTTCAGGTTATTCTCATCAGCAGCTCTCGTTTCCAACTCACCAGGGAGCTTGACATCTCCTACACCAAGTGCCTCGTTTTTGTACTTCTTCACAAATTGTTCCATCTGCTTAACTTCATTGGGGGAGAGCTCATGGCATTTTGAAGGATCTTGATCGTGAGCAGGCAGCTGCTTAGCCAACTGCTTCTTCCTGTACTGTGCGCCCTCCGAGCCAGCAACAGGCTGCTTCTCCTTTGGTAGCATCTGCATGTACTGCCTAGCCTGAATCAGGAGGAATTAGGTATCAGATGGCACTTCAACTACTGACCCACTCTCTTAAGCAAACACACAACTAAAATAATCTTTACTGTTGCTAGCGACAGTCAAATTTGTTAAAAACAAAGTTCTTTCCATACACACTACACTTCTGAATACAGCAGATGCATTAATTTGCTTCTTCCTAGAATAAGAGACAGGCTTCATTTTAAGCCTTTTAAAACATACAGAAGAGAGTTATTACTTCTCAGAGTAAATAACATTTACACAGCACTTTGTCTCTATCTATAACTACTGATCATCAGTATAGCCTTAGAAAAATAGAATCTCAAATAGTCTGCCTGGGGCTTACAGCCCATCGAGAAAAATAACCCTTGCTAAATAAAGCTTAAAAAAAAATTCCTCTGGTTTTAGTAGAGCAATGACAAGCTAAAAAATCAAAGCAGTAACTGAATGTTAAGTAACAGTCAATTTAGATGCACAAGGTTTGATTAATTCATTAAAAAGGGGTAGATCACAGATAACATGATTCTGGCACGGATCACACAATACTGTAGTACAATAAATTAACAATCAAAGTTGGAAAAGTGAAGCAAAATCCTCAGAAGGCTATCTACCATCTCATCTACTTCAGCTGAAAATATACTGGAAGAGAGCTGGTCTTTTAGATGTCAACATTGACCTTGTTCTTACCATATACAGTAAAAGCTATAAGCAAGACTAAGTGTTCCCCTTTAAACCATGACATAAATTGATGTAGCTTTACAGGATGATGTGTTTTTTTTTTTTTTTTTTTTGGGCTTTAAGCCCACACTCCATGCAAATTTTTCAAGTTAATTGGAAAAAAAAATATTGGACTCCAGAGACTTAGCAGATAACTCTTAATCCTATCCATTAAAAATCATTTAATCTCCCCAGTTTTTAAGAACTTCCACATACAAGCATCCATAAAGAAAAATGACAGAGGCAAGACTCATTGAACAGGCACCATAATTTCAGTTTTGAAGAGGAAGAAAAGAAGGCTAAAAGAAACAAAGTTATCCTTCTGGTAAGCTCTACTACTTTATTTTACATCAACTCCTGCCTGGAACATGAAAAAACTTACAAGTGTCTGATTCTGAACAGGAGGAGCCCACTCATAAGTTACAGTATTGATGGATATGTTCTTCTTGGCTGGCACTGGATTAGTCAGTATCATTACATTACGTTTATACACGGGATTGCCATCACTCTTCAGCTTTGCAATAAGGGTCGTGTATTTTGTATCTTCAAAGAGTTTCCCCACTTTCCGATCTTCCTCATTGCTTGAGAGGATATCATGCTCTTCCTGGCCACATTTGCAGTTGCGGCATATTTTTCTGAAATTTATGCAAAGAGCAACAAAATTACCATCTCAACTGAAAATAACATCTCATGCCAGCTGCACGTGTAGTAACATCATTTAAACCCTTGTTTTCAGTGCTTTAATTAGGAAATATTGTTTCCTAAAAAATTAGGAAATTTGTTATTCTATATTATGTCAAACACCTCTTTATTTCTCCTGTTGTATTATTTACATTATTTACAGATATTGTTATCAGATATAAGTCAACTACACTAATGAATTTTGAATATGCTGTATCATTCCTTCAGTTACATCTCAGTATTGATCACACATACATGTCCATTATCAGCCACCTATCAGATTTATTATAAGCTAAGTTATTGCTGAAGGAATCATGTAAATGCATTAAGTTATCTGGGCTTTTAGTTTCTCAGTCGCTCTTTATACACTCAAGGTTACACACACTATACTACTTTCTTCATGTGTATTTCACTGTATACATGATATTTGGTTATCACAGGGTTGCTATCATGTGGAAACAAGTATTTCCTAGAAAGGGAAAAAATGCATACAGCCATATATACAGTGTAACTGCACCAAGTTCTGCTCAAAACACAGCATTTAAAAGAGAAGATAGAAGAAAAGTGAAAGGCTTATATGGAAAAAGCCTTTCAAACAGCTCTGAACCAAGTCAGAGGTACTCTGGCACATGCTGGAGAGAGAATTTTCACAGATAACAAACAACCTTAAAAGGTAGAACCGTATCTACTTACTTAGATACAAACGGTATTCTTTCATATACAACACATCTCAACTGCTTTGGTTAAGGGAATGAGAAAGCAATTTATTACCTTAAGCACAACTAAACAATTCACATATAATGAACAGAACATTGGATTAGACAAGCTAGTTTATTATTTATTAATGGCTTCCCTAGAAATTCAAAGTTCAAAGCAGTCAGCTACAGTATACTGAAATTAGTGAAGCTGGATGTTAATTAAAGGTTCTATAGACTACAGACTAAGAAAACAGACCAACCTTCTGGAACTCTAGAGTCTGAAGAGGAATGAGCAATATTTTACCCCATTATTTATCCTTCACACAGCAAGTAGCATAAACTACTGTCTATAAATTGCTTCTCAATCCTGCTTGCCAAAAACCCATTGAACTCTAACATTGCTTTGCATCTTGCTTTCTACAGTCTTGAAGGCAAGTTAGGTGCCTTAAGATCAGGAAAGATGCACAGAATTTCAAAGCTGACACTTACCTGGATAGCTACTAAACACCAAGTGCTTTGCAATCTCCCATCTTACCAAAACATTGAAGCATGAACCAGCATTGCTCATTAAGCCTAAAAGCTGTACCAGGTATTTCAAGCAATTGAAACATGACATTTTTGCACAGTCTACATTAGTCCTTATCACAGCTAATACTTAAAGATTGTTTAATATACTAATAGAGCAATTCAAGTTGATTTTGCTCATCTTTTAAGGCATGCATGTGATTATACCTTATTTCCAGCCCTCCTTCATATCTTTTTGAGGTCTAATATAAGGTGACAGAATCAGACCTTACTTTTTGAAAATTTAGTGATTATTACATCATGATCATCATGCAGCTTTGTGCCTCAGAGCACACATGCAACTGGAATTGAAGCAGCTAGTCCATCTGAACAATGACTTACCAGACTTTTTTACTTAAAATCTTTAAGCAATAGTAAGTCCCAGTTTTATTCTTGCCTCTTGACAGGATGTGATCTGACAACATTGGTGAACAAACAAATATTCTCAGGTAATCAGCAGACTCATGCAAGTAAAGTATAATCATGCTGTGCAAAACTACTCTGCTTGCAAGACTGACCTTCAGTAAGAAGAGTTCATATTGTTTTATTGCCTCCATGGTCACAACTGCAACGTGACAGGCTGTCCAGCTCTCCCCACTCTGTACAGCATCCAACTACAGAGAAGCAGCACTGACAGACTGCAGAGACCAGACCACCCCCCACAAGCTGTGGTGGAATTCTTCCCAAGACTTTTACATGTGATGGAAGAGCCACAAGGGCACCTTATTTCTGCTCACATTACATCATGAAATTGCCTATCTTTTTCTAACTATTTTTCTAACCATTACCACATGGGGATACACCCAGCCTGAAAACTGTCCGTCCCCCAGGTCCTCCCACAAGCACACCTCTCATATTTGAGTTGGTGGTCCCAAGACCCCATATTTTCATCAACTCTCTCTGTCCTGGTTGGACCATTTTCAAGGATTCTGGACCATCTGTGATAGCTTAGACTCTCATATCAAGGTTGTGTCTTACTATAAGATTTTATACAGAAAAATTGTTCTTTACCTTGCTATGATCTTTGTCCACTGAAATCCTTGATGAGGAACATTAAACAATATTTCAGGAATCTAATACAAAGGTACTTAGCTCAAGTGCTAAAAGAGTTATACTTAAAATCTATATAAACCAAATTTTAAGGCATCAGTCCCACCTTGAAGGCTTAACATGTTTCACTAATTTCAGTATCTGTGAGAGTTGTTTGTTTTTTTCCTCATAAATAGGTAGTTGTAAAGAAGTGAAAGCATACAATTCGTCCTCAGGTCCTTCCTGGGTGGGACCCACCATGAAAACTGGCATAGAACTATTTGCTTTCCACTTGCATTTAATAAAAAGGTACTCACTAATATTCCCCACCCCTGCACCTACTGAAATTAAGAATTTGAGTGTGCACATTTCAGTACAATGCCATCTCCTTACTCTTTCAAGGTTAAGTGAATGATTCTTTGCAGACAGTTTGCAAGCTGGTACAGAGGCTATATTACAGAACTACAAGTGTAGTGGCCTCATCATTGAAACTTGTGGACAATTAAACCTCCAAATGCAGGAGAAAATCTAGAAAGAATGTGGAGAATGGTAAGTCACAACTGATGTCAGCATATCTCAGAAAGTCAAAGGAAAATCCCCTATGCAGTTGCCGTTTCCCATGCTCCCCACAGCTCCCTTGGATCTCATCCACATGAAGACATCCATAAAACTGCTAACAGCAAAAAAAAAAGTCTATAATCCCTCCTCTTGAGTAATTCCCAGTATTAAAAGATACGTAGCTGACACTTACACACATAACTCTTCCTGAATAGTACTGTTTACAATTTAGTCCTACCTTCTTCCACTAAGTTGCCACATCAGAATCTTGTTCATTGCCAGTCACAGACCCCTCTGCAGAAGGGATATGGCCAATTATTTCTCTTACGAACAGACTTGGCTGGTCGTCTTCTTGACTATGATACAGCTATCTCACTGAAGTGACCACATTCCATTACCTCAAATTTATACTTCACAAATCCATCTGTTAATTGATGCTTTATCTTTGGGGTTCATATGTTAACACCTCAAATGTGCCAGAAAAAAACCCCCAGGTGCTGTTACATACACACACAGACACATACATACGTATGTATAGACAAGTTTATCTCCTTTGACTCTGCCAAGACAACAGGCAGTGTCCCTATTCTCTCTGCCTGTACTGTTGAAAACATTTTCCCTCCACTTGAGGACATTCAGCAAGATCCCTACTGAAGGAGGTGTTAGGGACTCCAGCTTACGTGTTCACGCTCATCCAGATCTCAGAGAGGAGAGATATTCTTCCACACACAAGTCTCAAATTTGGGAAGCTCTTCCCATTCAAAACATGGATGACAGGGAGGAAACAATCTGTGGAATTAGAAGTTGCACATTACTGTAAAAGAGAGATCTAGTAGGTAGTGCCTTACTTCTGGGGTCTTGAGGCAGTAGAAATAAGAAGCAAGAAAGGTATACAGATTTCATCCTCTCCCTCAGGTGGTGAACTCCTGTGTCCAGGATGTCTATTGACAGCAAAGATCAAAGGCTTCGAGTCCCTTCTCCAAAACCAAATGCCAACCATTCTCCCGCTTTCCTATGTTTTGGTGCATGAAGAGGAAAAATCATTCTGATCATGATCATTCCTATACTGACTCCTAGTGATGAGAGGCAGCAGATGCAAGCACAGAGAAAGTTTCAACAAATACCTAGCAAGTCCTGAGGCTTGTGCCCTCCATACAAAAAGACTAACCTCTTCCTATCACAGAATGGGTAAGGTTGGAATGGAGCACAGTGGATCAGCTGGTTCAACCTCCTGGCCCAAGCAGGGCCATAGCAGAGCACATGGCACAGGATTGCATCCAGATGGTTCTTGAATCTCTCCAGAGAGGGAGACTCCCTATCCTCTCTGAGCAATCTGTTTCTGTGTGGTCACCTGCACAGGAAAGAAATTCTTCCTCATATTCAGGTGGAACTTCCTGCGCACCTGCCTGTTGTCTCTTGTGCTATTGCTTGGCATCATGGAGAAGAGCCTGGCTCCTTCCTCTTGGCACTCTCCTCTCAGATAAATAAAGATATATAAAGGCAATGATGAGGTCCCCTCTCAGCTGTCTCTTCTCAAGGCTAAACAGTTCCAGCTCCCTCAGCTTTTCCTCATAAGAGATGCTCCTGTCCGTTAATCATGTTTGTTGCCCTCTGCTGGACCCACTCCAGGAGCTCCATGTCTCCTGTATGAGTGGACACAGCATTCCCGGATGTGGCCCCACCAGAAATGAGCAGAGGGGGCAGGATCACACCTCCCTCAACCTGCTGACAACGCTCTTCCTAATCCACTCCAGGATACCATCGGCCTTTTTGGCCACCAGGGCACCACTGGCTCATGAACAGCTTGTTCTCCACCAGGAGCCCCAGGTCCTTCTCTGCACAGCTGCTTTCCAGCAGGTTGGTCCCCTCGCATGTACTGGTGCCTGGGGTTATTCTTTCCCATATGCAGCACCCTGCCTTTGTCTTTGCTGAATTTTGGACAGTTCTGCACCCATTTCTCCAACCTGTTGAGGTCCTTTTGAAGGGCTGCACAGAACTCTAGGTTATCATCCACTCTTCCCAGCTTTGTGTCATCAGTGACCTTGCTGAGAAGGGATCTGCCCCTTCATTCAAGTCTATGATTCTATGATTCCTTCTCTTACATTTTCTTGTTATTAATGCAGCTATAGTAACGCAAATGCTTTGAACCGCATTTCAGTAGTTGCTTGTCAGTGGTGGTACTGGAGAATCTTAAAGTCAACTGAAAGTTCTCCCTGCCTTCCAGGGATTTTATCTGTGCAGAGAAGCCAGATGCTGAAAAAGGTCATTCCCAAGCTTAAGATTCTTGTCCCCAGAAGCTTTTTAATATCACGGCAAGCCACAGCAGAGACTATTATCCCTTTTTGGTATATACACAACCAAGATAAAAGTGGGAGGGAATGTTCTGATTTAACAACTTCTAACTCCTGTCCCATACTTCCCTCTAGTGGGAAATGTTCCAAAAGAGGAACTTTTCCCAAAGAGTAGCAGTCTTGCATCCAGCCTGCCCTGCTGCATGTGTGTAGAGGCTGTTTTGCAGTCTGAACTAAGTCTAACACCTGAATTAAGAAGACTCTTCCTGCTGCTGCTTCTACACTTGGACAGAAGTGGACTTCTGTGTTGTTCTGTCGACAATTTTTAAAGAAAAAGCTATTAACTCACTAAGATAAACCAGATAATTGTTAACCATTCAGCTACATTGTAGACCTTGTCACTAATTTTACTCTTCAGCTCAGAACACTGAGGCTATCAGAATCTTAAAATTCAGGAAAAAAGACTACTAAAGGCTTTGTTTACCACCGTTTTTATATTAGCCTCAATTTACAGTTCTGCACCTATAAAACCTTCCCACAATAGTTTGTCAAAATTTACAGCACAAACTGCTTAAATAGCACTTGCCACACCAGATGACGTTTTCCAAACACTCTCAGTACAAAGAAGGGTGTAGCAACTCTGTGTAAAACTCTGCCACTGCATTTTTCTGTGCACTTTCCAATCTGACTCCCCAGAGGAAGAGTTGAGGCTCTTTGGTACGGAAATACAGAAAGAAACTACATACCAGCTCTTTAAGGAACACTGTTTCCGTGTATCAGACCAAGAGCAGCATGACGTGCTGAAGCTCCTGTGTTCCCCCCAGGAGAGGGCAGTGTCACCCTTACACTGCCCGGAGCATCCCGGCCGGCACACGTCGCTGCCGCCTCGCTTACCGCGCTGGATCAGGCTCCCACGGAGGTCACTGTCTTCATAAAGCCCGTATGGTGCTGTGCTTTGGGCTTGTAGCTAAAACAGACCTGAGAGCCCTTGCTGTTTCTGAGCACTTCTGGCACAAAGTCAAGGCTTCCTTGTTTTTGGACTCTGCCCCTACCTCAGCAAGTGAAGAAGCTGGGAAGGGGCACAGCTGACTCAAGTTGTCCAGAGAGATACTGAATACTATATAATGTCATGATTAGCAGTAAGACAGATGTAAAGGGTCAAGAAGGCAGGGTTTCTGACTTCTAACGTAGAGACTGCTTGGAGACTGGTTGGGCACTAACCTGCTGGTGGTCGGTGATTGCCCTTGCATCACCTTTTCACGCCTTGCTTCACCTATTGAACCGACTTGATTTCAACCTCTGAGTTTTCTCACTTTTGTTGGTCCCACGCCCTGATGTACAGGGCAGGGTGAGAAGCTGTGTGGGTGCTTGGCTGCTGGCTGGGTTCAGTCGCCACCCCGTTATTCCCCCAATGAGTAACAGTTTCTCTAACTACATTTCTTACTTCAACACTCATCTTTTACAGATGAGTAACAGTAAAATTAGTGCTTAAACTTGAACTGACTTTGATCATTCATGCTATAAGGGCAATATTCAGTTCACTTGTGCTACAGTTTGTTTCTACTTAAAATGGAGTTTCAGATTTTAAGGCTAATGACTAAGTGAAAAAGGTATTTGAAATTCATCACTTCCTGTTCAAGTGGCAGACTCCCAAAATATCTGCATCATTCAAAGCATATTTTTTTCCTTTCAAACCTATTTACACAAAACTGAATTAAGAATTCACATTCACACCCTTACTGTCTCCAGTAGCAGCTCTGCTGGAGAAACAGCTGCTTTCTAACCCATTCTTGAATTGTCTCAATTGCAAACTTTTCAGCTGTTTCAGAGGTATGTGCCACATTTGTCTGACATTTAGATGAAGCTTCTCAGAATACTTCCAGCCACCTTATTTATCTGGTATATCCTATATAGATTCAAATTCCAAATAAAATCTTATCTCAATTGTCACTGTTTTTACATCTTTTTCCTTACTTGCTCTTTAGTCCACTGCTATCTCCAAGCTCTTCCTTTCTAGGAGAGACAGTGTTCTGACAAGCTATGAATTCAGTACCTGGCACAATGAGCCCTAATCACAAGAGGATAGTAAAACACATATAAAGAAAAGCATTCTAACTCAGCAGTCATGCTGTTATGTGACTGAATCACTTTAGCAATTTTATTTCTTTTTCTTCCAAATTCTTCCCTGTTAAAGAATAAGCTAGCAATTATGAAGTCCATCATTGAGAACTAAGCAAAAGCGATAAAAAAAAGTTAACTGGAGTAATCTTTTTTTCCTTCCCAATTTGTAATTTCCCCATCTATCAGGGTAACTATGAACAAAGACCTTTCAAGTAAAAAGTGATATAATTTCTCATCTAACCATGGATAAGCAACACTATTTACTCCCACCTTTTTAAAATTCTCTTCTATTGTACTACCTACACACATTAACTGTGTTCTGGTTTATTTTACTAGTACTTCTACACAAGTTCCTTCAGTGACTCAGTGCATATTGAAAAATTAATTCCATAAATTAATAATTTATCTTTAGATGATCACATTTACTTATTAGTGGATTACCACTTCTTCCTCCATATCACTATTTGTAAGTTGTTTCTATAGCTACATATTACAGACACGTAATCAACAAGCTACATTCTTACCAACTTATAGCAAGCGTTTGCTGTGTTTTGTTTTTGTTTGCCTGCTTATTTTCTAAATGGTCTCTCATCTGCAGTCAAATGTTTGGGCAAAGACATTACGTCTCCTAGGCCTTATCAGCACCTGATGCCAACTATGGCTGAGATACAAAGCCTACCTTATAAAAAAACCCTACAAAATAGAACTCTACTGCAGATACAGTTATGAGTGTAGCTAAACATCATTGATGAAATGTAATAATTTTCACTGATAGCATGTGCTAGTGCTACTAACAATTATTTGTTTTTATGTCCTTTTCAGGAGTTTCCATTTCAGAGGGGCTTTTTTTAAAAATCAGAATCACTAAGCTACATCTTAAAGCACAACCAGTATAATGAGTGAACTGTGCCAGCTACATATATATGCACTAATATACGTATTTTGTTTCAGTAAAATAAGAAAGGTCTTAATGGAATACAAAATTTCCGCCCAAGTAATGGCATCAATCACAGCACAGCTATTATCAACTCATTGGTTTAATAACAGTGCATCATCCAAAGCCAAGTACTATCCAACTTACTTACTGTGACACCTCTTCCCCTTCCAAGTCCTTTGTAGCTGTATACAAAGCTCCAACATATTTTCAAAATAATTCTACCCAGAATCTCAGATCAAAGCTTATCTATTTGGTCAGGAGTAGAGGATGACATTTTATCACTGAGATAAAACATACTTCTTCCCTGTAGCTTCTCTTATGGTAAGGATAGCCATGTTTTTCAAACCTACTTGAACTGTTTAGTTAGCTAAAGCAAATGTTTCAGTAGAAGGACTGCTATTTATTTTTCTTTCAGTGTAGATGAAACATATGTTCTCAAGTCATTAGATACTTAAACACTGTTGTAACACAGCTGAGAAGCTTTGGCCCTGAACCTTGTCAGCTTTTTTAAAACATCTGAATAGTTTAATCAAAAGAGAACAAGAGCAGTTAACTTAGACATTTGCATACATGTGCCAAGGTCTGCAGTGCTGAGTCTCAGTTTAGGATACATCTGTTGTCACTCACCTCCAGAAATGAAGCTCAAATCCTTCACACTTATCCTTGCATTTTAAGCAGGGGGCACCAAATCCTTCCTCGTGGCCCAAGCCCATCTGCGTAGAGAGCAAGACGACTACAGTCAGCTTCAAGAATTATGCTGCATGAATAATCTTACTGCTGTCTTTATAATCTGCAATCTACAGCTAAAGCAAAAGATTAAATATTTGACTAAGCTGACACCAGGACAGCATTTTGGGGTCCACTCACCTTCCCACTGTACCTACATAACGAAGCATTCACACAAGCCTGCTCACAGAGTTGAGCCAGCAGGCAGAGCTAGCCTTAGCCAAAACCAAGTACTTATCTGGTGACTTGTCTCCCCACCCCAGCTTTCTATACAAGCTTCACGAAAGAGAAGAAGCAGATTCTAAGGAAGCAGCCCTTCCTTAGATTTGAAGCTGTGAAACCACAGTGAGTGAGGCCAGAAGACCAAAGAGTCAAAAAAAATTTAATCTGGCCATCAGGACAAAGTGATTTACAGCATATGACTTGGCAAAATACAGGAGATCAAGAAATAAACAGAACCCATATTTACATTTATTTAGGAATAGAGGAAACAACTAAGCGATTAGTCTAACATTTCTGAGTATATTTGAGACTATACTCTGATAGCGATTGAGAGAATCACATACCCTTTATAATTATGTTTCAGCTGGACTCATATCAGCTTATTTTTTGGGGGAAAGAGAAATGGTACAGTTAGCAAAAGCAATGACCTTAAGTCATAGGTAAAGGGTTTCACTGTGAAAAAATTAAAAGGACAGATGACTGATTCATAATACAGAGAAAATACAAGAAAATATAAAAAACAGTGCAGAGAAAAGGCAAGGTATTCAAACAAGATGTGAATATATCAGCACATTTAACTATCAGCCACTTGAAGTTTGTGGTGAAAAACAGACATGAAGCACCACAACTTAGGCATTCAAATAACAATAAAGTGTCTCACTCCAGCTCTTTAAACCTTCGGGAAACATTGCACTTAAATCAGATAGAGAAAGGACCATGGAACTGTGGCCACAGTTAGGTATGCAGGCTCATGCCCAACAATGCAGGGAGGAACCCATCCCCATGCCCCCACTCACCACTCCACAGCATGAGGAATGCTCCCAACCAGCTGTGGGTAGATACTTTGGGAGGGATGGCCACTGTCAAGGAGACAGCTCACCTGCAATTCAGCTTTTACCATGAATGGAAACTGAGCTAGAGCTGACAAGTTCTGGTACTAATCTTAGTTCTGGCAACAATAACACAATGCCAAGGTTAATTAGATGCGGTGATATGCTTTTATTATTAAGTTTGCAATTTACTCTGAGAAATTGTACTACTATTGTTATATGCACAAAGATGTAAACAGCTCAACTGGTTTTGTCCAAAAGGAAGGAACAGATTACCCACAAACCACTTGCTTAACACAGAACACGTGGTAAGATGCAGGGAATACCACATTTTCAGTTATTTTATAATTTAAAGAATCACTGCCTCTACAGTAATTTGACATCCCTGAGGAAATTACAAGGCTTGCCTGCAGATCGCAGTCTATTCAGAGAAAAGCAATACTTTGGCAGCTATTAAACTACTACTTGGAACTGCAGGGATGGACAGGGGGACATAAAATTATTTCTTCCGTATCTGCAAGACAAAAATACAAGCCTGCTGTGATCACGGTGACATCTTCAACAACCTAAGGGCTCAAGAAGTTCCCATACTGTAGGTGCTAACCTGAAGCCTACCAGTAGGCATGTAAAATAAACATAACTTTAAAGATTCTCCATCAGCTACACTCTTGTATAAGCCAACATGTTAACAGAAGTTCACCTCCACTGAAGATGGGCATTTACAGGGGTCTTATCTGGAATCCAGACCTCCCCCATAAACATACTGTACCTCATGCATACACCCACACACAGACACATCACAAAACAACTAAGCACTCCTATCATGTCATACTCAATCAGGACAAAACGTTGGCCCAGAGGTTCTCTGAAGAGAAAGAGGAAGCTAAAGCAGCAGAAAACAACTGCCTTTTCTTGGGGGGGACGGGTTGTTTTTTGTTTTTAAAATCATCTTTCCTAAAAACCTGTTAAACTTAAAATATGTTTACACTGCCCCAAGAAATAAACAAAAAACCCCACAAATCCCTCATTTCCCCTTGCCAAAAATCAAGGACAACATTCAACTCGTTCTCTCTTGCTGCTACTTCAGCTACAAACTAGCATTACTTCTGTAAGCTTGGGCTCTCCCCTCCTTTAAAAAGGGCGGAAGGGGAAGAAATAATGATAATTTTATTAGTGTTATAATTAGAAGACTTAGAAAAACAGGATCACTTTATAGTCTTTACAGTGCATAGAGAAATAGCCTTGACATTTCAAAAATTCCCAAAATAGAATCTAAAATGCAAGTAAGAAAATGAAGATGCTTTCAATTTTTTAATATATTGTTTCTGAGTCTAACATTTTAGGTTTTTTAAAAGCTAAAAATACTTCCACAGAAACAAATTAAGGAGAGGAAATATGTGCTGGATAAATGCTCCACCCAGAACATACTCCCTCTCTAGGCTAAAGGGACAACAACTGGCACCTTCACAACAGGCTAAGTGAAGATTTCTTCCGAAATACAGGATTCCAAGTTCCCTGGCCAGCAACAAAGAGCACAGCATTAAGTAAATGCTTGTGGAGCTTGAGACAAATAAATACAATTAGCAAATGGAATACATTTGTTTTGAAATGGATTTTTCACTTTGCTGTGAAACAGCGAGGGTATGACCTTTCTGTACACAACGTCTGGTCACCTTATGGAAAAGGCTGAGCTCAAAACTAAGGGGCACACTGAAAAACAAATTATAGATGTGATTTCAGATGCATACACAGCCTCAGCCTTTGTTCAGACAGAGAAACTGTGTGGCTGCTTGCCAAAAATAAAGATTTATAATAGCACACAGTGCTTTTGAGTTTGGCTATCCAAAAGTCAGTGTATGTCACATATTCCTCCAAAGTCCTGTAACAGGACATCTTTCAGCTGTGAGGAAGCACCAGCCTCTGAAGCAACTGTTTCTTCTTCAGCAGCCAATTCTGCTGTAGTTTGGAAAATTCAGAAAGCCCAAAGCTGCAATGTGCTGCTTCTTTGCTGCTGCCTTCATCTATCCCCATGTCTTCTGCAGGACATGGTCAGCTCCATGCTGGAGCACCTAGAGATACTGAGCTGGCTGAGCTCCCACTGGAGCAGGAGTGCATGCTTGAGAACAGGAGGGAATCCATCTTCCCCATAAATGGAGCTATGGGAAAAAAGGCAGATAGGTCAGCTGGAATACTGCCAGAAGAAGGTTCTTGTCTGTCTACTGCCATTAATTTTCATTTAACAGCAAAAGCTATCCCAAACCATCTGGTGTTACTAAAATACTCAATACAGATTTAAATACTTTGAGTACAGAAGATGCTATGATTGAGATCATCCATTGCATGCTGCTTTCAAGATTAACTAGAATTCAAGGGCAAAGAATTTTAAATGGTTACAGCTAAGTGAGAATTAGTGACAGACTGCCCTGTTTCACTTCAGACTGGAATACAGTGACAAAAGTTGGCTGTCTTTACAGTAAGGAGTCATACACAGAAGTTTACTGTCATCTTAAAAACCCAAATGATCATATTCAAGTGTCTAACAGCTTGTTCTGATGTGCAAGAGAACACATAGCAGTTGCTATGAAATAAAAATAAACCCTTCTGAAAAGTCAGGTTTAAACCAAGTTTATTGAACACAACCAAGAATAAAAGTCCAACTTTTCTCCTTCTATTAACTGAAACCTGTCAGCAAATGTTGAAGCCCCGAGTTGTTGCAATTTTAGAATATCAATTTCAGAATCTGCATTCCTGCAGATACAGTATATTTCAGAGACCATCAGACAATAAAGATCTCCCCACATGGAACTGTATGAAAAAAGTAAAACATGGATGCAAATGGATTATGCCCGTGAAGGTAGACGGCCAGATTAGTCTGCAGGCTGAAAGAGATGCAATTACATTTTGTAGCTACAGTTTCTGTTACGTGGTAAAATATGGATAAGTTTGTTCCTACATGGAATAAACTGTGCCACAGCTCCTAGTTCTGGTAAAAAAAAAAGCAAATAATTTTCTGATGAACAAAGGATTAGCTTTTTAATAGTTAAAAATGTATAATGACACAGAACAAGATTATTGCTGACAGTTACAGGACAAACAGATATAAGCCCTAAAAAAATCTTAGATTAATTAAAACCTAAGGCACAGCAGTAGTTTTTAAAGCTTGCCTATGCTTTTTTTAATATGTACAGATTATTGTAAGTTCAAAGGGCTGTCTGGAGGTCACCCAGTTGCCCTCAAAGAACAGGTACAACAGCCTACTACGATACTGGACCACACAGAAGAATGAAAAAAAAAAAATCTATGTTTAATCAGTGCTTTTCACATTGCAGGTTCTGCCCACTTTCTTTCAATATTATCATTGTACAGTGATTAGAGTCTGGTTCTGCCTTGCCTAGTCTTTCCTAGGCAGCTAGGCACAAACAATACAAAGGGTATCCTGACAGAGCTCCACTTGAAAGGCATTAATTATTTTAATAGTTATCACTCAATAGTCATCACACCCAGTACAAATACAGCCCTCAAATAAAGCTAGTTGCTCTGATCTTCCTGCCCTTTACGAAGGAGCCCCAGAATGCAAAGGTAGGAATGTGGTAAAAGATGAGCCTGTAACAAAACACAGAAGCTCCACTTAGCATTTCTGTGTTTCCCTCCCACAAGATTTCTTTTACCTCCTCAGTCCCACGAAGAGACCAGAGCTAACTCAGGCCTCAGCTGCTTTTCCTTCCTTCCCCGACGGGGACTCCTGAACCACAGACAGGTGAACTGCATTAATCCTTCACCTTACCACAGACAATAAGACAATACTGGCACTCAGGCTTTGCAAGAGATTGAAAGGCCCTTCTAACGCTCGAAATTTCTCCAGAATTTGAAAGAATGTAGCTATAGAGTAAGAACGCTGTCATTAATGAACTGCAACGACCAACCGTGAGCCTCAGACTATATCCTTAAAAATTAAATCCTCTTCACTATCTTTTTTGCAGATCTTTCTCCTGTGTTCTTCAGTACTTCAAAGGGCAGAAGTGAAGAGACACATGCTAAAGCTATTCTTAGATTTACCCAGATAAAATCCCAGAATCCCAGGAATCTTCTGGTTAGAAGATCACCTAACTATTGATCTATCTGAATGTTTGAGTGGGAAAACACCTGTATAGCACAACAGATTTCTAGCACATCCTATTGTGCTTTAGGGACTTTCAAAGAAGGAATGGTAAAGGAAGGATGAAAGGAGAAAAAAAAAAAAGACCACAAGAGCAAGACGCATTAGGAATCTCATGTGCTGTGCCTGCTTTACTGCTGAGACCTGATCTCGTATCACTGTAGTTTGTACTATCAGACATCTCTAGTAGGGAAACACAACAAACTGAAAATTAAAATAAGTTACAGCACTTAAACTTTAAAAACATAATAGCAATGATATTTCTTAAGATTCCAGAATTAAAAAATAATCAAAACTAAACCACTACAAAAGACATTCATATCTGGACAATGCTCTTATAAAAGTTTGACTGATACTGTATGAGAAGAAAGAAAAAGTGTCAGATCTGTAGCAAAGAGCAGTATCCCATGAACCCCTCTGTATTTGTTATTATTTAACATGTCTATTAAAATTGATGGTAAGTCTGACCCTATTTTTTTTTTAAATATGTATTTTGAATTATGGAAAAGTTGACTGGAATTAAGAAGCTTGGGTAAGGAAGTCCCTTTTGCACAGAAAGAAGGATGCCAAAAAATGGTTACATCTAAGAAAAATATTTGAAAGATGATCCGGGCAGCTCAAGCAGAAGAATAAATCAAGGAGTTGCAGTAGCCTATAATAGCACACAAGTACTAAAAATTAATTTTATGATGATGTCTTCAACAAAATATCAAATAGCTCAGAATCTAACTATTTAAGACACTGCTACACAGTGTATCACCAAGACTAAGAGCTATTAAAGATATCCCAGCTGGATAGAAAACAAGTGGTGTTTATTTACAAGGTCCAGCATTACACTAGCTAAGTTTGAATGCAGCTGACGCACACTGTATCACTATAAACCTCCAGTACAACACTATCCATCACCCAATGCTGCAGAGGCATTTTCACAGTATTCTGTGTATTTGTTTTGACATCAGTGTTCTTACCCAGCTGCATGTTTTAACATTAGGTTTTCAAAAGTGGACCTGGAAACCTACATACTCACTTTCAGGATCTTTAGCCATGCAGGGAAGTGCATGCTTTTTCCTGCTTTTAAAAGCTCAGACTAAAGGCATAAAGAGAGTGTTAGACAAGACTTTAAAAATAAAGAGAAAAAACTCCACAAGAGAAGCTCACGGAGCAGTACTTGAGTACAATCAGACCTCACGTAATCTAGAAATGCCATGATTCCCTTCACACTTGCCCTGTTCATTTGACCAAGTTTAAGACTCTAGAAAACAGGTGTGACAAGCTTTCATTTTCATAGCCCTGCTCTTCCTGCAGGTCTCCAGCACCTAAAAGGAGGTGCTAATGTCCACCCACTCTGCACATCAGCAAAAAGTATATATTAGGGGGTGTTGTACCTATACCCTTATATAAAAAATATATATACATACATCCCATACACAAATATTAGTTATATATATAAGTGAAACATGCATATTTACTTAGATTAGATTGTAAATACAATTTTAAAATACACATTATAGATACTTACATCTATGCCTTTGCATCCGTAAACTTTGTATCTGCTAGGAAGAAGCCATTAATTTGCATGACATGTTCAGTATAACTCTTGAGGTAAAAGAAAAAAATAAGTGTTTTTAAGCAACTTTTACCAATAAAATTTCATTGACAATCGCTACTCACTATTACTTACTTAGAGCAAAATTAAAATTTTCTCTTTTATCCAGAAATAATTGCAGAAGCAGATCTTTCTTACTCTAATCAGAGAATACTGTAACTCAAAGTAAGTTAATTTTCCACCTCATTGGCTTATAATGATGCCATATCAAAGAAAGTTTTACCTGATCTTAGAAGCCATGCAGTCCTACATTCAAAAGACATACTGGACAAAAAGACCCTAGGGGTGTGGATTCAGATAGGTGCTCCAGAAAACTATTCATATGATACATTTTTTTTCAAACTTTGATGAGGAAAGAAAAAAAAAAAAAGAAAAAAGAGAAAGCCCAACAAAAAACCACTATGGCACACACAGGAAGCAGTTAGTCAGTTTCCTTGTTAACAAAACTGAAGTAGTTCCTCTTACATCTCCACAGACATTTTCCTACTTCTACTTGCAGGCAAAAATCACCTGTGAATAAAACTACATTTCCTTGATCTTACTATATGTAAGAAACAGCAAAAAAGCTCTATTATAAAGGGTTCCCATGGCAGTAACACCAAAACAAACAGTGATCTCAACAGGAAGTGCAGTCCAGCAGATATTACTAAATCATGCTTTGCAAAACACAGAAAAGTTGACTTTGCTCCTATACATACTTTATTCACCGTTCATTTATCAGACCATTACAGTTGTTGACTTAATGTGTAAAGCATTCCATGTTTGGTTTTCCATCTGTAACAGAACAAACTAAGTCTCACACCATAAAAAAGGAAACATGCAGAAATTTCACATTAGAGAAGTTGCAACTCTTCCCTCTCAACTCCCCTTTCCCTTCTCCATAAAAGTTCTTTTCATAAAGCAAGTATTATACTGTGAAAGCTTATACAGAACAGACTCACTGCCAGATTTTTATTTTCTCTAATGAAGCATGAGACCATGCTGCCAGCAGGACTGCAAAGCAGGACTGTGACCTGCTGATTCATTTTACCAAGTTCACAGAGGTGACAGACAGGGCAGGAATCCAGACTGTTGGAACAAAGTTCCGCTAAAGTCTTCAACACAAAGCATTAAGTCTTCATTTTTTCTATACGCTCAAAGCAAGGTTTGAGAACACAGCATATATTGTATGTGGGAGAAACAGTGGTCTGTTTGTTGCAGAAGTACTTCTCAAGCTGGAGCTACTGTTTTTACCCTTCAGCTCTGCTGTGCAATCTGTTTTTACACAAAACACTATCTTCATGACCCTCAAAAGTAAGAGCAAATCCAATCCCTTGTGAGAAAAAGGAGAAAACTGTATGGTCAGCCTTAAACTTCCTGTCTCCTGTAAATGGAAATTAAAACAGACAGTAAGATATTAGACTTACTATTCACAAAGAAACCTAAAAGACACCATTCACTGACTAGATAGTTGCCAGTCATTTCATGTCACTGAGAAGCATGGTGAACTGAGTACAAAAATTTACACATTATTCCACACATTTGGATATGTTCTGCATATATATTCCTCAGTGCAGAAAGTCCATGCTGAAATTTCTGTTTCTAGAGGTTTTCTAGAACCCAGGACTCAGACCAAGAGAGATATCTGGCTACACAGGAGAATTGGTTCTTCTAGACACTTGTTAAGACAGCAAGATGAGTTTTACAGCACATAAAAGTAACTAAACAGAAGAAGTTAAACTAAAAGCCTGAGCTGAAGTAATCGTGTCCTCAGATTCCTCACAGCCAAACACTTAAGAAGGCTATGTTACACAGGACTCCTGCTTTTCTATCACAAGGCAGCAAATACATAAGGTATCCACTGCTAAAGGATGGGTTAGAAATCGTGTCATATGGGGCAGTAGCTCTTCCTACTGAAGGACAGGTACATTGTTTGAGCCCTGCTGGTTTTGTACTGGAGGGAAGCAATTCCAGTCAGATGAACTGTGCTAGAACTGTTAAATTTGGGGGGAAAAAAACCCCAAACTGGATATAAACAATGAAAATAGACTTTCACTGAGTGCTTTTTTTTCCTTTGTACAAACCTAGACATGTGGATATAAATGTATGTAGCAGTTTTCCAAAGAGACAATGAAGAAGCTCACAACTAAAGAATGGATTCATGGATTACTGACACAAGAGAAATCTTAGAAATGCCACCTTGGAAACAACATCTACTCAGTTTTTCAGAAGCAGAAAACACCCAAATATATTACCCTGTGCAGTTATACATCAGCAATTGTGGGCAGGGGAAGAAGTTTTTCTACAGCACCAACTGAATATTTGAGTCTCTACACCACATGCTGCTCCACCAGGCATTCATTTCCCTCTGCTGAACACTGGGGCTACAAAAACTCAGACTTTGAGTTCAGAAAAGCAACTTATTTGGGAACAGTGTGAAAATTCCTGCTTTCTTCTGCCCAGTGTTCTAGGAACTTCCTGCCCAACAGGCAGGTTAGCCACTCTCTAGTCCCTAATTATTTGCCAGGAAGTAAATAGGTACAAGTCACTACAAAAGAAAAAGTTACATGAGGTAGCAAGCACATTTCATAGAATGACTCAAGTTATTTCGCCTCAGGATGCAAAAGACTTGTGACAACCATAACACGTGGTAAAGTAACCCATTGCTGCTGACGGACTAAAAAATATGACACAGATATCTCAAACTCAGGACAAGTTTCTCTTAAAGGCCAAGTAGCTCACTGGTTTTGATACACTTAACTAAAAACTTCTCATAATGTTCTTCCACCTTTCAAGAAAGAGGAAAAGTTGGCAAAAAAAGGAGAAGTAAAAAGATAATAAAACAGTTTTGTTCAGAATCAGAATCAAAAGATAGGAATTGAAGACACACAGTTATTCCAGACTTGATCTGAACTGTTACTCATTCTTTCCAGTGCACAGAATCTAAGGTTAGATTAAGTAAACACCGGCAGACAAAAAAGAAGGAAAGGGTTCGGTACCAAACACACTGGTATATAGCAAAGCTTCCCTGTTTTCCCTGCAGTGACTTGTCACAGATCCTTGTATGTTCTTTTGGAAAATGAACTTCACCCAAGTTACAAAGAGAAAGAGGATGAGATATGAACAAGAGAGGGGAGACAGGGGGAAGAACAAAAGTAGTCTTCTGAACATACACGTAGTAGAAACAGAAAACATAAAGCTTTTCCCATTGTAAACATCTCTGAGTATTAATATTAAAGCTGAACAGAACAGAAATACAAATTACTTTCTATGAACAGATTTTTGCTGGTTTCTTTTGTGGTACTAGCTTCTGTGTCTGTCTGAACAGGTTCAGAAAAGTCTTCAGGAATCTTTGAAGATGATGAAGGGGAAGAGTAAAAGATGACTAAAGAAAAATATTAAAAAAAAGACAAATGAACTAACAACACACACAACTGTCTAATTACAGTGCAATTTAAAGCAGATGTTCAGCAACTACAAGTTCACTCAAACCAAGACTCAGCAGAATTTTATCAGTCATTTCACAGCATATATTTACTTTCTCTTTAGATAGAGAAATTCTGAATCAGAATGCTCCATCTTCTAGAAATATGCATCTCTCACCTCCTGGAGTTCAAAAAACTATCAGTGAACAAGCTTCATGATGCCATCAAGTTTAAGTTTTAAACTGTGCTTAGATAATATAAAGAAATCTACTCAGGAAATTTGTTTTCATTACATACAGGAGTCACACAAGGGGAACAACCATGTGCATACAACTAACTTATAAAGAGAGTGCTAGTACTTTGCTACACCCATCCATACACTGATGGCCCAATGTTGACTGGGGGTGGGTGGAGATACCTATTTTCTCCAAACCAGGATGCCCATTCAGGTGACATTGCCACTTGAAGCAAGCTGTAACTCAAGGCTACCTGCTTCACTAGGATTCAGCCTTGATGAATAGCCTTCCATACTCCACAGCTACTTCCATACCTGACCCAGTTTCTAGCCTGCAAGTTGGAAAAGCATACAGGTATATAAAAGTGCGTATGTGTATTTTAAAACAAGTTGCTACCTTAAAATATAGCAATACAGGAATAAAACTCATAGATGTTCATACAACATGCATTTCAAAAGATTAGCTTTCATACATCAGTGAGAGTTACGTACAGATTTAACCCATGTTAACATATAACACTCCTCCTGCCATTATCAAATAGTGTTGAAACAGATGCTATAAATGAAATTCTCAGTGATTTACCACTGCATTTAATTTGCAAAAGCACTAGAAGCAAAGATGTAGGTAGATGTGAATCGCACATGAAGTCAGTTTTACATAGGAAGTTTTAAATGGTGAGTTTTGGAGAAAGAGATTCAATGCAATTGAATTAACTTTTGCTTTCTGTTACTTACCTTATGCTTCTTGCCAGTTTGACTTCAAACTAACTAGTCAATATGCCTTTAAAAAGGAACATAAACCAATCCCAGGTTTCTCAGGTAGGCAGTCCATAAGAACGCTGATATTATACTTGTAAGGAGCCAGTCATATCGTAGGTCAGAAACTAATCTCCAGCCCACCCACAAACAGCGTTTTGGCTGCTTGGAATCTAAGTTTCATACCTACATACAGTGAGCACACACATGAAGACAACTATCAGCTCTGAGGGGTTTACAGGGGAGAGCAATAGGTGCTTTTAGTTCCATGGCCCCCACGAGCCCGTCCCCACAAACCGCGGCGATTACCTGCGGCCGGGGCAGCTCCGCCCCGTGCCGGCCCGGGGGCCGCGGGGGCTCACCTGGGGGGCTCACCTGGGGGGCTCACCTGGGGGGCGGGCAGGCGGCGCCCCCGCCTCCCACGGCCGGCCAGGGCCGACCCCAGCGCAGTCCCCGCGGGCCGCGGGCTCGCCGCTCCCCGCGCACAGGGCGCCGTCGGGCGCGGCAGGCTTCCCGGCGGGCGGGCAGGCTGCCTTACCTTCTTCACCCTGCTCTCCAGGTCCATGGCGGCGGCGCTGCCCTGCCCTGAGGCGGCTCCCGCTGGGGACTCGGCGCCGCCCGCGCTCCGCGGCGCTCAAAGTTGGCTGCCCTGCGGCAGTGGCTGCCGCCGAACAAAGGGCGCGCGGCAGCCAATCAGCGCCCGGCCGCGCCGGCCCCGCAGCCAATCGGCGCCGCCCGCGGGCACGGCCCCGCCCGGCCGGGCGTCCCGCGGTCAGTCCCGCCGCGGCGCGCAGGGCGCGGGGACAGGCGCTCCCCGTCGGGAACAGGCGGCTGGGCGTCAATGAGTCACAGATCGGCTGGGCTGGAAGGGGTCTCCGGGATCGTCAAGTCCGATCCTTGATCCAGCACCACGGTGATTACTGGATCATGGCACTAAGTGCCACATCAAGTATTATCCGAAAAACCTCCAGGGACAGTGAAAATACGGAGCCTCGCTAAGGATGAGAAAAGATGAAGGCTCGGGCTGTAATGAGAGGGTGCCCTTGCGGTCAGGAGGGCCAATTGTATCCTGGGGCGCATCGGTAGGAGTGTGGCCAGGAGATGGACAGAGGGGATCCTCCCCCTCGCCCTGGTGAGGCCACATCTGGAGTGCTGTGTCCAGTTCTGGGCTCCTCAGTACAAGAGCTACTGCAGCAGGTCCAGCAGAAGCCACAAAGGTGATTAAGGGTCTCCTATGCGAAAAGACTGTGGGAACTGGGCTTGTTTAGTCTGGAGAAGACTGAGAGGGGATCTCATTAATGCAGATAAATCTCTCAAAGGTGGGTGCAGAGGATGGTGCCAGACTATTTCGGTGCTGCCCAGTGACAGGGTAAGGAGCAGTGGCCATAAACTAAACCACAGAAATTCCACCTCGACACAAGGAAGAACTTTATGTTGAGGGTGGCAGAGCACTGGAAGTGCTGCCCAGGGAGGTCACAGAGTCTCCCTCTCTGGAGACATTCAAACCCCACCCGGATGTGTCCCTGTGTAACCCGCTCTAGGTGACCCTGCCTTGGCAGGGGGGTCAGACTAGATCATCTCCAGAGGTCCCTTCCAACCCGAACTCTCTGTGATTCTGTGACTGATTGACAAGAGGAGCAGTGGGAGGTGGCAGCGGGGGAGGCCTTGCCCCTCCCAAGACCCCGGTGACTTCCCGGGCAGTGCCGCGCCCACAAGGCTCGGCCCGGGGGGCTGCGGGGTGCTCGGGCCGTGCTGGGCGGCGTGAGCTGCCCTGGAGGCCGCGCAGCAGCAGCGCGGGTGTGTGCCCCTTGGCAGCGGGGCTGCTGGCCCGGGAAGGACCACCCTGCCCACCTTCTGCCCCGCCCAGGCACCTCTCACTGCTCTTTAATGCAGGTTCTGTGCCCTAATTCTGCTCCCTCTCAGCCGCACTACATCTGCAGGAAATGACTGGTTTTGCCCAAGTGGGTTTGCTTCAACCTGAATCCACTCAAGAGGTTTTGATACTGCAGAACCCGATCTCACCGTGTTACCACATGTTTTTCAACTGAAAACCTTTTCTTTCCATTGAACCGAGCAGCAGCTTTTTTCTCCCGTTGGCACTTGGGTGAATATTATGAAAAAAAATTTAGATCCCAGTCTTCAAACTTACATGCATGTGATCAGTCCTGGGATGTCACTGATAATACAAAATATATTTTGTCATTCATCTGCAGAATCTAATCTTTTCTCTCCACATATACCAACTTTTCTCAAGTAGGTCTTAGGCCATTTCATTTGTTCCCAGAAGCCGACGACTGAAAGATGTTTGCCACAAAGCAAAAATGCAACTGGGTCTGTTTGTTGTCTGTTAATGGATAAAAGCAAATCTCTGATTTATCTGCTAGGACAGGTGAATGTCGTGTACGTTATGGGCCAACCACTCCTACAGGTGAGTCTATTTAGCAGACCTTGGCCAAGAAGTTCAGAACAAAATTAAAGGAGGGTGGGCTTAAGCTGTAACAATAGAAAAAATGAAAGAACATAGACCATCAGGTAATGCTGCTGTGCTTAGTGCATGGGTTTGCTCTGAACAGAGTTGAATAGTAAGAGCTGTTGCATATGGGGGTTTTTTTGGTTAGTTTTGAAATTTTGTTTTTTAATTTCTTGTTCTCATTCTGTTTTGTTTAGTTTAGTGGTTACTTCCTGCTGGTTTTGGGAGTAGAAGACATGGGGAAGTTAGAGTGCCTGAAATGCTGGTGTCTGGGACTATATAGTTTGAATATCATCAATTCTTGTAACTTTCTCAGGCTAAGATCAAAGGGCTAAGCAGGAGATTATTCCTGTTCGGTGAACATGCTGCTAAATGATATAATAGTGAAAAATGTCAGCAATTACAAAGACTAGCTATGTACCTTTGACTGTGCTAAGCAGAGAATTGAAACTATTGTAGTCCTCATTATATACTTTTCGTATGGGAATGGATGTAAGTGCGTATTTTAGTTTTACAAAGCTAAAGTGTGAAAGAAAATCTTGTATGATTTAAGCATATTTTGCTTATTCTTATCTCCCTGAGTAAAGTAGCATAGTAGTGGTTTCGATCATGGCAACTATGACGCTGATGAATTCTTTTACTTGTATTTTCCCTAAACCTCCTTAGTTGGAGACGCCATTGTTGTGATTTGTGCACTTATCAATTGTGTCATTTAGTACTGAAATATAGTAAACTTTAACAGCCTTTCTATCTACAAATTTGTATAAGAAGCCTACAAATTCATATATATAATGGGAAACGCAGACAGTAATATAAGACTGCTGTTTTGCAAACCAGCAGATTGTTATTGTAACACACTTCCTCTGAGACCCCAGTCAATAAAGAATGCATTTTAAGATTCTGGTTTCTGTGTTTTCTGTGGCTTTAATTAGTCTGGCAGAAATAACTTCCTGTTCTGTGAATGTAATCCTGTATGCCTCCTCTCCTTAAGGATTATGAAGTTTCCAGGAGCATGATATTGGCATGTGCCAGGGCACAGAGCTGGGCTTTCTTAAAACTGTCTAGGATATATTGAATACCTGATGTAAATATTAGTATTTTCTAAAGAAAGAGCAAGATGCATCTCAGCATTAACTTTCCCACAACACGTTCATGAACACAACAGGCAGATGGGAAAAGGCTAATACTTCTACCATACACACTTCTGTGAACATAGAGTGGATGATCTGTCAGATCATTTTCCTGGTTTTACAATTTCCTTTGCACTCAGATACCATAATGATATATGTATTTAGAGTAGCTATATTTCTCAAAGCATTGGATGTGTAGATTGTATAGGTGATTTATAAGTGTATCCTTGTATGAGAAAAAAGATAGTATCATAATGACTTAGCAATGCTGAACATTTGTTTCTAGTAAAGCTGTTATTTAATAAACAGTTTTTCTGTTTAAACATTTGAAGCAAATACTTCAGACTAGCTTTCAGTTAAATGCTTCTAGTTGTGCTGTTTACTCAGCGCTTCATATGTTAGGAATAATGACACTGTGCTTTTAATATTTTTTTTGTAAGTATAATCTGATGTGTAATATAAATATAAGGAGTCTGTCTTGCTTCAAAGTGACTTAGTACACTAATTTAGTGTTCAAAAAGCAGTTCGAGAAAGGAATAACATTTGCCTTTTTATATCCATTTGAATAAAACAAGAGAATGTTACACTGGATGCCTTGTGGTGGGTCCAATAAGAACCCAGAAGGGAAGTTGGGTGCAGAAATCAAAAGCTGCAAGTTTTGAGGCATTACTGATTATCTGTTCCCCAGGTAAACATATACTTGGTTCTCCATTGTACTTTAATTGTTTTGCTTTTTACTGTCTCAGATTTGAGATGCTGTGAATGTTAGCATTGACAGAGTAATTTTGATAGTTGTTTCACGCTTGGCCCACTGATGCTCTAGAGACTAAACTTCATTGGACTTCACTCTTCAAAGAAGCTTAATGTGTTGGGAAGTTTCAGACCATGCGTGAAATAGAGGTTGATTTAAGAACCTTTCCAAGTTTAGTAACATCTATTGCTTTTTAAAAAGCATATAACAAGAAGAGGTTGCACTGCTTTTCTATAAAGCTCGAGTAGATAGTGAACTTTCCCCCGTGTCTGGATACAAGGAGATAAAATTTCCTCAGCCTGATGGGGAATCAAACTACAGCTTCCATCTGTGGCCTAGCTACCAGTCTTTGGCTACATAATTAAATGAGATGTGTTAAGTATGCTTTTGAAATAATGCCACTGGACGGAAGAGAAAAAGGGCTCCACTAACATAGTGACGGAGTAGATCTGTCTAAGCGGATATGCAGTCCCAAGGCCTACGTTGGCCAGATATTGTGTAAACCTACAGTTTTACAGATGATGACTTGTTATCCAAAGAACCCTTAGCACAGGCTATGGTCATACTCTTTCTTCTTCTCTGTGAGTGATCCTGTGACCTTTTAGTTCTTGAAACAGTGGCTAAGCAAAATGGTGAAAAAATGTGCTGTAGCTTTGTGTTTATGGCATTTACTGGGAAAATAAACGCTTCTTTCAATCAGAAGAGAAAATTGAACCTATATGTTCTGCCTTGTGGACAGTATTAGGGGCATAAAGAAAAGGGGAGAAAACAATAAAAGAAAGACCTCTTCTAAAAGGAAATAATAAGCTGTTCTTTGAAAGAATTGGGATAGGAGGAGGCTGTGTTTCCCAACAAGCAGAGCTATTTTCTAAGAAGTGTGGATGATTCAGCTAAGTTGGGATACAGCTGTTTGCTGGCTTATCATTTGTTTTTTGCTCAGTGTCCTTCATGGCTTGGAGTCTGTTTTGAATTATGGGACTGCTCCATGAACTGTATGTGCCTTAGGTCCCCTGGCATAGAAACCAAGCATTATAATGTGTAACTTTTAGACTTTTAAGTCATTTATTGGATATAACTCAGAAATTACGTACTAGAGAATGGAGCTAATTCTTTACTTCATCTCTGTTTTTCAGTTGCATTCACAAAATCAAGTCATAACTATGCCAATCTGAAGAAGGTTCCTGCATTAAATCTCTAATTGAGGTAAATTTACTTAGACTAAAAAAAAAACCCCAAAACAACAAGCATTCAACCCCCTCAATACCTACTCAAAATGAATCATAAATTTTATTATAAAAAATTAGAAGTATGGTATCAGAAAAATACTAAGTAAAGCCAGAGATACACTTCTTGTTCTTTTGATGCCTAATGATTTTAGTGTATATTTTTTAGATTTTTAGAGTTATACAGTTTGCATGAATTCTAATAAGTTGCTCACAAAATTAGGTGGTGTTAGAAGTTACTAAAACGTTTTCTCACACATTCCTGAGTGTCCTCTCAAGGACACACTGTTTGGATGAAACACCTGCAAGATAGCTTCAAGACAAAACAGAAGAGAAGGCCCAGAGCCCTTGGACAGGCTCCAAGGGGTAGTTCTGAGGTTTCTAAGGGTGGGCACCAGGGAAATGGGTTGGTTTTAGATATCATATATGCTAATTACTGAAAGATATAAAAACTGTAACTTCACTGAACCATGCGTACACATACTTCAGGTGTGCACCTAGAAGCTTCTAAATAAAGGTGCTTCTAAATAAAAGTTCTTCTCTATCTATCTCCACTAATGTTTTGAGAGTCTTTTCCAGGAATTTTAGGCATCATTTTGAAAAGCTTATTGTATAGTAAGTTTCCATAAATATTTAATTCATGGATGGACAAGGATCTCCTGGCAGAACTCAAACATAAAAATGGAGATTACAGAAGGTGGAAGCAGGGATGGGTACCCTGAGAGGAATACTGAGACACTGTCTGAGCATGCAAAAATATATTAATGAAAGTCAAAGTCCACCTGTAACTGAACCTGAGAAGTGATGTCAAAAGCAACAAGATGGAGTTCTTGAGTACACAAATAGTGAAACGAAGAGCAGGGGAAATTTGGACCTGCTTCTGCATGGGGAAGGGGCCCTGGTGACACAGGACATGCAAAAGGCATTGCCAACTTCACCTTAGTCTTTACTAATAAGACTGGCCTTCAGAAATCCCAGAGACTGGGGGCAAGACTGGAGCAAGGAAGAGGTACTTTTGGTGGAAGAGGATGAGGTCACGGTATCCACAAGCAAACTGGACATACGTAAGTCCGTGGGTCTTAATGGGAGGTACCTATGACTGCCAAGGAAGCTGGATGATGCCATTGTGAGACAGTTGATAATTTTGGATCCATCATGGTGACTGAGAGAGGTGCCTGGAGACAGGAGGAAAGTAAATTTCAGTCCTATCTTCAAATAAAGGAGGAGAAGAAGGACCAAGGGAACTACCAGCCTGTCAGCCTCACCTTTATTCCTATGATGATGATGGAGCAGCTAATCCTGGAAACCATTTTCAGGCACACAGAGGACAAAAAGGTAGTTCTCATGGATTTACTAAGTAATGTTTGACCAAACTAATAACCTTTTATGATGCGGTGACTGGCTTGGTGGATGAGAGAAGCATCTTTGTTAATGTGTGGTGGGCAGAGTGTATCCACATCAAGCTTGCTGATGATACAGTCATCAGCATATGGCATTTAGAGGGATCTGGACAGGCTGGAGAAATGGATTGAGAGGAACCTCATGAAATACAGCAGGAATTGCAGAGTGCTGCACCTGCGGAGGAACAACTCCAGGCACCAGTACTAGCTGGGGGCTGAGTAGCTGAAAAGTATCTTTGCAGCAAAGGACTTGAGAGTGTTGGTGGATGTGAAGTTGATCATGCACTAGCAACATGCCCTTCCTTGCAGCCAAGAATGCATATGATGTCCTGAGCTGCATTAGGAGTGATTTTGTTGAAAAAGGTGATCCTTTCCCACTACCCAGCACTGGTAAGGCCATATCTAAAGTATTGTGTCCAGTTCTGGGCTCCGTGGTATAAAAGAACAAGAGGTATACTAGAAAGAGTCCAGTAAAGACCAGCATGTGTGATTAAGAAACTAGAGCATCTCCTATATGAGGAAAGGCTGAGAGAGCTGGGACTGTTTAGCCTGAGGAAAACTCAGGGGAAGTATCATTAATGTTTGTAAATATCTGAAGAGTGAAAAGAGGACAGAGGCAGGGCCAGAGGCAATGAGTGCAAAATGAGACACAGAAGGCTCTATCTGAACATCAGAAAACTTTTTTTTCTATGAAGGTAACTGAGCACTGGCACAGGTTGTCCAGGGAGATTGTGGAATCTCCCAAGGTATTCTTAGAGCCGGCTGGACATGGTCCTGTGCAATGTGCTGTAGAGGTGCCCTGCGTGAGCAGGGGGTTGAACAATGACCTTCAGAAATCACTGCCAACATCAACCATTTTGTATACTCTGTGATTTGATTTTTGAGAGTACCAAGATGTTCTGTGTCATCTAAACATAAGAACATTTTTTTTTTTTTAAAGAATTCTGTTTCTGCCATTCTTCATTATTATAATTTCACTTGGATTCTAATATTTTACTTTGATTTGGAACAGCTATCTACATGCTTGTGTTTTCCATCTGGAGAGAGATCAAAAATTTGTGGTTTATCTATTAGCTACATGGACTTTATCTAAGTCAATGAGTTTAATAATTGTTTATTGTTGTGAGTTATGTCAGAAGTTTCTCAATATCTAGAGGCAAAAATTTGAAAGTAGAATTATTTAGAAATTTTATGACAATTTTTATTTTGTCATGGGAACAGGCCAGTTCTTTGAAATCAAAACTTTCTGCAGTAATTCAAACACTAAACATGGTATTTCTTGTCATAGTAGAGAATACGGGAAAATAATTTCCATCTCACCTAGGATTAAAGTATTTATATTGTTGCAGAAGACCAGTATCTGATCCTACTCTGCCTGGCTCTGGCTAGAAAAATGTAATCATGCTGAATGCTTTCACTGTGGGAGTAGTTAGTTCAATAAAGGGCAAAGGCTGTTTCTGTCAGGTTTCTCACTTGGAACATTCTTGGTTTCATTCCAATGGAATGCAACACAATTTTTTATTTATACTCTCAAATATTAAGGGATAGGAACTAATATCCTATAGACCTCTGCTGACTATATAATGATATGAGCACTTGTTTGGCTTCTTTCCCATGCCAGAGAGCTCCAGGAAAGGTTCTGTGGTTCTCAAGATTTTCCATTAGTAATAATTTACATAAAGATTTTGTATGTCTAGAGAGGGATAACTTAAGTACCATCTGGATAGAATCATAGCAACTCTTTTGCTATAATGTATATTTAATAACTTCAGCCTAGGCTTGCAGAGATGATGTCTAACTCTATTGAAAGAAAATAGTTACAGTATATGAGATCATACTTTTATGACTACAAATGCCAAGGAACATTAATAGGTAATTGAATTCTTTATGTGTCTGTATATAATTACAGTGTCTTGCGATACTTGCCTCCCATATGTGAGGAAAGCAAGCCTGTTAAGATTTAGGAAACAGGCACTGATCATCAGTCTTTCTGCATACGGACTCCTTTTAGAGCCATCAAAAAGTCTTCTGGCTTGGCTCTGCAAGCACAAATTTTTCTCTTGAATGGATTGAAGTTGTCATTAGGGTCATAGGTCTCCAAGCTGTAACTGTGATAGATAAAACACTCTTGCTTTTTCTGTCACTGATCAAATTCACTCTTAGTCTAACCAAAAAGGTACGCACTTGAGCTCTTACCTAGTAACTGACGCCTTGTCAAATGATTAGTCTCAGTGGGAATGTTTTGTAGTTTCTGATGGTAGGAAAAATAAAATTGGGAAAATTATCTAAACTACCATAAATAAACTCCCTGCTTGGGCTTGCTACATTTGCTTTTTTTGGTCCTGGAAAAATTTTCTACTGCACTCTAATCCTTCTTCATATAATAGTGTCATAAAGTAACCTTGCTCTGAGTCTAGCACTTGCTGTCTCTGTTGAAGTACATGTTTAGGCCCTAATCCAGCAGATGGCAATGCTAGCTGAGATTCCTAAATCAACCACAGAGAATTTCCCTACATTTGTGCTTTCATTTAAAATGAGAGGGCATGCAATTCATTTTGGCTGTTATATTCTGCTGTTTGACTTGGAGGCCTTTGGTGTAGAGGTTTGCTAGCTCTGAAACAGATGAAAAGCATGGCTCAAGAGGTCTCATCTGCAGAAATAGTATTCACTACAAAAAGAGTGACATTGTCTAAAGAAGTAGAGCAAACGTCATTTTCAACAAATAAAAAAAGATTTTCCAAAGGCCTTCAGAAAACTTGATTTCTTTTCCTGTGACAAAGAGCCTTCAAAGGCAGGAGTTCAGCCACAGGCAGATACTTTTATCTGTTTACTGCATTTGGTCTTTCTTAGGCTTTGTCCTACGAGTAGTTTGCCTATGTGTTTAGCTTCACACAGTCACAGTGCTGTTGACTTCAAATGGTTTAATGGCTTGCATACCATTAACAAGTGTGTTTTTGTGAGAAATGAAAACATTTTCATGTGACTAAAAAAATTGTTCACTCAAGGTGGTTATGTAGCTGAGGAGCAATTAGAGAAGACATGTGATCCTATCTACCAGCCATTTATGGCTAAAGCAGCAGTTCTGAATTTTCCTCCTTCCTTCCTTTCTGCCCTTTGCCCAGTCTCATGACCTCCCTTATGCCATCTCTGGGCCTTCTCTGATTCCATGAGTAGTCAGTTCAACTCAGTAACCAGAAGAAATGTATTAATCTTTTGATTATTTAGTTTTCTGTTCGCTTCGTGAGCTGAACTGGCTGTGGGAGAAATCAAACACTAGAAGGAGCAGAAGGGCACAATAGTGTAACTGGGAGCAGAGAAGTTCTCATGGATCTTCAACATGAGGGAGCCAGATAATGGGAGAAGTCATTGTAGAAGCAGAACTTGGAGGACTACTAAATACAGATGTGAGACAGCATTATGATAAAATGATATGAGAAGAGATTAGGGATTTGGTCTTGAGGATGGATAGACAGAGACAAACATGGGAGGCTGGTTGTTCAGGAGACACTCTGGAATTCATGTCCTCTATACTGTATAACTGGGAAGCTGTTCATTGTATATACCACAGACCAAGAAAGACTCTGGGACTCCCAAAGATTATCAGCATGTTCGAACCTCTTGAAGTACAGTACTGTTTAGATTATGGCTTGTTCAATAGGAAGTAGTAAAATTATCAGTGTGTAAGCTAAGGACTGAAAACGATATCATTCGCTGGTCAAGCATACAGTTCTAATGAACAACGTGTATATTGCTGTCTCGAAAGCTGTTGGATCCAACATGACGCATGAGTGCTGAAGAAAACAGAAACTGTTAAAGCTGTATATCATTTTGCCTTTTTCACTTCTTCGTTGCCTGTATGCTGTGTGTATTAGGCCTAAAATATTGCAAAACAATTTCTCACACCTCTTTTATGTGTACATCAGCTGTGGCCATTTACTAGTAAAAACTAAAGGATTCATAAGACATTAATAAAAAGAAACAGTATGAACAACATAGTTCATCAGATTAGATCTTTAATATATTTTCCCTTTTTTGTGTATGCTTTTTCTTACCCTTTGCTGCTCTGTTATTTGGTTTCCATCTTCTTTTCACTCCCTTATATGGAGTGACTGAAGTCTTAGTTTACTTTTCTCATCCATGTTTTGCCATCCATTCTCAAAAAAGGTATTTTAATATAGCTTCATAGCATTTTGTATTTGTCTGTTACTAAGGGAGTATATACAAAAAGGTACACAAGAGAAGTCAGCATTCAGTATGCCCATGTAGGTGCCTTCTTCTCAATGCTTTTTTCATTCACTTCTTTGCTTATTTTTCCACCACAAAAAATGTGACAAAATATAGTACCGATAGCCAAGGCTATCTAACTTCCTCGTGCAAGGTCTATCTTCAGCTTGTTGTAACTTCACTAAGCATCAACCATTTGAGATGAAAGCTTTGCTGCTTCACATCCTGCCCAGCATAATTCTCCTTTTAAAACTTGTTTATTGTTACTTCCTTGTTTGTTTGTTTGTTTGTTTTGGTGGAGGTGCAACATTGGAAGAGAGAAAGTAGTTGATTTTTTTTTAGTGACAGATAATTCAGGTTTCCTAGAACATGAATAGTGAGGAATATTTTGCCTTCTTTTGCCAGAGTTAAAAATTCTCTGAAATTTTTCCTGACAAAATCTCATTTTGGAGGCAGTTTGAAAAGAAGTTAATGGCTACATACAGCAAAAAAGCTAAGTGGATGTACTGGTCTCCTTTTGGATAGTGTTGTGGTTAGGGCCTTCAGCTGTAGGTGAAGTATGGACGTTCTCGTCTAATACTTTTTATGCTGAGTCTCCCACACAATCCTGTAGCCTCTAGAGTAAGCAAACATTTTGTCTCACCAAATACGTACTTACAATATTTTGTATGGAACAGAACAGCTTTGACAAGAAACATTCTTTTTCTGAAATATCCCTTTTTGTGCAGAATCCCTACTGTGAAGGAGCAGCTCCTGGTTATGGATAAGTACCCATTCCTTTTAATGTGGGATAATTGTGAGTGTAGTCACACTTTGAATATGTAAACTGGGCAATTTCTATAACTCCTGGCAATTATTTCCCCGAAGAGTGCATCCAACTGTAGTTCTAGTATTTCTAATCTCTGCAACGAATGCTTGAATTTTTGCAGAAAGTAAGTCTGGGGTTTCTCTTTTTGTGTTTTGCAAAGAACAGATGAATTTAAATATAACTTTATAATAATATAAGCTTCTGAAAAATTGTGTTTGCAAAAACTTCTCAGTTTGGTAGCTTAGTTTGAAACCTGTCAATACCATGTAGTTCAGCAACCATTCACTGTAGGCTAAGAAACCTGAAAAGGTTACAAGACTGAATAATGCATTGGGGATAAAACTTTCAGAAGAAGAGTCAGCTAACATTCTTTAAACCTTACCCTTTTGAAAAATCTAATTTTTATGTATGTCAGTATTCATGTCTAAAATATGAAGAATAACTCTTAAATCCATATGATATTTAAAAAAAAAAGTCAAGAATCTAAGAGTTTCATATGCAGGAATGGGTAATTTCATAAATACTTAAAATAGATACGTTGCTCTGGAGCAATTAAATAGAGACTCATTTCCAAAATGTTACTGTTTTCTGATGTTATTTAAGTCAAATAACTTATTTATGTCTTCAGGATTAGTTTATCTGTCCTGTTGAGGGGATGCTTTGTTTAAACCAGATAATGCACTTAAGATTTTGATACACTTAGATTATTAAGAGAAGTTTTTCTGTCATCAGTGTGCTTTGCATCATATGGCCAGCTAAATCAAATAACGACATATTATGGACTTGTTTTATCAAGTGCTGTTATGCTTTTAAAGGTCTGCTCCGCACTGCAAATGAAGATTCCTTTTGGCAGAAGAATGCTGCATCTTCCTTTAAATTAAATTTGCAATTCAAATCATGTCTTCAAAATAGGATTATCAAACATCAGATCTATGCAGGATTCCTAAAACATCTTAATGCAAGTTGGCAGTTGCTTATCACGCATTATTAAACAGTTTTCAGAAATCACAATGTTGTCAATGTAATTAGAAGCCTCTCTATATTGTACTCCATAAGTGGCTTCTTAATCTGAAAAGAAAATTGCTAATAGAAGCGTCTTAATTGCTATAATTACATTAAAAGAAGTCTTGTTGTAAAGCCTAAGAATGCTCTAGTTGCTTTACAGACTTCCATGTCTTTCGATGATCATTATAAAATGCCAGTGATTTTAAATTAGCTTTCAGAGATAATTACAATCTAAACTGTAAACCCCATATTAATATAGTATAGCCTGAGTATACATTCTGTTTTGAAATTCTAATATAACTAAGGATAAAATTTTACCATGATTGCTATCACTTTTTTTTTTTTTTTCTGGGAGAATTAATTAAAGATTTTCTTTTCTATTTTGAAGGGAAGGTGAACGTGGTGAGAAGCAGATCATCCAGCTACATGAGCTCTTAGAATTACACAGGTTGTAATCTTCACATACTTCAGGCGTCAGCAAAGGGAAAGTGACACTGTTCTCAAAATGCTTATGTTTTGTAAGTATTTTTAAGGCTCCCACCTATAAAGGAAAATAAGAATTGAGTTTGGAAAGCCGGGTAAGAGTTCCAAAGCTGCTGCTTCATGGATTGTTTGCAGTTATGTCTGCTCTCATTCACAGAGTGACCCATGATTTGTCATAGCATACAATGATGGAGGGGAAAAAGAATATTTCACAGAATCATTCAGATTGTAAGGGTGCTCATGCTTAGATGAACATGCCTCACCATGCCTCCTGGTCAGATCAAGATCAACAGTCAGACTGCATTGCTTAAGGCTTTGTCCTCTTGGGTCAAAGAGGAAACCTCCAAGGATGCAGTTAATGCAACCCCTCTGGGCAACCTGCTCCAGTGCTTAATTATACTTATAAAGTTTTCCTTATATGAGTCAGGAGACCCCATCTTTCAGTTTATGGGCATTATTTCTCATTTTCCCACTGCAGCTTAGTAAAGAGCCTGACTCTATCCTCTTGGTGGTCCCTAAGTTCCCCTGAAGCTGCCTCTTCTGAAGAAGATGGGCAAGCTCAGCGTCCTCAGCCTTCTTTTACAAGGTAAATGCCCCAGTCAATGATGATCTTGGTGGCTCTTTGCTGAAGTCTCTCCTGTTCGTCAATGTCTTTAATATACTGAGGGGGCCCAAAATGAATGGGGGGCCCTACACAATGGGGGGGCCCACTGGGAGTGGTTTAATGAGTGCCAAGTTGAGGTGATGAATTGCTTCCCTGTGGTTAGTGGCTGCAATCTTTTTTTTTTTTTTTTTTTTAATCTTCACAACCCAGTATGCAGTTAACCTGAAGAAGCAGATGGGGTTTTTTTACCAATTGTTATGGTTTAATCCTAGGTGGCAACTGAGCCCCATGCAGTCGCTCACTCCCTCACCTTCAGTGCTATGGAGAGAGAATCAGAAGGGTAAAACTGAAGAAAACCCATGGGTGAAATAAAGACAATGTAATAACTGAAAATAAATTAAAAAATGTAAGGAAAAAACCCAAAGAGAAAGGAAAATGAAATCCCATAATTTTTTTCTTGACGATATAAAAGAAAACAGTTGCTCACCACCACCTGACTGATGCTCAGCCAGGCCCCAGCAGTTTTATTGATGAGCAAAACATCATATGATCTGGACTATCTTTGTGGTCAGTAGGGATCATCTGTCCTGGCTGTCTTCCTTCCAAGCTTTTTGTTGTACCCCCAGCCTCCTCGCTGGAAGGGGGAATGTCAGGAGCAGAAGAGGCTTTGAGTCTGTGTAAGCACTGCTCAGCAGTAACTAAAACATCTCTGTGTTACCAACACTGTTTTCAGTGCGAATCTAAAACACAGTCCCATACCAGCTACTGTGGAGAAAATTGACTGTACTCCAGCCAAAATGAGTGGAAACATCCAGTGGTTCATCTCCCTAGACTATAATGTCTCAACATAGATACAAGAATGCTGTGGGAGATCTTCTCAAGGCCTTACCACTGTCCTTCCCACATTGACAGATGTTCTTTCATTGTAAAAGGCATTTGGCACTGGATTTGTTAACTACGGTATAGTCTTGGTATAACCGTGCTGCCCATTCCCAATCACCTTCTTGTCCCCAGAAATAGCTTTCAAAAGGACATGTTCTGTAATATTCCCAGGGACCAAATTGTGTCTGACCAGATTGCTGTTTCTCAGATCAACAAATCTTAAAATGAACGCAACATTAGCCTTTCTCCGGTCATCTCTCCTGATTTCTACAGTCTTTCAAAAATAATGTAAGCAGCCTTACTGTGATAATGGCAAGCAATCAGATGCATATCACCTGATCTCGTGGATCTGTATGGTTAAATACTTTTTAAAGATACTTGACTGTATTCCTTTCCACTGCACACAGTTCTCTTCTTAAATCCTCTCTCTAAGCACAGAAGCCAGGATGAAGCACCTGGCCAGGTGCAGACTGAGGCAAAGAAAGCATTGAATAGCTCCCCATCCATTCATGTCCAGGCAGTGTTTCTGTATTCTTCTTAGTAGCCTGCCCTTGCTTCTGCCTCCTATATAATGCATTTTTTACCCTGGAGCTGAGCCGTGTTTCCTGTTTAGGAAAAGCGGTCTCCTGAAACATTTGATCATTTTCCTGAGTATTAAGATAGACTGGTTTTGGGCTTGGAGGTTTATCTTAATGGCCTACCAAGTATCTTGAACTCCTTTTTGCTCTCAGAGACTGCTCCCACAGCATCCCATGTATCAGTTCCTTGAAGAAGGCAAAGCTTGCTCTCCTGATGATGAGGTCTGTATATTCACCTTTCTCTTTCCCATTTGGGATTTTGAAGTCTGCTGTGTTCCAGTCCCTAGAGCCAAGGCTGCTGTTGATTATCACGTCGCCAAGCAGTTTTTCTTGTTCAAGATCATGGTTGATACCCCTAAAATATGTGGTAAGAAGTTGTCCCTGACACCCTCCAGATGCCTCCTAGATTGTGATCCTCCTGTGTTCCCCTTTCAGAGAAGATAAAGTCTCCCATAAGAGCCAGAGTCTGATATGAGTTGCTTAAAAAAGGTTCATTCACTTCCTGACTACAGTGCCACCCTCAGTGGTCTCTTCTCTGACTGACTCATGAATCCTCACCCAGTCTGTTGCTTATTCCAAAGAGCTCCACACACTCAAACTACTCCTTCACATATTTGTCAATGCCCTCTCCTCTTCTGCCTGCCTTTTCTACAGAGCTTCTGTTGGTCCATCAATGATGTCATGTCATTTAAGTTGTCCCAGCAGTTAGCAGCTGTTCCAGTTATGCCATAGTTCCATATCTGCATGCAGAGCCCTTCTGATTCCCCACAAGCTGTGTGCAATTCCATATGGGTGGGAACTCTTGTCTTCTTTAATCCTTCATGAGGGCTTGCTGGTTCCCACCATCTTGCCTCTCAGGCTGACAATTACTAACATCTGCTCCCCCACTTAACTGAAAACTCCTGTACTACTTTACTGAGGTGCATTGCCAAGTTCACCACCTTCTTGATATGGACCTGATCTTTTGCCAGCAGTCCTCATTCCTGATACAGGAACCCATCCTTGTCATAAGAACCCTTTCTGTGTGAATTTGTGTGGATGGACTCTATAGGTATTTATGGGTGTGGATGGAGAAAAAATAGCCAGAAAACAGCAATATGAAGAGAGGAAAAGTACATGAGGAGTAGCATGTGAAGAAAGTTTTTCAGGATCTCCACAAGAACTGAAAAACTCAGGACATGAGTTTGCCGAATCTATACTTGGCCACTTGGCCACTAGTGGAGTGGAGGCTACTGTATGCAGATGAGTGCTACAGGACTGCACATACAGCTGGTGAAACAAAGGACTGTTGGAGGGACCATTCTCAACACCTGCATGCAAGCCACTGAGGCATCAATATGACCCTCTGCTTCTGATGAGCAGCCGAGATTGGCTTTGACTGGTAACTGTATTTATGTTTAAGTAAACTGTGTGAGGGGAATGAACTGTGTGAATAGCTTAATTAATAAATGCTCTAGTAAATGTTATCTTGACCTGCATTTTCCTCTGACTTGTTCCCCTATCAGGAAAAAGGAATTTACAACATGGTCATAAAGACCAAAGTACTAATCATGACACCAGCCATGCAACCACCTGGTAGATCAGGGTATGTTCAATCCTACTAGGCCTTTCCCTTTCACCTGGAGGTTTGTGGCAAATTTGCCTTGAATTCCCATGTCCTTCACCTCTGCCACTTCAGCAAAATAGACGACCCCTTAGATTTGCTCCAGGTTTCCCTTGGTGCCTGTGTGGATAAGAAAGGAGAAATATTAGTCTGAGGGCACTATGAGCCTCAGCAGTTTCTCCACGATGTCCTGAATCATCACAGCAAACAGGAAACCTCTTATAACAGCAACTCATCCCTACACAAGGGGGTCTCCAGCCATTATCAGCTATTACTTCATCTTGATGCTAATGGATATTTTAAGCTCTGGAGTCTCCTCAGTGGTGCTTGTGCTGCTGTGTTGACTCCCAGGGCACTCTCAACTCAGATCTGAAGGCAGAAGAGGACCCATTGTCTTGGTGCCAGAAGGCATAAGCTTGCAGTTTTCCCCTCTGCGGGAGTCTCCATCCACCACAAATTCAAACATAGCCTCATGCCATGCTGACTCATTGTGTGGCTCAGGCTCTTCCCTCTGGGAGGCATCTGGGAAGAGCCAGTGATATTTTCTTCCTCCTCCATGATGGTGTGCAGTCGGTCATGTCACCTCACAACCCCTTCACCTGGCAGCCTCAACGAAGCACACCTCCCACAAATGAGGCCACCATTAAGCGCAACACAGACTCCCTTCAGCCTGTCACCTGGCCACAACATGTCCACCTGCCCTCCAGACTGCCAGCAGGGTTGAGGTCTTTTTTGTGCTTCCTCCAGCTGGTGGCAGAGACTGCACCACACAGCACATCACCAGCATTGCTGCACAGTTCCATACGACCTGGAGTAGGCTTTTTAAGCCTCTCTAAACTAGCTGCTCTACTACTACCAAGCTCTTTGCTGCATATCTATTCAGCAGCTAAATTTGTTTCCCCACCAGGGATGAACAGCAAATTGCTCCCTGATCAGTAGGAAGCTAGTTACTAGAGAGGCAGACAATTTTTAATCCTGAACCAGTCTAAAAAAATGCCTCAGTCAGACAGACTCTGTTATCTGTGGATGTTTCTAGAGTTGGCAAGAAGCAGCAGCAAACTGAAGAAAAGTAATAAAAAGAATTAAGACCAAACTAGTATAGGTAAATAAAAGAACAAACTCCAGGTACTGGTGAGAAGAGAGCTACAATGGGAGATGTGAGTGGTGTAACAGCAGTGCTGCTGCTAACAGATCATTACTCAGTAGAAATCTGTCCAGTCATTATTATTGCTCATGTATAAACTCAGATAGTAGGGTAGTCTAGAACTTCCTGTATTTCCTCCAAAGGCAGATACAGTTGTCTCTCATTATTAAGCAAGAGCTTTTCTTAATTCAATTTTAGATGTGTAGGAGTTTAAATGTATGAGTCAGAGTTACTCACTCTGAGCTCCCTTTATAATCTCTGGAAAGAAGTAAGTACTACTAGTGAGTGATTCATCTGGCTTACTTACACACCAGTTTTAGGGTGATGTGATTCCATTCTTTAGAGACAGCAATTTCTTTTTATCTTTGATAGGTAGTTGATCACAGTGCTTCTTGTCAGATCACCTCAAGCTTGGTGAGTATTTGCAGCCTTGAGACTGGAAGTTTGACTCATTTTCACGGAGTCACAGAACCGCTGAGCTTGGAGGGGTCTCTGGACATCCTTTAGAACCAAGCACAGGTGGCAGGAGTATGAATGCACATCTGCACTGGAAGTAACCATTAAATAAGGTTCCAAAAAGTGTTGCCTAGTTTGGCTGTCTCAGCTCTTATTAGACGTACAATTTTCTCAGAGTTTTTCATCCAAAGCAATGCTATATTTAGACACTCAGAAGAGAGTAACCTTGAAAGCTCCTTGGTTGTAGAAGCTCAACGGAATAGTTCAACCAAATTCCTTATTAAGTGTGCCCATGTACCCATTTCTGTACCCACATTGGCATGGGTGGATCACGGCAGCTTTGTCTATTATGTGGCTCTGAAAACAATGTAATTGGCACAACTCAACAGGTATATCAGAGAGTAAAATGTAATGAAAGGGTGAGGCTGGTAACTTCTTACAAGGGTAAGAAATCCAGGTCTGGCAGTGCTGTTCTCTGTTCTAAAAGTGTACTAGTCATTTCAGTTGAAATTACATACAAATAAAAAGTCCAAGATGAACCTTATTTAAAAAGCTCAATTTTCCTAAGAGTTTTGCTTATATAAATGACTCTGAAGTTGTTACACCTCACACAGAGAAAAGGGAGAGGTAGCCACTGGTACAAGAAGCAGCAGTTTGAATGGCCCATGCTTTCCATTCCCAAGAAGGCCATTCAAAGGGCTGTTTGTAGCTCTGAAGAAACTAAGTAACTGTATGGCATGAGAGAATTTATTCCTGTCATTGATTCATATATCTACAAGTGCTGAATAAAGATGTCTTTCCCATGCCATGATTATGTGTATAAATATTTGTGTATTCAATATATAAAACATTTCAGAATTAGACCACTGTATTTTTGGTTTTATTAAACCATTCCCAAAATATGTATGTGTTAAAGCACAAATATCTTCCTGTCACAGGAAGAATTATTCTTGATTACACAGAGAAGACATTTTATTGCTTATTTTGCTTTGCCCCAAGAGATGAGGTTAGTTTAGCTTTTGAACAAAGTCCAGAGAAGAAAGTGCTAACTAAAAGTCAGAGTTCTTCCATGTGGAAGTTCTGTTGATAAATCATCCTGACTAAACCAGCTCAATTTTCTGACAAGTTTATGTCACAGCTGTTATTGTATTAATTAAATGAGGAGATATGGGACTTGCTTAATTATTTTTCCTTATTTTGATTTAAAGTAATGTATAGTCGGTAATATTGGTGCATTAGTTATGACAAAGTAATGTGTGATCTTATGGAATCAGGAAATCATAAAAATAGATGTCTCACAGTAATGCATGAAATGCATATAAAAAGGGCTGTTAATTTTGAAGGTCAGAGGAATATCCTGACATTCGATATTTCTGTGTCAATGTAGCGTGCACTGACCTGTTTTGTCTCAGCTGGCAAAATACAATGTTCAGTGATTGTTTATGGAAGCAGAAACAGGGAAAACAATGTCTACTGAACTGTACAAGAACTAAGGTGAGGCCTAGGAATAGGAAACACTTGTGAGAAAGTCAGGAATCAGCAAATTCAATCCTTCTCACTCCTTCAGAGGCAAGGAAAAGGTTATAGTTGTTAAAGTTCCATCTGTAAATCATGCAGGCTGAGTGTGATCTGGTTCAGGTCTAGTTCCACAGGCTGCTTTGTCTTACTGTTATGGTCTGCAAGTCGTTCATTCGTTATTTTGTTGATGAAGCCAAGGAAGGCTCTGACAGATCAGAAATGCAAGTCTTTTGTCTAGCTATGTTTTACAAGATGATCAGCTTTTAACACAGCTTGATTTGCAGAATTCCAGGCCCAGATTGTGAAGGGTATCAGGCATAAAAATCATCATTATTTGAAAATTAAAGAAACAAACTCTTCCTGTTGAATATGGGCTCCAGCAATGTGGCTAGGCTAGTGTATACTGTGATCAAAATTAAATGTCTGCTCTATTCACTTAACTGTTTGTGTGTGTTTGTTAATGTGGCCTATGTTCAGTGAGTGCTATAGGCTAGCATTTATATAGGGTCAGAAGATAGGATGAAATTATGGACTATTTGTGCAATATAGATTCAAACACTCAGCAGAAGTACCAGGCTAGCTATATGTGTACTGAGATTAGAAATGCATGTGCAGAGTGGGGAACACCTTACTGATAGGACCTTATTTCTCTATACAGCTGCCTGAAAGGAAGCTGTAGACAGGTTGGGGCTGGCCTCTGCTCCCAAGTAACAAGTGCAAAACAAGAGAAAATGGCCTCAAGTTGTGCCAAGAAGGTTTAGATTGGATATTAGGAAAAATTTCTTCACTGAAATGGTGGTCAAGCATTGGAACAGGCTGCCCAGAGAAGTGGTGGAATCACTGCCTCTGGAAGTGTTTAAAATACATGTGGATGTGCTACTTGGAGACATGGTTTAGTGCTGGACTTGGCAGTGCTGGGTTAATGATTGGACTCAGTGATATTAAGTCTTTTCCAACGTAAATGATTCTGTGATTCTCTAAGTATCTGTGTCTGGGATATCAGCGAGACCAGGAGTCTAGCCATTATTCTGTGCTTTGCAGTCCTTGACAAATGTACAGTACCACTCACTCTGCCTGGATGCATTTTCAGTGCAAAAAGATTAAATAGAGACAGGAAACCCCAAATATCTGACATGTTTCCAGCATCAACCAGAGCTGAGAAACAGGACAGGGCTTGTAGATGAGACTTTTACAGAGTTGTTAGCACCACAGATACTGTTTCAGCCATAGAGTTATAGAAGCAATGACAATATTTCATATACAATACAGCGTGTTAATTTCTGACAGTGAACCTCCCTAACACACAGATGGAGAGATTTCTTAGCTATAAACATGACTGTGAAAATTAACATATTTTCCATGCTGCTTGCAAATGCATGCTTTCTGGAGATGCTGAGTATTACAATGGTACGGGGCTCAGTAATATGAAAACTTAGGGAAGGGAATTTTATTGCAGTGAGCCGTTGCATAAGCCATGTTGTTAGCTCTGTGCATTCAATAGCCAGAGCACTGAGATCAGCTGATGTGTCATGAAAAGAAGTTACCAGTCAGTTCACAGTGGGGCACGTTCTGTCCCTTCATTGTGGGAGGTTTTATTTTATTTTATTTTATTTTATTTTATTTTATTTTATTTTATTTTATTTTATTTT
>JAWWTY010000037.1:24338090-24500506 GCA_035222235.1 Margarornis squamiger
TCCCTTCATTGTGGGAGGTTTTATTTTATTTTATTTTATTTTATTTTATTTTATTTTATTTTATTTTATTTTATTTTATTTTATTTTTACATGAGATTCTAAGTGGCATTTGGTTTTACGTGATTAAAGCATCTGATGTTCACTGTGAGAAAAAAATACCTTTTAAATTAGAGGAATACATATGCTACTGGTGTACTAATTTTTTGGTGTTAATTGGACGATGGGGGGGCAGTGTTGAAGCACATCAAAAGCATCAAATTTGTGCAAAACAGCGGACAGAAAGTTACCGCTCTCCACTAATAAAGGAGTTTGCTGCCACCTTATGGGCTTGCAAAGTATTTTTTTTTCTGAAGTAGTGTAGCACTTATAAATAGTTCTTAAAATTATTTTCCTTAATCTATAGATTTCTACTGGGAGACCCTGTCCTGTCTCAAGTCTAAATTTTTTATTCTAAATTCTAATTGCTTTTTAGTTAAAAGAAAATCAGAAACCTGTTGTATTTTTCCCTAGTTAACGGCCTTATTTAGTGCTTTAAAGCTCAATCTTCTCAGTAAGTATTAACACCCCAAATACAAACTTTTATATTTTATTTATTGCATATTATGTATATTTTGTCTATTATATAATCTATTAATTACTTTGTGGAAATTATTTTAAGATTTTAAGTTACTATTGCAAAAACCCAGTTAACAATGTGGATAACAGACATTTAACTTCCTACTCACTTATACAGCTTTACATTGGTAGGCTTACCTCTTGATGGCTTCTATGTCTACTGCAGATATGTTGGTCTTGCCATGTACTCTGGGGGGCCATACATACTGAATGCCCTTCTCTCTCATCAGGGATCAAGACCATGTAAAATTTTTTCACATTATAAGCAAATACTCATATTAAATAATAAGGTCTTTCCATGCCTTTTAACATAGAAGTAACTGGTCCCCTTGAAATCATGAGTCAAATAATCTCAGACTTGAAACTGCGTGCCTTTTAAGTACAAGGGAAGAAAGATCAACTACAAGCAGAGTTGAATTCTTGTATTTCTGTAAGTATGCTTCCCACTAAAGAAAATGAACCCAAAACTTGTATTGTTTGTGACAGCTGTGACTGGGTTTTTATCTGAATATGGCAAAGATTTTCCATTATACAGGAGTTTCTGATCTTAAAATGTTCTGTGTTGTCTTGGACTAAACTAGAAGGTAGAAATTTCTTGGAGAAAGAGATTACAGTATAGTAAATATGTCTCTAGTTAGTGCCTTCAACTCATAAGGAAAGAAATCCTGCTTCGATAAGTTTTCTCATTTGTTTATGGAAACTGAAACAGCTTCTGAAAAATAAACCAGTTCAGTTTTATACAAGAGCTTCTTGCTTGTGTCTCTCACCTGGGATGCAAGGAAGTTGGAAAGAAAGACTTCTCTGGTATTGCAGTTTACACTTATGCTCTGCACAGAAATTCCATGGAAACCGAAATTAGGAACTTCCTTAATTTAAATGTTATTTTTATTTCTTAAAAAAAAAAAAAAAAAAAAAAAAAAGAAGAAAGGATTCTTTAGTGAGTCAGTATTGGGCTATTTTTCTTGAAAAGTTCTCACTCAGATTTACTTACAAACAACACAGTGATATTGTTGGGCTTTTCTGCAAGTCTGAAAGAAAATGGCTTGCAGAAAGGCGAATTACAGGTAAGTATTTTTCACTTCAAAAGATTTCACTTTCACTTAAACCTTAATTTTATAGTTTCTCTGACATGAAATGCCCTCGTAGAGCATATTTCAGAAACATTAGGTAGGTGACAATTTTGCGAAAAGAATCTAAAAGGAATATGAACAAGAAAATGCAAATTCCTGATTTTCCTACGTTCCCGATTCTAGCATGTCCGTGTTCCCTCTAGTGGCAGACTGCGGGGTAGGGCTGGCTGCTGGCGGTGCTTGGACCAGTGCACACTGCAACAGCAACTGCTCCTGAATTATCCCTCGGTAGCTCACACTTTATTCCCTGCGTGAAGCCAGAACCCTAAGCCTTTTCACCCAGCATTTTTACTGTCTTGTTCATTGCAGTAGGTTGTGCCTGTTGGGGACAGTGGTGTTAGGGAGCAGTGGAGTTTGCTGTCTCTATGGCAAAGCTGCCAAAATTTCACTGGGTAGACCCAGAGAGGTGAAAGGATCATGCTAGTTGTAGAAATATATTCTTCTGCCTAATACTCTCCCATGTCTTTACCTGGCTACTCATTTGAAGGAAGGTTCAGTGGAGTGGGTGGTTTGCATGCAGCTATACTTTGGCTTTTTGAATTGCTGAAATCAGGTGTTTGTTTTTTTCTCAGGGAGTTTAGAAGTATGTATGTCACATGATAAGTCTCACAAATAACATTGCAAGCCAAAATAGGATAATGTGTGTGTCACTGTATAGCTTTCACTCCAACAATCCTTAAATAGTTATTGTTCCTGTCCTAGTTTGACAAGCAGTTATTTACCACCACAAAGAAAAAACCTATTTGTGATGTAATTTGTCATTTTTCATGAAACATTTCCTAGTTAGTACATGACCAAAGATAGAATTGCTTGAATACAAAATGACTAATTCTTCCCTTATATCTTGTTCCTTCTTCTCCTAGACTTGGATAATTTGGCAATCAATGGAAAGTACATAGCAATCTTTTTTAAGAAGAAGTAATACAGGGTATATATTAGTCAAGTGAACATGACATCAGGCTTAGAATTTTATTTCTGAGGTTAGATTTTCATCTTCGAAATAAAAAGTGGGACAACTAGTTTGACTAAGGCAGGCATATAATCAGAATTGATCAGTAGGTGCTACTGGAAGTGTCCAGCTATTGCAGTTTATATTCTTGCCTCCCTTTATTCCCTAGATAGAGGATCACTAGGAGGTGCTGGGGAAGTGCACTCCATCCTGTGTTCCTCTCTGCCAGTCTCTGTACTGAGAACAGAGCCTGTAGCAGTACCCAGCCTGCAATATTGGTATTGAGTTTTTGTGTTCTTACAGATAATTTGGAAGGAACAGAGGTCATCAATACCTTGGTCATCTCTCTATCTTGGTAATCATATTATTTTTCTTCTATTTATTTCCATCTTCTTATTTTCTGTCATTATGCATTTGATTTAGTTTTTAAAAATAAAGAAATCTATCTCTGTACATTGCTAAATGAAAGCAGTGTCAAATATTATTGCACCACCTATGTTGGTTCTCTGCATTGAGGATGTCTAGAGTTTTCTTTCTTCTTAAGTTTTAGAAACATTATTTTCTGCATAAGGTCTCTTCCAGGGAGGCAGGCACACAGTCCCACTGAGTACTGGATAGAAAGCTCAGACACTTTGTCTTACTGAATGTGCCACTCTGCTGTAAAGGTCTGCGGTATACTTTCTTAATACTGAGTAAATATAGTACAAATATAGATCCAGAACAAAACATTTTGCAAACATTTAGTGATTCTGGCTTAATTTTGATATAATCCTGTAAATTTAGAAATAATTTTTTTTTCATAATCAGATGACACAATGACTCAGCAGTTAAGCTCCAGCATCCCCTCCTGGGAGTTTCTAACAAGAACTAGGTTGTTATCAGTTTATAAATTAGTCATATTGAATAAAGAGGAAGTAACCAGTAAGTAGAGTAGGGAAGAATAGGAAAACTTCCTATAACAAAATAGATAATAACTAAAATGTCAGTAATATTTCCTTTTCCTACTTCAACATGACTGTTGAGACAGTGAAAAATTGTGGAAAAAGAGACAAAGTGCTCAGAAGCTTTGGCTCTTAGAGAATACACTAGAATGTCTTGTCATGGCAGTGTCTAATATTACAAGCTAGAAGACCTGGTTCATCTCTAAGGGCTTAGGAGATTTTGCTGCTGATGCTGTATGAAGGACTGGACAAAGAGAACAGGTATGTTACAAAGAAGAAAATTATTAGGCAGTATTAACAGTGACATCAGCTTCTGACATTTGCTGATACTCTGTTTCAGTTTCCTGTGATAGCTGTTATGGTAGGAGGATTTACTTTGTAGTGAGGTTGAACTATAGAAAAGGGAGATTTGGGGCATGGAGTATACTTTCTCTTACAGTTCCTATACAAGAGTGTGCAAGCCAAATGGCATGTTGAGGTGCAGCGTTTGTATGTGTGGGTGGGGAGTTGGGTATCTTGAGACAGGGAATTTTCAGGTGAAGCAATATAATGAAAGTGTGGGTGTATAGAGAAGGGGAGCGTGGGCGGAAATCAACTAAAATGACATCCTGAGGGTCTATAAATTATATGTGATCAGATTTTGTTATGTCTAATGTTAAGATGGGAATGTGGCCTCCAGTGCACTCTCAGCAGGGGTGGGAGGAACCCAGGCGTTTCCCGTATACTTATGGGGTCCCAGTGTGGCTCCTCTGTGGCTTTGGCCTGACTGACAGCTGTACACAAAGTTAGTAAACCATCAGGGTGTATATTGTTTGCTTGCATTTCAGTGTCAACTCAGAAACAGCAAACTGGTTATAGCAAAGGATTTGGAAACCAAATGTGAGGAGTTGCTGATCTTTGCAGTTATGGTCTCTTGGGCCTTGGATTTGGAAGTTGGTAGGTGTCAAAACCAACAAAATGGTTGGAATGTCAAAACCACTTGATCCTTATTTAGGGGAAGAGTAGGAGCACTTAAGAATTTCTGGGGTAGATACATTAATTCTTATGAGCATGCACTAAAAACTCAGAAGTTATAAAACCAAAGGTTCTGAAAAGCACTGAAGTACCAGCAGATGGTAGGCATCTACATATCCAAACATTTTCTAAAATGGCAACATATTTCACAGATACAAATTAGCCCTGGTCATAGTACATCTGATGTTTCTGAGAAGCCCATGTATTTTGGATATATCCAGAGGTGACTAAATTTTGAATATGTTGAAATTATATCTTAAAATCCTAAACAAAGGAAAAAAATTGTGAAAATTTTGCCTAAAGAAAAAAAATATCCTATTGAAAAGATATGCCTAAAGAAAAACGATATGCATGGCAACTTTTGAAAAGACAGCCTCAAACTCAGAAAAATGATTTGTAAGCTTCCATGAAGTGATTAATGCTTTTTTTCTATTCAGAGATGCCATTTTTGTGTACAGTAAATACAACATTAATGAATAAATGAGATTTGACATAAAGAGTTTATTTCCTGAAAGCTCCTGAATTGATTAGAAAAACATCTAGAACTCATATAGATAAAAAGTACGTTTCAACAGCAAATTCAGCAGAAGAAAAATTGGATTCAGAACTATTTGCAGAGCAGTAAATATGCTTTGCATCCTGAGTGTTAGTAATGAAATGGCACACGTTATTTTCTGAATCTAACCATCACAATATCTGTTAAGTGTACTCATGATTTTACTGAAAAGTCTATAAAATACTGTCTTCAAAATGTGACACAAATTGTGTATTTGATGCAATGCTAAAAGTAAGGAGAAAAATGACACCCATAATTCAAAATTATATTAAAATATTGACATATTTTAATTTTTTCTAAATACAGTAGATCTTGTACAGAAATAGTCATTGTCTGTATTCCTTTTAGTTTAGCTTTTGGTATTGAATAGTATTACTATTCATTAGACAAAAATATGTATTTGATTTTTATCATATGCGGTGTTTGACACTTGCTAAAGGATACTGTGCTATTTTTTGTGGCCTCTCTAGCAGAATTGTGTTAGAGGAACAGCATTTTATAAATAGTTCTCATTTCTAATTTTAGAGTAATATCCTGACATTTCTCTGAGAGGCTGACAGTATTCAAAATAGTTATGCTTTTATATTAGTCACCGCTTAACATTTCTGTTTAATAAATGGGGAATGAGTTTTCTGTGAAAAAGAGGAAGTGACTTTGGTTTATATAGCACAACCTTGTCTAAGGGGAGACACAGACACTCATTTAGAACTGAAGGAGAACGTGTTCTGTGTCTGAAAAGCCAATACAGAAAATGCATAAAGCAAATAATGTGCCTGCAACATTACTGAAGGTAATATTTCTCATACTATTTCTTTAGGAAATAGAAACAAGAAAGCATATACTATTGCTTGAAATATATTACTTACTTGTAAATGTCATAAGGCATAACTTCACTGCAGCAAACTCTGACAACTAAAATGTTTTTAAATTATTTGTTTGTATTACAGTGTTGTCCAGTGATGTTCTGAACAGGCTGGAGTTCATTATATTGGGCAAACTGGAAAAAACCATTTAATTACCATAAAATGCTTTGTATCATAGTTTATGTGGCTAGTGAAGTGAGAAAACTAATGTATTAGGGGAGAGGGTAACACTTAAAGCAGTGTGTTTATCTGTTATATGAAGATGCTGTGAAGGTCAGTATCACATGTAAAATTTTGCATGTGCTATACTGGGTGCATTGATGTTATTACATGGCTATTGTAGAGTTTCAGAAATTTGAAGCCAAGACACACAGGTCTGGTGTTCTTGACTGAATCACATTTTTAGATGTATGTTGCTAAAAATCACAGTTAGAGCAGTGTGTGCAGGTGCAGTGCTTGTTGTTTCTCGGTACTGGCTGATGCCTAGGCCTGAGTCAGGTTCTCATCTGTCCTCCTGTTGTGCAACCCCATCTGCGTTGAGGGTGGGAAAAGGGAACAGCAACAGGGGATGAAGACATGGCTGTCCCTGTGCTGCTGTCAGGTGCATTCTACAGAGGGGTCAAGGCTGATGGCTCTGTTGTGTTCAAGTTTTTTATGTAGTGATAGAACAAGGGGAAGTAGCTTTAAACTGAAGGAGGGTTGATTTAAATTAGATAATAGGAAAAAATTGTTTATTGTGGGAGTGGTGAGATGCTGCCACAGATTGCCATGAGAAGCTGTGGATGCCCCTTGTGTGGAATGTTCAAGGCCAGGTTGGATGGGGCTTTGAGCCACCTGGTCTAGTGGAAGGTGTCCCAGCCCTGAGCAGGGGGATTGGAACTAGATGACCTGTAAGGTGCCTTCCAACCCAAACCATTCTATGATTCTGTAAGCTCTGGTGCCCTCCTGGGGACCACTTCTCCAGTTGAGCTTTTCTGGAGTAAAGATTTCCAGCCATGTCAAACTTGTTGTATGGAGGAGAAAGTATAGTTAACCATCCTCAATCCTGCTTCTCTTGGCTTTTTGTTGTGCTTTTGATGAAAGACAGAGCAGCATATATGGTGTGGTATTTTGAAAGATAGAGTTTGGTGTAACTTGATGATTTCACACTCAATTAGACTCTCACACACTGACTTCCTCTCACCTCTTGGCTACAAGAAATAGGTAGAAATGGCATGAGACATAAAATTGAATCATCATTGCTGATGGCAGTCAGAAGTTTTAGAATGGCACAGTGACATATCTAAAGTGTTATTTATTAATTGGAATAGCTGCTTGGATACAAGGTAGTAGGAAAGTAATCACTTCTCTGACAGATAATCAGGGGTTTCTTAGCTGAGAAAAAGGAAGCTCGATGAAAGAGAGAGAAAACAATAGAACAAAAGTGTGTTCTTTAAAATATCTGATGCTGAGGAGGTAACCAGGTCCTGATTTTTCTATCCGTTCTTTGGTCAATTTACACTTAAAATCCATTATTAAAAAAACCCCAAAACAACACAAAACCAAAAAAATCCCCAAACCAAGCCCAAATCTGAGGTTTTATTTGTGTTCTGCAAATTTGACAGGGACAGGAAGGCTATTCGTGTGTTACTGTCCCCATAGTGCCCTTAGAATGGGATGTCTTATTATGACAGGCATGTTCAGCAATTTATCACAAAATGCTAGAATCACTTTCAAAAATCTGAGGTGTTTTTTCTTTCCTAATAGCAGTCACTTCCCTCATCTTTCCCGAAGCACTTAGAGCATATTTTTCAATTAGCAGGCATAATTAATAGAAAAAAAAATCTTGGCTCCTCAATTTTTATGAAGGCCATTATCTTTTCATGACATACCTAAGACTTAAAGTAATAATTTTATTATTTTACTCTGCTAAAAATTTATCTGTGATTGTTTCAGTTCATTTATTCTTGAAAGAGAATTTCTTCCAAAGTAAACCTGTGAAAATGGAAGGATTTGTTTATATCTACTTGTATTTCAAAAGAACAATAAAGGAATATTAAAAATAATATGATTTTAGCAGATATTTAATCATATTGCCTGAGTGCTATTGCTGACATAAGTGGAGATACTCAAGAAGTAAAGCACTGTTAAGCATGAGCAAAGACATCAAAATCATGCACTGAATATGGAAAATACACAGTGTTTTGTAATTGCTCAGTTTCTGGTAATGGCTCTGTATATATGGAACAATGGGTGTTTAGTTATATTATCATAGTTTTTAGCAGCACAGGATGACAATGCTGAAATCTCCCACATCTATATTTGGACCATACTTCCTTCTTTCAAATGTCACTACGTATTTTTAGACATAAAGAAAGGGGGATCTATATTCTTTCAACATACTACAAAACATGTGATGTTTAAACATGCCCTTTTTAAATTGATCCTAGATGTAGTTATGCTTCTCTACCAGTTCCTTCTGTGGAAATAAATCCTGGAGTCTAGAGCAAGGACTTGGCCTCCATACAGGAAATATCTGTCTTGCATCCAAGAGCTTGGTCTTCCCAGGGAGGAAACGTCCCTACATGTGCATACCATGGCCACAGAGACACAGCCCGCACTGACATGCTACATGCAGTTGTTTTGTGCATGTGCACATTATCTGAGTGTTTGGTGTCACCCAGCACATGAAGTAGATCGAGTATCTGGAACTGGGTAGACAGATATAAGCAATATATAGGTGTACATGCACAGAATACATATACATATCTATGTGTGTGTATATGGTAGAGCACATCTAGCTCTCTATGGCTTTGAAAATGGCTTTTAGTGGCAAATATCATGAATCCTCTTTTCCTCTGTGCTTACCCTCCATGATCAGGAGCTTAATCTTTATGGTATATGAAAGAAGAGCTATGTATGCATTTACCTGAAAAAAGTCTGTGCTGTTAATAGGAGAAGAGATTATTGCAGGACTGGATGCTAAACAGTCAGTTTAAAATTGTAATTTGCCATAGATTTAAGAAGCATTTTAATTTTAGATATTTGAATTCCAAAATGGTGCTTTTTACCTTGTTATAATTGTTTGGACTAATTTTTTTGTTTCTTGCACATATTTTTATCAATGGCTATTTCCTTTAGATTGTCTCCATGCCATGTCCAAATGACTCACCATAGCTTTGGGATCTTTATGGCTCTTTTCCCTCTAACATTTGTAGTCTAATAGAGCAAGTTTCTCCATTTATCTTACTTATCTAAGAATATGTAAAAAAATAAGGTGCTGTGTTCTTAGTAAGACTAAGGCTTTTGGGTGATAAGGTAATATAAGGAATGGGTAGACTTAAAAAGACTTAAAAAGGCTAGAAGTTAGAAGAAAGTCTGGAAGAAATGAGTGTTTATTTTATGCAAAGGTGCTGTCTGACTTACACAATAAAATAGTATCACAATAAACTGTGCACAAGACAGGTTTATCTTATGATGTAGATTTTAACGTTACAATTTTGCTTTGGTTTCATTTTAGACTCAGCTTTCCTAAATAAAGATAAGTAAATATATGAATAATTTCCTTATGTAAAACTGTGTATGTAATACTATATATGTAATTCCCTTTTCTGATGAACACAATTTTTTCTTGATTTTTTGTGTTTCTATGTATTTTGTTGAATTGCTCTCAGAATTCTCAGATACTGTGTTTATTTGGTGCCAAGCATGTTGCGTGTGTCATACTCAGTGTGGAAATCGATGGTGATTGTTAAATGCTTTGAGTGCTCTGGGCCCAATAGAACAGCTATTTACTGATCAGATACCACTCTCTAATAAGGAACAGAGAAATCCTCCATGACAGTTTTATTTCATCACTAGAGCTTAAGGTGATGTCTGTGTTTGTACTAACTTGTGGCTGTCTTTCAGTCTGCGTCTTTCACATCATTCTGCCAGTTTAGAAATCACTGTCACCTTCTTGCCTAAATACTCCCATTTGCTTTTTTGAAATTAATATGGCCATTGTTAAATTTCTAAGTTTGGAAATGCCCCATTGTTTTCCTCTAGCTTTTTTCCCTTCTTGCAACGTTATCATTGCCACCACTCAATATGTTGATTTATAGTTATTTACTTTTTCCTCTTCTTCGGAACAATCCTACTGAATATCAGAGAGAACTCTACTACTGGCTTTTCAGAAATGACTCAGTTTTCTTCCTTCCTAAATGCATCCGTTTTACTATGAGTCTTTTTGCCATCTCAGATTTCTCACCTGCTTATGACACAGAATCAGAAAGAGGTTACAAAGGTGGCATTTAGTCACTTTTTTGGTGTCCTGGATATGGCCCATTCATTAGAAAATCTTTTTGTAACTCCAGCTACTATAGTAAAGCTCTTATATTTTTTGATCTTCCTGTTCTAACGAAGTTTTAGGAAAAAGGGTAAAGACAATATCTTGGATTAAAACTGTGCAAGGAATCCCCTGATGGAGGAAAAATCTTCTGTTGGAATGGCTAAGCCAATTTAATGCCTCTTGAAACAGGTCTGAGAGTATGATTCCATGTTGGCAAAATTTCATTTTCACAGTATTATGGTGGCAAAAAGTGAAACTATAGTGAAAGTGCAGATCTAAGACACTTGAGGTATAAAGTCTCTGGGGTAAAAAGTTGTGAATTTTATTTTTCATGTATGAGTACTTGAACATCATGTGACTCAGAGTGACTCAGAGCTGTCTTGAATTTCCTCAACTGAATAAAATATCATCACATTTACCAGTATTATGTGCCAGCCCTTTTTGGTAAACTTAGCATATTTATTCTATGTTGCGGCATGTGTAAATGTAAAGTAAGATGCAAATATCATTTATAAATGAGTAATATTGTTTGGAGCTTTGCATGCTGTTAGAATAGTTGAGACTAAAAGAAAATCATCACTGTGTTAATATCATAATGTGTAGATTCTGAAAAGCACTTTATCTAATAGTGAGACATATTTTTCTAATAAAATTAAATAGCCAGGAGAATTTTCATGCTATAAATACAAAGTTTATAAACATGACTATACTGCTATATAATATGTAAATTTTTATGTTCATGCATACACTTCAATATATAATACAAACATCACATAAATATAAAAATAAAAAGAAGTAACTTCTCACTTAGCAAATATAGTAAACAGTTAATAGTAAAAAGTGAGCTTATGCTAAGGCCTACATGTTGCTACTGAGAAGTGTCTGGTTTTCTGTGAAGGTGTTTCTACTTCTGCAGCTTTTATAAATTATGTTATACAAACGTTCATTGGGAGGGATGCGGTACAGCTTATCACACAGTAGATCTGGGGAAAGTGTGAGATGATTTCCTGATGATTCTTCAAGTTGTTATTTTCTATGACTTTGTTTAGGAAGGGCTCTAATATTTCTGATTTATGCCAAAGTGTTGGGAAACGAATTAGTCCGAAGAGCTTGAGGAAAAATTAGAAAAATTACTCTGTATGTGCAAAACAAACAGATGTATGCATAAAGAAAGCAAGATTTAAATGCTGCTTACATGGACTTTAAGCAGATTTTTAAACTATGAATTTTCATGTTTTTTCCTACTAATCTTCCATCCTGTTTAGGATCTGACAGCAGAAAGTCTGGCAGCAATCATGTGCATGTGCTCCTCATTGCGTGCTGGGGAAAAAATCTGGCAGAGTAAAACCAGTTGTTAAAGAAGAGCTGTAGTACATGTGAATTTACATGTGAATTCTCTAACTTCCTGCTGCTTGCTGGGAGGGTTACTCACTTGGATGCTCTGAGCATCCTACCTGACTCAGTTTCACTCCTTTTCTATAAGCATCACTAATTCCTATGCATTGATCAGTCATGGGTCAAGTTCTAGACTATCACTAAATTGGCTTTAATATGTGTGTATTCTAAGGATTCAAATCAGGAGATGCTTCATTTTTTCTTTTTATTTTTCTCCAGCTTTTTGTGATTCAAATGTGATGGCATTCCTCAAAACTGGTGGTGCCCTGCCAGTGAAAAGGCAATACCATCTTCCTTACAGTGGTGCTTTTTGTAGCCCCTCTCTGCCTCAGATTGATTCAGGTGCCTATGCTTACTCCCAGCAGATTTCTCAAGTACAGTTTGTTATAGCAGAAGCACTCTTTCTTTCTTAAGGACAAACAGGGCTATCTCTTTGCATCAATATTCACACTTTGCATAAGGCCCTTAGAAGAAGATTTTCATTTTTAATGGTTTTAATTAGCATTTATGAAAAACTGGTTTCACATGACATAAAGCAACAGATTAAATTTGTAAAGTGGATAATAATAAAATGTGAGTTGATTTGTTTCACTGGAGTTTAAAAGGCTTTTGCTCAATGGGGTCTCTGTGTTAATTCATTAAGCATGCTTTAGACCTTATGGAGGGTGTTTTTTGTATTTTTTTTTATTTAATTAACACAGATCAAACTCCCAGGAGATTTTATATCCTCCACAGTGGTGTGTGATAGAGACAGTAATTTAAAACTTATTTATAGGTCTTTGTGTTCATTTACTTGAAAAAGGGATTAAAAAAACCCTCTATGAAACCATTCTAATACAGCAGAAGCTACTGAAGTTCTTTAGAGTAGGTGCCAAATGTGTTTATAAATGATGGAAGGGCAGTGGCTAGGGCCAGGCTTCAGAGGTCTGTTTAGTTTTCCTGACAGAAACAGTGGCATCTGGTCCCTGCTAACCAAGTTGTTTGCACATCTTCTCCATTAATGTTTTAATCCATAATGCATAAGCAGGCCCTTGAGTAGGGTTCAAGACCTCTATCTTTCCTTCTCGTGGTGTTCATCAGTGGGCCTGGCTGAGCTCTGGCCTGGTTGAAGACATAGGATGAAAGGCTGTGGTGTGGTTAGGGCAACCTCTTGGGAAGCAGTGGGTTGTAGGTTTCAGACTCAGCAGAGGAGGTCCCCAAAGGCTTGATTTTACAGTTGCTGGAGCACTGTAATATTTTCTTAATATAAGAAATTACTGCTAGCCACTTTTTCTTCTCTCAATGTTGTTACTGTCATTTTTCATTGAAGTCAGTGATTTCTAAACACATTAGGATGTATTGTGAGAACACATCACAGATCAGTTCCCTCCTGTCTGTTTTTGATAATGCTTTGGCTGAACTGAGGTATCCAGCTTCTACCTGTAAGTTGTTTCTCAGATGATTTGAATTAGAATTAGGGAGGGGAAAAAATAAAAATCACTTGTCTGCAAAAAAATGATGAGAAGTAGAGAGAGAGATTCAGAGGGAGAGAAATAATCATTGAGAAAAAGATTCTGTAAATCATATTAGAACCATGAAAGGCGATCTCAAAGAAGTGTGTACTGTCTTCTTTTGTGCCTGAAATTCTCCTTTTTTCACGTGTAGCATCAGACTTCTGCACTGAATAAAACAGGGACTTGAGAGAAAATATAACAGCATATGTTATTGCAATTAAATAATATATCCCGTCTCATACACAAAGGGCAGAAGTAGATCAATTTCATACCTCAATTGGCATACAGCATTTAAGTTGCTCTTCCAAGCTGGGGACCATATTGAATCTTAGTGGAAGCAGGTTGGAACAGAATGAAACTATGCTGTACTCAGGAAGTTCCCTAACATCATGCTATAAAGTCCTTTAAAGACGTGGGATTTGCTTTGGGATTCAGACACTTGTGTGTCTACCTGTGAGTGAACTGTCTAAACTCCATTAAACTCAATGGATATCTGGTCAGTATGGTCAGAGCTGCCCAAAGAGTGATTCAACTGACCAGCTTCTCCAAGGGGAACAGAATTACTATTGGATTATTGCCTTGAAATCACTGACTGTAATGGAAGCTCAGATACCAAATGCAGAGAGGATTTCTACATATAGACACTCAAACTGACATCTCTTAATCTTGAGTTGAACCTCAGCCAAAGAGTCTCCTTGATACAGATGGTTTTTAAACAGTCAATACCTGAAGCACTTCTGTAGCAGTGCATTTTAATCTGTATGGTCTGATGTAAAAGAAGATGAATGCTCGTTTTTACATTTTATTTTATGATTGTACTGATGGCTGCTTTATACTCTTCAGAGTTCAGTAATGATTTTTCAGTAGTGGGTAGAATTCTGTGCATGCTAAAAGGTTTAACGATTAGTATTTTACTATTCCACTCTTCCAACAATTCTTTGAGAAGTGCTGATGCTATGTGATAGTAATCATTCAGATCTGTATTTCAGTACTGAGATATGGGATTGCTGTCATTCTGTGTTCCTGTTCTTTGACAGTAAGGAAAACCTGGAGCTCTCTCTCCTTTACTGGTTTAGTCAACAACAAATACAAAACGTGGAATTGTGTTGGAGAGCTGCTGCTGTTCTTTCAGATAAAATGTAAGCACTGTCCTTCCCAAGTTTGATTTTATCCATCCCACAGACTAATTTTAAGTTATTATTACAATTATTAAAATTATTATTATGATGGTCTGTTGCACTTTGCAGATTTTAGCAGTACTGCTGGGGGATTTTTTGTATTACATTCCTTGTAGTGTGCAATTATGATCCTGAAGGGTTGTAAGGATTTCATCTGCCCAGTGTTATGCCTTTCAAAAAAGCACTTGTTTTTTCTTTGAGGACTGCTTTTAGGGACTCCCAGAGGATTACTGTAATTTCCTCTTCACAGGGGGAATATTCTTGGGAATATTTTAGTCTCCATTAAAAAAACCCAAACCCACCCAAAATGTACAAAATGAACATCTTTTAAATGTGTTCCTAGACTGTAATGATTTAATGCAGGGTCTGAGGCCTGCCTGAGCTCTAGCAGAACATCTGATGGTTTGCCAGCTTTTATGTTGGAAAAAAGAACTATGTTCAGAGGGAATCCCTAGCAAGGTAACTAACAGAGCTATTAAAACTGAACTTTCAAGGAAAACTATGTCACATACTTATATGTGTGTTGGTAGTTCCTCATACAGGGTCCTGGAGTTATATATGTATGTCAATCTGTTAATGACTTTAAACTCATTACAGCGTTGGACAATTGGCCTATTAATGGATTCTTGAGTTATGATAGTTTCAATGTTCTTTTTGAAGGTGTAACTTAATTTAGTGTTTTCTGGGTTTCTAACTTGTAATTTTGAGCCGTAAAGTTGTGAGATGGTGGAGGCTGTTGGAAGCAATGTATCCCCTTTTTCCAGACAACCCATGTTTTGCAGAGGCAGACACGACAGGGGACACTAACCTTTTCCAGGGAAGAAGATTGTATAGCATTTCCAGTCCTTTTTTGGCTCAGGGGATCAACTGCTTAGCAAGCTTTATAAGTCATGACTCCTTCCTTTTGAGGCTCCTTGAGAGGCTTCTGCAAATTCCAAAACTACTAGTGAGTGGAGGAGCAGAGCAACTACTTAAGGGGAAGCTTTTGGTAAGTGGGACTGAAAGTCATCCCATCTAATTTTCATCAAAGAAATGTTAAGCATTCAGTCTAAACCTTTGTCTAGACTTCCTCTAGAGAGAAAGGGGAAGAGATAGAAAAACTCCTCCCAAGGTGAGTAATTTTATCCTCTGAAGTTTTAAAACAGTCTTGAAATGAATCATTTTCTATGTCTCTATTAAGGAGCCTAGATGGCGAGCTTAGACCACACATGAACTTTCAGCAAGATGAATGTAGTCTGGAAAAAGATGAAAAGGATAAATAAGGCAGAAGTTGACTCAGTAGAAGAGGATAATGAGTGGCTGTGTAGTCAATGAACTTTCCTTGCTTTATGGTATCAGGACAGCTGAGCCACTGAGAAAACATATGGTTTTCTAATAGGGAGAAGACAAAGCAGAGAAGGTGGTAGTGTAGAGGGAAAAATTTATGAGCGCAACATATGGCAAAAAGAAAAGCTGAGGTTTTTACCTTGTCCACCAGATGAGCTCTATGGGGTATTAAGGGGAGTTTTGTCTGCAGACAGGAAAGAGTAGAAAAAAGGAGATGATCTGATATATTTGGCAATATTTCCCCTGCTTGAAGTCTGCAGAAGGGGAACCCCCAGAGAGCTTTAGTAAGCCTACCACATGAACTTCAGGGAGGAAATGTTCTCCGAGCAAGTTACATTTTGAGCACTCTGAACACTATTTCTACCGTGGAAAAAGTCACAGAAATTTTGCACTGTTAATTCAGATACACTGTCCTAGTTTTGGAGAAAATCCAGACAATCAAAGACCTCACCTCTCAGTTTTGGAAATATTGGGATGCTTCTAGAAGTTTTAGGATATAGATGAGGTAAAAGTAAACCCCTGCACATTATTCAGGAAAACCTTAACTCTATGGTAACTTACCTCATTCTGTGAGAGTTTGTTAGTCGTTATAAGATGCAATGAGCATGCAGAACATATAAAAAAGATTAGTTCCTAGAAGCTGATACACTCTTACAGACTCACACAGAGTTAGGACAGTTGCATATTATTTCTGCTTTGCAGCTGGTGATGCTCAGACAGACAGCTCTTCAGGGACTTGAAGGTGACACAGGAAGTCAGCAGTAAAACTGTGCTGTAAGCTCTGGTGACTTTTGGAGTAATGCCCTACTCACTTACTGCATTTGTTTGGCTTAATTTTCTTGAGGCCTAAGTGAAGAAGTACCAAAGTAGTTCTAGTTCCCATAGCCCTTTCACAAGGTGCTGCCTCCAGCTAGTTGTAGGTAAAAGAGAATATACCCTGCTCCAGCTGGTTCAGTTAAAAAAAGTTTGAAAGAAAAAGAACCAAGGATCTCATCTGGCCTGTGTTTAGCCAGGATGGCTACTTTTTCTAAGATATTTGTGACATTGAAGTTCCTCTGTCTGATTTCACTGCCTAAACAAGAAGGAACTGGGGCTGCATGTTGCTGTGGGAGGGAGAAACAACCCCCTTTGGTGGGGCAGGGTGAGCAGAGTGGGAGTGACTCTGCTCCCACTATACTTGTGCTGTCATCTTGCTGCTATTGTGTCTCCCATGCCTGCTGTCCTGTGCCAGCACAGCCTCCCCCAGCTGCTATCCCCAGCCCAGCAAAGGGACAGGATTCTGGCCCACCCCATGGCACAGGGGCACAAAGATGCCACAGCCCAGTGAGGCATGTGGAGGGTGCGGAGCCATTCCTCCCCAGGGCTACCTGCCACCTCTCAGGCTTCTCACCCCGTAGCTGGAGGTGGCAAACACAGGCTGCCCTGGGTGTCCAACTGTCCCCTGGGGAAAAGGCTGGTGGCAAAGCAGGAGTCACATCAACAAGATAGTGGCAAGAGCAGACAGCAGGGCCTCAGCCTTCCCAGGCCAGTATGGCACAGCATGGCAGCCGTGCCTCAGCACCAGGGCAGCTCGGAGCTGTCCTCATGCTCTGAAAATATGCCATTCTGCATGCCCCAGCTATGCCTGGCCCCTGGGCAAGCCAGCAGCCTAGCCACAGACTGTATAAGTGGGAGGTGTGGGAAAGTTTCATAATTGTGAAAATTCAGGCTGACTTGTGAGGGTTTAGTGCCAACCTACTGCAGGTGACAGCAATTGGGAACTCCTGGTGAGCCAGATGGTCATAAGGGGACTGGCAAGCTGCTGGAATGGGGCCAGTGAAGATTTCCCTGGCATAGGGAAACCTTTGTTGCTTACATGTTAATGAAAATAAAGCAAACAAATTAGAGTTGCGAAAATATTTCACTTTGTTCTCTTTTACTCCAGATTGGACTACTTGGTTTTTGCTTCCCTGAGTCCTGAAATGTTGTTGATGTTCCTGGCTTTTTTTTTTTTTTTTTTTTGAGACAGCACTGATCATGGGTGCTACAGAGGAAATAATTTTGAGAGAAACAAGGTGCAAATTAGACTCTTATTTGTCTCTCCAAAAACAAACCCTGAACAAACTGTCGAAGATTCCTGTCATAAAAAGAAAAAAAAAAAAGCAGAAAAAGCCTTTCATCAGCCTTCATCTACTCACCTTTAAGACTGCCATTTTTCCACTGTAAAATTCTTTAAAACCTTTTACACAAAAGAAAAACAAAAAAAGACCCAGATAAAATCCCCTGTTTCTGGTGGCAAATAGTATCTCACTTGAGTTCTGGAAATGGAACTACCAAAGTAACTATAGCAAATGGGTGGCAACAAGAGCACTTGGCTTTGTTTCACTGTTTCTCATATCTATTCATTGTTAATATTGGCAAAATTATGCCTTTTATAGTCACAGTAAATCATGGTGGCTCTGCTGATGAAATCACTGGAGATTGTGGACCCCTAGTGAGTGTTTGCCATTGTTCCAGGGATGTGAGTAAACTGCAGAATACTTGCTTTGATTTTTTTTGTCTCTGGGACAGGACTTATCCATCTATACAGCGCTAACATTTTAACTGAGAGTCAGAAACATGCTGCTAAATGGATCCAGTTGGAGATCCACTGGATTTCAGTAAAGCTTTTGATACTTTCTCTCACAGGATCCTTCTGGACACAATGTCCAGCACACACAGCTGGATAAAAACATCATGTGGTGGGTGAACAATTGGCTCACAGGTTGAGCAGTGAGGGTAATAGAGAATGGGGGAACATCAGACTGGTGACCTGTCACTCGTGGGGTTCCACAGGGCTCCATATTGGGCCATGTGCTCTGCAACAGATTCATAAATGACTTGGACACAGGACTTGAAGAAATACTAAGCAAGTTTGCAGATGACACAAAACTCAGAGGAGCTGTTGACTCCCCCAAAGGCAGGGAGGCCTCAACAAAATAGAGGACTGGGCAATCACCAACCATATGGAGTTCAATGAGGGGAAGTGCTGGATTCTGCACCTGGGATGGGGCAACCCTGAATGTACAGACAGACTGGGGAACAAGATGCTGAAAAGCAGTGCCATGGAAAGGAACCTGGGTGTCCTGGTGGATGACAAATTGAATATGAGTCAGCTGTGCCCTGGCAGCCAGGAGGGCCAACCGTGTCCTGGGGCAAAGCATCACCAGCCGGTTGAGGGAGAGGATTGTCCCGCTCTGTTCTGTACTGGGGCAGCCTCACCTTGAATATTGTGTGCAGTTTTGGGCACTACAAGATAAGAAAGATATTAAGCTCTTAGAGAGTGTGCAAAGGAGGGCAATGAAGATAGTGAAGGGCCTTGAGGAGAAGCCGTATGGCTGAGGATACTTGATTTGTTCATCCTGGAGAAGAGACCTCATTGCAGTTACAACTTCCTCATGAAGGGAAGAGGAGAGGCAGGCACTGATCTCTTCTCTGTGGTGACCAGTGACACAACTTGAGGGAATGGCCTGAAATTCTGTCAGGGGAGGTTTAGGTTGGATATTAGAAAGAGGTTCTTCACTCAGAGGGTGGTTGGGTGCTGGAACAGGCTCCCCAGAGAAGTGATCACAGCACCAAGCCTGACAGAGTTCAAGAAATGTTTCTGTGATTCTACTTTTAGAAATCTTTATTGCATCCGTGAAAGTAAGACACATCCTTCCAATTGTGCTGCTCTGCTGTAGCAGTGCTTACAGCTGAGAGTAAGCCTCACAGAGCTTACTGCATGTCAGAAAAGACAAAGTATTGCAAAATTAATTCTAGCTCAGTTTACATGTCTCAAGAGTCTAACATGAAAGTTTTGTTTCCAGTCTTCTATGCTTTGTTGCATTTTGGGGAGGTGGGAAAGACTTAAAATGATATTTGTGATCAATCCAGATTTTGCTCTCATCTTACTTTAAAGATCCATTAAAACTCAAATTAAACAAGACTCCTACTGTTAGCTCAGTCAGCTGTGAATGGTTCTGTAAAACTCTTACACATTCTTTGAAAGTAACAGGAAAAACCCCAAACCTGTTAAGGCTTTCCCTTTTGATATAAAAGGATTTGTACAACAAGGATTTTATTTTTTTTTAAGGCTTTGATTACTTAAATATTTTCAGAGAAGAAAGTATACATGATTCTTAATTGCTTCCTAAATTGGGAAGCTGCTGTATCTTAAGCTGAGAATTAAATTGTTGTGTTCTTCTTGAGGATGTGCGTCTTGCTAATTTTCCAGATAAAGTGAACTCTGGAGTGAAAGTCATTAATCATGATATCTTAATAATATGCACTTCAAAAGGAGTATCTACCCTTTCAGATTACGAAGATACAATCAGTGAAAGCAAATAGTATTGTGACTGGCTGGGGACATCTAGTGGAGAAAAAGTAAAATACTAAAAATACCAGGAATGTTTCTGGCTGTCACCGTAAAATCAAAATCAGGACTTGCATGACAGAGCAAAGGTTTGCTCTGCTCTATTTAAAACCTGAATTAAATGTTGATGGTCAAAATAAAATTGCTTTCTATTTCTAGAAAATCCACCTGGACCTTTGTAGTTGTCTTTAAATAACATATTATAATTAATTTCTTTTAATTATGGATATGGGAGTTTATTTCATGTTGGGTTTGGGTTTTTTTCATATGGTTTCATTTATTTGGCAAGTAAATTACTTACATTTATTTCAGATTCTTTGCCTGAATGAAAAGAAAGATAATGCTTGCCAAATAATAGTTGCCAACTATTTTATTAATTTTGAGATACTTGCATGGAAGATGTTAAAAGCGATAAGTACAGGTAGCTCAAATATTCCTTTCCTAACATAGGATCATAGAATTCAGAATTGTCAGAATTAAAGCAGTCAATTAAGTTGATTTGTACCACTGACACTACCAGTGTTGCCAAATTTCATCTTTGACATTTTATATATGACCATACAACTCAACTTGGTTTTGGAACTGTATTGTCATACTAGGAAGAAAAATGCTTACTTTGACTCCCCTCACCACAGATTCAGAATCCTGAGTCCTTCTGAGAACAATTTTAAATCTCCAGGAAGTGGCATGTTGACTTGCAAGGGCTCCAGTAGAGCACTGTATCTTGTGTTTGGTCAGTTGATGGAGACTGCAGGTTTTAGAAGCTACTTGGGAGTATTATAAAAACAATTACTGACACGCCATTATGATTATAGACAGGGCAAATAATATTTAAAAAACACAGTAACCATCTTCCTTCTATCTCATTACACTTTCATACCCAGTTCACTTAGAAAGAATCTCACACGGGTGCGTACAGGTAGGCTTGTAATGTGCCAAATCACTTCCTATGAAAGCAATCTGAGCCTGACATCAGGAGTCAAAGCCAAGGAAACCACCTAGTCCTGAGCAAAGCTTCAGACTAGAAAGCATGGGAGGGCAGGTGTTATGATATAATTTAGAATCCTAGAATGTTGTGCATTGCAAGGGACCTTTAATGATCAGCTAGTTCCAACTTCCCTGCCATGTACAGGGACATAATGAGGGAGTGCAGCTGAATTGAGCTATACCAAAGCCCTGTAGGGAAGTAGTACATGACCAATACACGTTGATTTACATTTTTCTTGGTAAAGACAGCTACATTTTTGGCCAATAGCAGCAGTGGTTTCAGACAGGGACTGTAACTGAGTAATGTCACTGTAAAGAAGCAGAGAAGCATAGTTTGTGTAACAACCACCTTAAGGAAGAATTGGGTTAATATGGATCTGAAACTTGAAAGAATCATGAAGCAGCAGTTTCTCAGAGGTAATATTCAAGCTCTTCTACTCAGTCTATACTATATTATTCTCAGTGCATCAAGAAATCTTTGGATAAAGGAAATGGTGTCACATCTTTTTAGCTTAGCATAGAGGTTTTGAGGTAGTTCTTTAGAATAGCAAAATTTACAATTGCTATTAAAGGGGAAAAGTCAAATAAATGTACACGAACTCTGAGCCTTTCCCATTGGGAGTTATTATAGAAGGCAGCAATCATATAGATTGAGGGAGACTTATCTGTAAGCAGGAGTAAAACTAACTTCCTTAGAATCCTAGATAGTGACCTTCCTCTCTCCAGATAAAAGCCATGATAATCCTCTCTCCCAGAAATCGGGTTACCCTGGCCAGGTTCTCACCAGTCTGACTACTCTTTTCCAGAGATTAGTGAGAACAAAGTGTGATCAGACACTTTTGCTATGAAGTTCTACTGAAGAATAGCAAAGGAAGAGACTCAGATTTTCATGGATCAGAATCTATGGGATTGTGATAAATTGTTACTTTGTCTGCTGTTTGTTTACAGGAATTGCCCTCAGAAATCTTCCCTTCTGCATCCTTCATTTTATAAGGACTGAGGGGATAGTAAAAGCCTCTTTGGAGGACGAATCAGTAGTGAAAGTCTAACAGTTATTTAAATAAAATTTTAAGCTTAAAAGAAATTTAAAATTTGCCAAGAATATACATCTTATAGCTAAATCACACAGTATTGAACTCCAGTTCTTACTCCAGTGAGAGTAAGTCCATTAGGGTCTCTAAGTAGTTAAATAAGACAAACTACATTTTGGGGATGTTTTTCTGGTATATCACACTGAGACAGTTTAAATTACAGCTCTGATGAAACTACATTTGAACCGGAAATAGGGCATAGTGATGTGTGAACAGTGGATTAGAAAAAAAAAAATCAACTTCTGTTAGACAAAGTCTGACCAGAGATTTTTTTCTCTGCTGTAAGCAGAATCCCTCTTGGATCACTTGACCTCTTTAATAGAAGGAGAGCCTGTCCTTCCATTAAATCAAAGGGAACAAAAGTCAGTCCTGAAAGCAGGTGGTTGTCTCTGGGTGATGTCCAAGGTCAGACTTTCTAACTCGTGTATGAGTTACTGGGGAAACTGCCCATGAAATTGGAGACATTGTGAAGATAGAGGCTAAACAAGCTGTTCAATCTATAACACTCCCCTGCTAGTGTTACTGGGACTCAAAACTCATGGGTGTTTGTGAAAACAGGTAGGCTTAAATTCTCACTCTAGGACTGAAGATATTTTAGACAAGCTGCATGGTGCATTTTTCCTTATGGAAGCAAGTTAATTAATTGATATTGCCCTCTAGACTCAGTTTCAGCATCTGGTGAACCAGCTCATTGCAGAGAATGAAGGTATTTTCCCAATGATACATCAACATCTTATTTCCATCTCAAAAAAAGAAAAATGTATTCTCTGAGTAAGGGTGGGTTGGATCACCTTCAAGATCAGGTGCTAATTGCAAAAACTGAAAAATATAAAGTGAGATTTTTAGGACTGGTTTATCAAAGTGGCACACACAGTGATATAAAGCCACGTGTAGCATAGGTGGGATTTACTGAGGATTGGTGCTAATCCCAAAATCCCTTTCAAAACAATGGAATTGCATGGGAGATCTGTGCCCTTTTCAAAAGTGGTAGGCTTAGGTAATAAAAAAGACAACTCATTTTTCTGAACTCATTAATATGAAAAGTCTTTACACGACACTTAGAGTAGCACATCATGAAAATCCAGGTCTTTTAAGTTCAGATTTTGACTAAACTTCCAGAAATTTGTCAGTCTCAGATTTGTCAAAGTACTGAACTGTTGCTAGGCCAGGGAGATTATCAACTGTGTACTTGGAAAAATAAGGCAAATTTTGCTTGACAAGAAAGCTGCTTGCAACTGTTGAAAAAAATGACCCTGAAATTTTTAATTCTTAAAAGATGGGAAGCCTGACAGTATTTTTGCCTAGCCACCAATCTTTTGCCCTCTGTTCTGTTTAAAACACTCACTTCTAGTATTTTAGCTGCTTGATTTAAAAAAGCTGACCATTGTTACTGCAAATTTCTTCATGTTTCTCATATATAATTTTTGATTTTGAATATGCTGGATAGTTTTTTGAAGAATAAATTCAATCTAGTGAAATCTCGATATAATAAATCAAGGTAGAGTAATTAGTATAGGGCAATACTGGGAAGATCAACCAGGTAGTGTATTGGGGATTTTTCAGCCTTGTCATTCTCTTTATTGAACCTGCTCCTAAACGCCTCCAATGATGTTTTCCAAGCAGCCTGTTCAAGTACTTAACCATCTTAAACCTTAAAAGGTTCATACCAGTAGTGAACTGTAATAAAGCCATCTCACATATTGAAAGAGTATTCCTGTTTCATATATATATTCATATATATATATATAATGTTTTTATAAAACAGAACATTTCTTTTAACATACCTTGGAGATACTATTTTCTAAATCTATCATATTCTTATTAACTGCTAGTCTGTCTCCCAAAGGAGAAGTAATCTCTGCATTACATTGCAGTGCCCAAAAGTGAACTCTGAGTGGAGTTCCATGCTGAACAACTCTTGTGTCTTTTATATGATGCTCCTCAAAATATGTCCTGGAATGTCCTTTTCCAGTAGTATCATGTTCTTTACTTAAAGTACTTTACTTCAGTACTGCTGACTAGTCAACTATTTCTTTGTTGTATTTATCACTTGAGTGTTCCTTACCAAGCCCTTTGTTACATGTCATCATGTTGATTTCAAGATGTCCCTTATGTTTATTAACATGGCTGAAAATTTTAACCTGATTCTGCTGAACATTTGCAATCTGCTCTAATTTGAAGTCCTCTGCAAATGTGACAAATATGTTCTCTAGTCAGTCATCCAAGGTATTGAGGAACTTTTACTGAATGCAGCCTGCAGTGGGTGTCAGCAGCTTGTAACTTATTTTCTTCTCACATTTGGGCAGATAAATTTTGATAAATACCTTAGGAGTCCTTTCTTTTCCCTGGGTAGTTACACACCTATTTCACAAGGTTTATCTGTATATATTCTGTATTTGTGTGTTTTGCTAGCAAAAATGGTATTTAAAACACGTTGCCTTACTAAGTGCAGTGTATACCAAATATCTGATCCAATCTCACCCTTTGTGAGTGCTGAAGCAGAGATTACACTAACTTTTCATCCTTTACTATCTGCTGTTCTCTTTCTTTCCTTGTTAAGCAGTAGGCATTCTTCTTCTTCCTGTACTCCCATTTCTAAAATATTTTTCTTGTTGCATTTTATGTTAGATGAAACTCATATTGACTTTGATCTACACTGCATGTTATTTCTTTATAGTCTCTTTTACATCTATACTTGGAGGTTCTTGTTCCTGCTTTTGTATTTATATTTATATTTTTCTACTTTCCTTTTTCTTTTCCTGGCTCTTAAAGAGCTTTTGATGGAGCCATATTGGTCTTTTACTATGCTCCATATGTTTCCTTTGCATCATGACAGACTGCCATTATACCTTTAGTACAGTCCCTTTCAGTAACTGTGAACTCTCTTGCAGTCTTTTTTTTCCTTAGAATAACTTCCCAAGAGACCCTACCTCCCAGTTCTCTCAATTTGATGAAGTCTGCTTTTTTTCAACTCCACTCTCCTTATTCTGCTGCTGATTCCTCCCTTTCTTTAGATTTATGAACTTCATAGTTTTGTAATCATTTAACCAAAATTACTTTTTACCTCTAACTTTTCAAACAGATTCTCCCTATTAGTCAGAATCAGTTCTAAAACAGCTGCAAACTTCTCAGTACCTTCTTCCATCTTCCTAAAAAAGTTGTCCTCAATGTGTCCTGAAAGCCCACTAGACTTTCTTCATCCTGACACTATTTTCCAGCTCTTATATGTGTATAATTTAAGTCTTCCTTTCCAAGTAAGAGGGCATCCTTTGGATGCTCCTATTATTTGCAAAGAAAAAAAGCCTACCCCAAAAATGTATCAAACCATACTCTTCTATGTCCTTCTGATTAGGTTATTTCTAGCATGTCCCTATTATGACATTGCCTTTATTTTTTTCCTTTTTACCTTTTCCTTGAGATGCTCAATGCACCTCTCACCTCTTCTGGCAGCTGAGCAAGGATCTACATTTTTGATGTACAATGTGGCATCTACTTCTTTTTCCCCAGAGCCTGTCTTTCATAAACACAGTGTACTGCGTTATCCCAGCAGTTGGTGGGAATAGCATGGAAACATAACTATTACACGGAAGGCACAGAGAGGTGCTTAGTCCAACTGGGACTGTTCCTGTGTCACATTAAATAGCTACCTCAGTTCTAGGGAATCAGAAGACTTCAGAACCTTCCTCAGTTTTTTCATGCCCTAATCTGTGATTTTCCATCAGAATGAAAGGTTTCCAAAAGTTTGAATCTCAGTAAAATGGGACATTTAGTTTATGGAGCAAAAAACCTTTATTGATTTACACCATAGACACTTGTGGTAAGAATTCTTACCTTAAATCTAGACCTAACTGGTATTAATGATCAGAAGATCATATAATAAACAGAGATAGTATTGTAAACACCAGATTTTAGGGGAGGAAGGCATAGCAATTTTTTCAGCAAAGTGGGATTGATTAATTTTTCCTTTCAAAATTCCAGCCTATTCCTGCTGCAGTAGGCCTTCTTTAGCTGTGGGCAAATTTATCCACAAAGCTACAGAAATCTTCATACAACTGATCTATCACTCTAACCTAGTAGGTTATGGTCTATGAACAAGTCACACCAATCCACTGACTTGAACCTTCCCAACACTGAAAGGGCTTTTTATATTTTTGTAATGGAAAATACAACCTCTCCTTATCTGGTAAATAATTTTAATCCAAACAAGTGATGAAAGCTACAGACTTTTGCTGGGATTATCCCATGATTGTGGAAACTAATTCAGAACATTTATCATTCCTATAATCAGAAGTTGTTCCTGGTGTCTCTGATTCACCTGCAGTGAAAAAACACAGAATCATTGAATGGTTGAATTTGAAGGATCTCTGGGACTCACCTAGACACCTTCCCTGCTCAGAATGGGGTCAACTACTGTGCATTGCCTATGGCCATGTCCAGCTGACTTTTGAATATCTCCAAGGATGGTGACTCCACAACCTCTCCAGGAAACCTGCTCCAGTGTTTGAACAGCAAACAAAAGGTTTTTCTTATATTTAATTTGAGTTTCCTATATTTCAGTTTCTGCCTACTGTCTCTACTACTGAGAAAGTCTGGATCTATTTTTTTTACTCCCCGCCATCAGGCATTTAGGCTTCTCCAGGGTGACTAGTTCCACCCCTCTTAGCCTCTTCACATAGCTCATGTGCTCCAATCCCTAAATCATCTTCATTGTCTTCTGCCACATTCCCTTCAGTAAGCCTGTGTATCTCTCAGACTGGGGAGACCAGGACGGGACCAGCACTGCAGCAGTGGTCTTCCAAAAGCTGAGAAGATCATGCCCTTGATTTGCAGGCAATGTGATTCTGTTCCTGATGCAGACCAGCAGGGACTATTAGCCTTCCTGCGTGTAAGTGCTCATTGCTGCCTCATTGTCTGCCACAAGCTCTGCAAAGCTCCTTTCCCATCAATCATTCCCCAACCTGTACTACTGGATTCTGTTTTTCTTCCCAGGGCTACTTACCTTTATTTGTACTTCCTGTGATTCTTATTCGCCCATTTCTCCATGTTGCTGTGGTCCCTCAAAAAGGCAGCACAACCAGCTAGTGTATCAATCCCAGTTTTGTATCTTCAGTTTTGCCAAGGGTGCAGCCTGTCCCACTACCTGTGTCATTGATGAAGATGCGAAACCGTATTGGACTTAGTGTTGCGCCCATTTTCAATCAGAGATGTGTTCACAAACCAACCTTTTCTTTGGCTAGAATTCACTCTAATGTAGGCTATGATATTTATTTCAGACTTAATTTTAAAAATCAAACAGAAATGCCCCATCATAATATCCAATCCAATGATATTTCTCGTTCTTATGGAAGACATAAGCCCAGTCAAAGTAAAGTGCATAAATTACATCCTCTAACAAAGCTTGTTTATTCATATAAAGATAGGAGGAGACTCATTAGAATATAAAATTGTGTCCTGAGCTACATGCCAGAAGAACATTAACTTCATTTTGAATAGGAGTGAATAAAACGTAGAAATTCTGTAGAAATATGGAATAACACATATCAGCAAGGAAGTATTTAATGATGATTCACTGATCTGTACATGTACACAGGATACTTGCAACTAAGTAGGGAAGTTGTGAATATAACTCTGCCTACTTATTTGGGATTCTGAAAAATGCAGTCGTTATTTATGTGTCTGTTCCTTGTATAATGCAAGGTAGAAAGTTTTCCTGTAAATTTAAGATTATTTGGATTTGAAAAATTTATACCAAGGGTAATGCAAGAGTTGGATGAGAATTTGTTTGGGTTTTGTTTGTTTGTTTTTATTTTGAATTTTGTTTTTGTTCTTGTTCACCCTTTTGAGAAACTCCCTGTAGCCCAAAAAATCAGAATAAAATTTCAAAAATAATCTTTTAGATGGGAACATCATATCCTAGAACCATGAATTTCCTGGCTTTGTAGAATACATAGTGGCAACCAAGAATGGTTAACTGCCTATGGCTTCACTTTCTCTACATAATCGAATGGTTCAGTCTTCTGGAAAATATCCAGTAGAAAATGAAATAAATGAGTGAAATACTTCCTCATCCTCAGTTCTCCCACCTGCTTCTGCAGGTGAATAGCCATTGCTAGAAGCTATGGATACAGGTAATGCTGCTTCTATGCTATTACCATCCTTTCCATCATTCCCAGGGCCTGTGACTGCCCTGAGTAGTTTGGACCACAAAGTTCTGGAAACATATAGCTGGGATGGGAGAGCAAGAATGGAGATTTACAGCAGACTTCCCTCAAGAAGGGTGGATATCTTTTCAGACCTTGTTATGCAGAGCTCCAGCGGTGGCATGCTGGCAGTCCCCAGGGACAGGGTGTCTGCTCAGGCATGGAGTGGACCCTGACAGATGTGTGCCCAACAGAAGACACAGGAGTGCAGGGGAGAGTTCTGCTGGGCAAGGAATTTCCCATTTTGCAGCTATCCTTGGGCTCAAGAGTCAGAACACTGAGCTTCTCTCCCCTTAAAAGGCAAGATTTAGTACTTTCTCTCCAAGAGCTTTCTGTCTGTCCTCTCCTTACTAGAAAAGCCTGAGAGGCTAAAAGCAATGCTGGCTTCATTACTCGCATCAGAATCAATGGGAGCAGAATGAGGGTCTCTCTGAATTTAGATAGGTTTGGATTTACAAAATGCATACATTACTGATTAAAATGTATTGACTGAAAACGAAATACAAATAATAATGCCATAAGCTTTTATTCAGTAGCTGTCTGAAAAAATGACACTTGGTTGTAGTGCAAATATGCCAACCCATACCCCCTTTCATTCCAGGTATATGCCTTATGTATTAAAAGTGAATGCCCTTAGAGTACCTTCTAATAATTTGCATATACTGAATCAACTATGTAGAGCAAAAAATGACTTGCATAATGAATTGTACATGCACAAAAAAGAAGGTGTGCAAAATAAACACATCAACTATCTGAATACTAATTACCTATATGCAAAATCTGGAGACACTCAGTATGCAGAACCAATCCGTTATCACAGTGAACACCTATAACTAATTTCCTCCAGGAAGAAAATTTTCCATTAGCTTTAGTGAATTTATACCCATTATAGAAAGGTTGTAGCTAAATAAATATTATTTTAGTTTAATTGGATTAAAAATTAGAAATGCAAATTCTGATGCACCATGTCTCCAAGTCCTTGTCTCCCTTTTTATGGTAATACCCTTCTAATGGTTTAAGCCTATGAAGAAAAAACACTGAAGATTTTAACTAGCAGCTTTGCAGGGGGGCAGAAAGGAGCAAAGAAGATTTAGTGGTGAAAAGAGCAAATAAATAGGTGCTCCAAGATTAAAAAGAGGGTAGAAGTGCATGCTGAGCTGTTGAAAGACCTCTCTGTGTTTAAAGAAAAATATTGTTTGGTTCTTTCACCAGTGCATGATCAAAATAAGAGGTACAAATTAGTTCATGGCTGCTGAAGCTACAAAACATCATGCAGAGAGCTGTCTTTGGGAACGTTTTAATGAGGAGAAGAGGTCATCAGACTGTGACATTGCTTTTCAGAATTCTTCAAGAACAACACAGACTTCCTGTTCCAAATGTGGTAAAGAATAAAACAACCTTAGTAGTAATCGTACAACTTTTGAACCGTGTTCCTTGGAAATACTGTACCGTGCTCATTTTGTAGCTTTAGTTAGCTATCTCAAAGGAACTCTTCCATATTTTCCATCTGCTCTTATTTCAAAAGTACAGTGAAATGGTAAAGCTTCAACAAGGATTATATTTATAAAATAAAGTTTTATTCAGTCTTCTAAAGAGATTTTAATGTTTTCATTGCTCTAGGTGAAATGGTACACTGTGGCTCTGTTCATTAACATTTAGCATCAGTGCAAAAATCAAGGATTACCACATACAGTTTGAAAGGACATCCAAAATGACTTTGAAATTAAATTCACTACAATCTTAGTTTTGCAGCATTTCAAACGTGATTTTAAAATGTATAAGTTAAGTTAATGGTATTCCAGGTCAAATATCCCCAGCCCAATAACAAGTTACATGTAGAATGCCATTATTTAAATTTGTGGCATACCATATATGCTGACTAGGATTGGAGAAGTCTACTGTAAATTTAATAAATAAGATGTACACTACTATGCAGTTATTGGAAAAAAGCTTCCTTGAGGATATTTAGAGAGACTATTAGCAGAGAGTAAATCAAATAATTATTCTAAGTTATGGGCATCTCAACTGGAAAGGCTTCAGGATTGTAAATAATTATAAAAAACAAGTAACTAGCAAATAACAATGTTTTTTACTTGTTTTAAAAAACAAGTAGCTAGCAATTGACATTGATAAACAATTGCTCCTGTAAAAGAAATAGGTATTAAAATCATGATTTCTAAACCTTTTTCAAAGGTTTTTAGCAGTAAGAAAGACTACAAATGTATGTCAAAAACCAAAGAAGTACTATAATTAATAATTTGCCTAAAAATTGACTTATTTATCTGATTTTAAAATAGAAAGTGCTGTATAACAAACCAGCCCTTCTTTTGAGAATGGTTGTAATACAATTTCATTTAGAAAATCATCAGCAACAATGGTACAAAGCTGGTGTAGATGTATTGCATATGCCATAGAAATTCTATTTTAATTCTTTCCTCCTATGCTCTTTTAAATTATAATCACAATGTTAAGAGAAAAAAGGATAACATAAGCCATACTGTATGACACCTGTCTCTTCTTTTTCCAGTAAATAATGGGAGAAAACAATTTTGGCAACTCTCTTCTGTCATCAGAAAGGAAATCTCTGTCACAGCAGTTTCTCTCATTTTTTATCAGGTGCAAAGAACACTAATAACTGTCTGTCACCTGGAGTACGTAATTCTAACCTGAATATTGAAAGTCTACAAAAGAAACATATATATGTATTTGTTAACAAATGCTCTCATTGACAAATACATTTAGTAATGAATATTTATTTTAATGGCACTAATCTTACAGCTTTAAATATTAATGATTATCTGGTCATTGCAGTCTGCAACATTCTCATGTGAATCAGTTGACTTAAGCATTTACACTGATTTTATATTCTGTGATGTAGTTTTCTTCTCTTTCACATGAGGTACTAAATAGGCATTTGGAAATATTTTAGTTGTCTGTTTCACCTCTAAAAAAATCCTGATGCAAATTTTTCCCACAAAGGCTAACAAGTTTGTTGGTTTTCAGTTTAAACCTTTAATCCTGTTTGAATGGATTGAAGTCTTTTTCCTTGATTTACCAGATGCTTCTATCAGTGATTAGGGCCTGGGAGTTTGGGCTAATCTGAGATTTCTTCTCTTCTTGTATTGTCATTCTAGTGCCCATTATTCTTCGCTTTTTTCCCCTTTCCAAGAATACCACTGTATTCTATTTAATAACCATTGCTTGCTGAAAGAAGATGTCTTAGAAAGCCAATTAGCTGTTATGCATAGAGATTTTAACCAGCGTGGTAGCAGTATTTGTTACAGGACTGTAAGCAAAGCATTGAAAAATAAATGTTAAAAAAGGAGAGGGGAAGGAAAAAGAGATTCTGAAATTCTGAATTTTGCTTTCAATTATCCCAAACTACATCTAGAGGCAGTAATGATGTGTGAGTTTTGTGAATCAACACGATAGGAGAAAAGACTTTGATTCAGTGAATAAGCTGTAATGTAGAAATCCTGGAGCAGTTTGACTAGTAAGTATGCTTTTATAATTAGAGTATCAATGATTCTCTGACTAAAGCAAAAGTGTTGTAGGGTCCTTTGATAGCAAATGTGGGTAGCTCTTGGAAACTTTCATATAGCTGCCATAAAACAAGACACTACTGAATGTCCCTGAATTGAATGCCATTAAATCCAATTAATGTCTCCTTGAGACCTAAAAATCTAAGTGTTGACAAAAACGCCCACAATAATAGACAGCGATAAAATAAATGGGTATAATCTAGGAAAAAAAGTATATATATGTTTGCTGTAATCAGAGCTTAAAATAGCAGGTTTTGGGTAAGGAATGCAAACAAAATGTACAACAACATCCAAACCCAGTATTTTAGGTTTTGGTTTGGTTTTTTTTCCTTTTGTTTTGTTTTGATTTTTGTTTGTTTGTTTTTGTTATTATTTAGAAGTGATGTTCTTCATTAAATGATGAACATATATCCTCAAAATGGATATAATATATATCCATTATATTATGAATATATATTATATATATATTATGGATATACATTATGGATATTATATATGCTATATCCAACATATATATATATGGATATATATAATGGATATTATTATATATCCATTATATATATATATATATATATGTATATATATAAAATTCATAAACTAAAATATCTGTAAGATCGCATAAGCATCATGGTATTTGCTTTTAACATAAGGTGTTATTATTAGTATTTATTTGTATTACTATTAATAAATAGTTAATAACTTTATGGTTTTCATGCATATATTTGATCTTTTTAATAAAAATGTATGACATGTAGCTTGATTTAGGAGTCTTCAAAATATTTGTTTTGCTTACATAAGCATTTTCTTTAAAAGTTTTAGAAATATTTCTTAAAAATATGATCATATAAGTCTTCTGAAATTTTATCAAATATCAGAAAAATAATTGATATATCAAAATTATTTTTGCAACCTCATTTCACATAGTTTTGTGTCTCAGTGTTTTAATAAACAGAAGTGCAAAATTTTTGAAACAGACTTATGTGGTATTTTGGGCAAGGTATAATAGCAGATCTTGAAAAAGAGAGGTCAATCCCTCTAACACAGAAAAGGTTTCTCAGGCATACTTTCTATTATAGAGCATGATGTTTTAACACAGCATTTTTATGAAGAAACCACTCTAAATGTCTGGTACTAAATGAAACGTCTGTTGGTACCAAAGTAACAGCACCCGTGTTTTAATATTGCTGGGTTAAATCCACTACACCTCTCATCTTGTTGGGTTGTTCCTTAAAATGTTAACTCAGTGCAAACAGACTGTTCCAGTGAGCTACACCTGATGGGGCCTTGGCAAGCAGATGTATACATCTATACGTCATTGTCCACTGCATAAATTAACTACTGTGCTATCATGCTATTCATGCTTTATGATCTTGTCAGGACTTAAGAAAGGTATTTTATGAATGCGAGACATGCAGAAGGACAGACTAGATGCTGTACACAGCTGTGGAAATAATTAAAACAAATGTTTAGCTGATTATGTCAAGAAAGTACCAGTGTTTCCATATGGAGCTGTGAGACGTTTTGCATTGCTGAGTTACTGTTTGAATGAAACATAAACTTAACACTGAGTTTTGTTGCAATCACCACAGATTACATGGCAGTTTTAGCAGGAGGAGGAATGCTGAACTGTACCCTAACCAAACTCCAGATAAATTTGTTAGACTCAACTGTTGTAGGAAAATACATCCATGGGGTTTCTCACTTCATAACCTATTGCACAGTCCTGCTTTTATCTTTTAAAAAGCTATTATGTGTCACAGGTTGCAACCTTCTTAGAAGGAAGTTCTTTGTACATAAATGGGAGAGGCCGTTTATACAATGTGTTTCCATAAAGAACCCATTATTAGTGGCAGGTACCTTGAGGCAGGTGAACAGAGAAGATCCTAAATCACAGCATTCTGATAAATGTAGCAGCTGTAATTAATATAGAATAAATCTCAAGAACTCAGTAACTGGTATTCTAGCAATGTGTGTGTGTGTGCGAGTGCATGTGTGTATATATATTTTTATATATATATATATATATAAAATATCTATCTATCTATCTATCTATCTATCTATCTATCTATCTATCTATCTATCTATCTATCCATAAACCCCCTGATGTTTATTTGTATGACAACAGTGTATGTGCAATCACAGTTAATCAGGTCCAAGCTTCCTAGAGTGCCAAGACAGGAGCACTGATCTCTGCTTCTGTCAGCAGAGAACAGTTGGGATGGCATTTAGTCTTCTTTTGAGAGCAATTCTTGTCCTCAGGACCCTCTGTGCATTCCTTCCATGCAGCTCTGCAGGTTCATGCTCAAAGACTGAAGAGTGAGAGAGGAGAAAATCTTTCTGATTTTAACAGAGTGAACCTAATAGACTCACACTGTAGTGAGGCAAGGGCAGCACATTGCTTGAAGGGGCCCTGATATGTGCAGGTAAATGGCCTTACCATCTGTCATTATGACCCAGTAATTTAGGAGGCCAAGCTTCCATTTTGTGGCAGTCATAAGAAAAGAAAGTGTATCCCAGAAGAACAAGAAGGGAACTGTCTGAGTAAAAGTATTGGCCTGTTATCCCTTCCAGTCCAGCACAGAAAAATATTATTCAGGGAGAATAAGTGAGAAAGACCCAGAAGAAAGGCAAATATCAAGACATACAAAGAATGTACAAGATCCTCATAACTGATACTATTAGCTTGATCCTACCAATTTCATACTCAAACTGGTAGCTTAAACATAGTAACTATGCATCAGTGGTGGCATTTATTAAAGCCTCATCAATGAGATTTAAAATCCTGATTTTAGGACTCAGGACTTATTTAAATATTATAATTGTGGATAGGCAGAGGCTTTGATCCTCTTCTCTAGCACATTGAACCTCACTCCATGATTGGTGGTGAGTTGAGAGAAGTTCTACCTGGTGTCATGCACATACCGTAGCAACCACTCAGTATGAGAAGTCAGGTGACATTTGCTCATATATCTTTCCAATCTACTGCAGGATACTTATCCTACTTATACTAGAAAAAAGTTTCAGACATTTTTCTTTTTCTTTTTCTCTTTCTCTTAGACTTGCAGACACATATCCTAGTCCTAAAACTGGGGTATGTGCCTTGCATGTAAATCCTTAGGTACTTTCTAAGCTTTGAATATGAATAATAAGAAACTATGTATGGTATCCACAATCCCCAAGTCTTTTCAGCTACCTGGAAAGATACTTTTCTGTTCATATTCCATGAGTCTTCAGAGTTGAGAAGGTGAAAAATGAGGCATGTGAAACAAGAAGAGAGTAAAAGCATCAGGTTTTTGTTCCTCTAAAGCAGTTTTCTATAGTCACAAAATATTTATAATCTTGTCCAGGTTAAAGTTTTCAGTTTTTGTAGGTATTATAACTGTCTAGTGAGGAATCTGAACAATCACATATATCATTTTTACAACATCATAGATAGAAGTAGAATTACGAGAGATCAAGTATCCTGACAAGTAAGCTCTGAATGCAGGAAGCATATAACAGTGTTTACTTAATAACATAACTCAGCACTGAGACTATCCATCCACCTCCCTTGTCATACAGCAGCTACCACAAGGGAACAGAGATCTGGAGCAAGCAAGCAAGACATAAAAAGTAAATATATTTGTCAGGACAGGGAAGCCTCAGAAAGTGATGCTATGCTCAATGCCTGAAGTTATTAGATTACAATAAAAAGTATCCTGAAATAGTTGGGCTGCATTAAGAGTTTTTTAAAAATATCTGTGTATTCAGGTGAATCTGACAGAAGTATCTGTTGTTTAGGCTGTCTAAAATTGTTAATCATGTGGTTGTTTCTGAACTATTGACTGTTTTTGTTGAAAGGTGTCAAATGGCCATATGGCACCAGGCAAATTTCTGTTTGCATATTTCTGTAGAAAAAGCACCACATTTCTGAGGGTAAGGTTATGGACAAAATACATTAGGCCAATGTTGCAACCCCTTACAGTTCTCTATTTGAAAAACAATTGTGCTACCATGAGGTGGAAATGGTACTTTACCTTTGTTCAGCAGGCTATTGAGGATCAGAAAGGTCTTACCTATGTAAAACAATGACATGGACATCATCATCATCATCATCATCATCATCATCATCATGATGTCATATTAATAGATTCAATTATTATGTAGTTGTAGACGACATATAATTTCTTGGGGTTACTTAAACTATAGCATTGTTCCACCATATGTTTGCAGAGATTAAGAAAAGATTTTTGCACAGCTGATCTTCTTCCTGCTGGAGGTCACAAAAAGATTAAAGAGATGCTTCAGCTTCATTTCCAGGAGTCCCTCTTGGTACAGAGACAGGGAAATGGAGAAGAACACAGGACAGTCAGCCATTGAAAATTGAGAGATGTCAGGGACTTAAAATCAGTCAGCAGGTATTCACACTATCTGTGAGTACTTGTGTGTTCAGGCTGTCTGTGGAGGAATTTTTGTGCTCTTCATTTGATTTAATGTTTAGCAACTCTGCTTCTGGTAACAGGTCTGCTGCACACATTGTTACAGACTTCTCAGAGAAAATGTAAGACTGACAGGATTCTGCCTTGCTCTCAATTTGTGTGAGTGGCTGCTGCCAGACGAGCCCACAGTCTAGAGCATGAGGACCTGGTATTTTTTCCCTATACAAAGATCACACTAAATGTATTAGAGTGCATGGCCTCCTTGGGATATTATGGCATAACTATTCATGCCATAAGCAGGTTTTATAAGCTGTTATATGCCCATTTATTGAATATGTTAATTCTTCATCCCCTCCATCAATATTTGGCTTAAAAAATTTAATACTTGGTGTAAAAAATACAACCAGATGTATTCTTCAGAGCTGCTGCCCCTAACAAGAATGTCATTGTATATACTCTCAAGGTATTTTTGTTAGTGTAATGCTTTTTTTTTTCTTAAGGCTTCATTCCCTCAAATTTTATGAATACAATAGTATCTCACACATTCTTTCTTCCAAAAAAAAAAAAAAAGATTTTGAAGCGTTAAGAAGCTTAAACCCAAATTATGATTTTAAAAATTTATTTAATTAAATAACATGCTTTTTGTACAGTTTTGGATTTGTAACACTGTTTTAAATATACTTTGGATAAGGAGAGGCTGTCAAACTTATCTGATCTGAATTTTTACACTGTACAGGATACAGGGTATTTGTCTTAGAGGGTCCACAGAAATGGAATTTGTTCTTCATTTATCTGAAAGACCCTTATTCTATCACAGGTCATGGTGAACATTGCATTGCATTGCCCAGGACGTTCTAAAGCCCTTATTGAAGGGACACCCAAAGAACTGCAGGAGGCCAAATTTGGGTCAGGAAGCAGCCTGGGCCTGTCTCAGTTGTGCTGAGGCATCCAAACCAATATAAGGGTGGAAGTGGGAACTCTGGAGGGTACCATATATTGTGCCTTTTGATTTTAATGAGATACCTCTGTACTAGCACATCACTGTTCTTGCAGTCTGATGGTGTGCATTGCCTGTCTGTGGGAGGGCTGGGAAAATTGCACATTGACAGCTTGGGCAGTGAAGCTGTCCCTGGAAGGATCCAGAATCAGAGTTCTCGGCAATACAATTAGTTTTGATCAGGATGCCTTCGTGTTGTCAGCAAAAGTAGTCTGTCTTGTGAGGTAAGCTCTGGGAATGGAGAGGACTGAGTGGAGTCTTCGTCAGCATCTCTAGTCCATTTATAGTCCCAAGCATTTAATGTAAACTAATCCTGCTGCTTCACTGAGTTAGGGAGTTCATGGTGGGGTGCCAAAAATGTAGTGTAACAAAGAGAGGTTACTTCCATCTGTTTTGGCTGGAGACGTTTCTCGTGTCTTGACAGTACCAAGTGTACTGATCAAAGGAATGTGTCTTTATCATTGGTGGTGAAAAGGATTAATTTCTTTTATGGACTTACACAGTTCTTTAAGCATTTATCCTTATAGGATGTATTATAAATCTTCATGCTTTTATATTTTCAAATATAATTAGTTGTATTAATTAGTGAGACACCTAAATGAAAAAAACCCCAAACATAAGTAGAAGAGTTGCATCATTCATCTCTGGACTCGAGATTGCTTGTCCCTGAGGATCCCTTTCCCAAGGGTTGAACTGCCCAACGAAGTGGGAACATCTGCCCCCAGCAGCCCCCACACAGAAGAGTTGCCACTGTGCTGGTAGTTCCCAGATCTTCTGCTTTTGGCTCTGTGAGCTGGAAACCTAAATCTCAGTATATAAACAGAGTTCTTCCAAGCTGAAAAGAAACCTTTCAAATCAAACTACACACTCTATGTCAATATCCAGACCGATTATTTACAGGAGCTGTAATATTTTTAAAGAGATGCCTATACATAATATTCAGAGTCCCTAGTGTTTTCATTAACAAAATTGACAGTACTAATCAGCATTTTAATACACTAATTGGCCATTTGCTGTTTTAATTTCCATTTGGAGTGCTGTAAGGCAATGTATCTTATGATACACGGTTATGAACTGTGGGTTGTTGCTATTTTCTGGGATAGCAGGGAGTGATCCGTAAAATTATTGCACCTTATATACTGATATACCATTGAAAAAAGTAAGTTGGGGTTTTTTTATTATTTTTTTCAAGAAAATGTCAAAAGTTTAGCTTCTTTTCCAGGACAAGAAGTAGATGATCTTTGATTTAAAAGAAAACAGAAAATTTTTTTTTTTTTTTTTGGTAGACTGGCAAATGGATTAATATGAAGGACCATGGGACAAATAGTCTAAGGAACACACTTGACACTGGAAAGTGCTGTTACAGCTGAGGGCATCTACAGCTGGTGATTTGAGGGATTTGATGTTCTCAATTATATTATAGTCTCTGATGTCTGCTATTGTGTTAAAATATCCTTTGAATAAATTATTGGGATTTTATGTTATGTAATCCTGAATCTGCTGTTGATCCTTAAGGCAGGAAGAGGTTCTGAAGTGGAATTTTCAAAGCCTCTTGCTGACTGAGGAGCGCATGCCCTACCAAGAAGCCATGTGACTTCTGTTACAGAAATGCTCTCCTTAGAATTACATGGCAACATTATGTTAGCTAATACATTTAGATTGTAAACTAGTGGTGACATTTTAGTTTGGGTAGAAAATATGCATGTATTTAGTGTTCATGTAAGCATACAAAACCAAAACAAAAGTCAAAGAGAACAATATTGTAGAATACAAGTGGGTATAGGCTATTATTAAGATAATGCTAACAAAGTTACAGTATCTAGTTGTTATACTCTGGAAAATAGAAAAAAATAGCTGTTACCTTTCAAAAGACTGTATGACTTTATCCTTTTCCCATGATCTCTCCCCAGAGATGGTCTTCTCTCTTTCCTCACAAGAATGTAATAATAGACCATAGTGGATCACACCAGGCATCTTTCTGGCACAGGATCCAGTCTTCAGCAGTAGAAGCCTAAATGTGTCAAAGGACATCTCCAGAAAGTAATTGTACTTTTTCAGGAAACAATCTCATCCTCAAGAAATTCACAGCTCAGGTAATTCCTGAGCCAGAGATCTGGTATCTCCAATTTATAGTCCTTCATGTTTTTCCATTAGTTAAACTAGTGACTTTTCAAACCTAAGTAACTTTTGCCTCTCTATGTAACCCTCTGACAAAAAATTCCACAGTTTAAATTTAAATGGAAATGTTTTCCTTTTGTTTGTTCTGAGACTGTCCTGTGGTCATTTCATCATAGACATGATTCTTCTTCTTGACTAATGTAAAGTATGATGTGTTTTCATCTTCACTCCCTACAAGTTTTGAGCATATCTCTATCCTGTCTTATCTGAGATGTCTTTTCTCCAGGATGGAGAATTTTGTCTATTTACTTGATCCTCATGAATAAGTCATGGTATAACTTCAGCCACATCTGCTGTTTAACACCTTTTCATTTCTGCGGTGTTGTTTTCACACAGACAGACAGGAAGGAAATGGTATCTGAGGTATGAATACACTACATCTTATTCATGACATTCTGTTTTTCTCTGTGTAGTTTATTTCTAATGTTGTGTCTGCTAGTTGACTGCCACTGGCCATTGGATTTGCCATCTTAGAGCTTCAAAACTCCAGAACTTAGTGCTTTTCAGCTTCAAAACTGTTTCCTAAGTGGTAACAATTAGTTCCATAAGAGTCTCTGCCAATAGTGTATAAAGTCAGAAATGTGTTTCCCCAAGTACCTCACATAATTTTTGCTGGCAGTGAATTTCATCTGCCATTTTTAAACTGTTCAATCAATGTCAGGAGACTCTTCAGTTATACTACCTTCAATAACCAGAAAATTTTGTTACTTTCTTCACTACAGTTTTTAGAGATTATTTCTGAACATTTGGAGCATCCAGTGATACTTCTGGGATTTTGCTAACAGCAACAAAAAGGGCTCTAGGTAGATTGGAGCATCGGGAAATGATTAATGAGATGAAATTTAAAAATGCAAGTGCTGGATTCTGTGTCTAGGATGGAGTAATGCCAAGTGCAAGTATAAATTTGGAGAGATGTGGCCCTGCAGAGAGGAATCTGGGGGTGCTGACTGACAGCAGGATCAACAGGAGTCAGCAGTGTGTTCCTGGGCAGCCAAAGAGGACAAACCCCATGCTGGGGTTCATCAAACACAGCATCACCACTGGGCAAAAGGGGTGTCTATCCTGCTCTATTTAGCATTGGCACAGCCTCCCCTGGAGTGCTGTGTGCAGTTCTGGGGTCCACAGTTTAGGAAGGATGAGCAGGTGTGTGAATGCATCCAGGGGAGGGCAACAAAGCTGGTGAAATGTCTGGAAGGATGTCATGTGAGGAGTGGCCAGGGAGTTTGGGCTTGTTGACTCTGGAGAAAAGCAGGCTGAGGGTTGAGGAGGGGAAGGGGAGAGGGAGGGACTGATCTCTTCTCCCTGGTATCCAGTGAGAGGACATGTGGAAATGGTTCAAATCTGTGCCAAGGAAGGTTTAGACTGGAAATTAGGAAGCAGTTCATTACCAAGATCACAGTCAAACACTGGAACAGGATTCCTAGAGAGGTGGTCCATGCCTCAAGCCTGTCAGTGGTTAAGAGGCATTTCAACAATGCCCTTAAATAACACTCTTTAATTTTGGTCAGTCCTGAAGTGCTCGTGTAGATGATTTTTATGGGTCACATGCAACTGAAATAATTCTATTCTATTCTATTCTATTCTATTCTATTCTATTCTATTCTATTCTATTAATGAACAATTACTATTTACCCCTACTTTTTTGTTTTCTGTTATTCAGTCTGATATCGATCCAGGTGACAAACTTTCTTATTCTGTGCCATAGTAATTTTCAGCCATGAAGGTGAGGGACTTTTCTAAAGGCCTTTTGAAAGTCCAGTGAACTGTGCAATCTGTCTCCAATTTTTAATAGAAATTTAGATTTGTAAGACAAAGCTTTTTTTTCTTTCAGCAAAAACCTTATCAGCTCTATCTCCCTGCATTGTTATAGATATTGTCATGATGACCCACGCTTGAGGGGAAGGAAAAGGGTGAAGGAAGCTTCCTTCCCTTCAAGGGTGGATCATCATGATTGTATGTGTCTAACAGTCTCTAACTTTTATAATTCTAACAGTTAGTCTGGCATGAACATCAGATCCACACATGCAATCAGCTGAAGAAAGAACTAAAACTCATCCTTCCCTCAGATGTAGCTGGCAGCAAATCACAGGGCTTTCTCCTCAGCTTTAGCTTTTAGCTGTTAGCAAGCTTTTAGCAAGTTAGGGTAGCTACTCACACAGCCACCCCAGCTTCTGTAGGTCATCAGCTGGAGACTTACTGATGCTGCCTTTTCTCTATGTCTTTTTACACTTGTGCATTAGGCTGGACACTCCCACAGAAGGTCAACATGACACACAACTTTACTGGTGATGTAGACAGTAATATTTAGTTGTCCCATTCACATGCTGTAAGGCTGACACCCAATGCTGCTGAACACATTTCTGACCTTGAGTGGAGGTAGGAGACCCTCAGTGAAATGTAGGGCTGATGGTCAAACCCAGGGCTGATGGTCAAACCCTATGGTCACAACAGACCTTTATAACCAATGGTTGCTATTGTGTGTCACCACCTCCTTTCTTCATAAACAGAAACCCTAATTATCATCAGGGTATTGGATTTTCCTGAATACCTTCACATGAAATAGCTTTCTTTTGTTCTAGGTTAGTTCTCAAGCATTACCTTCTAAACCTTCTGATTATTAAAGAAAGTCTGGAAATAACATTGACAGGCAGCAGTGAAGATGTTGGTAGGAGCTTTTCTTCAAAAACTTGTTTCTACCAGAATGGTAATCAGGAAAAAAAAAAAAGAAAAAAGTTTGTGCATGAAGTCCTGCTACTGCCTTGCCTTTGAGACTTGCATTTTCAAAAAGTTGATGGCAGGGGACTGTACATTTTCTTTTGCTTCTACTCCAGCCTGATCCCTCTGCAGTAGTGACCTCTACACTTATTTTGATTTTCAATGTCTTAAAATTTAGTTTTCTGTACAGTCATTCACATTGAACCCTGAAAAGAAGTTACATATATATTTATAACAATAAAAGAGGAAGAATTTCTTGACTTTTATGGGCTTCTGATATTTTATTAGCCAAGTCTACATTCACCCTCACCCTTACAGGTCTCCCTGTGGTAGCTCTAGCTCTGCTGATCTTGTAGACAAATGATGGAAGCATCTGACTTAGAGTCTTTTAGAATCAAAGAAGACTGAGAGGGAAAAGACCTGCTAGGTCATTTTGTCCATCCCCTGCCAATACAGGATCATGACCTACTGTACAATAACTTCACTAATGTTTTGCCAAGTCCCAATTTAAACAAATCAAATGGTGGGGATTATATCACTTTTTGGGGGAGGACAATATATCCCTGTTGTTTCATATTTTCTATGAAATATTGTTATGATATTCTACTTAATACTCTTAATATTACCTTAATTACAAGGCTAACTCATTGTTTTCTTGTAATAATTGTTTCTTTCTTATTATGCATGTTTTTCATATATATCATATATTTTTTTTGTAATTCTTTGCAGCTTTCTTCATAAGTCAGCTCCTAAGTCCTGTTAAGTTATCAATATTTGCTGTTTACCTTCATTTAATTTCCTTCCACTTTATTAATCTTTCTGCTATAGGCTGCTCAAAAAGATATGTATTGCTCTGATTATTCTAGGTGTGATTCTCAGGTCTACAGCAGGGCTTTTGTCTGAGTCATAACGTGATGCGTCTGGATATGTAATTCCAAATCTCCTTACTGTCCCCCTTTACATCTTAATGCAGTTTTCTGACCAGTTCTCATTCTTGTCTTTTATTGCATCAATAACATACTGCTGAAATTCTATTTTAGTGAATCATCCTTCCAATTCTCAAGTAAGCCCACTTGTTCATTATCTTCATCACTTACTATTCAAACTCATTCTGCCTTTTTGTAAAGTGTAAAACTTTTTTCTTTTTCAGAATTTCTGTTTCTTATATTTTAGTCAAACTTGAAATTAAAAACAAAATAAAACCAAAACCAAATCAAAACCAAAAAAGACCAGACTTGGTATTAAATTTTTAAAAAACAATTTTATCTTTTACAGAGTCACAAAGTCTAAACTTCTACCAACATAAATACACATTTATTCCTTGTAATTGCTACAGATCAGAATTAAGGTTCTATTGAATTACATTTGAATGTATCCAAACCATTACATATTTACTTTTCCCTTAAAAATAGTCTTCATGAAAAATTCTTATGAGAGCTTTTACTTTGAAATAACTAATAAATTTTAGCACAGCTTTCAAATTTTTTCGTTTTCATTGGAATTCTTTGACTTGATGATCTGAGTAGAAAATTTTGAAAGCTCAAAACTAATTAAAAGAAGAAAAATATTGTTTGTTTTTATTTTTGTGCTACTACTTGATCACTTCTGAAGAAAGCACAGGTAGAGGCAAATAGTATTTTAAATGACTGTAGAAATTAAGTAGGATTTACTTTGTTTAGTTATTTGTAGAATATCATGCAAATCATGTAAGTTAAGTTGGATTTCAGATTCAAAATATTAATTTAACTTACTTTTTACTATTTTAATTGCAAAATTGCTGAGATAAATGTAGATTTGAAGTTTCTGTATGTCTTTTATAAATAGCATTTATATATACGGCTGTCCTCCTCTTTCCCCACTAACATAACTAAAGGACCATAAGTATGCATTCCTTAATAAACACAGATTCCTTCATTGTCAAAAGTAGCTCCAGGCAAAAAGTTGGCAAGTAAGGAGTTAACAAAAAGGTCAATGAAATGTGAATACATCTGGTTCTCAATGTGTACAAAAATAATATTTGTGGGTTTTAGATGTCTTTTATGTTTCTATTGTGCAAAAATAGATTTTTTTTTGATTGAACATTTCAGCCTTCCATTGATTGAAATAGATGACTGCCTTAGGGCATTTTTGAAAAGGAAAACTAAAAGAAAAATGACTAAATTCCTTTGTTCAGAACTGCTGCTCTGCATATCCAGTAAATTTTTTTAATACAAAGACATATCAGTCAATGGGGAGTTTAATTTGCAAAAGGACTGCAAGATTAGGTTTTTAGTATGCAAGTGTGACCACCAAACAGGCATGATAAGACTGCAGTGACCAGGAAGGGGCAGGTACAGTCATCTTCTCAGTTTTCATATTTCAGAACTTTGTAGGTATTCACACTGAACTAGTTTGCCAAAACAGGAGAGAGGGCCAGGGAGGTGGAGAAGAGAAATTTGCACTGGAGAACAGCTGGGAAGCATCACTAGCTAGTCCCATGGCTGAGACAGCCTGGTGCTCAGGCACAAGAACAAGGTGACCTGGGAACATGGGAAGACTTTGGTTTTTGCTGAACTTCAGTCTGGAGCTGACTATGCAGATAATTGTAGAACAGGTAATTAATGCAGTCACAATGGATCAAAGTCTTTGCACCAAAGAACTCTCTGTGTCTAAGGAAGAACATTAGCACTTAGGAGATACAGCACATTTCACTTTGTTTTTCAACCAGCACAGATATGGTAGCTAGACTGTTCCTAAGCTTTTCCTCTTCCTCATGTCTATTGGAAGGGGCTGCTGTGGGAAGCAGGGCTGTAGTTTTTAATGTAAATAATATCAGAACCTCAGTTGAAGGTGCTCTGAAAGAAAAAAAGCCAGATCCTTGTCCTGATATTTATTCTAGACACTCAAGCAGTGCTCAATGCAGAATTGCAGTGGTCAGCATAAGTTTCAGAAGTGCTGTTTATTTTGTGAGCAAAAAGAAGAGGGAATATTGGAGTTATATGCAAGTTAAAACTTGCATTTTTATGAAATTGCAGTTATGCCCTTATCGGTGCATATTACTTGATAAGCCATACATTGACAAAGCCTAGGTCAAAGGAAAAATCCCACAAGGCTTTCTTCTTCTCCACTGGTTTTGTTGGCACAACCAAAATTGTTCTATGTAATGGTAAAAGTTTTTTTGTGTTGTTCTTGGAGATGCATTGACAGGGCATAACAGTTATTTGGTGGCTTTTATAGTTTAAGAGGTTCATGAAGTTTTTAAAAAGACCCTAATCAGGCTTTTGCCTAACAGGAGAAGGAATTCTATGTGCCAGAATCATAATGCACATTTTAAAAGGCCCTGCTGATATACGTTGAAACATTGGCTAAATGAATAAACTCCATTTGGATAGAATACTTCAGTTGGAAGGGATCTACAATGATCACCTGCTCCAACTGCATGGCCACTTCAAGCCTGAAGGCAGTGATTTTTGTTTTTTTTTTGTCATTGACTGGAGAGGATCATGAATTGTTTCTGCAGGTAGAACAACAGCAAAATGAAGACTAAAGAAAAGCAAAATTATACACAATCACCCTTATAGGCTTCTACAGTGAGATGATGAGCTTGGTAGATGGGGAGAGCATTTGGTGTTGTTTAGCTTGATTTTCATAAGGCCTTTGAAGCTCTCTCCTACAGCACCATCACAGAAAAACAGGTGAATTTTTAAGTAGATGATGAGTATATTGAAACTGGCTGGACTGCTGAGCTCAAAGTGTTGTGATCAACATGGCAAAGACTATTTGGAGACCAGTAACTAGTTCTGTTCCTCAGGGCTCAGTAGTGAGTCCAGTATTGCTTTAAATCTACATTCGTAACCTGGGTGATGGGACAGAGTTCAATTTTGCAGACAAGAGAGAATTGGGAGGACTGTTTGCTATATAACATGATTGTGCTGCTCTGCAGAAGGACTATACAGAGAAATGGGGTGACAGGAATCTCAAGAAATTCAACAGGTGGAAATGCCAAGTGCACCTGGGGAGGAATAATTGGATGAACTAGTGCAGGCTGAGGCTGGCTATCTGGGAAGCAGCTTTGCAGAGAAGGCCCTGGCAGTCCTAGTGGACTATGAGCACACTCTTTTCAACAAGGAAGCCCAACAGCCTGTCCTTGGATGCATCAGGAACCACACTGCATCATTGCATTAAGGGTGTGATCCTTTTTCTCTCCTCAGAACTGGGGAGGCTACAGCTGGAGTGCTGGGTCCAGTTCTAGGCTGCATGATATGAGAAGGACATGGATGCACTCGAGTCAGTCCAGCAGGGGGCCAAAAAGATGTTGAAGGACTTTGAGCTTGTGAGTTACAAGAAGAGAGTAAAAGGCCTACCATTGTTCAACCTGGAGAACAGAAGGCTCAGAATGAATTTCATGTATATATAATGACCTGTTGGATTGGGAGAAAAAAGGTGTACTTAGGATCTTAATGGTGGCCAATGACAGGTCAGAAGGCAACGGGCAGAACTGAAATGGGCAGAATTTCAATTCCCCATAAGAAAAAATTTAGTGTATGCATGGTCAAACACTGGAATAGGTCACTTGGGGAGGTTGTGTAGTCTGGGTCCTTGGAAATGTTTAAAACTCAACATGGACCTGAGCAACATACTGTGGTTGATCCTATTTTGAGTAGGGCACCTGGACTAGATGATCCCCAGAGGTCGTTTCCACCCTCACCCGTGATGGGATTCTGTGGCACATCATAATAAACTTCGCTGTGGTCATTAGACATTTTAGAAAACTTCTTTAGTCCTTTTTCCTTCCCCACTCCAAGGGAAAATCATGTCATCAATAAACAAAAGGCTGTTCACACTGTGATGTACCACTTCCCTCATTCTGCTTTCTGTTTATCTGATAGTGCTTTCTGCCAGGGTCTGGGCCAAGGAACAGGAGATCTAATGTCTCATGCTGTTCATACTACATAAAATGTTCACACTGCAGTGAATTAATGATTGTGTTCAAGCTTCATTGTGTTTCCTGGGGGCAAAGGCAAGTATACACCAGTACAAATGTGCTTTTATTTTAAAGGGTTGGAGGCTGATCCTACAATCACTTTGTAGTGTGAGTAATTCAGATATAAGGTTTTTTCCCCTGGAGCGTCTTACTTTTGAAAGGGTGACTCTTTGCAGGAACCAATCCTTGTGTGTATGTGGCAGTTTAGAAACTGGACTGTGGAAATATTTCTTCTTCTAAACATAGAATGATAATGTGGATGGTTGTTAGCAATGCAATTCCTCCAGTAAATGGGAATGGCTACTGCATACAGAATCAGTTTTGCCTTCATTACTTTTTGAGCGGTTGCTTAAATATATATAGTATCTGCTATCGAGCAAGTAGGAAACAGAATGGAGAAAAATAAAGGCTTCTTATTTCAGTTGTGCCCCCTTTTTTTTTTTTAACTGGCAGTTGTTCCTGTTTTCAAGTGTTTGTTTCTACTTTAATGAGGATATCAACTTTCATCCACCGAGATGTGTGGGTCACTTTGTTAGCGCACTTGCACACACCAAGGCAATACACCAGCTGGAAATTTTGACTTTTAGCTGAATTATTTTTCCCCAGCAAATGGCTTTCCTTTTGACATATTTTAATGCACTTACACACTGAGAGGAAGAGTGGGTGAACAGAAAACAGACTGTTTTATTAACCCAGCAGTCACCTTTGAGATTCATACGTGTCCACTTTTTTCTTGCCTTTGTACCTAATCCCAAGAGAGTGGTACCTGGCTTCCCTTGGAATAACAAAGTCAGCCACAAATCTCCAAACATGACTGTTAACTGAATGCCAACTGCTCCTTCTTATCTTTTTTTTTTTTTTTTTTTTTTTTAATTAGTGTTTTATGGATTGTGTCTTATGGGTGCCCTATAACCATAACGTTAATTTGGCTTTATATTTCAGGATTTTTTTTTTTTCAATAGTAGAGGTACATTTTTCAAGAAATTAAATTGCTGCTTCTATTTTGTCTGTGTGTTTTATAGTGATTTTTTCAGCTCTGCTAATAGTGGAAAGGGAAGAAATAAAGCAATGCTGCAGGCACTGACTGGACTACAGTTTCAGCTCAGAGGAAAGCTACAGGATCAAAAGTGGCCAGACAAGCACTCTCAAGAAGAAACCCACGCACATTATTCACAATGTCATATGCCAGTTTCACAGTATCCTGCATTCTGTGGATTGTTTTCAATGGGAACACACTTTTCATCAGACAAAGCTCCAGCAATCTCAGAGGTACCTATATTACCAACACATATTTACAAAGCAGATTTTGAAATGCTGTGTTATCTGCAGAAAGCTATTCTTAATTGTAACATAATTAGCTCATTTTGGAGTGCACCTAAATGAAATCCAGGAGGGAGGTGAGGGTGAAGCTATTGGAATGAACATGTTCTAAAAAATACATAGGGCTCAAGCAAGCAAATGCCAGGGTATTAACTAACTAGGTCTTGTCCCTGTGCTGCCTCAAAACACGTTCTTTGAGTCATTAATCTTAGGATCAACTCTCTAATGATCCAGGGCTGACAATTTACACTCTATCTTCCTTTTGGATAGTGGAATGTCTCTGGAGTTTTCTTTCCACATCACAACGTATTTCCAGGCAACAGACAGGCTAAGGTCCAGCTGGGGGGTGGCAGGAACAGGGTCCAACAGCTCCATGTTTGCTTCCTCACCCTGTGGCAGAGCAGGGAGCATCTCAGAGCAGGGGAGAGAGTATGCTGCCTCCTGGCAAATTTGTGTCTGACAGATGTGGTTTTGACATCAGCCATTTGGGATTATATTTTTTTCTTGCACTGTTGTTGACAGCCTAGGGCAGTTGTGGACTGTGGTCTGGACCCCCAAGTCCAAGGTCAAGTGATGGGCAAGTGGTACAGTGGCTACAGTGTCAGGAACAATATTGCACAGGCTACTCACTCCTTGGCCTCAGTAGAGTGTGTGCAGGGGTGTAGACCTGCCCCACATTAGCCGCATTACCACTTAATAACTGTGAGTTACAGAATGGATGCTTAAAACCCATCACTGGACAGGTCAGGTGATGCCACCATATTTCTCCCTATTTGGAAATAACTGTGGTATTTCAAATACCACATGGTGGCAGCTGTTGATAAAGGCTGGTACTAATTTGTTTTTCGTTTTTAAAACTGAGGGATGACAAATTTCAGTGAGTGGAGTAGCCAGGTTGCAGACATTTCAGACATGTTACATCAGGAATGTCCTGACAACTTGGTGTTTGATGCACTAACCCTTTCTCTCCCATTTAGCAATGGGACTGAAAATAAAAATATAGATAGAGATTCAGCTACTAGCCAAACTCTGAATCCACCAATGAATATTTTAAACCTTTCTTTGACTGCTAATAAACTTTCCCTCCAGTTCTCACCACTCCCTTTCTCTTCTGGGCTTCTTCCACTCTCCTGTTCCTCCAGTATTCCTCACAGTAGCCTGGGGAAAAGAAGTTTTAGAAAAATAATAAAGTTTTTATTTATTCCTCACAGCTTTTCTGCCCCTGTGGGCATTTGTCTGCCTGTCTGGCTAATGTGCTGTAATGAATCTGCTCTCTGCCATACACACATGTATCGTCCTATCAATCAGGGAGAGGAAATGCTGAGTATGGTGAGCACTAACAAGCACTCAGAGGGGTCAGTACACCAGTGCACTACAGTGGCATGCTAATTTCCCTACAGGCTGCTTTAATTGGGGGAACATAAATGAGGCAGCATGTGGCTGGCACCACGTCTTCTTGCCAATCTCTCTGCTTTGGCAAACTGACCCTCTCTGCTTCAACTTTCAGGGCAGTGCAAACAGTCCTGTGTCTCCTGCTGGTAGGCAAGTCCCTCTCAACAGCTTTGGAGTCTTGGTTAACTGTGAAAGGTGGAGTTGCTGGAGTACTTTGCAGAGGCTAGTGGGATTTCAAAGGGTGCTGAAGAGCCTATGGGGAAAGCACTTCTTTGCAGGTCAAAAATCACAATGAAAACAGAAGTGGGAAAAGGTGGAGAGAAGGTAAGAAGGTGGCTAAGGAAGATAAAAGCAAGGAGGGGACAGGAGAGGGAAATGGGGAAAAAAACAGAAGGTAGGGAAACTGGAGGGAACAATGATGAGAAAGAAATAAGTGGAGAGAAAAAGATAAAGTCAGGGTGAACAAGAAGCAACATCTCCAGAAGGTCTCAAAGAATATTAGGTCACCAGAAGAATTTTTCATCGCTGATTTCTGGATTTAGACAAGAAATCATTGCCCCATCCATAATTAAGTAATAGTCTTTTAAGTTATACACCTAAAGATAGGTTGACTTCCAGATTTAATTTCTTTTCACCCATTTGTGGAGCGCGAGCATTCCATTAAGGACTCACTGTCATTGCCCCGTAGCAAGATGTATGATTGAGTAAATTTTCTACTGGAGACTTCACAGCAAAGCCAATCTCTCCTGTCCTGGCTGTCTAGAAGGAGAAAAGGTATTTGTTGAGAAGAATGGAGGAATTAGGAATCTCTGAGGCGTTATACATATAAAGTGGTCACTTGGAGTTAACAGTGCATAAGGATGGACCATTGTACATTTTTGCAAGTCCCAAATTTTCTTTGCATGCACAGAAGTTCTGGTGTTCATAAATGTAACATGTTTGCATTGCAGGCAAGACATAAAAAGTCTTAAAGCGGTTTGTAATTGCCCAGAGAATCCATCTTGATTAATGTGAAATCCATCTTGAGTGAAATTTACCATAGAATGCCATTGAGAATATTGTCTTTGAGATCAAGGATTTGGGAAGCAGCAAGGAAGGGTTAGTTCGGTATTTTAGGAAAAGAGTAGCAAAGGCCCAAGAAAGAGGGTTTGAAATCTGAGGCCTCTTTCTGTGACACAAAACTTGGATCCAGATTAATTTCTGTATTGATCAAGGGAAGTCACCTGTACTCTTCAGGAAGGCCAGTTAACCTACAGAAACATGCAAGGTAGTAATAGAGCAGCCACATTTTCCCCTGCAGTATTGCAAGCCTTATAAACTAAGAAACTTCAGCTTTAGCAAACATCCTGATTGAAGATTTTGAAAGAAAATCCAGATGAAATCATAGGATGCCATTTGTGACTCAAAAAGTGTGACTTCTGCTCTTGAACGAATGCCTGATAAGGTGAAGGGCAACATGTTACGAGGAATGCCATCCGTCAGTCACTGGGCAAAGGGCCCAAAGGGCCAGGTTCCTGTTCTCTGAGTTTACACCCTGCTGCACTTTTCTCAGGAGTGTTCCAGTATATTAGTGAAAGTTCAGCTTAGATACTGACTAGAAACACCCTTTGAAGGAAAATTTGTTTTCTCTAGAAATGGTTTATATCAAATATTAGTTTTGGTGGAAATTTTAGTGTCTTTTATTTAACAAGCTATCAAAGGAAACTAATTATTTAGCATTTCAGGTTGCCACTCGTTTCCTTTCTCATCTTTTAATGGAGGTTGAATTATTTAATTTATATATATTTTGCTTCTGCAGCCTTTCCCATTTGCGTGGCATGCCTGTTTGTTGCCATTGAGAAAATGTGTGTTCCCAAGTTCAGGACTGTGCATGTCCTTTGTAAAGTCCATTGGTGATTTTAATTAAAAACCCAATACAACCTATTTTATTTTAGTAATTACCATTGCTAAAACCAGAAATAATAATTAAAATACAAACTTTCAAAGCACCATACATTCCCTCATGAGGAGGCGTTATGACTGGAAAAACTTTGGTTTTATGACTGTATTTTAAAAGAGTTAAGAGTTTATTAATCATAAATAACAAAAGAATGGTTGATATGGGACTTCTTAACAAAGCATGCAAAAAGATAATGTGACTTATGGAAAATTGATTTTGTCAAACAGCTGTTGTATCTCTTTTGATCTGATTTCCAGTTTAGTTTATAGAACTAATATTATTTATATAGTATAGTCGGAGTTCTTCAAGATGATTCAATAGTGCCCATGGCAAATTAATTTTCCATGCAATAATTGGATCAACAAACTAAATAACTGACAGATGCGAAAATGGATTTGGAAGTGGGGGATTTTTGACACAGTCCTTTAGAGTAATACAATTATGACCTCTTGGTCCAGTGCTACAAAAATATATTATCAACTATATCAAATATTTTGTCAACCACGAAAACAGTTTAAGTAAAGCATTTGCTGAAGGAGTGGAGAAGAGTGCATCACAGAATAGTGTGGACTTTTCCAACAGTCAAACTACATGCATAACTAAATAATGTGTATTTTAATGAGATGTACAAAAAATGCATTTCAGAAAATGAAAATATCTACTAGGCCATATCAGGATAGAATGGAATGGAATGGAATAGAATAGAATAGAATAGAATAGGTTGGAAAATACTTTAAAGATCATGAAATCCACTGTTAATTTAACATTGCCGAGTCCACCGCTAAACCCTGTCTCTAAGTGCCACATCTACACCTCTTAAATACCTCCAGGAATGGTAACTCAACCACTTCCCTGGGAAGCCTGTTGCAGTGCTTCACAACTCTTTATGTGAAGAAATCTTTTACTAATATCCAGTCTAAACGTCCCCTGGAGCAACTTGAGACCATTTCCTCTTGTCCTCTTGGGACTTTTTATGCTGGAAACCTGTAATTTTGTCAAAGACAAGAGTCAGAGACCGTGAGAAACTGGAAATGAGCTGCCAGAGTAACATTGTAACAAAATAATAAAACAAATTTCTATACCTAAAAATGTGTAGAAATAGCTAATCCTTGAGTAGGACTGGGGATTCTGATTTACCTGTGTATTTGAGGCTGGTCTGACCATTACTGGATGTTGTGTCAATTTGTATCTCCACAGACCCAGAAGAAAAGTCATAGGAAGGTGAGGACTAGCCAAAGAGTCCAACAAATTATTAAAATATAAAAAAAAATAAATATTTAAATTATCATGAAATATTTGGGGAGCATTATCTGTTTAATCAGTGCAAAATGAAATTTAAAGACAATCTGTAGAAAAATCCACCAACAGCTAGAGATACTAAAACATTGAGAACACACTCTCCAATATGCACAGCAAAGGTATGGAGAGGACAGTGGTTGGAAACTAATTTCAGGCACCTGTGTAAGGAGTAATTACACAAGAGAAATGCTTGACTGCATATACTGGGAAAAGCTCTGCATAAGGGTCTGACTGTTAAGCACTTTAAAATGCCCACTCTACTATGATTTTCTGTGTGAGTGGCTAGGGAGAATAATACTGTTGCAGTGACCTGGGACACTGAGGAAGGTTGGAGACAAGCCTCTCACAAACATGTCTATAAATGGCTACATTTCTTTTGGAAATAATTGTTTTAAGCTGCCAGGACTTAATTTTAATACTTACTCTTTTAAAACGTTTCTGCAGGCAAATCTGACATTTAAAAACAGAACAGGTCCAGTCCAGACATTGCTAGGAGGGAAGTAATGGCTTTTTAAAAGTATTCTGAAAGTCGCAAATACCTTAAAAGTCCTGTGCTCCCTGCCTTGTATTTTCCATTTGGAAGTTTCATTTATACAGTGTCTGCTACACTGACATCTTTCCAGTTCATTTTTCAGAAGTCCTCTGTTGACAGAAGCAACTCCCATACTTCATACAACAATGCAAACACTTTCTTAAGCTGATTTGTTTTTTGGTGAATTGGCACATAATTTAATAGATTTTTGACAGATTAGGAGACAGCATGAAAGGGAGAACAGAATGGTAGTGTCTTACTACTCCAGCAAAAGCATCTCATTTAAAAGCATGAAAATGCACTAGGTATCCAAGAAGAACCTTTTCAGATCCATGTATATATCCAACCTGCGTCTGTAGACTCTGTAACACCATTTTAGGGCTTTGCTCCAGACCACAACTCCTGTGTAAATGATGTATTAACAGCACACAGAATCATAAGAATACTTAAGCTAGAATAGAGCAGCTGTCCATATAGCTCAATAATCTGTTTCAGAATATCCTCACTGGGATCTCCCCTGTCTCTGAAGCAGGTATTAACATCCGAACTAGATGTCTTAGCAATTTTTTGTAGCCAGTGGGGCAAGCAGGCCTGTTTAAAATCCCATTTATCTTGCTTATCTTAGGCGTTTACTTTGAAGTAAGATGGATTGCAGCCTCAAAGTGACTTTTTTCTCCCTGTTGACTGGAAAAAAAAAAAGTCTAGATAATTAGCCTGGATGTAGGCATCTTCATTTTCTCATACGCACAGTCAAATGAATTCCACCTCTATGTCTTTTGCTTCAGAGAAAGTATAGGATTCTCAAAACTTCTTGATTCTACTTGAAAATTAGCTTATGAGCTGATGCTTGAGGGTTAAAATTTAATTTTGTGGCAAATTACCACAAGTAAAGTAATTGAGGTTATTATGCTTTTTAAGTCTTCCTAGACTGTTTGCTGAAACGGTTTGTAGCAGTACAGCTGTCTGTGTCTGTAGCTTGTTTCACGGCAGTAATTTAAAATATGTTACTTTTTAGTTCTATGCACTATAATATTTTAATGTAGTATTTACATTTATTAATACTAAGAAAATCCTTAGATTCGGTATTGATTTTTATATCGTGAGAAAGAGTATATAGGGAAGAGGAAGGGTGGAAATTATGTGAAGAGGTTCATAAATAAAGGAGGAAAGGGAAATGGGAAGGAGAGCAAAATACCTTTTGGAAGATCTGGAAAGAGGAGGAGCAGAATGGAGACCAAAAGATATGAGTAAGTAGGAAATAAATAGAGAGATCTGTCTAGGATCCTCAGGCTCACTCATTATTTTGTAGACTTTTATAATATCTCTTCTTCTCCTTTTCAAACTTCACAGGCTTCATCTTTTTAACCTTAGACTGTGTAAAGTCCACAGCCTCCATTCTTTCTCCCATATACCTCATCATTTTTTTGTCATTTTTTTTAGACCTTTTTATTTTTGCTATGTCTATTCTTGCACACTCCTCTTCACATCTGAGCACAGCTGTTGCCCTACTTCTGTGCAATAATTCCCATAGCATGGAAATCGCTGCTGTCGCTGCAACTGAAAGAGTAAGTTCAGCAGGTCCATCACCTTCATCAGTTGAAGAAAGCATTAATGCTGGATCAAAAGTTGATTTTTGACTCAAAATTAGAATCACAGGTAACAATTTTCTAAGGACTTGAAGGTATCTGCTGTAAGGATGGTTAAGTGTAAAGTCTATTGTGTTTCTTTGTATGAAGGAGGCCAAGAAGTGTGGAAGACAGGTCTAAGAAGAAAAATAGTCATGATTTAATCACAGGATGTCCTGATTTCTTCCCATGTATTCTCAGCTCCGAACCCTGAGAAGCAGTGAACTGTCTGGCCACACTTGCACAGTTAAGTATGTCCAGGACATGTCTAGGCAGTCAGCCTCTCAGCAACTCTTAGAAGAGTTCCTGGCACAGTTTTAGCTTATGCCTACTAGTGCTCCCCCTCACTGAGATTTGGAAATTACAGGGTCCTGCGGTAATTCATAATCAGCATTTTGCAAATAGTTCTGTTCTTCTAGTTGGTAAAGAATTCAGTTAAAATATATATATATATATATATAAGCTCTTCCATTACTTCTGGGCTTAGTGTCCACCACCATTCCTAAGTCAATTTTATTAAAATTTTAGCTTGAGAGGCTCTTGTAAAACTTCTCATTTTTCAACCATGTGCTGTTCAATATATGTTTCAAAATAGGTGATGCAAATAGGGGCAGAACCCATATGCAAGAAGAGATAAGCATTTTTTTAAATTTATTTATTTTTTTTTTATCTGTGGGGAATATGAACAGGTCCTAGCAAGAATTAAGAATGGTTTTGCAATTGCAAAGTAGAGAACAATAGTGCTAACACTGCAGTCTCTACCTTGAGGGTGTTCAGGCTTTTCCAGTGTTAATGAAAGGAGACTCAGTTTCTTGTCACCTGCAACAGAGAAAAGCTCCACACACTTGCAAAGAAGATCAGCATTTTTTTGAAGTGCTGGCCCAGGATTGAAAGCATAACAGGACTCTCAGTTACTATTGACTTCAGTGGAAAAGTGAGGGCCATGATGGGAGTTACAAGTCCAATATACACTTGACTTGACAGTCTTACTATTCCTGAACTGACAAATGGCAGCCTAGCAAGAAGTAGTGAAACTTCAGGGTCACGAGGGAAAAAAGAGCTTTGAAACAGCAGTGCTAGTCTGTATGACAAGGGCTATAGTAATTGCATTTTGAAGAGACTTGATTGTTGAGATATTAAGTGTTATACACTGTCTTAGTAATTATATAACAGATAATATTAATGATTCTTATGCAAGTGTTTGTTAAAGCTGTAATTCAGATTTAATGAATAACCAATGCTCTTTTTTATAAGTAGGAATCCCACACTTTATTTGTGAGATTAATCTTATTTAAAGCAAAAATTCTCTCTCTGAATAGTTGGTGGTATTCAGCCTAAATTAGCATGTGCTGAAGTGAGCAGTTGAGCCTCATCTGACATTTATTAGGACAAATGCATAAAGGCTGTGCTGTGGCAATACCATTTAATTGTCAGGGCAATTAGTTGCCACTTTGGATATCAGAACTATGGCTGAGTTAAAAGAAAATGAGGGAGGAAGACACAGCAGACAGTTTCCTTTTTAAGTGGAATTGTGTCTGAATTTTATATTGCTCATAGAAGTGAGAGTCTGATGGCATAGATCAGACCCAGACATAAAAGGGAAAAAGTTTTCATTTAAAAAATGGTTGGTCTACTTCTGACTTCAAAACCAACTCTTAATTTTATAAAAATTATGTAAATCACTGAATACTAGGGTAGAATTCCCTGTAGTGTTTATGGTTCCCTTACCTCCCTAGAAAAATTAGCATTGTTTGTTTTCTTTTCAACAATGTGAATATATTAAAAAAAAAAACCCAAAAAACTCTTATGCATTATTCTGTCAGCCTCAGTTCATTTGCTCTGAAGCTTGTGTAGATCTTAAGCAAATCATCTGTGCATGTTGTCCAAAAGGTTAACTCTTATCTCTTACTAGAAGAGCTTTCTTAATTTGAAAAATATTCATACAGTTATATTCTTTCCATATACAAGTAAACGGGCCATTGCATGAGAGAGTCCTCTTCAACTGCCTTCATTTATTTATCATTCTATTCTCAAACCTTGTCTAGAAAAATTTGCAATCAATGTCGCATGCTTGCTAGGTAATGTTAACACAATAGAGTCAGAAAAATACAGCATAGAAATAGGAGTCCATTTAGCTCAAGGCTCGGATCACAAGTGCAGTGTCTGGAAGCCTATACTCTGACAGCTTGTACAATGGCTGGCCTTTGGATTAATATAGGAATGCAAAGCTACAAGTCCTTAATCTTCATAAAGAATGACAACCATCTCTAAATGGCTGGAGCCCATGTGTTCATCCCATCCTTCTCTGCTCCTTACCAAAGTGGGATTTCTTGGTTTCAAATCCTACCAGATCAACTACTACAGCCTTTCTTTTTCATGTGCTGGCTGCTTCTGTATCTGGAAAGATCAGAAAAGGTGATCAAGTGATTCTCTGCTTTAAAAAGGGGACATTTAGGGAAATTTTAAATCAAACTTTAGGAAGAATTTAGTGAGATTTTTATTTTGGATATGCTGGAGACCTCTGGGCTATGTTGTGATCCAGCTGTATAGAGGGAGAGTTTTGCTTATCTTTGCTGCCATTTACTAGTTCTGTAATGGTGGCAATGCATCTCATACATTTTTTCAAAACTATTTCCAGCCATCCCTAAAAGGTCAGTATGTTTTTACCATGAGGCAGATGATCCTGTCTAATTAACTGTCTACTCTCTGAGCAGTACAAGACAGATTTCATTTATAGCTGTATTATAATTGAATTAGTTTCTGTCCCTAATTTTCTGCGAAAGTGTGTAGGACTTGTGGAGGCCAGCACTTCAAAACTTGGGAAAGTAATACTTTTTTCAGAGGCAGGACATTAAAAATGTGAGCTGCAAATAAAATATTGAATCCTTAAAATAGATCAATTGATTTGGGCTTTAACTTCCTTTGCTGGAGTAAGAGGCAAACAGATTCAAATGAATGAAAACTCGAGATAGCCTCTACAGGTAGTTGAAATCAAACTAAATATGGTTGTAATAGTGCTAAGATGTCACGATTTATCTGTGATTACCTGCAAGTCCAGCAGAAAACAGAGGCTGAAGCCAATCTCATTCAAGAGATGTCACACTTTTTCCATCATGGTGTTTCTGCTCCTTTTATTGTCAGCTTTGTTTCTTTTAAACTGCTGTTTATCTCTGGCATGTTGTGATCTCGACTACCCTGTCTTTCCTCATACTGATTGCTGCTGTACCTACTCCCATGAAATTTTTTTATTAGTGAATTTAATACAAAACAACCCTCCTTGGTGATCAATTTTACCCATGAAAGCATTACTCTTCTTTTGTGGAATTGTTATCTGTCATAATATTAGGGCCATATTTTTGAAATATGCAACAACTGATGCTCATTTCCAAATCTCTGTAGCATGTTCCTGTACTATTTTGAAAAAGGGCATTTAGTCATTCTCTGGTATTTCCTGAAGTGCATTTTTCCAGAAACGAAGTACATGGTTATTGTCAAGAGAAACCTGTGGCTAATCTTGGTCTTGATTTCTCCACTGATTGGAACGAAATAAAAAAAGCTAAGCATGTCTCTTCCATCTGTCCAGACTCACAGCTGGTTCTGTATTAGTTTGGTTATACTTCAAATGTCCTGTTGTATGAGCTTTGATCAGTAAAATATGATGTAAGCCTCTCATATTTGTCTCTGAGAAAAAGATACAAACAGCTCTTTATAACTGAGGTCAGCATTTTTTGATTTGTCAGGGAATTTTAGAGTATTGCATTTTTTTCTCAGAAGTCAAATTTACTCCCTGAAACAGAAAGCATTTTCACTTTGGGCCATTGTATCTTACATTGTAGAGGCAGTTACTCGATATGCAGGGAAAATGAAATGATTAATTGCCTATTAAATGCAAATACAAAATAAACCACAAAATTTCAGCATGAGTAAAGAAACACAAGAATTTTCTTCCACAAATTCCGTTGGCTGATGTTTACTTCTGCAGTATAGAAACATAGCTTTGGTCCACCTAAAATTTTTTGCCTACTGTTTACCCTTTCTCAGAAGACAGCTATTTGAATGCAATAATTTGCATCTGTGAGTCTGCCTAAATCTCACAAAGCTGAGAACCATAGAAATTGTTAATGGAGAAAAGTGTTACGAACAGAAATGGCTTTGGTGCTCTTCAAAGGAGAATGTTGTGAATGGCCCATTTATGGGTCCATTTTCTAGGGCCCATAAACATAAAGGAAGAAAAGGTACTGTTGTTCTACAGCCAGGGTAGTTTTCAAAGCAATGCTACCTGCAGAGGTTGTCGAGAAAGCAGAAAAACCACAATAACCTCCACATCTTTAGCATTCCACATTCCACTTATTTCACCCAGGGCTGCATATTTATTTTGAGATTAATTTGGTACATGTAGTGTACATTTGCCAAGTTTTTTTTTCCCCTATTTAAATCTTCAATTCCAAAGCTATGTATTAATCCTATTACTGCTAATTGAGAGAAGTCTGCAGTCTTTTTGAGTTAGGTGAAGTTCAAGTTGTAATTGGTATCAAAGAAAGGCACAATGCAAGAGCTGAATATTAATATTTAACTGTTGCCATTTTATTATTTCCACTTGAAAATCACAGCAGTGGTTAAAAGATCTTTTTATGAGTTCATGAGGGTAGTGAATTGGAGACTATGGGATGAGATTTTTCATTCATGCAGCAAGATTGATAAAAATTGCTTTGTAAGAAGCGTAAATGAAATATTATACTGGTGGCCAGTAGTACTGGTTATAGCTACCAGTCTCTCAGTATTCCCATTATGAAATTTTGCTTGTAGGTTAAGTAGTTGCACTGTAAACTTTTGCTCAAGGCTAATACAACATAGAAGATTCTAACCCAGGAGATATTTTCTTTTAAATCGTCCATTTAGCCTTTTGCAGATAACTGGAAATTGTGCTAGTTTTAGATGATGTTTTGGATTTGAGTACTTTTTAAATGACTGTGCTTTTAAAGCAGAACATCTCAAGATATTCACACAATGGCGGATTAATTGCTTATGACTGAAAATAAGGACAAAGACCACCCAGGACAAAGACCACCCCTTGGACTTCAGATCCCTAAACAAGTACATTTAGTTGTACATTTTTTCAAAGACATAAATGGTGAATTTTTTAAAAGGTCAAAGAAATTAAAAGAAAAATTGCCATGGACTTTGTGGCTTTGGAAATAATTTCTACCCTTGACTAAACAATATTTGTAAAACCAGTTAATGAAGAATTTCTGTAAGTTTCATTTTGCCTATTTTTCTGCTTTTGTGCATTGGGAATTACAGGCTCTGGCTTTAATTATACCCATAGTGCATGTTCACCATTTATACTCTTGAGACTGCTATAATCAATGATTTGAGATCAAACTGGATAAAGACCAGAACACAGGAATCATTTCAGAATTGTATCTTGCTGAAATATCACAAAAACCACGTGAACAGAAAGGTGCTTGAGAGGAACAAAAATGATAAGAAGTAATGCCGGAAGTCAGAGTAAACAAGTAAAAAGATCAAACACAGAAAGAAAGCAAAGAAGGGATGAAAAATTAGGAAGAAAAAGGCTGAAAAGAACAGAGCAAAAAGGGCACTGCTGGAAATACTGTATCTCCAACATTCACTTTACAGTAGATGTGATAAAATGTGATAATAATTGTTTATTTTTTATGTAGAAATTGTTGTCCATCACAGGAATATTGAAGATCATCTAAACAGGTCATTTGGCCAAAAGGTACTACTAGCAATGTTAGCAAAACTGATTCAAAATATTGGATTCTGAAAACTTGCTCTGTGCACCATGATTTCAGATCAATGCACAGATATTCAAAGCTTTGTTTATTTATTTGCCAATTTTTCCATTAATATTTTATGTTAAATTACTTCAGAGTTTTTGCATTGCAAGGTTGGACAAAAACTGAGTCTGGTAACTTTGTGAGGTGCATTAATACAGCTGTAGTCATAGACAATTCCTTATGCAGAACAAATCTCAATTGCTTTCTAAAACAAATGGAAGGTTTGGGTTGTTTGGGTTTTTTGACAAAAGATTATGAAACTAATACTGGATTGGAACCACATGATAAATATAAGCTTGTAACTTTCATTAATGCTGTTGCAACTCATAGATATGTTTCTAAAGAACAGACTCCACATTTTTTTCATATCTAGACCATAAATAATTGAACTGTGTCCAGACTTTTTAATATTGAAAGGCAGATTACAGTTACAGGCCAAAGGGTGTGAATAATTAAAAATAGATTGCATTAGGTCTTGAGATGGGCTATAGTATCTAATACAGAGGGAATGAAAAAAAAAATTAATGTTGCTACAACAACCTCCAACTGACTTAGTGAAAATTTTGCTTTGAAAAATTTAATGGGACTGAATACAAATAAGCAATGTAATCCACTTTGTGTCACTGAAAATGTGGATTTTGTGGCTTAAGTTGTAATATTAATAGTTAAAATACATTTCATACAGAATGCTTGAAGTATCTTCCAGGTCATTCAGACTCCAAGATTAGTTCTGTTTCTAGATTTTTCCTTTAGCTAGTACAATTACCAAAAAGATTAGAATACAAACATTCAGTTCTCATACCTTTTTGAGTTTGGAGGCCCTTTACTCCAGCGTCCTTTCATATTCTTATGTTCAGCAATATTTTGACCTTCACTCACATTTTGACAATATCATATAAATTTTAAAGTTTCACCTCCCAGGCTCACTGTAAGTAAGGTGTCACATGTTACAGGTAAAAATTTAAGATGAAGGAACACAGATTCAATTCCTCATAGTATAAGGCTTAGCTTCCAGAAACACCTAAATGGATCAAGCATTTTAGTAATGTAAATAATAGGCATGTAATTAAAGTTAGTTGCCAAAGTCTCCCTCTGTGATGAACCATAAGAGATAAGCACCTCCAGAGGAATAAAAAAAAAAAAATAACAAAAATAACAAAAATGAAATAATCCTACCTTTATATAAAGTGTCTCAGAGGTATCTGAAAGTGATTCACTTTCTGGAGGTCCTTTCTCTTGCTATTGTCCAAAAGACAGACTTTTTCTTGACACAGACTAGAAAACTGTCTCTTAGAGATGAATGTCACTTGTGATGAATGCTCAAAATCATCCAGGGACCCAAGTTTAGGTAGGAAATTGAACCTGACTCTTTGATGCCTTTGTGTAGCAGGTAACCACTGAGCCATTCTTCTTGCAAGCCAGATGATGTTTCTCGAAAGACAGTCCACTTCTCTTACAGCCCAGTGAAGCACGAAGTCTTTTCTTCCCTTCAAGTCAGTAATGTGCACTTCATTCTTTCACAGCAGGATCAGCACCTATTACAACAAATACAGTTCCACAAATGACTGTGAGATGCTAAAGCTCGTACTTTAGGATAGTGATACATACAACTTTATGACTTGCCTGACAGTGTACTCATCTTACAACCTTCTGCTCCTCTGGTGCTGACCACTGCTATAAGTAGGACAAGATGAACTCGTAATGTGATGTCTTCCAGTATCTAACACAAAATATTTCATGTTAGATTCTATGTGTTAACTATCTGAAGTATTCACCAGGTAAAAAAATTTCTACAGTAGTTCTGCACTAAAACAAATGTCACTTCCCCAAAGGCTAGCTAAGGATTGCCACCTGCAAGCCAAAAAACCTGGGACCAATTTTAAAGCCCACCGATAACCATTTGACTTTACTGAGCTTTACTTTCAGTCTGCAAAAGCAGTATTTTTAGGGTTACATTAAAAATCACTCTGTGTTCAAACAGAAAAATAGCAGTGAAAACATTTTGAAAGCATTCCAGCCAGTGATACCTCCAAGAGACTTGGTCAGACCAGACAATCCACTCATCTGTATTTAAATCCTTATTAAAAAAACCTGCTATTGAAGGTATTCTTTTGGATCATAGGCAATAAAACTTATGGGCAATCTAGCTCTTTAAAGCCCCATTTATATATGAATGAAATTGAGCACACATGAAAGGAAAAAATCCTAAACAAATCAACCAAACTTCTCTGTGCTCTTATTTAAGATCCTTATACCAAGTGAGGCCTTAGGGTGCAGAGGGCTAATTTAAACACAGTTTCTGCCAAAAGGAGTGCTGGTGGCAATTCAGAAGGGATTCCCTCACTGCTGTGCTACAGTTAATAGGCCACTCTTCTGATAGCAGCAGTATTGCTACTGAAAAGGTGATGCTATTCAGCAGATAAAAACATCTTTCTCTGCATTATGACCATTGATTCAAAAAACAATACTAAAACACTTATCTGTGGAATATGGACTTGGAAACAAATGAGGCTTAACTGGACTGTATTCTCAAAAATGAGAAAATAAGAGAATCCACTAGAAGGCGTAGGCTCTTGTCAATATTTTTTTCTGATTATTTGGTATATTTAATATATAAATATAAATATCACCCCCTCTAAGCATATATATAACTGCTTAAAATATATTCTATATGTATGTGTGAATTTGTGGAAGTGTATATAAAAGTCAAAAGCTGTAAGGAGTGGTCCATTGTCACTCTGTTAAATAAGACACCATAAATATGCATATGACCAGTCAATTAGTGCTCCCAAATGTTTGCCACCTGAGTCTAATCTCTAGTTATTTGTAATGGATCAACAGTTTCACTACAGAAATAAGCACCCAGTAATCAAACAAACAAGTGACATACCATTGGTGTTCAGGTAGCTGCAATACACTATTTACTACATTTGCACTGTTCTTAAAAAAAGATGCTAGTGACTGTAATTGACCCATTGACTACAGTTTCAGAAGATGGGCATTAAAAATTGAACTCCTAGATAGATGTCCCTACATCACATGCTTAGATGAGACATAACAAGTTTGTATTCTCAAAAATGCCTACTGACTAAGAAATGCAATCTCCATGACTTCAATGAATTGGTTGAGTGTCTAATTATACAGCAAACAGGTGAATATATAATTCCCTTTTTTCATCAGTAATACCTAAATCTCTCCATTGTGTCAGCATCAGTCATGTAGTTAATCTGAAATACACTACCAATTATTTTTTTTCTACAATTATTTTTTTCACAGTTGGAAAATGAAAGTGAAATTTCTTATGCAATTTCCTTGCTGTCATTGTTGGCCATATGCTGCCAGTTGGTTCACTGGCTTTCTTTGTGGCTCTTAAGTTCATCATGCATGTGAGTTCTTTCAGAAAGTATTTCTGAAATACTTACTGAAAAGGGAATACTGCCAGGTGAAATATTAAATGGTGCTTTTCAAGACTGCAGATATATTATATATCTTTAATACATTGTCTTTCAGTATGCAAGTCACTATAATTTCAACTATTAGACATTAGCAACAGACACTGATGGTATATTTGAGAAAATCCTAAGACTTCAGAAACTTAAAAGAAAGATTGGAGCTTCTCTTCACCTGTTTGAAGTCCACTTTAGTGGATTCATGTCTGATTTTCAGTTTGTTTTTTGTTTGTTTGGTTGGTTGGTTGGTTTTTTTTACCTTTTTTTTTTTATTTTATTTTGCTTTTTTCCCCCCTCTGGTATTTTTCATATCAGTTTTACTGCATCAGATTTTTCTGCTATATGTGCCTAAAACCATTTATACCTTAGATGTCTGCTATTTACTATATGTTAAACCCACTGAAGGTATATTCTCAATCATATTTTCTTACCTTTCAGTTAATATTAACATTAAAGAGTTGTTCCACAAGAATTCTTCATATGAGAAAGTACAATATTTTTTTTCAAAATAACATTTGCTGAAATAGCATTATTCCTTCTGTATTGTCTCATCATCATTTTATTGTAGATGTGTGGTTTTCTAGTTTTTCTGGGATTCAAAGGATACCATGGTGACTTCAAAATTTCTCTGAAATCAGTTGAGAGTTTTGGATTTTGGATAAACCTTCCTAAAATTCCTATAAATTCAGATTCAATAAATATATTTCATTTTTGTTTTTATAAGCAGGTGTACTATGGAAATCCAGGTTATCTTCTCTTATCTTCCACAGGGATGAAGTCTGCAGTGCTTCTTTAAGTTGTGCTGTATTAAATAAATAAAAAAACTTTTGAATGTGCCTTATAGTGAAGCAGTTTTCTGGGGGGTTCAGTTTCAAAGTGACATTCATCACTTTCCCAAGGCAGCAACATTTGTTCCTTTGTAATATAGCTTCCTAAAGAACAGTGGCATGTTTTGATGGCAGTTGACATCTGTTTGCTTGTCATCAACCTTTCCTTCCATCTCAATGTTCTTGAACCTGCAGGTCAGTTTCAACAAACTGCCTTGAAGTGTCATGGAAATCCACAGGTGGATAGGGAAGAAAGCATAAATTGTACGGTGAGGACAGTAAGCTCTTAATGAGTTCACAGTCATGAGCCAGGGCAGCAGCTGTGTGGGGACTCTTGGCCTTACGGGGGGTTCTGGCTCAGAACCCTGTGTGCTGAAAGTGCCCTTCCTTGGCAGCAGATGTGATCAGCTCTTCGAAGGTGCAGTGCAATGATCATGAGAAACAATCCAAAATAGGTGACTGGGAGTCCTCGGAGAAAAAGCTGTAAGGGAAATTTAACAGAAATCCACAGGAAACAGCAGTGTATTATTCTCATTATTCATGGACCAGCTTGTTAGTATGCAGCATTCAAATTACATTGTGTATATGTAAAATTGTCATGAGAAGAGAGACTCCTGCTATATTTTATTTATCATATTTTTTCAGCTCACACTCATTTGGAGGCTGATCCTCTGTGTCTATTTTTGTACTGCAGTTGTTAAGGTAGTGCAACAAATCAATGCTTTTGACTGGTGTGTTGAATTTTGAACCTGGTTTTATATTTTGTTGCTATGCTTACAATGTTCCACATCTGAAAATAGATATCCTTTACCTCTGAACACTTGAGGTCTCTCATTTACTTCACTGGAGTCCTGTGCAGTGCAGAAAAATGTATAATATTAATGATAATAATAATTCCTGTACCTATTACTCAGGAAAAGTTCCTAATCCTTAGTAATAATTTAAAAACAGAACACTAGGCTCTTGCTACTGTTCAAACAAGATATACTGCTTACTAGATAAGAGAGAGGATCTAAAATAAGATGCAATTTCCAGGGAAAAAGCTCAGTTTCTGAATTGTGTTACTGAAAGAAGAAAGATGCATTAATATGACTAGTTTCAGAATCAGTTAATATTCTTGCTGTATTTAACAAAGAGCTAACTTTGAACTTCAGTATTTTAAATGAATTTAAGAAGAATTTTGGTATAACCCTTTTTGTATTTTGTTTATTGTATTAGTGAGAAGATATTTAACTTCTTTCCACTTTGGAAAAGCAGTTGTTTTTAGCTTAATGATGTTCAGTCCTTACAACGTTCAGATACTCAGGTTTAAGTCCACCAGGGCAACGTATTTTACATAGAGTTAAGAATCTACTTGAGAATAACTACTTTTTCTCTAAGAGGTTTTGTTGCTGTTTGTACTCTTTTTCAAGCTCAAATCAATTGTTCTTGTAGGGAATCAACCCTTTTTCTGTTCTCTGCTGTATTCCAAATCTAGTATAAGTTCAGTTTTATGTCATGGCTCTTGGAGGTCTTTTTTATTAAAGTGTTCAGATTTAGGAGTTGAATATTAATCTGTAAGCTGTAATAAGACTATTTCTGTTCTTTCTGATTACTCAGGGAGGAAATAATTTACATTTCTTACTGCTTTATATATAGAGAAAAGGGTCTAGGAGACTTCCAAATTTAGCTACCACACATGAGCTGGGACTTGTGACAGACCTCTGCACTGGGCTGCTCCTGTGGAAGTTGTAAGGAATTGCTATTGACTTCAGCAACAGAGCACTTTCAGAAGCCTCAGCTGTGACTGAAACAGGTCATAGTCAGAATTTATTGGATAATTCTGGTTTCTTCAACCAGATCAGTACCCCAGTGTGCAAAGCATTATAGACATAGCAAACCTCTTCCTTAAGGGCCTTACAGCTAAAAAGGACTTTATTGACAGAAAGCACGTCTTAAACTTTTAAAGTTTCAATGTCAAATCCAGTAACACAGAAAAAAAAGTGGAAAGGATAGCAGTAATCATTCAATTCAGGTGCTGAAGTTGTATGTTTGTTTAAATACTGTTGCTGATGTTTTATTTTTCTACACTAAAAAAATAGTTTGATCTCTATTTGAAATAAGAAATTCCCTTTCCTCTGAAAAAGGAGCCTTTCTCACCTCTGGGATCACTTCAGTGAATGGGACTGGGGGTTCTAGTAAGTCCTGAAATATGCTTGTAACAATGAAAACTACCTTAAAAACTGTGACTCTGAAAATCAAATTTTATCAGATTCCTCAGTGTAGAAAAGCGGTATTCAGAAATTTAGAAAACTGACATATAGAAACTATCTGATGCACAGAAACTGCAAATTCTCAATTGTCTTGCCCCAGAATGTCTTTCACTCCTACTTTAAACGTGATGAGTTCCAGGAGACTAGGGTGTCAACCAGTGTGGTCAGATGCACCTGCAGATATCGCCTTAATTTAACAGCAATGTAATTATGTCAGTAATCATGTCAGCTGAGTTTTTCAAGTGAGAGAAGAGAAGCTAGCAGGGGAGAGCAACCACATGCTGAATTGTGGTTAGTCTTCTGTGAACAGCGTTCTGAGGTAAGATCCCAGAAGACCAGAGTTCCTTCTCCCTTCCCTTCCCCTCCCCCGTGAAGGTGTTCCTCAGCACAGCTGCTAGTAACACAATATATGGTGGCTCCACCATGTGATATGTTCAGTATTATCAAGGAATTCAAAAATTGGGGGCTAGATTTTGCAGAACCAATTTTGGCAATTTATGGATTTGGCATAAATTTCTCTCTCTTTTAAGGAATAATTACTTGAGAATACTTTAGCCTTTTGAATTTTTGACTATAGTACCACAAGCCCAAATCTGCACCATTGACTCAGAGTACTCCTACTTTAGAGTTAGATAGCGTTGTCCTATTTGTATAAACTATCATAATTTTAAGATATTAAAAAATTGCTGCTACTTGAATAAAAATGATTTGATATCTGGTTTACCTGAATTACATATTAATTATTTAAAATGTTATATTTGGTCTATTTAATGAGGAAAAAGTCAAGTTCGTAAAGTGCAAAAGATCTGTAATTTGTCTATGGACATAAGTATACAAAAGAAAAATACTTTACAGAACTCTTTAGGTTTTAGTTTTTATGCTAACAGTTTATGAAACCAAGTTGGAAACTGAATAAGTGTAAATTCACAGATGAAGAGTTTTGCAATAGCCCAGTCTATGGCATGTGGTCAGGGGAAGTATTTTGCAGTAGAAGTAGACTAACAGAAATATTTTGCACACCATTCACCTGAAGATGGAGCTTGAGTGGTTCTGAATATATATATATAAAGTATAACTTGTTTCACAGAATTCTGATTAATAACTTTCTCTTCAGACTTTGTACAGGGGAAGAAGCACCATCTTAAGCTTATTTAGATTCTTGTGGCAGAAAAATGAAATCTATAAACAAACTTTCTTTCTTTAATCTTCCTCAACTACCCTATGCTCCTGGGTGTTTTACAGTTTCTTATATAAGACTCCTGTAATTATTGAACTGTTCTTTTGACCTGGTTGCTTGAAGGATATTGGATTTCTGTTATCTGCAAATGGAGATTAGCAGTCAGATCACCTGAAGTGCTAAAACAGTGCTAATTTTTTAAAAACAGATTCATTACAAATTCTTACTCCTCCCCACCCCCTCCTTGGACTTCAGCATTCACATTTAACTCATTGTATTACCTGTGAGGATGATGTACCGGTGGTGAATTTTTATAAAGTGTTCTGAGGTCTCCAACTAGTAACTTTGAAAAAGAGCAATTACATAGTTGGATAATTACTTAGTTACCTATAATTATGATTTAAAATAATTAGAGGTTCTCTATGGCTGCTGTTTTCTGTTTCAGTGACTGCTTTCTTAAAGGACCTCTTGCCTGTGCATACTGCATCTCAGAGTACTCTTTGAGGACCCAGTTTTACCTCTTTTCTTGACATTCCAGCTTTTTAGGTGAAGCCACTGATTTCACAGTTCCCAGCCACGTGGAAGTATCTATGAGGACCTAAAATTACTGACATTGCCAGCAGTGTAACTACTTAAAATGTAGGGTATACTTAATTGTGAATAGGCTTGGTCCTAATTCTGCCCCTTCTGATTTGTGCCTCCAACCACTGTCCCAAATTTGTAATTTTCTAGGGTTGGAGGAGAAGGAATGTGGGTATCTGTGGCAACAGAATAACAAACATGGAATGAGCAGTCAAACTCAGGAAACAGACATGATTTTCCCATTTTGAGGGAAAATGAAGAGAGTTCAAAGAATGAGTTTTCTGGAATTTGAAGCCCATGCACAGCCGCTGAGTTTGCCGACAGGAGCCTGGGCTTTGATCTCACAGAACATAAAGCTTTTATTTCCATTTTTTGTATTCTTGTGATTAGAATTCATTCCTTTTTTGTTACAAAATTTTGGACATGGAAATATTCCTAGAACTAATGCCAACCAAGAAATGTGATATTTTCCTTCAGTTAACTACAAGACTATTTCTAGAAATTGTGTCTTAAGATATAAAGTCATATCTCTCTCAATTTAACAAAGATCCTTTCAGACAAAAATGAGGAGTGGGGAGTCGCAGGGAGAGAAAAATGAAGTTGTTGTAAAATAATTGTCGTTTCTATAAATGCACTAGTACAAGACACTATGTTTGTAAATAAAGTTACAGGCATGTGGGGAGGAAAACAGGGTCACTAGGGCCAGTGATCTCCACAAAGAATGGAGAAGACAGTTGTAAAACATTATCTGTCCAGTTCACAAACCTTCTTCAGCCTCTGTTTACAAGCCTGAGTGAAAATATTTTAGGCAAAGCTTTAAAAGAACCTGGAGGACTGTACAAAAATGCCAAGAATTGGATTAATTGGCATAATACAAGGTGGCTGGGCACAGTTGGGGAAAGTGTCAGTGTAGGGAGAATCCCCACCAAGTAAGACTGTCTGTGCAATTAGCTATCTGAACTCTAACCCTTCCAGAATAATTAATGAATAACAGAGGGGATCAAGACAAAGACACAAAGTGATTTGGTGGGTGCTAGCAAGTAATACATCAAAGAATGCTGGTAATTGGCCCTGTGGCTTTCATTCTTTGCCCTATTTCTTTCAATTCATTGACTCAAAATAATGGGTTCAGGTTCATTATCAACAGGTTTTAGCTGCAAGAGCACAACACTTCAACAAAGCTATGATTGTAGCAGTGCTGGTGGCTAAGCAAAAGTTGTAGACTGTAGCACACTCCCTTGAAAGGGAAAGTAGCAGCATAGTCATAGGCTTTGTCTTACATGAAACAGTTCGTATTCACGAATTTGCTCTGAGTTTTCTAAGACTTGGTGTTCACTGAGGTTACAATGCTGGAATACAGTTGGTATGGGCAGGTATGTATAATTCCAAACACTATTCTAGTAGCAGCATCTATATTCTGTTCCTTCAGCTGTAAGAAATTAAATAGAATTTCTGACATCATGTGTCACATGTACATGACATTATTTGCATACTAATGGTGGCACTTCGGGGGCTTTTCTTTCCCTGTTTTGGCGGCATTGCAGTTAAAGGAAAATTAATTATTTTGAAACCATAAAAATACCTTCCTGATCTGCAAGTTTGAGGATCGTTTTTCTCCATCAGAAATGAAATCTCCACTGTTCTGTTTTGTTCCTAGTGTAAATGCTGTCATAAGATGATGATCTAGCTGATGAGGTGAGATTTAATTAATTAGAATGGCTTTTGATAAAGAGTAGAAGAAGGAGAAGAGTAGGATATTAATCAGTCATCTCCAAAGTGTGAATGATGTGCAATTTTGCTCTGTTGTTATTTTGCCATGGTTGTTTCTCCCTAGTGATGTTGTTATCTACTAATCATCACAATAAATACAACTGCACTTATGGTTAAAATCTGTATGGCACTACAGCTAAAAACTGGCCTTTTGGTTTAGTATTTGAGAAACTTGAAAAGTAGCTTAAATTTTAGAAGCCTGCCTATAAGCACAAATAGATATGAAATTATTTTTCTTCTAGGTTAAGCAATGTCATTCTGAATTTCAGTTCATAGCAAATGTGCAAATATTTTAAATACCACATTGTGCTCCTTATTCTTATGGCTGGCAATCTGAAAACTTCCAATTTCCTCTGAGAGTCTTAGAAAGTAGGTGGTGGTGCAACTATTTTCTAAGTGTTGCAGTCAGATTCTGATCTCCAGTATTTCACTGCCTTTTTGAAAGAGCTTGAGCAAATTTTCTGCATATTTTCATTTAAGTAGGACTATATTTTGTAATATGAAAGTAGACTATTGAATAATAATACAGTTAGATAAAAACTTTCTGATACAACTTATAGTATTTCATTTTGATTTTAATTGTGTTTCTGAGAATAGCAGTTATGTACAAAATGTTCTGATTAAACGTACAAATTACCAGTGTATAAATACAGCTATAAATACAGGTATATGATGCATGACCAGCAGCCTTCCCCCAGCCCTTTAAATACGCTCATATTGCTTGAAATAATGATGTCACTGATCTGTATAGTAGTTCTCTGTTGTCTACTATTATGCAGCTTCCTCCGTTAGAATATATGCCTTACCTACAATGTTGTGTGTGCCATGGAAAAAAGTGTTACAGTTCTAGAAAAGCTTTATTAGTACATATTCTAAATGGAATAGCTGTTTTGTGGGGGTTTTTTCATAAATCCTAAGCAACATTTCTTAGATTTTAAAAATTTTTTAAATGTTTCTATTAGAACACTGCTTAGCACTGGGAATGGTGCTACAAGCCTAGTGTCACAAAGCTGTTAGTCAGAGTGTTTGCCTTCCCCTCTCCCTGATTTCAGGTGGTTTTGGTAGACATTTCTTGTGTAAATCTCAGCATGACTCAGATAATATATGAAACAGTTTGAGAGAATTTCAGAATTATCATTACTTCAAATTCTAATTCTTTTGCAGGCTTTTCATAACACTGACATAGCCTTTTCCATTTGTTCACACTGGGACATGAATGTCATAAATTTCACATTTTCACAATAACAACTGTTAAAGATGACAGAGTAAACTGTGATTTTTTTAGTTTTACCACTCTTATATGTTGTTAAAATAAATATTTAAAAACTACCTGTATTGTGAAGAGCCATACTCCAAGTGCCTTCTGTCACGCATACAATTTAAGATCCTGAGTTCACAAAATACCAATTGATCTTGTCCCAGAGGTTCTTACACTTTTTCAGAAAGTTGCTCCTCTTTTTGTATAATTTTACCTTCAAGTGAATAACAAGACTTTGGGGGAGAAGGAAAATCGTTATTAAAAATACACACAGACTTGATCAAAATAACTTTGATGGCCAGAATGACGAGAACAGTCATTCTCTTCCTTTGACAGATATTTTTTTGTCTGAGATTTGAGGGCACCAATATTGATTTAGAAAGCTCTGTCGCTCAATTTTAAATGAAATGTAAAAGTTTTCCATTTTCTCACCTATCAACCTCCACAAAAGAGCAGTTGCTCTTGCAGGGAAAAGCACTAGTCTCACTTTGGATAACACAATGCATTTATGATGTGGGACTTAACTAAACAGCACCCCTTTACTTGAGTAAGAAAGAAAGAGTATCTTTATTCAGGGTTGGTGTTTTGACTGTAGCAGCTGGATACAAGTCTGGAACCTAGGCTGGAATGTGGGATCTGGACCCCCGTGAGGGCATCCTTTCAAGCAGGTACCCTCTGCTTTTCTCCTCTCTGCTGGAAGTGACAACAGTAGAATCTCTCTCCTCTCCTGCAAGCAGCTACACCCTAGAGAAACAGCAGCAAGCTGCATGTGCCTGTGCAGCAGGCTGGATCCTTGTTGAACCATAGAAAGTTTCCCAGAAACACACAGAGAGCTCACACTTTCTACCCCTGATTATCAAAATTACTCTTATACAATGAAAATGGATTAGGTTTGACAGCAGAAATAACCGTAAACGGGAAAGGCAAAGGAAGAGGAGCTGAGGGACAGTTGTGTATCTCGAATATTCTCAGTTCCTTTCTTTTAGTGAGAACAGGAACAACTCCAGACTTTTAAGGACGTTTAGCAGATGAGAATTAGAATATAACTCATTGCATTGCTCTCTAATAGAAAGTGCACAAAGCTTGCAAAGGAGAAGGGAGTCTTGGTTGCTGAAGGTCAGTTCCTGTTTCAAAGGCTGACCTCCTTTGAAAAGAGTCTCTCTGCCTAGTGTTCCCATAGGAAGGGACCCAGGGGCTGGATTCATGCTGGCCTGCGGTCAGGGAAGTGCTGGGCTTCTGTTCCAATCACTGTTCCCTGAAAAAAAAAAGACATTTCATAATAACCTTCGGTGTCTTTGACTAAGAACCGGATGCCTTCTAAAGCAGGGTCTTCATTTGGCTGATATTAGGCGCTTGAATATCTCAAAGACTGTAAACTTCACAAAATGTGAATTCTTCTTTGCTGTAATTTTTTTTCTTAATTTGGTGTGGTTTCATTTGGCCTTTACCTGCTGCATAGTGTCTTACTGGGACTATTAGTAAAATGTGGACTAAATTGGTCTGAAAATGAAAACAGTATTTTTCTTTTGTAACAAATTTTTAGGTGCTAGAAAGGGAAAAGCATAAGATGGCAGTAATTAGATTCAGGGAATACAATCTGTGTTGCTGAACTTTATTCCTAACCTGTCATATACCAACTTCATTACCGAGTCTCTCAAAGATAACAATATTCACCAGGACAAAGCCTTTTGAGATTCTTAGGTAAAAGGTTTATATAGCAGGGAAATATTACAACAATGGCATTTAAATTTAATTATTTCTCTAACAGTGATTAAAGGAAATGTTCATAGCTGGGGGAGGGAGCTGACCTCTGTAATCAATAATGTGTATACTTTCCTGCAAAGTGAATTCCTTAAACAAAAGAATAAGAAATCATATCTGGATCTCAGAGAAAATGGTGACAGGATGCTGGAGGGCACAAGGATGTTGAAAAAAGAATGCCTACCAGCCATTTCATATGGGAATCCCTTAGGTGGAAGCCAGAAACAGGGAACAATCAAGAATGTGTTAGATATTGTACCTGCTAACTTGTCTTGGCCAACCAAGCAGAGCGTGACTAGCCCATCTCTCCTTTCTCCCCTAGGGCCAGGCCTTCCATTTTTGTCCCCATTGCCATCCTGATCTTCTCCATGATGATTTTTATGTCATTTACCAGAATTTTCTCTGGCTGGAGGTTCAAATGGGTTTTCTCATGAAAAAACCCTCAAAAACTTCTGTGGATGTTGTTTGTGGAGTTTTGAATACATGTCAGCTTTTCAAGTGCCCTGTTGGAGGGCTAGGCTGTCCCTGTTTAGAGTAGAGCTCAGGTGAAGGCAAGTGCATCTCTTTTTAAGTTTTGCATTGTTATGAGGGTAGCGATGGCATCTTCAGCTCTTAAACAAGCTGCTCAGTTTCAGTGTCTGAGTGTTTTATCTGTGTGATGGTTTTGTCCTTATACAGCTTTTGGCATATTGGAAACACTATTAACTTCTTTCAGTATTGTTACTAAAAATTGTGAGCTGCTGTTTTAACCTCGACCTCCTTGCTTTTGGTTTGGCGCATGCAACAAAAACTTGTTTGTGAGTGTGAGCCCTTTCAAAGTATTTTTGCAGTGTTTAAGTAAAGAGTGAATACAACTAGCACATTACTTTCCTGTTTTATCTCATAATATGCACTCCGATACTTGCCTCTCATGAAGGGTTAGATGAATCCTCTAGTATTACACAGAGAATAATGCAGTGTGAGAGAAAATGCATGTTTCCCAAACATGACTTTGGGATGTAACTCCCACATTTGAAAGTATTTGAATGTGAAGATTCAAATATGCCCATAGCACTTACAGCAGTGTTAAAAGTAGGCTTTAAAGAGACAAAATTGCCTCCCTGAAGGCTTTAGTATATAACCACTACTGTAAGAATAATAAAAAAAAAAGGCTTAGGGGACTTAGCCTGATTTCTAGTTATTCTTAATTTGGAGGAAATAATTGCATTATATGAGTCTATCCTAATTACAAAATTTTTAATCTCATTCCAAGGTAAACATGTCTTCCACACCACATACACCTCAGTTGCCCTATTAAATACAGAAAGCCTTGATCCATATTCAAGTTTTTTTCCTTGAGTCTTCCTGCTGTGATGAAAGTGTAATCTCATCTTGTATTAATTTTGTCTTGATGCACAGAACATTATTATGCTATAGCTTTTGGGGCAGATTTTCTCATATATTTTTGAGAATTTTAAAACTGTTAAAGTAACACCTAGAATTTCCATCTCACTTCCAAAAAACATGTTTGTTTGTGAGAGGAAGTTGGTGTTATGCAAAGCAATTTTCTTTAACAGCCACTGAAAGTCAAATACAGAACCAAATTTCTGGTAGTTCCTTAAGAGGCAAATGTTGTCCCCACCCTTCATAGGAAGGGAAGCAGGAGCTGTGAAACCCCCGAGTGCTTGCTTCCCTCAGCATTACTGACCTCCAGCTCTTCGGCCACGTCTGCCACCCGTAGTGTGGGTGAGGAGCTAGGGTGAGTAACTGATGAGGAAACTACCTGTCTCCAGAGATCATTCTGCTTCTTGGTAGTGGGGACAACCAGCTGGCAGGAGCTGCAGGGACTCCAGGAGAGGGTTCAGGGGTTGCAGGAGAGGGTGTGGGGCCTTGTAGTGGTGGCGACAGCCCTGGGAAGAGCCCAAGCACCCACATGGGCAGCACCCGCTTCTTGAGCAGGTGTGTGCAAGAGCAGCAAAACTCCACAACAGGGCTGAATTGTGTAGTCATTAATAATTGATTTTAATGCTTGTGTCTTAACTACCATTGAAGTTGCAGCGTATTTTTGTGGCAGGAACTAGTTGGTTAAAAAGGTATTTTCAATGCCATCTGGATTTGGACCACGTTACGATTAAACTATTGTACTTCTATAGCCATAGCATTGCACCATAGCTAACTGGGTTTAAGTTAGATCAGTAACTTAATAAACTGCTTGCTGAGCAGACAAGAAGATTTAATTTCACCGTTTTATACAATTAAATTTGTTGTACTACATAAAATAGTAAATGTTTTTTACTGCTTTTTTATACAAAGCTTCTGTGGAGTTCAGTGAAAGTTTTGCTTATGAATTCAGAGCAAGACTCTGTTCAAATAATCTTCCCATGACACCACACTTTTCCGTTGTGCATTTTACTCATCCATTTTATATTTAATTATTAAATCATTTTTAGAACTGTCGTGACTTTAACAATCATGCATGTACAGATTTTAAGTCCACGTATATGGATGTATAGAATGCTATATTCATTCACAATTAAACTCTCCACCATAAAAACTTGATTCTAAATATGGGTAATTTTTCCTCTAGGAAAAGTAAAATAGAACCCACTGATTTGAGGAAAAAAAAGCAATAACACTCCTCTGTCTCCCAAACCTATAATTACAATTTAGTAATTTCTTCTAAACAATTTAGTAGTACTTAATCTTTTTGCCTCCACCGTCATGGACAAATCTCTAAAATCTGGGTGTCCAAAATATAAATGAATTTTCAAAGCCTGAAAATTATTTAAGAGCATGGTCTACAATAAGATCAGTGGAGACTGGCATTCCTTAGTCACTTTTGTGGTTCTCACAAGAATATCCTGAATGTATAATTTCAGATCAAAGTCAATATACTCCTTGCAATGTTGAGGGGAGCAACTGACTTCTGGAGAGCTATACACAAAGGTATTCTGGCACGACGGTGGCAACTGCCAGGACTGGCTACTAATTTAAGTGCCTAATTTTAAATCAAGGTTAGTCAAAAAATCCAGTTATTTTTTCCCAAATCATATTACAAAGCTGCCTCTAGGTAGCTCATCTTATCTCTGTCATTCTAAGTTTGACATCTGGGCTAAGCCAATTGTCATTGTGGAGAAGCAAGATCTAGCACAGAAGAATTCACCCACCTGTTTTAGACATAATCAGGACATAACTCCACAATTTAATCCAAAACGTATATTCTGACATGCATTTGTATGAAAGAAACATAGCAGGAAAAAGGAAAAAGGTAACAAGGGTAGATTTGAAGCCATTCTTTTCTCTTCATATTGACCTGCTACATGCTCCCCAACCTTAAGAATGCCCAACAACTTTCCTGAGTGGGAGAAGACAAATGTGATCAACAGTTGTGGGGAATGACACTTGCTCACTGGAGATACACATATTCTGCTCCAGGGTAACTGGTCATGCTGGGTGAATGCAGACATTAGAGTGTACACAATTGTAAATGGAAATGTATTTAAGAAAATGAAGGTGCAAATTAGAAGTTTCTAAACCAGCTCAGTAAAAGGTAAGGTTTTGCTTGAGCTGTGTGTTGCCCAGGTGTGTTGTGTTTTAATCCATCAAAGTTGCATCACCTTTGTAGAGTTACCCTCCCAGTGCACAAGCCTGTAAGCTTCCAAGTAATTGTTTCCTCTTCCAAAAGAGAATGGAACACTCTATGAGGATCCTTTTGCACAAAGGCATAGGAAGGTTGTACAACTGGTGTGCTGCAAAGCTATCTTGAAGCAGTGAGAAGCAGAGGGGCAGGGGATCAGGATTTGTTTCACAGTCATTCTGTTACTTCAGGAGGCTTCGTGGGACTGTACCAGTATGTTGCCTGTCCAGATGATAGGTAAGCAGGGCTGGTCAATGTTGTGGTTGCATCTGCCTGTAGCTGGCCTTGTTCCAGTGGGACAGATTCTGCTGAGCTGTGAAAGCACAGGACTGCAGGCTGTTGTCAGCACAAGGCTGGGAACTGAACAAACTTTTCTGCAAGCAATAATTATACCACGGTTCAGTAAAGGCACACTTGCAAAACCCAGCACACCGAAGTGCAAAATAACCTTGCTGATCAAGCAGCCATACCCATTGGGATCTATTAACTTTTCATCTTGGCAGAGGCTATATAGGTGTGTTCAAAACCTGTGGGTTTGATGTTTATTTCAGGAAAAAATTAAGTGTAGGATAGGAGAAGCTGTTTCTCAAGTCTCAGGCTACACATGTTGTAGGAAGTACTTGTTTTCCTCAGTTTTGCATGGCATTTCAAACCCCACTTCTTCAGAGAGTGTTCAGTGCAGCTTCCTGCCATTGCAGGAGTGGAGTCCTCATCTTCACCTCCCTGCATGGCTGGATGTGCTGCAAAGCCTTAATGGGGTGGAGTGATATAGTGCAGTGCAAAGCAATTTTCCCCTTTTTTGGGTGTTTAATGAATTGTGACTTTGAAATGAAATGTAATTCTGCTCAACTAAAGCACTTCTAACCAAACTCAGATTAAACTTTACTTAGAGATTTGTTAAATATCTAAATGGCTACATGGGCCATATTAAAGACACTTCATCTGCCACAGGGATCCAGTCCCTCAGTCATTGCATGAGAATACACCCTCGCTGTCCTGAGATAAAGTTCTTCACCATATATCTTGGATCAATTTTAATCGATTGTGTGTTATTGATTTTTTCATACTTCTCTGAACTTCCTTGTGAAGTTAGTGTCTTAAGCAATAGCTGAAAGTTTGGGGTGGGGAACAGGAGATAAAGGATGAGAGGAGGCTTCTCGGACTTTTCAGCCTATTCTGAAAAAGGAAGTGCTGAAGGTTTTGCAAGATAATCAGGCCCTCAAAAAACAAAAAGAAAAAAAAAGTTCAGCGTGTTTTACAGTCAGTTTCAGTTTCAAAGCCAGTTTAAGGGATGCATCGAACAAACCGCAATTCCACAGCAAACCAGTTCAGCAACAGACTTTATTAGAGATGTTCTCTGTTGTACTGATTTGAAAATGGCCAAATAAATGGGAGAATTTCTTTTTTCTGATTTTCATATAAACTGATCGTGATCACAATTTGCAATCTATAGCACATGAGTTATGGGTTGGAAATATGGAAATACCTTTCAGGTCACTCTGTGTTCTTTCACTTCATAACTTCCGTTGGCTAAAAGTAATCAATGTGCCTGGGAAACATGAAATATTCTAGTTTTGTTTGTTTTTTTTGTGAAAATGCAATTGCTTTAGCTGCATCATAAATGGTATGTGAATACAGGTGGTCAGTGGACTATATCGACAGTATTCAACATTAGATGTGTTTCACACTGGCGAAAAAAAGAGGAAAAGCAGAAATAACATGAAAAGAGTTTGAAAATCAGGGAGTTTGCCACCCAACAGAAACATGGATGAGATGGCAAACTCAAAAGATGAGAGTTAGGAATGATTTGTAGAATGAAATAAAAAAATAAAATGTTGATAAAATTTAAAAACATCTCTTTCAGACGTTTACTCATACAAAATTTAAACTGTGGTTCAAGTAAATGTTGCCTCCTTGTACTAAAATGAGTGTTCTAATAAAAAACTTCAGTGTTCTTTTTCTTCTTAACACTCCTAAATCTTCAGTCTCTGGGCTTGACATCTATAAAAAAAAAAAAAAGGTCTAAAAATAGGAAAGTGAAAAGTAATGACTTTGAGCAATAATGGCATGACTCAGACTACTTTTTCTTAGACTCCACTGTCCAAGGGTGGCCTCTGTTCAGTTTTAATTTCTAACATTAGGCTGTCTTTCTTGCCAAACTTTGGTAAAGACAGCTCAAATTTTTGTTTTATAAATTATGATGCCATATAAATATTAATTAAAGGGATTCAGTTACTCAGCTACAATATCTCTGTATTTAATGAAATGAGTTATAATAAGTCATGGTCTCAGACAGCGTGACCAGCATACAAAGATAAGGATGGTCATTTACCTTTACACATGTAGATAACTCCAGAACCATATAATTGATGGCATCTGTAGCTCATTGGCATTAATATAGTCAACGATGATAAAACAAAGCCTTTCCACTGCATTGTGGGAATTTTTCAAGTTCTGTCTCCAGAAATGTTCCTGATGCTGGTATCTGGGTGTTCAAGACCCCATTCAAGGAGGAATGTCTTCAGGTGGGTGGTGATAGGTATGAAGCTGGTACCACAGTGAGAGTAGCTGTTCCCTAGCCTATTTAGGGAGCCTCAGGCAACTGGGGTTGACTCTGCCACATGTGTGTCAAATGTCTCTGGGTTGTCTTCTGGTCCGTCTCAGAGCAGATGATGTTGGAGTTGTTGCTCAGGGGCACGCACAAGCTGTTCAACAGACACAAAGAAAGTTACTCTTTCTGAAAAGAATTCCTGAGAAAAGACAGAACCTAAATACTGGCTTTCTCCTCTCAGAAGTAAATCATTCTGAAAGTGCTTTGCTCCCACAGGTAAAGGGAATGTATGTGTTACCTTAACTGCTTACAGATGTTTGATCGGGTCTGCAGCTTCTCTTGCTTTATAGTGAAGTCCTTGAAAAAAGGTGTTCAACCAGTTATAAACACCAACAAGAATCAGTTCATCATTATAATTACTAGCACGATAGCAAGTTGAAATACTCCCACTTTTTTACCAGACTGACTTAAATTTTTCTTTTTCTCTGATGCACATAAATCTTGTTCATTCTGCCAAATGCTCAAAGGGTTAAATTAAAGATGAAATAGAGCACAGTAACATGCAGGAGCACATCCCCCTCCTTTAAATCATATTTAAATGATAAAAAGCCTTTCTACAGCATTAGAGTGAAACTGCGGATTTCCTGTTATATTTAATAATGTAACCTCATACATAATGATAAAACTTTATTCTTGTAAATTCAATATTTGGAATTGCAATAATTACTTATGCTTGAAAATAATCAAAACTATTTATTTTCTGTTTGTTTGAATATTGTTAAAAGTTGATTATTTTTTACACACAAACATTTCTCTATCTTTTCTTTTTTTCCAAAGGATTTTAATTTTAAAGATCTTCTTTCAAGTTATTTCTATTGATTCATTATTCTTCTCCACATTGCTATTTCTGAATTCATACCATATAAATTAGATTTTATTTTGTGCTACATTTGTATGTTAGAGAGCTGTGCCAAAAGCTGTGTGACAGTGAGGACAATCATGATGCCATGTCTGCAAAATGTCAACAACTTTATTAAATAAAATTAAATAAGACAGCTTCAAAGACATGTATATTCAGCAGCTACTGAAAATCTGGGTGTACCATTATTTTTTTGATCTTTTTTTTTTCAGATAAGTGCAAGGAAAAGTGTCAAGGAAATTAAAAATATCATATAAATGTTATTTCAGATGTTTGAACATCACTTTGTATGCCCATAGATATGCAGAATTTGTGCAAGTGAGGAATGTCCATAACTTCATGTTATGGAACACTAAAGTAAAACATCTTCAGAGAACTCCTATTCAGAACTTCCTATTCTACCATTACTGACTTTCAGTTGAATTTTCTAGTCACTAGCTTTCAGCTCAGCGAATCCCATAATTATTTGCATTTTCTGTATGGCTCTTCTCATGATCCAATAATTTCCCTTTTCCTGAATACCTGAAAATGGACAACATTTGAGACAAGTAGATAAGCTGGACTACTTTTCCTCATTCTTATGTTAGCTTAAGTTGCCTAAATTGAACCTGATTTGTCCAAAACTCATAGGAACTAAAGTTTACATGACCAAACCAAACCCTGATTAGAGATGTGTATAGATATGTTTAAGTAATAGGACAGGATTAAAATGCTGATCCACAGTGGTGGTTAGGCTAAATTTAGGAACAAGTTTTTATTGGCTTCCACAAAATTTAAGTATTTAAAAAGGAGTGATCCAGCTGGAACATTGAACAGAACTCTCTTTTTCTGGTGATGGGACATGAATAACATTCTGCCCTTCAAATTAACCTAATGCCTAGAGGAAAATGAAATTACAGTTGGTGGAAGCGATATTTCAACTACTACCAAGACTAGAATAATGTAACATGATATAGATAATGTAACCAATAAAATGCTGAACTATTGCTATCTGTATAAAAGCTAATAGTGGGATTGAGAGTATGCACAAAGGCTCAATGAAGCTATGTGGTGACTGTACGTAGTGTCCAAAGGAGGTCTCTCTGTCGGCATCAGTCATGTTTCTCTTTGCATGGTAAAGATCAGCACTCAACTCCTCTTTCTGCTCACTCTCACATTTCCTTAAAGTACTTGTGTCTGTAGAGGGTGTGAAGCTGCTACCTGCTTCCAGGACAAGAGATTCAGTGAGTGATCCTAACTTTGTTCTGCTATAAGGGCCTTTGTTCTCTGACTTAAACATCAATGTTATGTTTATTTGTTTATGTTTTATTTGTTGATGGCAGTGTGCTAGTAACCTGTGAAAATCCACAGTAGAGACGAAAATCTCCTTCCCGTTGTTATCTGTTCAGTGTGTTCATTAGGGTTGTTTGTTGTGGTCTAGGAATGGTAGTCTTCAAACTAGACACTCTGAGACTCTCCAAACCATGCGCTGTTCACTCAATCCCCCTTTCCCTCTGCCTCCTCTGCTGTGGCAGTCTGGAGAGGAGAATCAAAGGCCGAAAGGTAAAGGTCCTGGGTTGAGATAAGAAACAAACTGTAACAGCACCAACAAAAGTGTACAAAAGAGAGATTCACGTGCAAAAATGCTCACCACAGAGCTCGACCTGACTACAGTCACATCATCCTGGACCTTCCCTTCACCTTGGAACTGGCTCCATCCTTACTCCACTTGAAGGAACCCCTTTCTCCTTGGAAGGGACTCCCACCCCCCATTCCCCCCAGGCTACTGAAATTATTAACCCTGTCCTGGCTGGAATCAGGACATTGTTGAAGTAACCTTTGAAGTTTTTTCGTCTTATGCTTGACCCATCTCAAAATTTTGATTGCATGAGAGGTTAGTGGCTCTATGTACTTACTTCAGCTCTTTGGGTGTGGTTTACTTAGATATGTCTTATGCCCATTAAAACTGTGTTTTGCAGTTTTCTTAGCTGTTATCATGGAATAATTAGTAGGGCTGGCTCCTCCTGCCCTACTCTGAGAGTGCTTTTGCTGTTTATGGAGTCCTACTGTTGGCGAAGTGGTGAGAATGAGCAGGGTAACAAGCTCATAATTTGAATTACATAAGGAAGGCAGACTTTTGTCTCAGTTTGAAAGGCAAGCTAATTTAGAAATATCAATAATCATAATAGACCTCACTTTTAATTTCAGAATATAAAAAATGCATTTTGAAGCCAATAAGATTAATTAGTATAATGAGAAGTTCAAGTGCAAGGAGAGTTTTGAGATAAGCTGCAATGAGTTTTTATCCTGCTTTAAAACTTCTCATAGGGTTTGCTCATCTATTCGAGACATATATGAGAAACAGAAATACATGCATATGTATTTTTGTATTGTGTATATATTTTACCTGTAAATTAGTACTTTAAGTTATCATTTCAGTTACTCATTTTTTGATGAATAGAAGGATAGGAAGGAGATTTTTATGTTTGACTTGCCCTACAGCTTGGTCATCAAACTTTGGGTGATCTGTTACCACTCCATGGTAGATCTGTACAGGAAGAATACTCATGAGAAAGGTCAGAGTAGGAGACAAACTCACCAATAACAGACACTTTGATTACAAAGAATTGTTTACTAGATTTTCTTTTTCATTAATATAATATTACATAATTATGTTATTGCAATTCAATTCAGTTCGCTTAGTCACAAAGAGGACTTCTTAAAAGTTTGTAAGATCCAGTTAGGAAAAAATAATCTCAATACTCCAAATGTCTATTTGTCTTTGCTTTGTGCTCAGGGACAGAGCTCTCATTTGGAAGGGAGGGTGGAAGGGGAAAGGAATAGCAAAAACCCATAGAATTTTGGATCTAAACTAGCCTATAAATGTTCAACTTTAGTTTTTTTGGTCTCAACCTTATTGAGGACTATTGTTTCAAAATCCCTACATTGAAAGATGCAGCTCTACAAATGTGCTTTAGTTTTGAAAAATATGTTAACTAGTCCTTAGCTATGTAGTCCTACTATGCAAAAGCTGCATAAGGTTGTGTGGATTGTAGAGGTAAGCCCCAGTATTTGAATAGCTGGTGTTCCAGGTGGAGCCTGAGGTGGGATGCAAGTGTTTGTGGCATCTGCTTGACTTCTTCCCACATTTGACTCACTTTCATGAACAAAACAATTCACACACAATTTTTTTTTTTCTGTTAGAAAAGTTGAGCAGTTGGTGCCAGCCTACATAATGGCTGGCTGTTATAATGCCTTCTTTTTTTATTAACAAAAGTACTCTGAATATTTGTAAAAAGTTGACATAATTTCATTAGCTGTTGCAAGTCTATGAGCAAGCCTAGTGAAAAGAGTATCACGTTCTCTGCTGGATATCTCTATGAATGTTTCTAAAACATGACTTCCCACAAGCACAGAGGACCATATAGCAAGGCAGTTAATAGGCACTGAATGTGTATTCCCTGTCTCTGTTCCTGCTCTCTTGTTAGTTCAGATCTATATTTATTATTACATCTTTCACAAATGTGTGAGGCCCTAATCAACCACTTCAATAGACAGACAAAAATGGGTGTTTGGTGAATTTGTCAGCCCTTGTGTCTTCCTCAGTTTTGACAGAGAGGTTTTTATATGTTGGATTTTTACCAGCCTTATAGAAACAAAACTTTCAGAGTTGACTCCAAAATCAGAATTTCACTCTAGGAACCAAAAAAATTCCAGTCATATTCAAAAAGCAGTAAATTTGACACATTGTAAAGATGGTGGTTATAACTACTGGGTGGTTGTGTCTTCTGAGCAGTCCGTGACGTGGGACAGGGCCTGAAATTTTATTCTGAGTTTGCAAAATGTATAGTGCGAGAGGCTGCTGGCACACCACAGGATCTTAGGAGTGACATGGCTACTGAGTGACCATGTAGTACAGCTCCATGGATGAAGGAAGTGGCAGATGCTGAGCTGCCAAGATGGCAGAAAGTAGGTATTAGGAGGTCTGATGGGCTGGAGTTGCATTTTGTTCCTTTCATGCACTCTACTCCTGCTTCTTTGTGCTGCTGTAATGCAATACATAAATAATAATAAGCTGTAATGAACAGATTTGGCCTACTGACATTTTGAAGCAGTATAAATAAGTGGAAAACTTACGATGAGAGTTAGGATGTGCAAAAAAGCATCCTGTACTGGGTTCACAGAAGAGCTATTAGAAAGAAAGATCCATAAATCTCTGCTGTAGTGAGCATTAATCAGTCCAGAGATCTGATGCATATAAACAAGTGTTCTGGTTTTCCCATGAACTTCAGAGTTATGCTTTAAGGAATAACAACTACTTTCTGAGGTTTGGCCTCAGTCAGAGTCAGAACAGTCTTCTGGTCTCTGGCTATACAGACATCACTGCAAGACTCAAATACACCCTAGCTCTGTCATATCTACAATGACACAGTGAGTACCTATATACAAAAGCAAATAAAAATGACACAGTAAAGACAAATAATCGGATTTTTCTTTCTAAATTCTGTACTTTGCAATAAAACTCCAGCAGCTGAGGTTAGTGCTTTCGAAGTCCCAATGCTAATTTTTTTCCATTGCTTTTCACCTCCACGTGGATTACCATCTGCCTGTGAACTTTCAGCCTACAGATATAGAGAATATCTAGTAAGAGCTGCAAATCAATAGAAGGCATCTCCTTAGCATCCCTACATCACCCTACTCAGAGCAACACAGCCATAGCACGCCAGTGGAATTGAAGCAGGCATGCAGAGGGAGTATAGTGATGCTGAACGTTTGTTAGCTATTCCTTGTTCTTCTTGGCCAGAATTCAAGGATCCTAGAAAACATAACTGCCATAATAATGATCCAGCAGGAATAATTTGCACAAACTAGACCCAGAACATTTTTTCACATGTACCTGAACTGAATGGCCAGTTCTCTTATTAAGGAGATTATTTGTTCTGATGCCTCCCTGTATGTTGTCATGCTGCTATGAAGGGCAGGCTTACTCCTAAATTCTCAGTATGACACTGTGGTTAAGATTAGGCTTTAAAAAAATTAAATATATGTGTGTGTGTGTATACAAACTCTCCCAACCCAATAACAGAACTAGGTTTTAATCTTAGCTGTATCTGAACTAGTTTTATAGGAATTCTTAATTATTTCAGTTGTAAAATGTGGATGTTTATTACCCATCAATGAACTAAGTATTTTTTGCATATTAATGGCAGTGAGCATTAATGAAATATTAGGAGCAGTTGGTGGATTGCTGGGATCATAAGTTGCAGTGTCTGGTTCTGGGCTTATTGGGGACTACTACTGCAGGGACTGGGAGAGGAGCCATGTCTTCCAAGGGATGATTCATAATCTGTATCTTTTCCTACAGCAGGCTGAAAAGCCATGAATTTGAACAGAACAGGCAGCCGTGCTTCTCACAGGGGTTGAGGGTCAAGGTGAGATGATAAGTCAGTTGTGGACTTTATCATGTGGTGGTGCTGCTTGTAGAAACAAAGCTTTTAAATCCAAGTTTTCCAGCTAAATAGGAAACAAAGAACAATATTTTCCTTAGAGATTTTTGAAACATTTTTGGGAAACAATGTTAACAGAAAGGTATTTTGTGGGCATGCTCCACCATTTCATAACAGGCTTGTTCTGAGCAACTAGAACTATCTACATTTCTTATTCATTAGGCCAACTCTCAGTACTCTGTTACACAGCTCTCATATAGGTATAAAAATGAAGAGGAATAAAAAGCACAAAATATTTTTTGTGGGTGTGTTGAACACACTGACTTTGCGAAATATAATAGTGTAACTTGTCATTAGGTAAGTGGGCTTGGCTGCCTGTGGCTCCACTGTAGCTGCATGGAATGACACAACCTAGAGACCCGAGTATAAATCTTTTTTTTCTCTTACAGTTTTGAAAGCAAAATCACTGTTCAAGTCTTTCTTTTAAAACAATGAATGCATGTAAAAATGTGTCCTCTATATTCATCAGACATCCTGTTGAATTTGATAGACCTATCATTTGTACGCTACGTATATTGTTGCTTTAATGCATTCCCTCACTACTTTGATAAAAGCCTTAAGATGTTGCCACTAGTCCTTTGATGTTTTCTTCTGATCTTGCAGTACCTCTTTTTTTCCTTCTCTTCCAAAAAAATCTGTTTTGCATAAACATGAGCAGACAAGGCATTTCTAGTTCAGGATAGAAACGTGGAGTTCTATCAATAAAAGGACAAAACAAGAAACTATATCTAAACCTTTACATATTCTTTTTAAGCCCTTACAGAGGAAAAAAAAAAGTAAATATTTTAGCTTTCCTTAGTTTAAAAAAAAAAAAGGCAGTCTAAGTTGCAGTGAATTTTCTTGTACTGCAACAATTCATTATCTAATAACTTGGAATAATCAGTCCTACAATGGTAAGAAGACACTGTCATGTCTAGTCTTGTCTATAAACCACCAGTCTCCTAACAGGGATTAATTGGTTATCATGCAAGAGAAAAGACTCAATTTTTATATTTAGCCTCAAAGCCTTATTCTGTATCTTGAGAAATAAAGTTGCTTAGTCTAGTTTTGTTTTTTTTTTAAACTGCAAATAAGTAAGGTATTTTCTTTATTTGTAATAGTAGTAATGGTAGTAGTAGTAGCAGAAGAAGCTCCCAGTGACAGGTGGTGCCATTGTCCCAAGGGGACTGGAATAATCCTTGCCCTCAAAATTTTACAAGATGAAAAAGACATACTAATAGTGATAAATAGATATTATTACTCAAATTTATCAAGGAAAGTAGATTTGATTTTTTGCTCAGGGCCATATAAGGAAAATGTGGCAAGAACAGGGAATATACACCGCTCCTGAATGCCAATCCACTGTAATTTAAATTACTGGCAAGTGGTGTGGAAAAAGTGATTTTCCTATGAATGGCGTGACTGTTTTGCAACATTCAGAAAGAATCTAGAATTTAGTGGAGCCACAACATGGTCTGGTGATTGAAGAATGTTAACTTAAGCCAAGAAGTGCCAGTTTGTCATCTTACTTCTTCCATGACATACATATCCTTTGGCCAGTCGAAATTTTACAATCAATTCTCAGTAATGTAAATGGGCATAAAATATTTCTTCTTTGTGACACAGCTGAAGCATGGTGCACTTCTTAAAGATTTTTTCATAGCTCACTAATGCAGGATGCCCTTGACAATTACTGATTAAAGTTCCAGCTCTACAAGCTATTGTCCATGTGACTATTTCCCTGAAATCAGTGAAAGCCCTTCATAGGATACAATGGAAAAAGTCTAGGAAGTTGCAGGATCAGGGCCTAGAAATGTATTAGCAAGGATAAAGACATTCTTGTACCTATAAGCAATGATTAAACAAAACCAAACACTTTCACCATTCCACTTTCAATGAGATGGATGGAAGTAGAGATAAATTCATTGCTACTTCACCAAGGGGAAATTTGGGAATTGGAAATAAGTAAGTTAGAAAAACCTCCTGTGGAATCAAAAACTATGCAACTACAAAGAGTTCTAGAAGTACAGAAAAATAGAAGGAAATCTTGAGAACTAATGTTTAGTAAATCCATTTTTTTCATCTGCCTTCCTCAAATCATCTGCTGCTTTTGTGCCCACCTTCTGTATTTAGTGTGTTGCTAAAGCTATTAAGTTCAGACTTGGGAGGATGGAGACATGGCACATGGCCTTCAACTTCTGTTGATCACTAGTAGAGAACCCCTAAAAGTGCCCCCCCCTTTTTTTTTTTTAATCTTCAGTACTCTATATAGTCTATTTTAATACTCATTGATTTTACTGTTCAGTTATAAAACAGAATCTGAAATTTATGCCATTGATCAGACTGCGAACAGTCTTTGTATATGAAGGGTTGTATGCGACTTCCCTTTCCTGCTTCTGGGGAGGTCACCTCTTGCCACAATCCTCTTCCTATCAGCCTTTCTCTTTTGCTTATCCTTCATACATTTTCTTCAGAGACAGTGTCCAGGACTGAAGCCTACAGTAAAATGATTTAGAATTTTACTATACAGCAGCCACTGGTATCATGAATCATTTTAACTTGTCTTGGTTCTCTGCAAAGACTCTTTTCTCTATCACATCAAAGGAATCCCAGAGTGTCTTATATCAGACCTCCCAGATGGTGGGCTTTAAAAGTAGGTTTAGAAAACCAATATCCATGGTCATCTCTCTTCTAACACATATTTCTCATTACTGAAATCTAAATCCTAGGATTACTAGAATTGAGAACTGTATACAGGAATTGAGAGAAAAAATGTTTACTAAGAAATTTTCCGTGGCTCTTAAAGAATCCTCAGGCAAAAAAAAAAAAAAAAAAAAATCATAGGTCCCTCACTGCTCAATATTTGAAATATGGTTGGTAACCAAATTAGCTGCTACCCAGGGCTTCTCTTCCATGAGACACCTTTCCCTTCCCATCTGTGGCAGGTTTTGCTCAGTCAACACACACCTTTCACACTTTGACATAAAATCTATTTCAAATAAGTTTCTGTGTACATCCTCTAAATGGTGAAACTCTGCTGCTGGTACTGCCTTCTTGTCTGTGAGGGAATATTGAGATTTGCTTTAATGAAGCAATAAAATCTTTAAATTATTTGCCTGCCTATCTGCTGCCTGGTCCAAAATTTACCATCTGGAAGAAAACCTTAGTAACAAAACAACCACATCTTGTTTGGATCCATAAGATGATCAAAACTCCTGCTGGGAGTATAACTATTTCTTGTGTTTCTGGTAGTCTTTTGTATCATTCCCAGCTCATGCTGGCAAAGGACTTTCTGGCTGATGTACTTCTCTGGTGTCTTGGGCTTCACATCTAACATCAGAACCCTTTGTTCTGTGCAAATACACAGAAGTCTTCTCTTCTCCAGTTTTCCTTTTATTTTGTTAAGGTTGTTTAGTTTTCATTATGATGACAGACTAATCTTTCTTTTCCTTTACAGCTGTCATGGTTTAACCCCAGCAGGCAACTAAGTACCATGCAGCTGTTCAGCTTCCCCTTCCCTGCCCCCCACTGATGGGATGGGGAGGAGAATCAGGAAACAAAAGAAAATACAGCTCATGGGCTGGGATCAGAATAGTTTGATGATTGAAACAAAGTAAATGATAATAATAACAACAATGATACTAATACTACTTTTAATCATTGTAATAGAAAGGAGAGGGAAAGAGGGAGATAAAACTCAATGAAAGACAAGTGATGCACAATACAATTGCTCATCAGCTGCTGAAACAATGCCAAGCCCATCCCTGAGACACAATTGGCCCTCCTCTGCAGGTAAATCTCCCCAGTTTATATATTGGGCATAGCATTCTATGGTGTGGAATAACCCTTTGGCCATTTTGGTCTACTGTCCTGGCCGTGCTCCTTCCCAGGTCCTTGTGCAGTTCCTCACTGTCAGAGCATGAGCTACAGGAAAGTGCCTGACTTGGAATAGGTACTACTTAGCAACAACTAAAATATCAGTGTGTTATCAACTTTATTCTCACACTGAATCCAAAATGCAGCACTGTACAAGCTACTGAGAAGAAAATGAATTCTATCTCAGCTGTAGCCAGGACAGTAGTTTTATTCCAGCTATTTCCTTTTCAAGGGCTTTCTTTTTGCTTTCAAGTATTATGGCTAGGAATCAAGGGATACCTAAAATACCTTCTAAGTAGAAACTGAACTTAATGCTTTTTTCTGTTGCTTCATATTCTGATGGCTTTTTATCAAGGCACATTTTATTTCTACGTACATTATCTTTCATCATTGTATTGAACCTAATTCTTTTTTGTGCCTATTCATTCTGAGTCAGCATATCCTGCTCTTCCTACAACTCTGAACCTTGCCTCAAAGCTTTCCAGTAAATAGGAGGACAATGCCATCTGCAAATCTCAGGTGACTTGAGTATTCTCAGTTGATACTGCTATGCTGGGTTTCTTGTTCCAGGTTTACAGTGACCTTCATGCAGGAGAAAAGTGGGCTGGTGACATAATTGGAAAGGACCTTTTCATTTACCTTGGTAAATGTAAATTTCAACTGAACTGCACTACAGAAGTTTTAGAAGAGAGAAAATCTACAATAATGTAAAATAGATCTTTGGAAGTGAATATAAAACTTGAGTAGCCTACATGAAAATCTTGCTTCAGGAATTGAAAATGCATACTAAATTAGCTGGGCTGGAGATTCATGGATTAATGTGACAAGCTAAATTCTTCTGCTGGAGATCCAGCTGTGAGGAGGGACAGCAGATATTTTACACTTCAGGTAGTGGGATTTTGTAATCTTTAGGGAAGTATACTCCTGCCCAATAAAGTCACCATCTTGACTGTAACAGTGGGCTGCGCACTCATGCGTGTGTGATCAAAGAAGGATGAACAAGGCAAAAAAACTATCTGAGAGACTAGCACAGCTACAGTCTGAGGCCATGTTTACCTATGCTGTTCTTTTTGTGTTAGTTTTCTGTAATAAAGCCTTCCCCACTCTGGCAAGCATTTATGCATCTATTAATTCAGTGGGATGGTCCTGAGGGCCACTAATGTCAGGACGACTGAGAAAAATTAGAGTATTACCAAAACATAGCTGTCATACATATGCTCTGCATACAGCTAATGAAAAGGTGATGAGCCCAAGTAAATCTCAGTAAATTATGTTGTTAAACTCCTTTGGGGTATAACAAATAAACAAATAAACTTTGACTGTGAACGGTGTTGAGAATAACCCTAGTGTTTGATGTTGAATATAATTATTCCAGATTACAATAACAATAAAACTGCAATAGGAAGAGTTCTGCAACTGGATTTAGGCTTTCTGATTCTTTTGAATGGCAACAGTGATGACAGACTGACAAAACGATTGAAGGAACTGTTAACATGGCCATACTATTATGCCACCAATTTCTTTCAACATCTATTCTTCAGTTAATAATGCATTTAGGACACAGATAGGAAGTTTCCTTCCTTAAAAGTGCTGTATCATTTCTTCTTCTTTAACTGAAATTCCAGCCAGAGTTAAGGAAATGCCTTTATGAACCATTTCTTCTTTCTCTTCCTTGAACAGACTGGATATACACAGATATAGGTTATTCATGGCCAGATTTGTACTAGTCCTTTCTTGTTTGCTCTACTGTGTTTGGGTACCTGGCCTCTGGGGTGATGCTATTGTGTAGAGGTGATAAAACTGATAGGAATCCAGCCATTGCCAGTAGGTGATGATGCTGGCAAACCAATGTTTTTGTACTTTAATTGTGTGATGAAAATGAGGCTATTAAGTTCTTGCTTTATTTTGCATGTGTGATAGAATCACAGTTTTGTCTGACAACTTCTTAAGCCAGACCAGAGAAACTAGTTTGCCTTTTCTCTCTAACATGGTGTAGTGATTATGCTGCTAAATTCTAATTAACTCACTTGATAATTAAATAAATTTATTAATACTAATAAATTCACTCACTAAATCTTACCATTAACATTGACAGCACAGCACTTCATTGCAGTACAAACACTGTGACATGATTTTCTGCTGAAAGTTCTGTGGCAAAATGCTAAAGACTCTTTAAAATACCAGTGATTATTAAATATTCTTACCTTAAACTAAAAATATTGCACACAGATATATACATATCACACTAATTTTTCTAGGCAAATCTAACACTTCTTTTTAACTTGTGCATTCCTTTCCACATCAGGACCATTTCATTTGAAAGACTTGTTCTGTACAATACAGCTTATAAATAATGCTCTTAATAATGGCTTACCAATAGTAAGCTTTAATTCCATATTCACACAGAACTCTCATTTAAACTAAGTGGGAGTTTCTCTTGATCAATCCCAGTAAAATCAATCATCTTTTGTTAATTAATGTTTTTATTTAGCAGCTATTAGCTGAAAACTGTTAAGTAGTTTGAGATTAGTCTAATTTCCCTCCTCAAGCTCCTATTCTATAGTGTCTCCTAAATGCATAAATGTTTGTTGTACCTAAATTGAAATGGAAATGCTGTAGAGTGCAACTTTAACACTAAGAGATGTGTGCTTATTTCTGCTAGGCTGCCTTTTGATTATATTTATGGTGTTTTTACAGCAGTTCTTTTTTCTAAGGTTTGTTTGTTTCTTTTTAAAGATCAATTTCAGAATTTAAATAAATTTAGAAGGCACTGAATTTTGATCTGTTGTATATTAGAAATGGTATTAACATCTTATCTGTGGTTGGTTTTTTTGTTTCTGGTTTTGTGTTTTTTTTTTTTTTTTTTTGATCGAGTGCTGAATGGAACATACTATGAACTAAGATTGGTTTGAATATATGTCAAAAAGGCAAGACTGCTTTCTCAGTTCAGTACTAAAAGTACCAATTATGCTATTTTTGTGAGTTTTCCCATCAGCTGCACAGTACATCAAAACATAACTGTTTGGAGTTTTGCGTGCAGTAAGTGTTCCCTGAATGAATTTTTGGCTACCCTTCTCTGCAGCAGATGTTTCAGTGTTAGACTGAAATGTGTATTTTCAGACTCAAACATACAAAACTATAGTTCAGAAAATATTCATCAAAATAAATTCAAAATTTTAAAGTAAACGTTTATATTGATTGTCATTTCTGGTGATATTAGGTGTTTTTTCACTGACAGATAGGCTCTTTATTTAACTCTTACTTGTAAGAATAGTGATAAACCCAAATGGCATGAAACTATTAAAATATTTCAAGTACCAAATAATTAATACCCTGTAAATTCGCTGCTACTACTCTCAGAACATAAGTGGAAGTATATTGCCAAAAGATTACACTGATTTGTAGCTGGTGTTCAGGTGCTAAAGGTGATGTTTTTTAACCCCATGAACAACATGACAGCAGCATCCTGAAACATGAACATGCTCAGATTCATTGCTGCTTGCAGCCATAAAACATATTTGGACACAAAATGGACCAGATAGATTTTAAAAAAAATGCTCTTAACAACCGATATGAAATATTTTTGTTACTTTTTTCTCATATAGCTATCCTTGAAGTGCCGTTCCTATTTTTGACAGAAACGTCACCTACTGCTGTCAGCTAACCTAATCTGCTCGTCTTGTATGAAAGCATACTTTGTGGACAGATCCTAAGCTGGCTCAAAATGATGTTGCTGCCTTGATTTCACAAAAATCGTGTTGTGAAGCTGAACCTAAGATGCCTACTTTGAAAGCTTCCCCCCTTGGCCTCTTTATCATTCTGAGACTGTGGAAATAGAAATAGAGAGCACATTTCTCAGGCTGAAGCAGGTTTTGTCTGTGCCTTTACAGAAGCTATAACCCTTCACAGACTTAAAATATCTTGTCTAACAGATTAGCCTCCCTGATGTGACTGTCTCACCAAACCACCTTACGCCGCTGTCTTTGTTTCCTCTGTTCTTGCAGTGCATGGGCTGTGGGGTGCATACAGTTTGTTTTCAAAATGAGGGAGGACTGAAACACACAAAAAAAAGGGATAGTAATAAGCAGTGCTGTCATCTGGTGGTGAAATTGTTACCACTTTTAACAAACTGACCATGCTTTTCAACCAATGGGTTTCACTTTTTGAAGGAGGTTGATGTAGTCCCCTTGGCATACAGACATTAAGCTTTCCTACTAGAAATAGGCAAACCCAGTGATTTTACCGAAAATCACTAAATCTTTTGAACTTTTTTTTTGAAGAATAGCACACCAGAGGTAGGCTTACTGTGTTCAGGGTTTGAATTTCACTTCAGCTTGTGCAGCCAAAACATGACAATGTTATTGCAATATGCATTATAAATGTTATTTGTTGTGTGCAAACAGTAATGAAATGGAACAGTAATGGTCCAATGAAATGAAGAAGAAAGGGCAAAAAGATGTATACCACTCTCTCAAAAGTATACTCAAATCTCAAAGTACTATTTTCTTCTCTTACAATTTTGCCATTGGTACTTTTTGCCACATTGGATTTGATGTCCATATCTTTACATAACAGGAAAATATGCTATTTAGATCTATCGTCAAGAGTTGTTTGGGTATCTGTAACTGAACAGGAGGATATTACTGCTATAATTTCATCTCAAACGACACAGTATCTGCTCACCTAGAGAGCCAGAAAAAGTGTATTGCGAACAGGGACAAAATTGTTACTTTGTGGTCCCCCTTCATACTTTTTAAGGCTCACTTCTTTCTGAGTTCTCTCAACCTGTAAAGTGAGATGCAAGTGAAAACAATTAGAAATCAAAGTACAAACCAAAATAGTTTGAAACTATTCTTATCTATGTATAAAGTTAGCACACATGCCAACTTTTCTCTGAGACTTCTATTACAAACTTTACAGATGGATAACAAAGTAGACTATGTGTATGTTCATAATATAGTCATCTTTTGTATTTTCTGAGTGCTTTTATCTGAAGTTAAATAGTTAAAAATGCTGGAATTAAAATATAAGCTTTCACATCTGCAAGAATTTTCCTTATGGCTGATCCATGTATCAGCCTGTGTTATGTGAATCCTATATTTTGGAGCAGATTTCTTTTAGAAGTATGACACTTGTCAGAAAATCTTGAATTGCTGAATAAAGTACATCATTCTAGTTACGGATTTCCCATGCTGTTATAACTCTAATTTCTGCGGGTCCATGCTAGTTGTTGCAGTTGACAACTGCAGTACTTTTAATGCTGCTATTTTTTTTCTTCTGCAAGGACCAAACAAACTGCGCTGGGGGAAGTTCATTAACAGATGATTTTGAACTGAAAACCATATGATTGTGCTTTCCATATTCAAAACTGTTTTTCCTTGAATCTGTTTATGATACACTCTTCTCTGTTTAATGGCATCTTATTAGCTGACCTAATTTGAGTAACTTCTTGAGAGGCATGTACCTAAGTAAAAGCATCAGGACCTAGCTCTTTAAACATAGCTCGCGATGCAAAAAGTTTTTTTACATTCTTGAAATGCAAGCATCATATTCACTGTCCTGTAATAACACCCACAATAAAGAGGAAGTGAAACAGTAAAGATTTATTATATTCACAGATCTCATGAAACAGTGAGAGCATGGACAGGGTCACTCTTCAGTGTCAAAGTAAGGATATTAGTCAGGGTTTCATAATTTGATTGTGATCCATTGTTATGCTTGTGTGACCTGTTAACTGTAGTGGTTGGTTTTATTCAGTTTAGATTTTCAGCTTAAATTCCAGCTTAAAGGGATAGTTTTGTAAAAATACTTCCTGTAGTTTGCTTTTCTTAACTTTATAAGCTGTTTTTATAGTGCAATGTTAAAACTTGATTCTTTTCTGCCAGTGAAGACCACAAAGTCATCGAAACTCATTGTTATTTTAAAACATGACAAGCTGGCCTTAAGACCTTAGGGATCCTTTCTTCAGAAGTCAAGCTGGTGATGGATAAGGAGCCATCAGAGCTATGTGTATCTTAACTGCAGGAGTTCAATTAAGAAGCCAAGAGTGTCTCAGGTATGCCAGTGCAAATGGAAGTGCTTGCTTTGATAATGCCTCTGTAGTTGCTCAGTGCGGGAAGTTGGCTTCCCCCAACTCATTTCTGATTGCACAAGGAGGTTAGCACAGAGGAATACCTGAAAGGACTAAGCTCCATCAATGCTCAGTGAGTGCTAGAGAATACCACAATGGAGAAATGCTATCAAAATCCCTGTGCCAGCACAGTGACTTGTCAGGAAATGGCCAGCTGTAAAATCTAGCATCTATTAGCCACAGTCCTGAGAGCACGGCTGCTTTTCTCCTCCTGGGAGAAACACTGTTCTGCTGCCTATGTGTTCAAAAAGAGGGTCCTTACTCAGCACTGAGTGTTGCAAAGTTTGTTTTGCAGTTATATTGCTCCCACATTCCTCTTGTTTTTCATAGTGCTTGGCAGTGTGATGGAGAATTTCCAACTGCTCCCACTCTACCCCACATTTATAATTATCAGCTATTTTTGCATATTGAGATACCAAAATACAAAAGCAGTAGTCATTGTTGAAGACGTGATCTTTGTCAATGAACTTTTAAATGTTTCTTCTTCAGTCTCTTCACCCTTAAAAGAATATTCACAAGTTCATGATGAATATGATGTCAAAGGTTAAATAAAATGAAAAATAGTGCATTAGAGTCACATGAGAATTTTTTCTTAACTTGAAAGCTACTGTAAGGCATCAACTAAACACAGCTGCAAGTTTCCAGACTGGATGTCTTTTGCTTTGTATTCTCTCTTCATGCATATTAATGGAGAAGGTCTCATCTACTCAGATCAAAGTTCCTATAGGAAAAATATTCACATTTAAAAATTAATTACTGTGTTTAGCCTAAGTAATTAATTGGCATAATCACACATGCTTTTGTAAACTAAACATTAAAGTGAATAGCTACAGTATTTGATGATAGTTCTTGAGATACAACAGAAGTGTATAATTCCCAAGTTAAATTGAATTTTCACTTTTTTATGAAATAATTTTACAAATAGTCTTTCCTCAAAAAGTTTAATAAAAAGAGCGGGACAAACAAACAACTGATATTCATTTGTAATAAAAGTTAAAAAGGATTGTTTCATAACTAGAAATGCTTTTTTTCCTAACCCTTAAAATATGTATGAAAGTCCTCAGAAATAGACCAAAAGTTGCATGTTTCTTATCTTAAAATGGAATTAGACTTTTAGAGTACTTTCAGAACATTTTAATAATTAAAAGTTCATAATTAGGTGCTTATTTTCTGGTACAGTGGCTGAAAAGAACATGAAGTCCCATAACTCAATTTCAGAGAGGTGTTGCATTCAGGACTGCTGATAAATGATGCGATCCCACCAGGATGAGAAATTTTGCTTCAAAAGCTATTAAAAACACTGGAACAAATTAACATCCAGCATAAATGGAAAACTGTAGTAAAGTCTGCAGAGTTCTGTCCAGTATACTATGATCATCTTCAAACATATTATCTTGTAGCAGAGATTTAAATATTTATTAAATTCAGAGTGAATTTTCATAAAAGAAAAACTTTCTATTACAATAGCTAGTTCTCAGGTCCAAAAATCCATAAAATCTAAACAACAGAAGGGGTTATTAGACCACTTATTCTAATTCCTCTAAAAATCACAGGCTTTTGTATTCCATTCAGCTATTATCCTAGTACTTACCTTTGAGTCCAAGAATGTGATAAAAGTATATCTTGGATTTGGCTACTGCTTCTCTTCTGGAAAGTCACCAATTCTTAGTTTGAGGAGAACAGCAGTTAGAGCATTTCCTTTTGAGTATTTCACTGCTTATGCACACAATTACCAATATGCACTTGCCTAACATTAGCTTGTGACCATTGGCTCTTGCCATGCTTTCTTTGTAGCTGGAAGCCCCTTTTATGTTCAGCATATCCCAAGTTTTTAAAAACTTTTTTTTTTTTTCTCACAAATTGAAAACAAGAACATAGCTGAGTTTATTTCAATTTTCATTCAAGCACACTTTTCTCAATCTACAATTACTTCCATAGTTCTTTTCTTCCTACTTTCTATTTTTCAATAGTGTTTCAAAAATGTTTAGGGTAGAAATATTTTTAGGCTTCCATTACTGATCTCTCCTGAGCCATAAAGAAAGGCGGAGTAAAGCCAGGCTCCTATTCACTACTTCCTTTATGCCATTTTCCCTTTCTTCCTATAGCATCAGTGGGACACTCCTGCTGCGTTGCTGGTTTGTTATGACCCCAAATTCTTTACAGACTCATTGCTTGAGGTATTGCCTCCTGTATTTCTTCTTCCAGCATACGCAGATTTGTATTTGTCTGACTGGGAACACTGCTCTAAAAATATTTTTGCTTTTTAGTCAGTTTTATCTTCAGTTAGTCCCAAATCACTGATGGTTAAATTGAGCAGTACAAGACAGAACAGCTCCTCTTTCTGTTGCCAAGTCTTTGTTAATCACTTTCTTATGCATGTTCGTTAACCAGTGGTGTAATCTGGTTAGAACAGTCTTTTTTGATATTGTGTAGTGCTATATTTTTAATTAGAATATTGAATGATGCTAAGTCAAAAGGCACACAAAAGTTGAAGTGTATTATACCTACATCACTGCCTTTTGCAACCTAACTTAAAATCTCATCAAAGAGCAGAAGTAGATTTGTTTGACAAGGCTTATTTTGCACAGAATTATGTTGACTAGCATTAATTATATTCCTATCTTTTAATAATTTATTAATTGAATCTCTTTCCAGTTTTCCTATTATTTCTCTTGAGACTGATTTTGGGCTAAGCAGCCTGGGAGCACAGATATCACCTGCTTGTCCTTAGTGGAGTGTCAAAAAAGATGTAGCACTGCTGCTTACTGAACATCGTTCATGCCTCCTTTAGGTCCCTTAAATATGTCCTCTTTCCTCCTTTTGACATGCTTGCTATTCTTTTACTAACAGAAGAAAAATGCCAGTAAAAAATGTTGAAGTAAAACAGTTTATATAAATAAACTACTGAAGGCCTAGTTATGCCATTGTGCAACATATTAGAAATGAAAGTAAACTTAGTGTCACTGGGAAAAGATGTTACACAACTCTACCACAGTTTTACAACATGATGGTATGTGCTCAAATAAGAAAGAGCAATTGAAGAAGTTTGCATATGCATCTGTAATTTCGAAAGGCTGTTATGTTCTTGTTCCCAGAACTGGCTTGTTAGTGAGGTATAAAATAGAAATGGGTCCAGTCAGTTACATGTGAATTGGAATCTTTTTCTGGATAAAAAAATCCATCTGAAAGTGTTCATTTCTGTTTCACCTTTGTGGAACTGGTGGAGTTATATTTACATTTGTGTTGGATGTTCTTAGCTCCCTTCATGCTTAATATTTCTGGTTCTGAATAGACTTTAAATTAATTGTGATTAGGAAAGCCAGGTAATGGAAAAAAAGGGTGCCTAGGAAAAGTGGATAATCTATTAACCATTAGATTTTATGCTGTCTTACATTCCTCAAATAATCTGAAATAATTATAATTTTAAGTACATGGCCACAGCAGCTGCAGAAGAGTACCTGGGAAGGGAAGCAGCACTTCATCTGCACAAATTCATCACCTTTTTGCACCTTGCATATACAATATCAGGAGCACTTGACAGGAAGGGCCAGTTCACTGGCTATACCAAGAGCTAGAGCAGATATGCCAGTAGAAGTTGTCCAGACAAGTTTTGAAAGCCTCCAAGGATGGAGATGCCACAGCCTCTCAAGGCAATGTGTGCCACTGCCTAACCACTCCTTGTACATCACTAAATCTCAAAATCAAGTCAGTGTTTATTGTTTTCAATTTTGGCAGCAGTTTTTAAAAAGAATTTATGTCATCTGTACTTTTCAGAGAATCTAAACTGAAACTTACCTTAATACCACTGATAAAAGAAAATAGAAGTCATCCAGCATCCCACTGGAGAATAAATCAGTGTCACTTGGGATGTGACACTGGAGTATCTGGTTTTATAAAATTATAAAGACTTGAGTTTTTGCTCCTATTTCACACATTACATGAGCAGTTTTAACAGTCATTTCTGTGTTTTGAGAGCTTTACTTGCAAGCTTAGTACTCCTTTATCATAGTATGAACTTTTCCTCCCCCAGTTTTTAATTATACAATAGCAGTATGATTATAAAAATAAGTATCCCATTCTGCTTTGTCTTTACATCTTGGTTTGATTTTAAAAAAGTGTTTTACTTATTATTAGCAGTGACTTCTAAGACATTTAGAAAATACAAAGATGATCAGGGATAGCATTTCTGTAAATCAGGGCATGGATCCATTTTTAACCTCAAAGGTTCATCTTTGTAATGACTGCAACTACTGGCACAGTAAAGGGGTGGAGAGATTTGCAAAACCATAGCACAGATTCCATCAGCAAAGTTTAATTTTTTTTCTGCTTGTGTAAGTTCAGGACAGTACTGACAGGACACGAGCACTGAAAGAATATCAAACTAAATAACCACTTCTGATAAACTTAATTTTTTACTTAATCAGCAATTCGCTGATTGTCTTTAACAGATCCTCCCTTTGCCCAGTGGGATGGCCTGGTGGTGGTTCAGTAGGAAATCAGGCTGCACCAAGTTTTCGGTCTGCCTCTAGAAACCTGAGCTCCAGAGAAAGCCAAAAGCAAGCTATTGACTTTTCAGCAATCTTCTTGTGGCAGAACTCACTTTCTTATTAAAACTCTTTATTAGAAACACATTTAAAACAAGGTAATATATATTTTGGACACTGCAAGTTTCTTATATTTCATATTTAATTTGAAGATATATGATAATATGGATTTTATTCTTCAGATAGGCCTGTAGCAATTCTAAGGCAGAAATTAATTGCTCACTACAAAGCATTCATCTGCTTCATCTAAGATAAAATATTAGTTGGGGTGAAATGCAATTGTAGCATATGTGTTGATCCCATTCCCATTTATGCCACTTGAAGAAGTTATGTTTTCAAAGCTGTTAATTGCAGAGTTCTGCACTGCTGGAAAGGGATATTTGTCAGCTTAGGTACTGCAAAGGTCTGGATAGTGATCACTTTACGTGGATTCATTCAGTGATCCTAGAGCTCAGCATAATCATGAATTGTCCATGGATGCTTATGAAACAGCAGCAGTAAACAAGGGTACACAGAAAATCCCTGTTCTGACCATCCAATGGGACATACTTGTTTTCCCTGAGCACATTAGATTTTACCCAAGACTGATACTCTGGTTAAAGTGGCATGAAGTAGATTTCATTTTTGGATTATAATTTAAGAAGCTGCTTGAGTCTCTAATTTTCAATATGAGCCTAAGTATGAAGCATTAAATAGATGCATAAGCATCTGAATAATTTGTTATGGTTTTATATGTATCTTTACACATGATAAATCAGAGATTAAACTAACAGTGCATTATATGCTTTCTAAAACTAACACAAAGATCTAAGTCAAGACAAGTAATATCATGATTTAGATAAATCCCAAATACACGTGTTATTTTTGCAACCTTATATGCTATGCATACCTTCCTAACATACACATGTTATTTTTGCAACCTTATATGCTATGCATACCTTCCTAACACAAATGAGGGAAAAATCCAAATGGTGTATTTAAGATTTTATAGCCATATTTTAATGGAATTTTATTTAATAACTTTAAGGCTTACATCAAAATAATTAATATTATAATCATTACTGCATGGCTTAATCTTTTTTATATGACTAGAAAATTAGTTTAAAGAAACATAATTGAAATTGTTCTAGACATGCCAACATAACATGATTAAAAATAAAGTAGGTACTGCAATATTGTACAAAAATATAGCTTATTCAATTGCAAACTGCTTTTATGGGCTATTTATCTCTGCTTATGTGTGCTGGGGGAATCAAAAAGAAGTTTGTTTCAATTACAAATTTTTAACTTTTTTTTTGAAAAAAAAAGGTCTGCAGAGCAAGTCTTACTACTATTTAGCAAATATTAATCATGCTTACACAGGAGCCACTTGAGAAAATTTTGTTATGAGAAATCTGTGACCAGTCATACCATAGAAAGAGGAGAGAGCCACAGGGCTGAAATGACAGAAAGGTTTGTGTATGCAGTGCTCCTCTGGTAGTTAAATTGCAGGACTGTGACATTGATCTGACAATGGGAACTGTTTGAAGTAGCAACTGTCAATCTCTGTAATAAAAGGATGGCCCAAAGTCTTACTCAATTAGCCATTTTGGCATGACCACTCAGTTTATAATGTCCTACCAACTCAAAAAGTGATCTGTCCTCAAGAGGCCCTGCAAGAAGTCTACACAGTTTGCAGACAGTGAAGAGGCATTCAGGACTGTAGCTGGGACTCTGTTGCAGAAGTGCAGCAATGCCTCATTTAACTGACTGTACTTATTACAAGGTGAGACAAATGTGGATTTCGATATGAGTGCATGTCTGCTGCTGTTGATATTATATGAAGTTGGTTGGATTATATTTTTCTTTATACATTTCTTTACTCTTTCATTTACCAAATGCTAAAAGCACTGTGAGATTAACTTTAGAGTACATATATGCTTGTAGATTATAGTAATCTGAAGAGTGATTATTTTTGAATTTGAAGAGAAAAATGTGTAGCATATTTCTGATCTTTTCTCAGGATTGTGATTTTCTTTTCTAATTCTATTTTTCCTTACAATTATTTGGAGAGTTTGTGTATTGGGAAAATAGTACATAAATAAGAAATGTGTAAGGATGTAAAACTGAAAAAAAGAATTAACCTTAGTAATTCTATCCAAGTGCTATTAAACCTGAATCTACTGTTTTGATTGTTAAGGAAGCATATGGGCAAATACTGACACCAGCAACTTGAAACTTCAGCAATTATTTCCATTCCTCCCCAGGTACAAACACACCTGGAAAACCAGTCTAGATACCACATACAGCAGAGCCAGAGGCACCAAGTGAAGCAGTACCTGACCCTCGATACCAAGCTGTCCAGTCAGACACTCTCCCTGTCCCACTCTCACACAATCCAGCCTGTGGGAGTGACCTCCATTCTCCGAAACGGACACATGCCTCCAGTCAGCGATATCGGCACACCGGACAGCCCTGTCACCAAGCTGCTGGCCCTTGGAGGAGAACATGAAAATGCGGTAGGGCAGGGCCTATGAAATGAAAAGGGAACTGGGCTTTGTCTAAAACTACTAAAATGTTACATGACCAACCTTGTAATAGTTCTTTACTTTCATGGGGCCTTTGGTTGCAGCACTTGCTTCCTGTATCCTTTTGGATTATGTGGGTTATTCCCTTGAATGCCTATGAATAGCTTATTGCATAATCAAGCTTTTAAACTGTTGCCAGCTAAAATGTACTGTTGCATCTTTTTATATATGCATCGTATGTTGCTGTACATTTTCTGAACATGGACTTTGCAAAGCAAATTTTTTTTTTTTTCAGATGAGAGTTATTTCTGTCTAAAAGTATTATCCCAGCTGCATAAAAAATATACTGGTTACCTTCAAGATGTAACTGAAAGAATCACTCATTCATTTTTCAGTTAACTCATATATTTATATATGGGTTATCTTGGGTAAATTGGCATAGATATGCTAACTTTAGTGCCACCATCGATTTTAAGAGGGACAGCTATAATGCAATATCACATTCTCAGCCAGTGTGAGATGTAGATCATTATGACCTTTAATACTTCAATAGATTTCAAAAGAGACTGCTTATTAGGTAAAGGGGGAATTCCTACAGAAATGAGAAATGAAGATGTGTATTATATCTTGGGCTCTAACAGAACAGAAGAATCTTACAAATATATTGTGACTCATTTGAGCATTTGTATGTTATGCCACTAAGCATGAAGGAGCTGAAAAAAACCCACAAAGCTTCCTAGAGAGCTCATCTGGGGCCTCTCCATTCCTTCTGTATTGACAACTGACATTTAAGGCAGGTTTATGGACTACTGGAGCTAGTAGTCTGCAAAGATTATTTTAGATGGCCTTTGTGGAGGCCTCTGTGGTCATCTCTGTGCTGGCATGTGCAGTGTGCTGGAACCACTCTCAGGTATTTTGGGTATCTGACCAGGAATAACTGGAGCCTACCCTCGTACCACTCTGTCCTGGAAAGCAAGAAGGGTGCTTGTAAATCCCTCCCCAAACCTGTATCTGGTGAAGACTGAGAGACTGGTAGTTGGCATTGGCCAAAATTCTCACAGGCATCTTTTCAATGATTTGAATAATCCCATCCCAGAGCCTCAGGGAGATGACTGGCACAGTGTAATTTCCTAATGGGGATGTGTCTTGTGGTTGAGAGTATAGTTTATGTTATAATGTAGTTTATATTAGTAGATTATATAGATTCAACACCCTAGTTGGTTCACTCAACTGCAGTCATCCATATTGCCTGATTGCTGACATTTCTTGACATCCTTTTGGCCCTGACAATGCTTTCCTTTCTGGGCACAGCTCCCGGCACAGCACTTGTCTGGTTTTAGAGTGGGAGAGGATGGCATGTATGAGCATGTGGTCTAAAAGGCTGTGTTGAAAGGTCTCATGTCTGTGTGATACTTTCTTTTTTGCATAGGACCCTCTACACTTCCTTCAGTCCCTACGAGCTGCAGACAGTAGAGTTGGCAGTGATATGTTCAGCATGGGATCTTTCCCAAAGTTATTTTGGTGAATGGAAGGAGACCATAATTGTAATTAAAAACTCATGCTGTACTTTGTCCAAATCTATATATGCAAACTATTCACTGTTTCATCCTAATTAATTTATGAGCTGTTCCACCTGCTTGAGTAGTTTTTGGCTCAGATTAGAGCCAAAATGGGACCAGAAGACTGTTTGGAAAAGTATCCAGTGTAAACACAACACAAACCTCTGCCTGCTGAATCTGGAGACCAACATGTAACACCAAACCCTGAGTGACTCACACTCTTGCAGAACCATGGGTTCCTTTCAGCCTTCCTGCACTGAAGCAGCAATGCACTGTGGATATTACACACTAGATTGAGATGACATGTCACAGTTACAACTTAGCAATGCACTCCTGTCATCTGATCATGGTGTTGCAATAAGGGGTTAAAATAGGGGAACGGACTGGTGCTTAATAGGAAAGATGTGAGTTGCTAAACCACAACTTTTCACAAGAAGTAAAAATTGTGAATATTGTGTAAAGTGTTTTAATTAAATGAATTTTAGGATATAAACTTCTGAAATTCAGTTTTATTGATGTAATAAATACTCAAGATTCCTCTTTTTTAAAAAAATAACTTTTTCCCATTATTATTTTTAATGATTTGTCTTAAAATATTATTTTATCAGATGGAAGAGGTGATTGAAGACATAATCAATATGGAATCAAATTTTAATGATGAAGGGATAGGTTGTTCTGAAACTCCTTTACTAATGCAAAGAACTGTAAGTATTTTGTTGAATTTTGTCTTGCTGTTTATACTAGAAAATTTTTTTTTGAGTGATTCAAACACATCACAGTTCAGAAACTAAGACACAGTATCAGTGGACTATTCTTCCTCTTCAGTTGTTTGTCTTTTTGTCAATAAATATGACAGAAAAGGACTTCAGTGTGGTGGGACACAGGTGTTTTAAGTGATCTGAATAGCATTTAGGTTTCTAGGCCAGCAAAAGGTCTGGCGCATAAGCCGTTGGAGTTACTAATTCCTATGGAGGACTATGAATAAAAGGAGTGTCTGGACCCTAGAAGCCCTTTTAAAGTCTTGCTGAAAGATCCTTCTACCTCAACTAAAAAAAGTCAAAGCTTCCCCACGTAATAGTTTCTATGGTACAGTAGTTTCTCCAGTGTCTTATTCTGAAGCAAGGGTGGACTCTATTTCTTGATTTTCATAAAGAAAAGTTACATTTAATTGAATAATTTCAAGGACAAATAAGAAAAATGAATTTCAAATGAAATGCTTTATGGGAATTAATGTAGATTTTTTTTGGTAAAGAAATGGCAGAAGACTAGCAAAGGTTATATACATTAGATATGTTTCCATATATTTTACAAATTTGAAGAGGAAGCATGGACTTTTTCTGGACACAACGACACAGAGAGGATTATTATTTATGAAAGTAATACCTATCAATAACTGTAATGCACTTTATAGAAGGATGTACTCTGTTCTCTCAACCTTAATTTATGTCAGGAAATGTTTGTCCTCAGGACTTGTACACTGATAAAGGGAAACTTCACTCTGGTGAAGGCAGAAGATGTTTCACAGACTTTGGCTGTCTACCAAGTTGATTTCAGAATACAGGTTCTGGTGCTTGCTCTTAATCACACTCTGGAGGAACATCCTTTTCTGACTACAGAACATCACTGGCTACAAAAATACCTCAGGAGATAAGATCTCTACTGCTCTATGTTATCCACTATACAGTCCACTATTAATGTCAATTAATAGTTCCATGAACACCTTATATTTGCAGGCCAGCTAAAGAACTAATACAGCTGGACTGATTTATACATATCACGGTACAGAACATAACAAAGAAATGCTCCCCAGGAGTGAATTAATATTTTGGCTCAAATTAATGTGAGGCAGGGGAAGATTCTTTCAGGTGTGGTACTGTGGGATGGTGATGAGAGGCATGAATTTTGGGTTTTGGATTGAGTTCATACTCCCTCAATACCTTTTAAAACTGGATGATGTTAATCTATGCTAATTCCAGGCTCATTAGCCTTTATCTTCAGCCATGAAGGACATATCTCTCTAAAATATATTTAATATATTACTCTTGATGAACAAGGAAATATGCAATGACTTTTAGGCATTGTTGGTATTGTACTTGCAAAGATTTAGGACTCCTGCAGTGCCTCTGGTCCAAGTAATGGTATTTTGATTTTTGTTTGTGCTGAGGAAATCACCAGGCTGCCAGCTAAGCCAAGGAATAACAAGCATTTCCAAATCTCTCTGCTCAAAACTTTGGCAAAATAAAGCCTGCCTTGAACAAGGAGTATGAACTGCATCAGTGTGGAAGAAATTGAGCAGTGTCTGTGCCTCTTCTGTCTTTTGTTTTGACATTCTGTACTACAAAAATATACAAAAGAAATAGGCATACAGAAATGGTCCCAGGCATTTATCACGTGATTCATGGTTTTATGGCATCTTTCAGGCGACATCCTAAATCTGCCTGCAAAATTTCCGTCATAAACTGTGCAATAAAGATAGAGAGGCAGGTGGAAGTTAAGTTTTTTAGATTCAATTTTTCATTATCACATTAAACATAGGGAAATTTTCTTTACCTGAGCTAATAATGTATAAAATGCAAGAGTGTTGGACTAGGAGACATGATCTGAAATGAGAGAACATCTAATTTCCCTGAGAAGATGTGCTGGGTTTGTGCTGTACTTTCACAAAGACTCATATTAGCCCTTATGTACTTCTGCACAAGGTGCCTTGCTATGGTGTCTGCCACAAATGTAAAGTAAGTGAAATCACAGGTGAGACTGAATTTCTTGTGTATCTGATTTGGTGTTTTCTTTCTCTTTACACTTCTCCGGTGTAATGCTTATGTATCTTTAGAATCTCATCTTAGATTTTCCTTCCTTGGGATTGTCTTGATTTTGTAAACTATGCAGAATAGTCTCTCTGAAATGCTGAAATAATCTGTCCTGGTTTTCAGAATGTGTTATAAAGCTCAGATGTCTTTTCACCAAAATCTTTTATTTAAAAACCCAGAATAAAAAATCCATTCCCCCCCCCCCCCCCCCTCCATTTCTCTCAGTAGACACTGGTTGAGTAATCTTTCCACTTTTTACAGTGCTACCTGTTGTGTGTTGTAGTGAATTAATGTTTGCTTTAGTTAGATGCATCCATGTACCATTTTAATGACACATTAAATGAGGACATTGAATTCTCTGAGACTGCTCATGGGAATAATTGCTCAAAGGCTCATTGTCTGACCCTGAATTAATGAATTACAGTTATGTATTAGTAGAACCAGAGAAGTGAAAACAAGAACATTCCTACATCTCTCATTAAAATAATTACAGTTTCTGAAGCTGTAATTCTGGATTATCTGTTTTTTATTGTGTTTGGACCCAAATTTATAGTTTCATAAAACTGGTATGGAGTGGTAACTTAAGAATTGCTTAAAGCAGGGAATTCTCTGGCCCTGTTTCTATTTCTCTTTGCAGTACCCTGATGGCAGAAACCTACTTTTTAAAATAATTTTTTAGAGCTTTTTAGAGTTAGAGTGTAAGACTGGGTCATCCCTATATTCAAGAGGTCTTGATTCTTCTGAAACTATTTGAAAACTAAATTATAACTTTGTTCAGAAAACATAGGTGAAATAAAATCATAACTATTCTTAAGAACTATCATTTGTTGACAGCTGTTTGTTCATCGTGAAGGTAAAATTTTATAAAAAACCTCTTGAAGATAACACCAATTTAAAGTCATTTTTCATCATTGTAATAATTTAATTTTATGAAACTTTTATTAACATACAATACCATATTTATCTATATTATAAGAAATTAATTTTTTTCTCCAAGTATTGTGAGCAATAGGTTTATTCCTGACCTTATAGGAATCATTAAAGAAATGAAACAAAAAATATATGAGTGTGGTTTAGAAGTGAACTAATGCCGTGAATGTCAGATATGGTGACAAGTATTTGAAAAGTAAATACTTTTCATTTTTGTCAGAATTTCATTTGTATTCAAAATCCTTACAGCCCATTCAATATTCTGTAGTGAATTTAAAGTTTATTGTCTTTCAAATGTTCAGAACATAGTAAATTTAGATGTTTAGGTTAATGTAAAATGTATATTACACCATCATTGAAAGTTCAGGGCAGGTAGTAAAAAGCTGCGCTCTACATTGCTTTTAGTATCTGAAAAAGAGAAATTTAAGAAACATGCTTTAACAAGGCAGATGTGGAGAGCATTGTTCACAGGAAAGAGAGACAGGAAAGAGCAGAGTTAAAAATAGGATCTCTGCTTTTCAGGGTGTGACTTGAGAAAGCAGAATGGAGATCTGTATGAAAACAGTTGGCATTTTACCAGTACTTTCATTCAGAAATAACTGTTGCAGCCCAGAAAATCACTGTACAACTGGAATAATGTTCTCTGGACATGCAGTCCACTAAAATGTACATCAAAAGCCTTAGGAAATTGACAGGCAAGGAATGAGAATGAAGTGAGAGGATATTAATTCTTTGCAAGGGAACAGGCTTCTCTTGCACAATACTGGGTGGGACCAGCCAGACAAACAATTTAATTTTGTGAACATTTTCAAGGATTTTGCCTTTTTTTCTGGTGAACAAGAAAATGTAAACTTTCAGTAGTAGTCTCGAAGAAACCTGGGGAGAGAAGCTCTGTAACAGTTATATGGCTGGTGATGAGATCTAAGAAGTAGTTGCACAGCAGTGTTTTGGGCAGAGCACTACCATGGAACTGAACTTCAAGAAATCACCAGCAGAGGCCCAGCTGCTGATACGTTGAACCAGTTGGGCTCAATGTTGATGGAGTAGCCAATATTGAATGACTAAACAAAAAGGAGAAGTTGCTTTCAGATTGCTTGGGAGAAAATTGAAAGCTTCTCTATGGAAAATATTTCCATTGATTTTTTTTTAATATGCCCAGTACTAAATAGAGCCAAGAAAAAGTGTTTCTGTGTTGATGTAAGAAGAAATTCTTTACTTTGATGGTGGTGAGACACTGAAACAGGTTGCCCAGAGAAGCTGGATGCCCCAAACCTGGCAGTGTTCAAGGCCAGGCTGGATAAGGCCTTGAGCAACCTGGTCTAGTGGGGGCTGTCCTTGCCCATGGCAGGGAGGGTTGGGACTAGGTGATCTTGAAGATCCATACCAACCCCTTAGCAGTGTATGATTTATTTGTATTATGTTTTCCATAATGATCCTCTTGAATGGGCTTGCCAGCAGGAATGTTTCCTGAAAGCAATGGAAATAAGATACTGTTATTATAAATGGATAAATTAACCATAAGTGTGATCTGAAGAATTGTTCTCACTCAGAAAGCAGAATAGCCTTGGTAGACCAAGACAAAGGTGGAGCATATATCAGTTGAAACAAATTATTAAAAAACCCCCACAAAACAAAAAGCCCTCTCCAAAATATTTCCCAAAAGTGATTCTTTCCTTTAAAGGAGATAAATACTTAGAGATTTGAAACAGCATTAGTTCCTTCAACAGTTCCATCTCTAACTGCATACTGAAATCATTATGGTGACATTGGTGCTTTGAAGTTTGCATCACCTCAGAGATTTAGAGCGGCCAAAACAATGAATCTTTGGTTGGGAACTTTGTCTATTTGTGAAGCTAACAAAATTTCTTCAGTCCTCATTTGCATCTGACTTGATGTATATGGTATTTATACGCTGGGAAAAGAAGAACTAAATCCCTAACAGAGAAGGGAAGCAAAAGGACATGGGCATGTTGGAAGGCAGGGGTTGTGCTGCAGGGCCAGCTGGGCAGGTGAAGGGTGGCAGAGAGGGGAGCACAGTGCTGAGCGAAGGCAATGCCTTGCAATGGGTCAACTCTTGAGGTATCTTGTGAGGCTTCACTGGTTCACTTTCATGACTTCATTTCATATACTCATAGTTCACCTTTTCACTAAGATTGGGAGCTACTGTCTGCTTCCAGTCTGCTTGGGAGTTAAGTAAGTGGGATTGGTTCACTTCTGTCAGTTTTGCAGGAAAACTCGTGGAGAAAACCCTCAGTTGCTCTGTGGCTTGCTTGTATTTGGTTTGCTCCTTTGGCACTTGAAAAAAAAATCTTGTGTTGTACAGGCATGGAGTAGAAGTCAGATCAGGACAGGACAGATGTTTTCCTTCTTTAAGTTTTATAATTCTATTAACTACAGCAGGTATAAAGTCCCGATAAGATCTGTTAACTCTACTGCTGATTTTATGGAGACACTATTTATTGGTAAAAATGTAGCTCACTCTGTCTGCAAATCTCACTGCGATTCCAAGGTCTTTGAGTTCACAGTTTCTCATCATGACATTAATAATTTGTATTTGTATTAATTATTTGTCAAATACTGATGGTTACCATCTGGATGGATTACAAAAATTGCTGTCTGTTCCATTCTCAGAAATCATACAGAAAGAAGAAATTCAAGTAGGTATGCTCCAAAGCATTTTATTCAATAATTGCTGTGATTATTCAATCATGAAGGAAACCTGGCTTTCCATTAGAGGTGCATATAGTATTGCTGATCTAGGCAGCCCCCTGCTGCATAATCTTGAGTATATTTTATTTAGTGAATACTGATGTAATTTGGCAACGTTTATAAGTTGATAAAATCTGCTAAAGTTCAAAACCATTTTAGAGAAAAGGCCAGAGTAAACATTAACAACCTCATTTGCTTAGGTTGGGTAACTTGAAAAGGCTGCATAACATCAACGAAAATGCTTTCTCAGTCACATTCTACAGTAGATTAGTCTTAAAGTCCAAGGAAGCATCAAAGTTCACCTACATATATAAACTCTCTAGCACTCTCTGGCATCATTTCCAAGTTTAACGAAAAAGAAAAATGAAGGAGAAGGAACAGTCGGTAGCTATTGAGGAAATAATAGACTCCTCAAAAATAAAACTGGTGAGCAAATATTTTGTTTGTCTTTCTTCAATACTATAAGCATGCTAATTAGGAAATTGTGTCTTTCAGTTGCTTCAGTTCCAAAAAACTAACAGTGAAAAGCACAAATGGAGAACTCCTTAGGCCTGTTTCCTGCAGCTGGAGATGTCTTTTGATTTGAATGTCATGCGAATGTCAGATAAAAGTTTTCTTTTGGTATTTCACACAATTTAGTAGTTTGAGGCTGAAATGGATAGTGTACAGCTCTTGTCTGCTCTAAGAACTTCAAATATATTGGGTATGAATGTTTGCAATTTACCTCATGCTGTAGAAAAGGTATTCATAGCACAGACCATACAGTTCTTTGGGTCAGGAGGAGAACTGTGGTCCACATTTACATTGCTGCAACACTGAAAAGCTGTGCAAAATGCCCAAAGAGACCATCTCTCTCTCTAATACTCTAACAGACAAGTGTCTACTAATCCTTCTCTATTTTTGGGGGTAGAACTCTCTGGCTAAAGGGAGCCAAAAGATTTAAACTTCATGCAACTGTAGTAAATTTTTCCATTAGTCTGAAATGAAGGAAAAATTCCTTTTGAACTCTTTGGTTTTCTCTTTTTAAAAGGTAAATATATAGAAATGAATGTATTATTCTAAAATATACAGTTGTTTGTATGCAACTAGCTCTTATAAACATGGTCTTTATCTCAAACCTTAACACTTATCAAACAGATGTAAGAGAAAAAGATAGTTAAAACAAGTTTCTAATTCTCCTAATATTCACTCCTTACTAATTCTAAGCCCCTTGTGCAGCAGGATCTGCAAGTAAATTCTGGCTGTTTGGGGCCACCAAGTAGTCATATCCCAAAGCGTCGTCTGTATGTCTTGGGCTGTTGTCTGTATACAGCAATGCAAGACTTGAAGTTCTTTGGCAGACAACAGGTAATAAAGAAGGCTACATTAAGCTCATTGGGGTCTGCAATGTGTAGGTTATGATCACTTTTGGAAATAAACTTTATGAATTTCTGTCAACAGCATTAACATAGGTTGAATAAAAGACTTGTGAACTCAGAGGCAGCAACAGTGGTCATTTTGTTCTCCAGGCACAGTCAAGCTGTTTACTGCAACATAAAGCTAACCTGTAGAAAACACAGAGATTGTTTGACGTGCATTTTGAGAAGTAAACTTCTGAAAAATACAACAGATTTTCTTAGCACTTTCTTCTCCATCAGCCAAGGCCTTTTGTGACATTTAATATATGTGTACGGTAGTTTATGAAGTAGTTGACTATTATATTTACACTCAAAATAAGCATTTGTGAATCAATATCTGAAATCAACCACTACAGAAAGGAGTTTCAATCAAAATGAATTCTGCATGACACATCCATGTGACCACACTAGATCACAGAAATCAGTAACTATTTAGATGACAGGTAAACTCTAAGAGGATATAATATGAAGCCTATCATATAAATACCAGTAAAGGGATATTAACAAATATATATTAGCAAATGCCTCACATTCTAATCCTGGAAAAAAAAACAGACTGGTTTTTCACTTCTTCCTCAGCCTCAATTTTGCATTTTTCTTGCATTTTTGTGCTGATGTTTGGTCATTTTTCATAGAGAGAGTTTTAATATTTTGGTATATGCATTTATATATATAGTATCCACCAAAACTGAAGTTGAATGGTGCATTATCTGGTGTTATTGATGAAATAATCTTAATAAAACATCTAACAGATCTGTCATTTAATTGTCATCTTTGAGTTTCAGAACCTGGGGGTTAGTGGGCAGTACTCCCATGACATTTGATTTCCAGCTGGAAGCTGGATGATGACATAATTAGAGCATCACTTCACTTCTGGACTGTGTCTGTTGTGTTAATTTTGTAACCAGAAAAGCCAAGAATAGCTAAAAAACATACAATTAAGAGATAATAATTGAAAGAGCAGATATCTCTTGCAAAGGGTTGATTCTCCAGAAAATTCCTTTGCTTGGTCATATTTGATCAGACATTTATCTAGACAATGGACTTCTATGTATATGATCAGGGCAGGAATGTACTGTGACTGAGAATATGAACAGAGTTCATTTTTCTGTGATGAATAATGAACCAGCTTGATGATCATTATTTGAAGATAAAAAATGAACCATTTTTCATGCATAATATATAATATGTAATGTAATATATCTGAACATCAAGTCCCTGGTTGAGAAGTGTGTAATTATGAACCATGTTAAAGATAAATATAGAAGAAGATACAATTTGTTCAAATGAAAACAAGACTGAAGAGACTAGCATTTTCTGCTGTTCTCTTTAGGTAACAAAAAGGGAAACTAGAACATCTGAATATTAGTTGTTACTGAAGGCCATATATTCTCAAATAAAAATATTTTGTATTGCAATTACAAAGGGACCTAAAACATTTAGCAGTGAATGGGTTCTTCTTGTTCTAGATTTTAAAACCAGTATAGGACACTTTATGTTTGCAATTGGGAGTGTAAACACATCTTTACAAATAAAAAGGGTAATGCAATTTATGTTCAACTTTCTTCAAGCAGCACAGTAATTGAAAAAGAAAGCCAGGGACTGAACTCTAGTCTTCTGAGCACAGGACTAGTATTGACTCACAAGATTAAACATGCTGTCTGCAATACCTTTGAAAAGATGAAAAGTCACAATTTACCAAAACATAAACTGAAGATACAAGAATTACCCTATTTTTATCTTTGTCAAAACTTGGAAACACCCACTATACCATATATTGCTATTTAGAAAATGGATTTTCAATGACTGGATTAACATACATTTATTGATCAACTCACCATGTGGTCAAATTCATTGCCTGTTTTTATGTCAATCCATGAACTTGAAAGATTGAAAAAAAGTTTTGTTTACCTGTAATGTATGAATAGTAATGGCATGACAAGCAATTAACTGTGTTTTTATGTTTTTTACCCCAGTAAAACAAATACTGGGCAAACTTTTACTTGATATGTAAAATGAACTGTGGACACTGTTACGAGTTTAGATCTTTACGGTTGGGATCATATATGGGATAAGAATACAAAAATTTTACAAGATACCTACTTGTATTTATTTATATTTTTAATTAAAATGAAGAAGAAAGAATGACATTGAAATAGATGGGTGCTAACTTTTTTTTTTTTTTTTTTTTTTTTGGGGCTAAGGAGAAGCAGCTCCATTTTACAAAACTGTTCTTGGAAATAGTGCTGTCAATTAAGCTCATGAAAACATGATTTAAGTGAGATATATTTAGGAGTGGGAAATGATAAAGTATTGCACTAATCATTTAGATGCAGTCTGAGCAAGTGCTAATTTTTACCAAGCATGAAAAGAAATTTTATGTTGCAGATACAGTACTCAGCCTTTCAGGTTAGGCAGCTACACAGTCTCTTCTTTGGACAAGTAAAGCAGCATGCATTGTGATTCCCTGTTACCTGAGTTTGCCGAGGCTGCAGGGGCACTACAGGCAATCTGACCATGTGTAACAGGGTCAAGGATCCTCAGAATGGTCTGTACTGCACCCCAGCTGCATGCCATGTGGCTGCATGTCACAGTTCTGTGACTGCAGGACACATAGGCACTTAGGCATAGTTGGTCGGTTGCATGTCTGCAGTTATTAGGCCTGGAAAAGAAGGGAGCAAGGGACATTTCTGCTAGCAGGACTGTTCCTGCAATACGCTTCCTTCTTGCCTTTTTTCATGGGCACTTCTGGCCTGGGCAGAACAAGGACCTCTGGCAGAGGCAGTCTGGTCCTGACCTCTGTATTTTTTGAGCACATCTTGACCATACACTTGGACTTTTGAATGGGATTGTGAGCAAGTAAGTCCCTGGGAGAAACTGTAGCTGGAAGTAAACTTCCACTAATAGGACAGTCCATCCTGCTGTTTATTTGCAGGTTCCTCAAAGGAAAGGAGACTAGATGATGAACTGTTTTGACCTGTCAGGTCAGTCCAGATACCTTTGGTGAAAAGCTCTTGCCATCCCAGGATTTAGTAATTTTTGACAGCTAGAACATATGTGGTGTCTGCTCTTTAAAAATATACACCCTCCATCATCCTTGATTAGTGGCATCCTTTGGATGTATGGATAGCTGTTTCCTACTGGAGTTAGTCTTTCTAGCTAGTCCTGCATATCCAAGGTTTGTTTATTGCAACCTTCTTTGCATATTAGTAAGATTCAGTACAGATTATCTAGAAAGTAACTGAACAGAATTGCTTTCAGGTTAAGGAGCAAGCTAAAGAGAAGATAAGGATTTATTTCTTTTAAATAAAGGGTTATTAATGAAGTGCACCAATAATCAATCCTCAGCCTCAGTTTATTTAATATTTTCATTAGTCATCTTGGTACAAAAAATACATTTATACTGATGAAATTTACTGAGGTAGCAAAAGTAGAAAGTATTGCCAATACAAAGGAGGATAAGGATATCATAGAGGAAGAATTATATAAGAATATAAGACTGTGATGACAGAATAGTCTAAATGGAAGGAATGTAATAGTACTGAGTGCAAGGTCATTCATTTAAATACTAATAACAGGAATGTCTGCAGTAAGCTGAGAGCTCATTAACTGGAGATGACAGAAAAAGATCTGGTTGCATTAGTTGCCCAGAGGATAACTGTAAGCCATCAAGATGATGGGATTGCAAAAAGGAGATAAATATGATCTTAGTATCCATCATGAGACAGATTTCCAGGAAAGACAAAGAAATATCCACTGTGGCACTCACTGGGCACAAAACTTCTAGAATACTGTAGACAAAGGTTTCCACCATTCAGAAAAACTAATTCAAAGCAAAAAAGGTAGAGAGAGGCTTGTTAGAACATATAATATCATGTCTGTTTTAAGTAGTATGACCTGTTCAATTTAGCAAAGCAAAGTCACTCGCAGTAGTCACATGGGGATGTTGAACAATGAACTCTATACATTAAAGAAACACAAAACCAAAACAAAATTTGCCTAGGAATGGGAATAAAAGGAAAGCTTTTCAACAGTAGTTTGCAATCATTCAACTTTTGTAATATATTCCAAATAAAAATATTTGAGATGTGAAACTTAATGGATATTAGATGGAGCATTATTGGCTTATGAAATAGATTATGTGATAATGCATTAAATGAAGCCAATATCTAGGAAATGCTTTCTAGTTCAGACTGGACATTACCACATTCAATAGAATTTTTAAAATAGGAAAATTCTAGCTGACAGTAATCATGTTGGGCTGATGTTTTCTAGCTGTGCAACACTGATTGTGATAGAGCCACGGTCCTTACAGAGTGGAATGTTACTGCAAAGGTTAGCCAAAATGGAAAAATACTTCATCAATCTGTGATCATGCAAGTGGAAATTGTTGCAACATAGAGCTCTAGGGACTACAAGTGAACAGGCACAGACAACCTGTATCCATATATTTTATCATCACATGAAGAATCTTTCTCTTGGAAGATGTGGAAATGCTATTGGCTTAACTTTTCCTTGAAATTACATGATGTTTACCAACAGTTATCATGCTAGGGGATTTGGAATACCACATTATTTCCCTTAGCAAGGTGATATCTTTCATATCTTAGTAATATCTTCAAAAAAATCCAAAACCAAGCAACCCCAAAACTTGGTATTAGAGACTGAAAATTATGATCACAGCTGTCCATTGCTAGTTATCCATACTGATAATGAACCTTTAGTATTTGTTACGCATTCCTGCCTGCATAGCAGTTCAGACCCAAGTATTGAATGTAACAACCTTCCCTTGATGAGACCTTCATAGTACTTGCCTTGAACACTGTCAGCAAGCACAAGGTCACAGGCTCTTGTGAGGTGTGCTCACTCAGGTAGTCCAGCTGAAGTTTGCTTTTATAATTGGTCTAAGCTTCAAAGTTGAGCATCTTTCAGGACTGAGCCCCATGAATGGAAATTCTCATGTTCCAGTCTTTGCACACAGGAATTGAAGATCCCATGACACTTTACACAAAAGGAAGAATGTTAACCCCAGTGTCCTTGCCAAATGCTAACTTTGTTAATTACAGTCTGCTTTCTTTAATTCAACTTGCAGTTTTAATTAGATATGGTATTATTCTCTTCCTGTACCACATTGTCACTGGTTATTCCCACTTAACTATTTGCTGTGCTAAATGCAGTTTATCTTTTGTCTAAAACTGGCTGTATTTTAAAAGTAGGAAAGATGGCTTATTATATTCTGCTATTTTTAATATTTGTGTTCTCATCCCTTACAAACCACTTGCATCTAAATTCTCAGATAGATATACATAAATATATGTATCATGAATTCAAAGTTTGGAAATTATGTGACTTATCAGGACTTCTCAGAACAACACAGGTGTGAATCAATACAGCTCATGACATCTGCAGGATAATTTCCTGGGACTTATGAATTTTCATACCCAAATGTCTGTTTCCACATCTCTAAACTGAAAGCAAGAACACGTTTTTGACACAGTGAAATCAACTGGAATTACAAAGTGCTTTGGGATTCATCAGTTTTGACAGTGCTATCAAATTAATTGTAAGATCATCACTGTACACATATAATATAATTGTGCTGTTGCAAATGATTTGTATTTGTAGTAAGATTGTGTTGGATTTTTGTGAGATTATGTGTATATATATGTACATATATAACCTTGTAATGTAAGACTGGAAGCTGTTTGAAGCCTCAGTACTGCAAAAACTTTCCCTACCTAAATGACACTGTAAGATATAAATTGCATTATGGTGTATAAGTTTTAGTGCACATGCAAACAACTAGGTGTATTTTGACCCACAATTTCTATAATACATTGTGCTATATATTTTGATTTTATAATTTAAAGAGTAGTTATTACAGAAGTCTACATTTCTAAAAGATCTTCCTGCTCTGTCAGACAAAAATAGTATCTTTCCTCATGTTGTATCAAAATTGACCAATTTCTACTATAAAATTGTTTTCAGTAACATTAGCAAGGAAATTCTTCAGGATTTTCCATGCTTGATATAAATGCAGACCGAATTCAGGTAGAGAGTTTCAACAAAATACTTGGATAATTTTTTTTACTGTATTTTAATATAATCAGAATTTCTGACAATCAGAAATGTGAATATTTTTAACGGAAGTTTTTTGTGATTTTTAAAATAAGAGTTTATGTGGAAATTTTCACATTAGGAGCGCAGTGAGTTTTCATTGGAAGGTACACATGGAAACCCTGCAATAGTCACCCCAGACTTTCTTTAGAGAGTCAAGAAGGAACAGAGGTTATTGAGTTCATTCTAAATGTCCAAGACAGGTCAGATTAACCATCCCCTATTTCTTCTTCTGATCCCGAATCCTGACACTGAGAGTTATTCATTGCACGCTAATTCATAGTTTATTTTTCTTGCTGTGAATGAAGACAGTGTATCAAAGGGAGATCACCAGTGGCCCTATCCACAAAGCCACTTACCCATCATAGTGCCCACTACAATATACTTGATTTCTACTAAATTCACAGAAGAAAGAGGTGGCTGATAGTGCAATTGGCACCAAGTTTCTATAACCTTTCCTGTCACCTAGGTCAGCACGACAGGCCTGTGGTACCTCTATCATCCTTCTGGCCTTTCTTGTAGGTGGGTGTCACATTTACTGATCTATAGCCAACTGATACTTCTTCAATTAATGAGGGCAGCTGGTAAATGATTGAAGGTGGCTCAGAGAGTTCTTCTGCCAGCTCCCTCAAGGCCCTTGGGTGCATCTCATCTGGCCTTGTAAATCTGTTTGTGTCTAAGTGGTATAACCGTCTCCCTTGGTTTATTTGGTCTTCATTCTGCTCTCTGTCTTCCAGCTCCAGTGGCTGAGTACCCAAAGAACAAGGGGTATTACTGTTAAAGACTGAGGCAAAAAAAGTCATTAAGTACCTCAGCCTTTTCCTCATCCTTTGTCACTGTGTTTCCTCCCACATCCAAGAAAACATGGACATTCTCCTTACTCCTCCTTTTGTTGTGGATGTATTTATAGAAACACTTCTCATTGTTTTTTACAGCAGTGACCAGATTAAGTTCTGGTTGGGTTTTGCTCCTTCTAATTTTCCCCCTGCATAACCTCATAACATCCTTGCTGTCCTCCGAAGTCACCTGCCCTTTCTTCCAAAGGATACGCTGTCCTTTTTTCCGAGTTCCAGCCAAAGCTCTCTGTTCAGCGAGGGCAGTCTTCCCCACTGGCTTATCTTTTGGCACATGGATATGGCCTGCTCCTGTACCTTTAACATTTCCTTCCTCCTGGACTCCTTTCCACTTCAGGACCACCTCCAAAGGAACTCTCTCAACAAGTCTCCTACACAGGCCAAAGTCTGCCCTCTGGAAGTCAAAGTCCAGTTCTGCTGATCCCTCTCCTCGCTTTTCCAAGAATCAAAAACTCTATCATTTAATGACCACTGTGCCCAAGACAGCCTCCGGCTGTCACATCATCCACCAGTCCCTCTCTGTTCACCTCCTGGACTGTTTCCTCTTGGCTGTTGTATTCCCAGCTGACATTTGGTAAGTTGAAGGCCCCCATGAGAACAAGGGCCAGCAATCACAAGACTTCTCTCAGCTGCTTATAGAATATTTCTGTTGCCTCTTCATCCTGGTTGGTTGGTCTATAACAGTCCCACTAGGATATGTGCCTTGTTGGCCTTCTTCCTGATTCTTAACCATAAACACTCAAGCCTGTGATCACCATTATTCAGTTCTAGACAATAGAAGGGTGCCCCACTGCCTCTCCTTTCTTGACTTCCCCTTCTGGAGTAACCCTTATGTGAATCATTGTAATTAGTGAGATGATAGGATTCAAGTCATCAGTACCTGAATTACTTGGGTTTAGGCTTCATTTTCATCATCTCCACATAGAGAGATGATTCTGTAATGGCTGATAAAAATTCTGAAACAATGAGGGGGAAAATGCTGGAGAACATCTGCATGAAACAAAGGTGATATGGAACATTAGGGAGAGAGGCCCTGCAAAGAGACCTATACAAATTAGAAGGCTGAACAATCACCAACTGTATGAAATTTAACAAAGACAGGAGTCAGATTCTGCACCTGAGAGAGGGCAACCCCGGGATGCATGTACAGGTGGGAAATGAGAGGCTGGAGAGCAGCAATGCAGAAAGGGACGTGGGGATCCTGGTGGATGGCAAGTTGAATATGTGTCAGCAGTGCCCTGGCAGCCAGGAGGGCCAACTGTGTCCTGGGGGGCATCAGGCAAAACATCACCATCTGGTCGAGGGAGGGGATTGTCCCCCTCTGCCCTGCACTTGGGTGTCCTCACTTGGGTGTTTTGTATAGTTTTGGGAAGATATTAAGCTCTTAGTGAGTGTCCAAAGGAGTGCTCAAGAGATGGTGAAGGGCCTTGAGGGGAAGCCATATGAGGTGCAGCTGAGATCACTTGGTCTGTTCAGCCTGGAGAAGAGAAGACCGAGGGGGGACCTCACTGCAGTTACAACTTCCACATGAGGGGAAGTGGAGGGGCAGGCACTGATCCTTTGTCTCTGGTGACCAGTGACAGGACCAGGGAGGGAATGGCAAGAAGCTGTCTCAGAGAAGGTTTAGATTGAATTTTAGGAAATGGTTCCTCATCCAGAGGGTGGTGGGTGGTTTGATGCTGGAACAGACTCCTTAGGGAAGTGGTCACAGCACCAAGCCTGACAAGCATTTGGACAATACTCTTCGGCACATGGTGTGATCCTTGGAGTTGTCTTGTGCAGAGCCAGGAGTTGGACTTTGATGATCCTTGTGTGTCCCTTCCAAATCAGGATATACTATGATTCTATGATATTTCATGCCTTTTACTGCTTAAGGAAAGCATTAGTGTAGTCAGATACAGACCATGGACACACTTGATTGAAGCCAGTGCCCCGGTGGTTCTGCTAATGAAAGGAGGTATATGAACTGTTATCACTCCAGACAATGGCAACATGCAATTCCCTTGATCAAATTCAGCTGAAATGTCTACCTGTGGTTTTAAGTTGAATTTACTCATGTTCTTTTGAACCCTCGCGCAACTCTGAACTTTCAGGTGTGTTGGTATTATTTTTTCATTACCAGCTAAGTTAGCCATTGATGACCTTTTCTCTTGGATTTGGACATTGCCATTTAAACTCACACCTTTGTGAATAGACTGTAGACATTTAACTATCTTTCAATGATAAATTGGAATTCATGTTTGAAAATTAGAAAAGTGAAATATGTAAAATATGATAGATATTCATTTCTTATTTGTTAGATTATTTATTAGATTATATTAGTTTTAGTGGTTACTATTTCCTAACATTTCACAAAACCAGTAGCTTAAATCATGTAACAGCCTTATTCAAAGTCCACTGGAATGAGTGCAGGAGTCACAATGACTCTCAATTTTTTATGTCAGTCTGCTTTCATATAATTTCAATGAGCCAAATTCATTTACATGAATGTAGTAAGTAATTAAATATGTGTCTAAAGCTAATATGAATTCACTCTTGTTATGTAGTTATCCTATCACTAGAACAAAGGAAATGCAAAGGTAAAGCTGCAGTGAATTCTCTAATACTTGTCAGTTTACCCCTCTGGAATGAAACAAAGGTGCTTAATGTGTGAATACTCTTAGCATTCAAATCCTACATATTAAACATTACTTGTTCTTGAGTAATTCTCATCTGAATTCCAAACATTCTCTTAAAAAGTATTTTCATTTAGAGATCAAATATGTAAGCAGATTTTCAAAACTGACTTGGTGTTGTGATTTTTAATGGTATTCAAGAATTATCAGTTTTCTTAAGTAATAAACATCTACTTAAAAGTGAGCATGCTATTTATATGCATTCAAAACCAATTCTGATTGCTTTATTTAATTGTATTAAATAGAACTGGGAGAATTTAACTCACACTACGATCTCAGATGATCTAGTAAAGTTATTAGTTAATTTAATAAAATAATTATTTAAAATTAAGACATTAAAAATTTCAGATTTGATATAAAAATATAGGAAGCACTGCCATGGAATAATTTCACACTGAGCAAGTAATTGTCTCCATTCAAAGTAACTTGTGGTGAAGCTCACAGTTTCTGCAAGAAAAGAAATTACCAGAATCTAAAATAAACTGTTTCCCAGTATGCCTATGGTTGGTGTGTCAGTGACCTGCCTGGAAAATTCCAGAGTGTTACAGGATCCATGGGTGCAGGGTATATTTGTAAAAACATGTTTTCTTGTCTATGAAAAACTATTTCCTTTACTAACTCCTAATTTCCTTTCATGCTTTTCTGTATCAATTCAGTAGTTTTACCCACATTTTTTCACCCACTTCTTTCATGCACTTTTTAATCCTTTTTTTTTTTTTTCCTGTTATCTTGGCCAGATGGACCCAAACTCAATTTCTGAGTCCTTGTGTGTTGTCCACAAAAGAAAGCAAATATGTCATCACAAATTTTATATGCATGATAAAATAATAATAATAATAAAAAAATGTTTTGCTCTTACAGCCTTAGAAATCAATAAGAATGCAAATCTTTTTGTGATTCTGGCCTTGGACTTTTCCATTCAGTTGTTTTCACATGAACACACAGAAATGTATAAGATAATGATCAATGCTGAGAGCTTGATTATAAGGTTGTAGAAACTAAGCAAAGCCTGAACTGGATTTTACTAAAATTTGCAGTTATTTAATACATGTAAAATTATTCCAGTAAACGTAATATTTGTGTAACTATCTGAAATCCATAGAAACATATTTTAGCCTTAATTCTCTTTGAGTCCATTGTATGAGTTTGTTAAATAATGTTATATTAAAATTTTGAAGGTAATAAGAATACTGGAATACATGGTCATATATGTTATGCACGTTAAGACCATTAGATTATCTGGTCTATCCTGACAACAGCACAGACCCTTTCCTTAAAGTATGTTCTTTGATTTCTGTCTATTCTAATTTTAGCTATTACATATAACTAGGTCCCTGAATCTTTATACCGCTAAACCAAGCCCATTATGAAGTATCAATTCCGAGTTTAGTGATGTGGTTAAAAAATCACCAAGCAGTATGTCAAAATCAGCAAGGTTATTTTAACTTTCAACATAATTCATCTTTGAAGTGCTTTCATGGTAATTCTGGTTTTAGAGAGTATAGTATAGAAGCACTTGAAAAACAGAGGCCAGGGCTCATACCTTGCCGTCACTCTGCATCTGAAACCCACCCATGGCACCTAGAAAGGTGCTTGGGGAACAGTGGCTGTCTGTGACCCTTTGCTTTTAGTTTGCTTAACACTACGGAATGATAAACTTTCCCTTTAAACATATATACAGAGCTCCTTCTAAGGAACACCAGACTCATATCCAAAGATGTTTGTTCCTTGCATTTATGTTGGATTTTTTTCAATCTTTTGTCTTTAATTTATTTTAATATTATTATTTTTTTTTTTTATTCTTCTTTTCTTCCTTACCCCTCAAGCTATCTAGCAGCATTTTGGATATATATAACAGTGACCAGGGAATGGCACCAGCTAATATGAGTCTCACAAATGCTTCTTGCCCAGCTAATCTACCTGTAAAAAGGGAACTCACAGGTAAAAGAACTCTGAGATTTTAGTATTTTATAATTGCGAAAGTGATGGTTTGTCTCTTAAAAGCTGAATAAATCTTATCCATGAAAAAAATATCCATAATTAAATTCCTGAGAATTTTGCACTTTGTAGTTTCTTTTAAGGGGAAGAACAAAGAGCAAGGAGAAATGTCCTCTTTCTGTACTCCTTTGTAGCAGCTCAGAAACCCTATTTTCACTGTGTTTTTTATGAATATCATGCTTTTAATAAACCTTAATATTTTAGAAAACACGGTATATTCTTCCACATGTTGGCTCCTGACCAACAGTATAAATAAATTATAATCCATTAAATTTGTTCCACGGTAGAATAAATGGTTCTTTTAAAACTTTACAATAAGTCTATTCAAGGTAAATCTACATTAGTGGATTAAGAACTTTAAAAGTTACATTCAATTAATCCAAAGAATGCTAAAAATCATGTACATTTTATTAGTGTCACTCAGAGGAAACAGTGAGTTTGTTCAATATCTTACAAATCTGATTAACTCTTGCATTATGGGATATAGAAAATCCATATTCACATTAATGTATTGTAAGTTTTATCCTGATGTAAAATACAGCAAATTGGAGAAAAATATCTCTCCATGGTATTTCTATGTTCTTAAATAAATAAAAAAAAGTACAATAAAAAGATCTTAAGCAACCTGCCAGACTTGCACAAAATTTAATACTGGTAAAATGCAGATCTCCCTATGATCTGGTTTAATAATAAAAATAACAATGTAGTAAAAGGACTGGAACTCTGGTCTTTGTGACAAGAGGCCATTTTGGAAAGGTGAAAGAACTACTGAAATTTCATCTTAAGGACTATTTTAATAAATGTTACTTTCTGTCAGAAGCAGATACAAGAGCAATGGCAAAGGAGAGACAAAAAAAGGATAACCACAATCTCAGTAAGTATATATCAATCTTCCATCTCATTAATTGGAACTTATGGAGAATGCAAAAATATTATACATTAGCTACCACATCTCTGCTCTTCTTCTAGATCAGCATCTTACCAGGCTAATCAAAATGAACTCAGATTCCAAACACAGCCAGCCACAGAACTTTCTTTCTTGAAATTAATTTCTGTCTTTCTTTGCATATGGTAATTAATTTATTTCCATATCATCTCCTGTTTTTATCCTACAGTTTGTTTTTTGTCCTACAGTTGTACACTTTACTTGATGTTGTCTCTAAGAATTACAGTGCAAAACAGACAAGAAAGGAGGGAGATGACGAGAAAAACAACAGTGAAAATCCCATCTTCACACCTTATTTACTGAAGCATCCAAGAAAGAGGCTGTATCTCTTGATGGGTCATGGGGAGGGGAAAAAAAAAGAAAATGGATATCAGACAACCTCTAAATGGTTGTCTAGCACTTAAAGTTACAGAAGTTGTATGTCACAAAAGGAGGTCGGGTCAGGGCTGGGTGAGACTCACAGTGTTCTGACTTTGCTCTGATACACAAGCCCTGTAACCTCTGGAATCTGAGATACACTTTTGTTTCCTTTATGGAGAGCAGTGCCTCCAGGTACAGATGTTAGGCATTGTGTTTTTAGAGGAATAGTCTTCTTAGAATATAGTGAAATTTATAGTTGAGTGTCTAAATGTTAGATTTATGAAAATAAAAACCATTCTAGTTTATACAGAATAGAAAAAAAAATCAATTTCATTACTGAGAGAAGATTGCCTATAAAATTAGGCAATTTTTCCCTGTAAAGAATGATTTGAAACAAAAAGCCTGAAGGATTCTTTTTGGAAAGTGTTGAATAAAGCAGTTACATTTTCCAGTTCTGTCCACTTTTTCCAACAGAAATAATATAGCAGTTGGATTCAAGGATCCTTATGAATCACTTCGAACTTGAGATATTCTATGATTCTATGAATTTAAACCCAAATTGGTAATAACTTAATAGCCACTATTTATATCTTTATTATCTTATTTATATCTTGGTTCCCAGGCTATTCCAGTAATCTTAGAGGGATTTACTTGCATGAAATTACATACCTGAAAGTACACATCCACTGACATAATGTGCTGGCAGCCACTGTGGACAACTTTCTGCTACTTAAAATTTCCAGAAGGCATCTGTATGTCTGTCTGGAATTGTTTTGTGGACTACAGACAGATCATGTAGATTTTTAGAACTGTTGCTAGCTCATAATCTCTGAAATGCCAGTGCATCTGCTGTCTGTCTTTTTTGGGCAGGAATGGGGAGATTTTGCTGGGCTAGGAAAGGTGCTGGGTAGGAGTTGTCTGGAACTACAAGGGGTCATGCATACATTAGGGATGCAGGGTCTTACCGTTGCCTCCGTTGCTTATTTTGGCTCTGAGATCATCCTTCCCAATCACAGAAGAAATGTCTGAGAACTTTCCCTCACCACTGGCAGCTCAGCTGAAGGCAGTATGCATTGATGACAACATTGCAGACAGGCAGCATCTATTTTGGTCTGACTCCAAGTGTACACTTCAGAGCTCAAAGTCTCTCTGGAGATAGCTCTATCATCTGATGGCTTGGACATGGTAATGCATTGCATATAAAGGCTTTATTAATGTCACTTACCCTTTTATGAGGACCAGGTTTCTTAGATATGGTCTGAAAAACCAGTTTGTGAAACCTGATCAGAACTATACCGACATTAAATTTTCAGGTTGAGTTATGGTCCACATTTTGCAGAAATGTTCTTGTACATTCTCATACCAAGGAGAAGGAAAGGAACTAAAAGAAATTTCCTATTGAAAAGTTATATCCTCAATGAAACCATGAAAAGGGATTTAGATTTAAGAAATGGAACCACTTCACATAACAAGGGTTTAAACCATTAACCATTAATAAATGGTTTTGGTTTTTTTTCTTCCAAGCAAAGAATATTTTGTCATCATCCTGTTCATGTATTTTGAAAAATCATTTTCTGGTTCAGCTTAGGTGTAATTTTAGTACTTGAAATATTATTGATAACTCAGGATATCACTGGACTTGTAACAGACATATATCAGGAAAACTCTATTGAAGCATGTTTCGAAGCTTCAAAATTTTCCCCCAGCTCATGAGAAAACCATCAGAATTTTCTTTTTAGGAAAAAATAAAGAATAGAAATAAAAAGAATTCTGTAAGTGCCCACTTGTAAAGATAATTTTTTCTTTGTCTTGTTTTATAGACAATGTTTAGTTGACTACTTTTTGATGAGTATCTTGCAGAGCTTTTCCACACTGTAAATATTAATTAAACAACAGCTATTATGCCATAGGACTGTACAGCTAAAGCACATTCTTTAACTCTCTTTGCCCTGCCATTATTTTGCCAACATAACTGATATAAATATTTCAGTTGCTGCGTGCTATGTGCTCTCCTATGAGATCCAGCACACTCATGCCAATGGGATGCAAGGGTTTGCTTAGCAGTACACTCAAGAGTATTGTAAACCTGTCTCCTGCATGTGTGAATCATGACTACAAAACCTGAGATGCTTTAATTTTTGAGTGAAATTCCTATTTCTGGAGAGATCAAGACAAGCTTACACATCAGACCAAGGTAGAACACTTCATCAGAAAAAATAATAACACTCAAGGAATTCCCAGAGCTGGAATCAGCTAAGAAAATAACTGACTGCTGCATAAACCTGTCTCACACAGTCAGGAAGAATACACTTTTATGTACTGGAAGAAGTAAAGGTCTAAAAGTGATCTATGTTCATATGACTATGAGAAGACTTAAGTCAGCCTTGAAAGACCCACCAGAATACCCTTGGCTGAACACTTATAATTTAGCTCTACTGGACTTTTTGTATTTATATTCAAAATTAGGACATTAAATTTCAAGTGAACATCTCCATACATGGAGTATGTACCTGTTCTGCCCATGTTCTAGGCTGGCCAGGACTGGTCTGACAAAATGCAGGGGCATTAGTATATTGAGCCCAAGATAAGGTCTTTTGAGATGCAAAGGATAAGAGAAACAGCTCACTGTGATGTTAGTGATGGACCAAAGCTGAATCCTGCTCATTCAGTGAGATTTAGATTGAGTTAAAGTACAAAGAGGAGGGAGTAGACAAAAGTGTCAGTTCACACCAGTAGAACATCAGTAGAGACTGCTGGACCCTGACAGCCAGTAGTACTCCAACAGAACTGTATTCTCACTGAATATACTTTCTGTGTCACCATTACATACAAGTAATCACCCAAAGTGATGACATGTCCTTTGGACTTATATGTTAGAAAATGTTAAGTTTCTGAAGGGTCCCATACTCCAATCTGGATACCAGTACAATGCTGATAAAGTGAACTGAGAGCACAGAGAAGGGAAACTAATTTTTAGAGGCTTCTCTTCTAAACTACAAAATAAACCGAGTTATCCTACATAGCTTGTCTTAGGAGAAGCATAAATTTAAATTCATAAAGTATACTTTTATTATTTAAACCATGTTTTTATTAATTTTCTGTGTGCTTTAAAAGTTATTGTAAACATGCTTGTGCTGTCCATAACCAAAGGAAACAGATGTGCTGGGGATGAAGTGTTTCTAGGGCACAATCCTTCTCTGTTTCTGTTAGGGGACATGGTTGCAGTTATGTCCTCTTTGTGGTTTGAAATGCTGATAACTGTAAATAAGAGACAGTGAAGCTGTTACCTGTGATGTCTCACATGAGTTCTGCCAAACTATGAATTGCTGGATGAGTTGTCTTGTGTCCCTGTTGAAGTCACCAGCAAAACTCTGCCAAGACAAAATCTCTGTTCTGTATGAGCATGCTGGAGAAAGGCTACATAAACATCAGGAAAAAGAAGTGTTAGCTCACATTTAGACAATATGTGACTATTTCATTCTCTAGAAGTCTAGTGGTAAATGGAAGAAAAAAAACTATAGGTAAGGTAAGATACCGATGGTACTAATAATGATATTTGTTCTAAGAGTAAGTCAGAGACAGGTAGGAGCTCACGTTGGGGCTACTATTTGAGGAAGACATCTTCTGTGCATTGACTGACTTGTCCATAATTAAAGTGTTTTGTGTTGAATTTCTCCAAGAATATTTCACTATAAAAATAGTAACTATTTTTTTTACAGTTGAGAGAAGAAGAAGGTATAATATTAATTACCGAATCAAGGAGCTTGGCACACTCATCCCCAAGTCTAATGATCCGTGAGTTCAACAGTCTTTCCTATAATAATGTTTATAGTTTAAATACAGGAAAAAAAAGACAGTTGTATATACTGGCTATAGGATTGAGTAATGGGATACAAAATCTTACATGCCAGGTCATTGGCTCAGATCAGGCTGTTAAAGTAACAAATCTTTGAAAGATTTTTGGTGCCTGTAGGAAAACCTTATGTGAATGGATAACAAAATGAAAGCAATTCCAGAGTGTTTAAAAGAGAAACAAGCAAACAAACAAAACCCAAATAAAACCAAAAATAAGGGGGAAAAAACTAAAAACAAGAAAGGTAAGTCCATCTCTCTGCCCCTGGGGACAGTTGTGTGGTAACTCTGGAGAAGGGAGTGATGCTTTCAGCCCTTGCCATGGCCCTCTAGTGGGATAACAAAAAATTCACGTTGTCACTGTCTGCCCTTTCACTAAGGAAAAAAAATCGGTATAAGAGTCTGTAGACTGAGCATTTTTCAAAAGTCCTCCACTCAGTGGAGGGAAAATACCAGTCTAAAAATGCAAGGATAAAAGTAATAATTGATATAATTGCTATAATAATATAATTTTATACTAATGCATGTACTTACAGTAACACAAAATGCATATTGCTTGAACTATATCTGCATTCCCTTAAAGCTTATATTTGCCATCAGTATGAAAAGGGCTGCCTTGCAGGAAAGCGTACTGCAGGATTAGCAATAACAATTCTGTGTGATATTTAATGCTGACCTTTAGCCTTAACTTCTCGTGTCACTCAGGGAAGACTTAAGACCATGCATTAGCATGATTGTGACTTGCATAAAATTGATTCTACAAATTTTGTCTTTATCATTTGCATGTCAATACAGACGTGCATGATACTTCAAATGAAAACATCTATTGATATTTCAGCTTTTTTTTCCTCAGGACTAAAAAACTTTTGATTATATTAAGGGTTTCTGCAACAATATAAAGCTGTGTAAGACTTACATAAGTGCAAGATCGTCTTCACTAGGAGTGAAATCGCCAGTGAGAAAATTAACATACTGCATCCATTTGAGAGAATTCAACAATTCAGCTCCTTCTATAGCATCCACTCAGGATTAGATAAATGGGCATGTTTTTTTATTAATATAGAATTAGGTGTTACAGCTGAGTTAAAATAATAATAGCTTTAAGTACCTAAGTAAAGTTTGGGCCATGTGATCTGTTGCAAGCAGAGAATGGTAGAAGTGTTTTAATTTTGCTGATGCATCTTTCAGTATTCAGTACCATTTGGGCAAATAATTGAAAGATTTCTCTGAAAAACAGTGGATGGCACTGTTGGTTTGCAGCTATAAAGCAATAATAGAAGCTAGTTACACTACAATTATAAATGAGCATGAGGTACAAATTTCAGTTGTGATTTTTGATTGCCTACAGAGGTGTTTCAGCTACATGTTTTCATCTGGATTTTGGTTTAGTTTGTGAACTTAATCAAAATATTGATACCAAGAGCAATCACTTAATGTGTTTTTAAAATTAAATATCTGGTCCTGAAGTTTTGCTCCAGTAAGTGGATGGTGGTATAGATCCTGAAGTCATTGCCTTATCTTGTTTTAGTCTGCAAACCTGTGACTGAGTTCAACAGTCTGACAGGCTCAGTGTGGTTTATGTTTACAAAAAACTAAGGTAAACTTAAGTATCTCAAATCCTGAAGACTGCTGTCTTCCAAAGAATACAGAAAAGACAGTACTCCTTTTGAAAGTAAGCCTATTTAAAAGCTTTCAAGCTGGTGTTAAGAAAAAAAAAAAGGCATCAAAAAGTGCAGGGCTTTTGAAAAACTAGATTGCCACATAACTGCTGTAGCTTAATGTCAGGATAAATTAATCTAAAGAAGTGCAAACACTTTTTGTCTTTGTATTTTTAGGTGGAAATATATTTTGACCATGTTGTTTTGTTGGCTGAGCAGATGAAAGTCATTATTATTTCCTTTTGGTATGGTCCTGTGTTGCCAAATGATAACTCAGTGTCCTTATCCTCTCTTTTAGTTCTGGCTTTTTCCTTCATAGCACCAATCTGCCACCTCTTCTTCAAAAGAGATTTATCATGTCTTCCAATACCTTATCTGTAACATTTTATCACATATAGTATTTTCACCTCTTATATCGATTTTAGAAGATTCTTCTTATAGTGGAAACTTAGCTGTGAAAGGAGAAGCCTTACTGATGCTTAGACTAATGACAGTGAAGAAAATCAGCCTTTGCATTGAAGAGTGAATACTACTAGAACTAAGCCATTGTGGTTAGCATGCCTGTCCCAGTTGGCTTGCTTCAGGAAGATTACATTCAGACTCAGGAACAGAAAAGGACATTCTTTTATGCCATTTGGAAACCTTTTATGATTTATATTTCTTAGAAGTGTTGTGTGGGGGTTTTATTTCGCTTTGTTTTGTTAGTTGTATAGTGAACTTGTTTAGCTCCTGCAGAGCTTCCACAGGGACTTTCTTTTGCCTGGCTTAAACCCCTATTCTTTTCACTTTTTTTTTTTTTTTTTTTTTAATTTAATGATAAAAAGTGTGGATTACATTCCTTAAATGAATGGGTGTTTTAAGTTCACTTCATTAGCATTAGAAAATGGAGATGACTATAAGTTACAAAGAACTTTGACTCTTTTGTTTAATATTCAGTGCTTAGATATCGAAGTGCTAGATTATTCAGAAATGCAAATCAGTTATACAAACAAATTCAAAAATAGTTTTAAAAATGCCAGAAATAGTCATATTTTCCTGAAAAACTCATAAAATACTCCTTTAGTTATACCCACCTTTCCATTTGTGTTCAGCCTTTCGGAATCAACCTTTTAGGAGGTTAACAGAACTTCACACTGTGATGGAATCTGGAAATGCCTACACAAGAACAGTTTTATGGTAGCCAGACTTGAATTGTCAGAAAGCCAAAGAAGAAAAAGCCCCCTTCCTTCAAGAATTCTATTCATTTGACAGAACTGGGATGTTAAGAGAACCACTGAGGATTTGGGCAGAAGCAGTGGTTTGCTCTCACCCTCTGCTCTCTGCATCTGCCTGAGCCTGACCTTCTTTCTGCTCTCTGTGTGCTCCAGCAGCCAGCACAGCCACGTTTCTTGTAAAGGAATAGCTTGTGTATGCTCACGCTATAATGAAGTGGAAACTTGCTGCCTCTTTCAGAATATGCTTTGCAATTGTGCAAGTCATCAAAACAAGTACAAAGTCCTTCAAAGTATTTCTTTGAGTAAGCATAGTTTACAGTTAATTTCTCAGAAACAGGGAAATAAATGGTCTGCAAACAGTTTCAACTTCGCAAATGTGTTTGTTAATAACTGTCCTGTGTCTGGCACACCCGGTGACTATCACACTCTCCCAAATGCTGTTTTTGTTAATTAGTTCTAATCTTAGATGACCAGATGCTCTTGTACTTCCTATAGGAGTTCAATTTATGTAAACTAGTGAAGCTCCTTTGACTTAACAAAGTTAAATTAATGGAAATGAGCTGAAGATCAGTCTCTTGTCTATGTTTCCTTTCTCCAAAAAGGGAAAATCTTCTAGGTGAGAGTTACATGTCTTGTTCTGGGCATTTGAGTTTTCTAGAGAGATTCAGATTTCAAGATAGAAGGAGCCAGGGGTCAGAGAAATAAAAAGGGTTTTTTTACTTATTTTTAGCTTTTCCATTCAAATCTTCTGAAGTGCGGTAGACCTCTGTTAATTAAACTCAATATCACGTGTAGCCTGCTAAAAATTTCCAGTTACTGCACCACATGCATGCACAGAGACTGAAATTAAATCCTCCTTTCCAGAAGCCATTGCTGATGACCAGAGCTACAAAATTTTTTACTGCTCTAAAATAATGTGGTTCACACATAGAATTTCCCATGTGCTTCAGTATTTACAGGATGAAGCATTACATGCATTCAGTAAAAATGAAGACTAAGAAAAACAAAAGCAAAGCAAAACAAAACAACAATAAATAAAACCCCCACACAACCCCCCAAAAAAACCCCAACATACTCCCCCCAAAACTAACCAAAAACCCAAATAACAAAACAATCCCAAGAAAGGAATTAATAGACAGTCAAAGGGTAAAGTGAAGAATAGAATTCATGCCAGCTCCAAAGATCAGTAGATCTATGTCTAACTTTGTAGATTCAAAACAGTTAAGAATGCAAGTATTTTGTCTGTTTTTATAAAGTAGTTCCCAATTAAATGAGTAACAACTGCCAGTGAGTCCTCAGATTTTAAAAGTTCTCAAATGGGTTTGAAGGCCTTTTCATTTCAATTTTTATGTCTGCTATATATAAGCACAATGTACAAATCTCTAAAAGGAGAATTTCCTAGTGGCTCTGTAATTTTCCAGATAGCTTTCTTTATTTGCACCCAATTCAGAATTCATTGCTTTCAGAGAAATAACAGAAACCCAATAACTAATCAGAGAATTTCTGATTTCTTCTTTTGCACTTCTTGTGCTTTGACCTAATACATTTTAAAATGCTGAGCTGTTTTTATTTCCCACATAGATGAATCTGCTTGCCTGACTGCTAGATGCATTGTAGACTATTTCTATCCAGGAACTTCACCTGTACTATTGCTTCATTTGCCTTCATCATCACTAGATATATTGCTACTCTTCCAGCCCTGCACATCTGCATAGAGCCTCTGTTTCTCCATAGCACTCTCGAGGCACTGTTGTGTGGTGCTCTGGGCTGGAATGGATGAAGAATGTCTGCAACGCAGACTCAGCACAGGCACCTTCAATATTTTCTTTAGATCTTGGTATAGAGAGACACAAAGAGAAATACATGTTCACTTCTAAGGTCAGCAGCTGATCCTTTGCCATGTTGCCTTCAGACATTGGAAGATTTGACTTCAATACTCCTCATTTAATAAGACACCAACCTATATATATATATATATATGTATATATATATATATATATATGTATATATATATATATATATATAAGAAGAGGTCCAGAAGATATGTGGGGTACATGCGTGTGCACAGACACACACAAGTTTAATAACAGTCTCTTAAATGATAATAATAACTACTGCATTTTTATCCTAGATCCCCATGATAGTTTTGCCTCTCAGATCTGTAAATATTACCACAAGAGATATCTATCCATACATACTTCATGTAGAAGCTGACCAGATCCATCTGTCTGGCAGTTTGAATCCAGGAATTGTTCTTTCAGTGAAAATTTACTTCAACCTATGACAAAAAATATAATTCCCGCAGAAATAAAAACTCAAACTATCAAAGAATTATGAACTAAAAGTAAGAATATGGCAGTTTGGTTGGATGCTCCTCACCCCTGCCCCCTCCAAGCACGTGGTGACCAGGGTTCCCCTAGGTGTAGCAGGGAGACCACACACCGGTGAGGCAGGCAGCAAAGAGGATTTTATTCTCAGGGTCACAGGTATTTATAGGGTTCTCAGGGGGAAGTGATGTCACATCCTGAGGGACAGTATTGGAGGGGTTGACAGGCCAGGGGCCAGGGGCAGGGAGGCAGGGTGGCCAAACTGGTTTGACCAGTCCTTGCATACTAATGAGGGTGTTACCCATTGCTTTGTTAACAGACAATACAATGGCAGAACAGACAAGCTTCATTTTACAAAGGGATAAAACCTGTGATTTTTCTCTATCTCCTGAGGTTTATGTTTTCACCTCAGATATTGTACATCTTACAGCAACATAAGAAATATCACAAAAGTTGTCAATTATGTGTAACACAAATGAATTTAATCACAAAAATATTCCAAATACAGTCATGAATACATGGCCTATTCATTTGTAAATCAACAAAATCAACCAAATAAATTTTTGTCTGAATTTGATTTTGAATTCATAAAATTTTTATAGCTGACATGAAATTGTTTGTGAAAACAATGTATTAATATTTTTCTCATGCTGATCCATTCCTTTAATTATTTTCATTTTGCCAGCTGTGAATTTGTTTCGAATTTCATAGTGCTGTATCTTTAGGTTCAGATCATCAGTCCAAAATTGGCTTAGTTTTGTCTATTACTTGCCAGAAACCAAACCCACTTACCCAGGCAGATTGTGTTTCTCCAGAGTATATACTATAGGCATTTTTATTCTTCTAGTGTTTTTCAAAGTTGCCATGAGTTGGTGATGACAGTCAAAGATTTGTCCAGAACATATGCATTACGCATGTTAAAAACTTCCTTAACCTTTACAGCCTGAACCTAGGTAAACTATATGGGAGAAGAAAGTCCTCTCCTAGGAGGGAGCCCATGGGATGCTGACAAGGAAACGTTTTGTCCTCCCACCTGGGCAAGAAATTCAGGGAGAGGAAGAAGAGGGCAGAGGAAGTGCCAAGAGGTGATTCAGCTGCCATGAGGGAGACGTTCTCTTCTTGGCTCCCGGTCCCATCTCTGCTCTAGTTTTTTTGACCAGGGAATGTCTAAATAAGAATACACACACACTTCAGTGAAAAGCCTCTGATATTTTGGCTTTGCAGACAGCAAAGGGTCTGAGACAATAATTACTATCTCTCTGACCTCCTCACCTTCTAATCCCAAAAGCTGTGCATTCCTGATATGCATATCACGGAGATGAGGGGAGTTCCCATATGCTGGAGACCCACAGTTTCTGTGCTCCCCAGAGACAACAGGAGTGAACTTGAGCACTCTTGGATCAAAAAAAGGTTTCTCCCAAATCTCTAGCAAATTGCCTGAATTCTACAATGTGGCTAAACACTGTGATGTTTTATCACAAATAATTTTGTGTATTCTTGTGAGTGCCTTAAAGCTATCGGCTCCATAAATTTTTTTCCCTATTGAAGTGGACCAGGAATGACTGGGTGGTCTGGGTCCCTAAATCCTGTACTTGCCTGACTTTTGCCCTATATATGCAATAGAAAAACAACTGCATTGGCACAAGGCTGTAAGGATACTTAACCATGGGGTAAGGGTGCAAGGTTCCTTAAGCTCTTACTCTGAGTTGCTGAAGGTGAAGCATAGACACATCTGCAATAATTTTATTCACCATAGGTGAACACAAGAGTAGGGACAAGTCTCATTAACTGAAACAACCAAGGACAATAGAAGAAAACACCAAAACATGAGGCAATTAGAGAATGTCCAAAGGAGGGCGCAAGAGATGGTGAAGGGGATGGAGGGGGAGCCTTATGAGGAGCGACTGAGGTCACTTGGTTTGTTCAGCCTGGAGAAGAGGACACTGAGGGGAGACCTCATGGAAGTTTACAAGGGAAAGCACAGGGACAGATTCCAATCTCTTCACTCTGGTGACCAGTGGCAGGACTCAAGGAAACAGCATGAAGTTGTGTCAGGGGAGGTTTAGGTTGGATATGAGGAAAAAGTTTTTCACCCAGAGGGTGGCTGGGCACTGAACAGGCTCCCCAGGGAAGTGGTCACAGCACTAAGCCTGACAGAGTTCAAGAAGCATTTGGACAACACTCTCAGGCACATGGTGTGATTCTTGGCATGTCCTGCTCAGGGCCAGGGGTTGGACTCCATGATCGCAATAGATCCTTTCCAACTCAGCATATTCTGTGACTCTATAAGTCTAGGAATATGGGAAAGGGATGATAAACTGGAGTATAATTTTTATTTCTCTTTGACTCTATAAATGGCAGTGTGTAAATATAGGCATTAAAAAAATACTTGCCCCTCCCAGCGTCAGATTCTTAGTAGCATAAATAGCATTTCCTTCTTAGGGTTGTGTTACAGGACCAGAACCTTGGCCAACGTTCTGCTCAGCCTAAGCAGTCTTGCAGTGAAGTGGATAGTTTGGATAAACCCTTATATCTGTGTATTTAATGCAGCAGACCCATCCCGTGTCATAAAATACTGAAATGTTTTAGAAATTAAGCATTTTCAACAAATTTCATTCCTGTTCCAATGCCTCCAAGATTTTACTTAAAGGAATATATGAAACATTGATAAATAGGTACATCAAAATCCTTGAACAGATGCATTTGAACAAATATTTTGTTGCTAACAAGGCTGCTTGTAAGCTGGAAGTTAAACCATGATTTCCTAAATGATGCACCGGCTTAACATAATTTTTTTTCAAGGCTTTTATTTTGAGTTTGGGTTCTGCATGTAGCTGTGTAATTTAACTAGGATTTTATATTGTTTCAAGATTTTTGAACATGATTTTTGTCATTCCCTAGTCATTATGGTTACTAAAGTGTGATTTTTCTGGTCTGTCATCAATGAGGAGTGGCATTCAGCACAGATCATTTTTTTTCTCTACAAGCATAAAAGCAACCTCATTAGTAAGTCAGGTAAAAGGAGTAGTATATTCAAAATGATCTTTAAAAATTTAGGCTTAAGTATATTTCCTAGTTCATTAATGCAGAAATACTGCACATAGATTTTAATCTTAGAGTTAATAATAAAAGCAATTTTCACTAAAAATATAAAAACTGTAATGGTAGAATCATGATATTGCATTTAGCTCTCCCACAAAAAGTCACTTTATTACTTTCTTTTGACACTTATTTTCATTCTGGGATTAATTTTACTATATAAGGGCTTCTTAACTATTCTATTAAAATTTCCATTCAGAAGCAATAATATCTAAGAGTGAATAATAGTCATGTAAATCATTATTTCATATTAATGTAAAAGATTTTGTAAGTTCTTATGAATTCTGCTGACATGCACAATTGTGAAAAGGTTATCTCTACATTCTGCAGTGATATGCGCTGGAACAAAGGGACTATTTTAAAAGCATCAGTGGAGTACATCAAGTGGCTACAAAAAGAACAACAGAGAGCCAGAGAATTAGAACACAGGCAGAAGAAATTAGAGCATGCTAATAGAAGACTCCTACTCCGAATTCAGGTTTGTATAAGAGTGTTGCCATGAACTACAAAGCTTTCTCAGTACTTATCCTTCATCAGATTTTATTAATCTATGTAATTTTCCCCCAAATGACATTTAGTAAAAATGAATTGGCTTTCCCTATTTATTTCTGTGTATATTGGGGAGGGAGTGTTTTTTTAGGTTTTTAGTAAATTTCTTTGATAATTATACCTTACATAAAGGAATTTATGAAAAGTTAATAAAGTATTTGCACAAACAGTATGTATTATTAATGTTATGTATGTGTTAGAGCAAGAGAAAGACAAAAAAGATAAGGAGAAAAGTATATCCTTGCAGTCAGAAATCAACACTGGACAGAAAATTCCTTCAGTATTTTGATTTTCCCTTTGTAACTATTTCACACATTAAACATCCTTGGTTATAGTGTGTCATGTTCTATCTACTTTTGACATGAAGAGATATAGAAAGAATGTGGCCCTTTATGGCTCGAAAAGCAAATTTCTAATAAAGACACATATATGAAAATGGGATGGAGGGATGGATAGATTAGATAGATAGATAGATAGATAGATAGATAGATAGATAGATAGATAGATAAACAGACAGACAAAAAATTGATCATCTTACATATGTTGATTTACTCATATATCTGTATATCATAAGCATCATCAAGTGAAGACTTCTGTTTCTCTGGATCGTGATGGATAACAAGTATCAAGTTGCAACATTTTTCTGCCACCTTCTCTGGATTCAGTATGCAATGGGTTTAGAGGGGCTGTCCTACCTCTTTTGTTCTTGTAGGATAGTTGCTTAAAGACAGAAGAGGAGATAAAAAAGCTTGAGTGTCAAACTTTCATATATTAACAATTTAATATTTTATAATTTAATCTTACAACTGGACAAAAGGTATAATTAATTTGCATGCATGATTCCTAAGCTTGCTGCAATAGTTCTAAAGAGACTGTTTTGTCTTTTGTTGTCTAATTGTTTTTGTTTGAAATGTTAGGAACTGGAGATCCAGGCACGTGCACATGGCCTTCCAGTCATGTCTTCACTCAGTGCTGTCGATTTAGCTGCACACGTCATCAAACAGTCTTATCCAGAGGAGAACTCTGTAGACTACTCTCAACAAATGCCTTTGGTACATGGACAAAACTCTGATGTTTGCGATGGATCTACAGCCTTTTCTGATCCACTTTCACACTTCACCGATTTGTCCTTCAGCGCAGCTTTAAAAGAAGAACAACGGCTAGAGGAAATTTTATTGGATGACACAGTGTCCCCATTTGGAACAGATCCACTCTTGTCCTCTACGTCCCCAGCTGCATCAAAAGAGAGCAGCAGGAGAAGCAGCTTTAGCACAGATGATGGAGATGATTTATAAAAACAGAAAAGGTCTCATACTTCTCTAAACCACTTGCTAAAAGACTGAGTTGAACATAAGCACGTTGTGTGTTCTTTAAATAATTACAAGGAGAGACACTGTGAAGATGAGTTTCTACATGACAAAGGTTTAAATCAGCTCTTACTTCACAGGAAAATGAGAGGGACATGAACTCATATCACTTTGCCCCAAATTCACTCTCTGTTCACAGTTGACATTTGCACAAATTTTTCTTCACTTGGAATACGCCTACTATCATTCCATGACTCTTTGCAATACTATGAAAGTGGTTACCACAAAAGAAATACCTGTCTTACAAAAGTCTTTTCGAACTCTTTTCAATCTGCTTACACTTTTCTCTGCTACAAATATGAGTTTTAGTAATTTGCTAATTTCTTTATTTTATGTAACTAAAAATTCTATGAAATGTGAAGCAACAGAAAACTGTTTAAGCTGGAAATGGTAGAGATGTTACAGATTTTAAAATCTGAAAAAACAGATGGTAATGCTTTCAGACAAGTAAAGTAAGCATGAAGTTTAAACTGTGTAGGTTTCTCTTTAAAAGGAGAAAACCCATTAAGCTTTCCATGGAATGCCATTAGGGTTTTTTTAAGTTCATTTGCAGAAAAAGAAACCTCTTTTAATATATATTTTAATGACACATAAGAAAAATGGAAACTAACATAATGACAGAGACTCAAATGAACTTAAAAAAAAATATGGCATTGCAGCAGAAAGACTGTATGGATGTACAAGACAGCACAGACACTCCATGTTACAATTAGCACAATTTAAAACTACCATTAACAGAGCTATGTCAGCTTCTTCTTTCAAGAATATTCAAACTGTGTCCTTTTTTATGTGGAAGAGATCAGAATTTAGAGACACAACCCGGTGCTTTTGGATGATGCTTTCAGTGTCCTTTGGCAGCACAGTGAGATTTTTTGAAAGGGAAACTAGAGGGAAATGACAAGATTCCCATTCCATACACTCGAAACAATGAGAATTTAATCTCAAATTTGGCTTTAGATTCACTACAGAAAAGCTGAAACGGAAGACTTTTCAAACTAAAGGGGATATTTAGAAACATTGATGTGATGCACTGCCTCTCATAACTAGCTTGCTAGGAGGGGACATTCAGAAAACCTGTTCTGATGACTCAGTGAAGACTTGTCAGTTAGAGGGCAGGAAGAAGGCATATCATTCTATATATAGTGGAATTCTGGAGAGTGATGTGTGTTCCTGGAAGACATTGACTGTAGTCATTCTAACTGTAATATTAATACATGGGAAAATAAACTGCCACAGGTTCTTCATAGCTCTTCCTCAACCAAAGCCAAAATACCACATTAGGGAGTTCTCTAATGATACAAAATATATTTCAAAAGTGTGTCTTAATTTTGCTGTCACTGATCCTGCGTCATACCCCAGAAGTGTCACAGTTTTGGAAATAGTAAGAAAAGACTAAAGTGGGCTGCCATTTGTATGAACATTTAAAATGTTTTTAAACATATTATCAAAAACCAGAGCAATTGTTTCTTAATATTCTGTTATAGATACCTGGGTTCTCCTCACACTCCTTGTGAGGTTTGTGTTCCTCCCAAGCCATAGCACATTCCTGACCAACCCATATAGTGTCATGATAGTTTCATGAGTGGAAAATTAGCATCTGGATAATAAATTACATCCAGATGGCTATGAAAGATGATGGAGTGCCCTATCTCACAAGAATATTTATGTTTTTAGGAAACTCAAGGTTTTCTATGAGCTCATCAAACTACTTGGATGTAAGCTGGTCTATATGCGTGAACATCACCATTAGGGAGGCTACCATATCCTCCTACTTAATGGTTAAAAATTATACGAACAAACAAGGTTCTGGTATTTTTTTTTGGTTGGTTTTGGAGGATTTTTTATTTGTTTGTTTGTTTCGTGGTTTGTTTGTTTGGTTTTTGTGGTTTGTTTGTGTTTTTTTTTTTTTTTTTTGGTTTTGTAATATGCAGGAACGGACTGCAAAAGACAGAAAATATCCAAAGATAATTGGATATAGGACTGAAAACCATTTTAATTGGAGTACTTCTATAAATTAGATGAATTAAAAGAGGAATTACCTTGTCATAGTTTTCCCAAAGACTAGTTAATATTGACATTTGAATACAAACATGATGAATTAAAAGTAACGTTTATGTGTATGTTATGTCTAGTGTAGTATGAATATCGTCCATTTCAGCTGATGAAAGGGAGGGATATTTGGTTGATATCAGATGCTATTTGTCCTTGTACTACAGTTTCTACTACATTAGTTTTAAGTACACCAGTGTGGATTGCTCATAATGGAGAAAAAGAAATTAAATATGAATGTATTACATGATTTTCCCATTGAACTTTTGCATGCGAGTTAGACCATACTTCTGAACTATATTGACTTCAAATAACATCCTGAATTTCATCACTTTTATAGGCACTGTTCTAAAAAAAACATTATAGTGCATCCATTAAATTTTTTAAAGTTGATTTTCATTCTTCTGACAATTGCTTCAGTTTAAAGCACCAGAATTTTTCTCTCACTTCTTGCATGAGAAACTTGACACAAGATAGTGAATCCTCTTTTTGCAATATAACATATTTCATCTATCATTTAACATATTCAGGATGTCTTCCTTCATACAAAATCCCCAGTCCCTTGCCCAAAACACTAAATGTATCAATATCTGCAGGTGTTATGGCAGTGGTGTTTTGCTGACATTGCATTCTTTCTAGTAGAAAGTCATTATAATTAGTATTTTAGCTAATGACTATAGCCTGGATTACAGCTTCACCCGTGAAATTAAATGGCAGTACAGGGTGCAAAACTAATCTAGGACATTCTGGGGATTAAAAGGTGCTACTCTACTGAAGGTATTTAGGAGATGTTGTTCTGGCAGCCACATCCCAGACTTTCCGGAGTAAGCATTCCCTCTCTCACCCCAGATTCAGTGATGCTGCTGTAAAGCTGAGAGGACTGCTAGGGCAGACCCGAGTGCATTTCTACCAACTTGCGCAGAGGAAAGGGATTTCATGACCACAGGGACAAATCCTGACATTCTTTGTCAGGCAGAATTTCTTTGCTGTCCATGCAAGTATTAGTGGGCTGAAGCACGGTGCAAGTGAAATACACTTTTTAGCTATTTCCTACAGATATCTGTTTAGTGAAATCTCATGAAAGAGATGCATAATAAGTCAGTGACTCTGGGCCTAGAAAAGAATTTAATGTCTTATAGAGCTTGACCTCCAGCTGGGCAGGGGGTACAAAAACTGGCTATTTTTGTCAAGATGTACTAAATGAGGAGTTCTTGCTTGTTTTCAGTAGCAGCTGTTCAAAGCTGGTGGACATATTCCTACAGAATACACAAAACAGCAGCCTGATAATTACACAAAAGGAAAGGGAGTTGAAATATTAACATCCTGTTTAATTCATGATATGGGTATAGATCTATACTAAGAATAAGAACTAAATTATTTCATTGTGCATAGCATGGATTCTGTGAAAAGCTACAGTAAGTGCAAACAGTTTTAACAAACAGGAACACAGTTGCTTTATATAGTAAAATAACTAAATATAATTCATTCACTTAATCTTAATAAGAACATTGCTACTATAGTACCTTTTGAATTTCATAGGACTGTATATATGAATGGAGGATGTAAAATTATTGTAATTTAAAATTATGTTAAGTCTCTTAGATAAGTAAAGGCTTTACATTACTGTTACGAGACTGTAGAATATTTTTATAATAATTGCTATTTTTCATTGTTAACCATATAGTATCTTGTTTTCTAAGTCATTGTATGCAGCAGAATGTACTTTATTACACACTGTACATGCAATCTTTTTACAATTACATTTTATATATACTGGTATTTTATGTTTATTATATGAACACAATTAAAGGACTGAAATTAAAACACCTCTTTATATGTCCCTTATGAAACTTCATTGTCCAGACCTTCAAAAAATTCTACCACAAGACAATATAGTAACATCCACTAAGACCATCTGAGATACCTAACAGACAAAACACTTCACAACTGCTAAATATTTAGTCCATTATGATACATCATGATCCAGTAGCGTCCCATTAATAAAAATAATTGATACATTCTTTAATATGGTCTCCTGCCATCTGCTTATTCCTGCTGCTAAGGCTTTGATTTATGGAAAGTGTTTTCAGAATGTTGCAAAATTGCTAGCAGGCATGATGATATCAGTTAAATCACTAAGAAGCTCTACAAAAGCCTTTTAATGTACTAGATGTTCCCCAGACAATCCAGGATAAACAGAATATTGTATTTTAAGATGTAAAACATTTTTTAAAGCTGATAATTAGGTAGCATTTTGCACTAAAAGATACTTTAGTGTAATGAAGTAAGTTAGGATTCAGATTTCATTTTGAATTCCTAATATCAAGAGTGCTGCATTCTTTAGAAGATATTTGGTGTTTTTTCTGCATGAAATGATGTAAAGGTTGTTGAGTAGTAATATGCATTTCAACTGCAGTTTTGTAATAATTCATTGTTTCAGGTAAAATAGTGCTCATTATGTGTATATACATCAGATAAACATTCTATTTGTAATGAAGATTTCTGCAGGCTCTTTATTTTGACAAATCATTAAGACACCCCTATCAGTACTAAAAAGAAATATTATTATAAATATTATTTAAAGTTCAGTGATTAGCTATGGAAAGAAGCTTTGCTTTTTTACATATTTATTATGTACATAGGTTTTGACCATAAATGGTACTCAGTTCCGTTGTGAGGGACTGAGAGCCCTCAGTTTGCTTTGTAGAAAGGCAATGCTCAGCCTGTTGCAGACTCAGACGCTTAATGATTAAATAAACAGCATCAGAAAATAAACCCAAAAATTATTTCAGATATTAGAAAAACCCTTTGTGATACACTGCTTGATTAAAAGTAGTGATGTTTGCAATTGACAGACAAACAGATTTAATGCCAGTATCATTTGTGCTGACAACCAATGGGAGATTAGAGAAAAAATGTATGAAGTTGTGGTAATAATCAGATCAAAAGGCTAATTATAAAGGAGACTGCAGTAGTGAAGTATGCTAAAGCTTATTGGTTAAATCACTGGTACCTATCAAGTTAAATATATATCAGTTTCATTAATTGGCAACCACAAGACAAGTGTTCTATATTCAGGATGGTGATGATTTTGATATAATCCACCACATTGTGGTTAAGTATATGATTCATGTAATAAGAAAAAGGTGCCTCCAGGCTATTGTTCCTAGCATGGATTAAAATTTACATATTGCTTCTCCTTATGTCAAAACATCTGGTGCCTGCAAATGCTAACATTTCGTTAAAAAGTTTCACAAGATAGGAAAAGTGGATTGGAAACACTGTATGTGAATCACTCAAGCATTATAATGGAATAAGAGGCTGAGTTATGAACAGGCAGATTGAACAGTAGTCAAAGAGATTCATATGCTTATGAGTTTGATAGACAACACTTTGAATAAGAAGGGGAAATGCCCCAAATCATGAGAAATAAGCAGTGGGGTTTTTTCAAATGTCATTGAGATATGCCATCTCAGCTACTTTCCAAAGCGCATTTCCCCCCGAGATAAGAACCCTGTACCTAAGTAAATGTACTAGAGTACTAAGATTGTGTTTGATACATTAATTTAATTCATGCACTTTTGGATATTGGCATCCCTACCTGCCATGTAGTTTCCTCAGAAAATTCATGACTCTTATTTTTACTTTTCTGTTTTGCAGTGATTTATCAGCACATAGCAGGGTAAATCTCAAAAGATTTCAATGGCCAGTTATCCTAATTATCTTACTTCCTTGGAAAACCTATCAGTCCTTACATTAGCACCTAGACCTAGACTTGAGACCTTTTTCCCTTTGATTTGCAGGTGGGATTTAAGATGTTAATTTTCAATTATTAAAAAATTTCCAAAGTGCTTTCCTATTTTTAAAACATATGCCTTGGATTAGAAATTTATTTTCTCCTCTAGGCCTCTGGAGCTCCAGCATGTAAGATTTGCATGCCCTAAGACACTGCACAATGATGCCTCAGAGATGTACCAGGACCACGTGTCTGTGCAACTCAGATAACAGCGATGGCAGTCATTCTACCTTCAGCCAATGCCACTGCCAGGAAATTCAAATGAAACAAGCCTCTGGCTGTGAGCCCCATCCTGCCATCTCTCCAGGGAGAGACACCCCTTCCCAATCTCAGTTTCCACCTGGATTTCTTCCTCAGAGCTAGAACTGGTCTCCTAATCATTCTGCCTCAAATACAGAGCTGAACCACCTTTCAACCCTGCTGACATCTAATAGGTTCAAAATCTGTAAGTACAAAACTGGTGTTACACAGCCTGGTATTGGCCCATGACAGCAAGCCAGGATTAGGCAACGTGTTTGAGCTCTTCTGCAGACCTCCCAGACTTCTGAACCCAAGGAGATTTCAACAAGAGGGCTGCCAAAGCCTAGCTCAGATCAAGAACTGTCCCTGCTACAAACTCTGAGAGAACATTACTTTTTTAATGGTGGTTAACAGGAGTTTTGTTTGTGGATTATTTTTTTTTAACATATTGTACATAAAAAAACATGTTTATACATTGTATTTACTTGTAATGAACTGGTCTTCAGATACTAAAGATTACTAATTATTTCAGTTTAATATTCAGAATTAGACAAAAATCCATTAGCTAAAGTAGTTTATATACTCTTCCAGGATTAGGTTGAGTTAAAGGAAATGTTTCTTTTTAAAACATAAGAAAACAACCTTAAAAATTCTTTATATAATGCATTTATATCAATTAGTTCATCTGTGACATGGGCACCTTCTGTCATCAGTAAGGAGAGGAACTTCAAGAACAAAAAAATCTTGTATTTCTACGGAACCATTTGAAAAGTAAAGTGAATAAAGAAAGTCATTGCAGAAGTACCATTCCATCGTTTCCACTGGAAAATAATTTCTACTGTAGAACATTTAATATACACAGCTGGCTTGCTATAAAAACAAACTGACACAAAGCAATTTAGTCTTACTGCAAAGTAAAGTAAGCACGGTCAATTGTAACCATGGACCACAGAACTGACTCGTGCAATAAACACCCAAGGGACATTGTCTCCACTTGGGAATTTATACTCCAAATTATACTAAATTTGACTTGCTCTTTTGTAGTAGGCAGGGCATCCTTTGAGCAAGTGAAAGCAAAGCATGGGACCAATGAGGTTAAGGAGCATGGAAAACAACAGAAGCTACAGTCTTAATCCCAAAATGTCACAAATGGGATCTGGTACACTCAAAGGAAGATCTTTGCTCAAGGGCAAATATCACCCTGAAAACCAGGCAGAGGAACTAGGCTGGGCTCTGGCAGAGCCTGTCCCTTCCCAAAGGAAACAAATGAGCTTATTTCAGGGTGTTTGCAGCTTCCAATGGGATAAGTTTTTAGTACCTCACCTCTCCCATCTCTCTCACATTATTCTCTCCCTTTTCAAACTGTGCCAAATTCTGAAGGATAAAACAAAAGTATTTCCCCCTCCATTCCTCACTGCTCTTCCTCCTCCAGAGACTGGTGCAAGTGTGAGAAGCATCAACTCCTCCTGCTTGTCAGGAAAGAGCTGCAGCCTCAGTTGAACCTGGCAGACCAGTCAGTGGTTTAAGAGGTTGGTAGCTGTGAATCAGTGCCAATGCATGTGAGACACTGGATCAGTAACAGCATTATTGGGTCGGAACAAACTTGTGTGTGTGTGTGGGGAAGGACAGCCTTGGAGCTAATATGGAGCAGCTGTCAGTGGAAAGGGCAGCCTGGGAGCCTGTCCACACCACTGCCCCTGGAACTCCTAACCAGTCTCTGACTGGCTGCACCACCCTGCACTCCAGCCTGGAGGCACTGGGCTGTCAGTGGTGGAAATCTTGCCTGGGAGGGGTGGCCACGGTGACCAGAACACATAAATGCAGGCGTACATGGTACTCCATCTTGCCTTTTTTCTCAGCGCCTGCTGTCACCATGTGGAGCCAGATTTCCATGGAACTCTCCCATGTTACCTATTTAATCTAGTTTTCTCTTATTTTCTCTTATTTCCCTCTCCTCTTCTCTCTCTTCTTCTCTTTCTTTACTCCTGTTTCTTCACTTAATCTCTTTTTTCCTTTCTTCTTTTCTTTATCTCTTTCAGGTAACTTGAAACCAGTGGGCTGGATTCTGCGAAGTTGTGTGGGTTGACATGGGCTGGGTTGGTTCTTTGTGGAATACTCTATCTTGGCTGTATGCTATCCTTTCTAAACTTTTGCCAAGATCCTTATTTCTTCCAATATTAAAAGTGTCTCCTGAGAAAAGTGTGTAGCTTCTTCTCTTTAGGCTATCTTAAGGTATATAAGAACCAAATGTTCTGAAAATGTTTGGTGCGTGAACTCTTGGAGTCTTACATATTTTTAAAAAGTCATACTCCCGGTGTTAATCTTGTGGCTTCAGGACTGGAGTCTTACAATGCATTACTGGGACAAATAGTTATGTAATTATTTTAAGGGTCAGAAATTATTTTCTGCGTATCTTGATCCTCAAAGTTACCTAGTGTGGGAATAAAATAAACATATTTAACCTTTAAGCCCTGCCATTTCATGGAGATAACTCAATTTTGATGCTCAGTGAATTGAAATCCAGTAAGAAATAGATGTTTGGTTCCCTTGGGCCCCTGAAATCCCAAACTGGATGGTTGTTGGCTCCAGGCACTCTTAGTGGCGCTAGGAGGTGCACATGGCTTGCTCTTGAGAGCAGACTTTGCATCAAGGGCCTGTTGGCTTACTCATAACTTCAACTTCCTTCTAAATAAGGGTGTTTATGCTTGCACTTACAAACTTATCTTTTTGATAAGTCAGTAAAAATATGGTTATTACTGCAACCATCAGCCTTATGTCCTGTTTGGTCAGTGAAGTAATTGAGAGAATTAAGTACATTTCACACTAAAATACCTGCAAAAAATGTGCCCGTTTGAACTTTCCTCGTCAAAGCTCATTTCCTGAAACAGATGTCTGGAGTCTGACCACAGGCCATGGATTGCTTTGATTTGGGGAACTAAATCCTTAAGTGAATTGAGAAGAAGTGATTGAGGACTATTCATAGACTGTTTCAGTGGGACTGTACCTTACCTATTATTCTTTTTCTCTGTGTTGTTAAAGTGCTTGTGCTAGCCAGTAGCAGCCAGAGAATTTAAAAGTAGAAACAGAGGCAGTGATCTGATTGACAGCCAGATCAGACTTCTGTATCTACTCTGAAATATGGACACAGATTTTGTGTACAGAAATAATTAAGGCACTAAGTGTTCTCTTCAAATTCAATCTGATGGTATTGTGGAGCTAGGATGTTACTCAGAGTGTGGCACAAGAAACTGAAAGCATTGCAGTGGTATCATCCTTTCCAAGACTTACAGACCTGGGTTTCTTTCCTCCTTTTATGAAGCAACTTGACAGTCAAAACAGTCAAAACATGACTTTTCTATTCCATTATTGGAGTATATCTGCTATCAAAAAGGCTGCAGAAGCCACGTTCCTATTTAGTGCAAGGTCCTACATTATCATCTTTGTCTATAAAATACAGGGATCCTTAGATCTGTATTATAAATAATAATACATGTATGTGATGTGTGATTCTAATGGTGTAATTCAGTTACAGGCTTTTACTGCCATTCATAAACTGCTTCAGCAGACTTCTTGTAATTTATGATATCAATAGAGCTCCTTAAATTACATCCTAGAATCTTCCAGGTATCACTCTATGAAAGAAAATGGCTTTGTATCCAATATCACTGTAAGAGGAGTGCTGAAAGGAGAATGAACCAAAAGTCAAGTGTCCTTTATTGAGACCGAATATTGCTCTCATGGTGTGCAATGTGTGAGAACTGAGCACTTGGAAACAACTGCTGTAATCCTCAGTTTAATTGTTTGTTTTGCCATTATGTGAGCTTCCTAATACTAAGTTTAAAATAAGAGTCACAAATAAGGTGAGGCCATCTTTCACTGTGCTGTACTTTTTGGACCCACAGCTTTTATCTCTGAGAATGCAACATTTTGGCGTTGTCCAGTCTGACCGAGTTTCTATGTCTTGCCAGGGACTGTCTACCACACCAGGGCCTGTTGGGGGACAATAGAGCTCCAGGCTGAAAATATTAGTCCTGAAGCCCAAGTTACCCAGAGTAGTGATGGCACCTGTACAAAAGTCAAATATTGTTGGCTGTAGCATGAATCTGCACTGACAGTTTTGAGTATTTCCAGTCTTGACCCATGTACAAGTTGTCTCATCTGCCTTTGTTAGGCAAGGGGATAAATCCCAATGCACCCATTAGAAGGTGGATCACAGCATGGTAGGCTATTGCCTCTGCAGTTTTTTTTCCCTTTATTCGTCTTCCTCCTATAAAACCCTCTAAGGAGGTCAAGAACTGCAGGTAGTGAGGGGACTCTTCAAAACTAAGCAGAGAGAACTGGCCAATTTAGCACTGAGTTATTTTAATTCAGGTGCTTTCTTCCTCTGCAATGTGTAAACCTTCCTTGAGCAGAGGACTCCTGGGGGCAGTGGCTGGAGGGGATCCATCACTGTCTTGGCTCCATCAAAGTCCTTCTGGAGACCGGGAGGTGGCGTGGAGGCACTGAACCTTGCTGGGGGACAGCTCATGCAATTCCCCACCAAATGAATGCTTTTATTCCTGCCTAAGCAATTATATTCTACTGCTAAAAATCATCAGAAAATGAAGTTTTATAGAAGCTGTACTTGCAGAACCAGACAAGCTTCTGATTTCAGAACAGCAAGCACATTCAATTGTTTGCTGTGTTTCAGCAATAAAAGCCATTGTATAAGACATTAAAGCTGGATTCATAAGAAACACTACATGGAGGATAGTGGACAAAATATTTGAAATGCTAATAGGATTTTTAGTAGGCTATTTTTACTACTTACATGTACCTCTGATTTTTCAAAGTATTTAAATGGAGTTTGACCTTGATTGTTATACCTCTGAGGAAAAGTGACTTTAGAGCTGTTCTTTTGCAGAAGGTGCAAAACTCAAGCCTAGCTGGTTTTACATATGGAGGGAAACTTGTAGTTTTCAAGTCTGTTTATCTGCTATTAGGGGAGAATAAACAGATTTATTTTGTCTAAACAACAAAGAAGACATGAAGAAAAGACTTGTTCTGAACATCCCACGTAAGTTTGAAAATACTTGGTCTTGGACTTATCTTTGAGTATTAGATGTACTGACACCTGAAGAGCTAGAAATCCAGGAGGCAAACAAGACACAGCATGTGAAAATTTTTTGCTTTTTAGGTAGTCCACTAATCTTATTTTACGTAACAATTTACATAGGAGAACCTATCAACTCATAGGAATGTTATCTAGACTACTTTTTATTGTGTTTAATTTTATTTTATTCCTTTTTTTTTTTCAGTGCAATTTCATTCTAGTGACAGTGTATAATTTTCATCAACAAAAGAAATTAAATGTATACAGTAGAAAATGGCTCCTGTTTTAAAATGCTCAGACCTGTCAGATGTCCATTAATCTACACATATTCCATGTAGGAAGTAGAATGCAATATGTGTTTTCACATCCTTTGTATTTAGTATTTACCTGTGGGCATGTATAAAAAAATTCTAATAAATCCACAGCTACTTACAATTGACAGAATGGGACTAATGCTGGTAGTTGATCCTAAACTGACACAAACCAGATATTCTCTTAACGTTACTCCAAGGAATTTTAAACTGACTCCGTTAAAGCCAAGGTTATTTGCCTTGGGGATGCCTAATGGAAGGGTTATTATAACACTGTCCACAAATAGGTGTCTTGAGAGAGCCAGGGCCATAATACTTCATTGACAGCTAATAGATTGTGCTATTGCTGTATCATAGTCATCTTTGAGGCCAAAGGTCACACCTCTTCCTTAATATTTAAATAAAGATACTTGACTAGAGCAGAAAACAGCTTATTGCCAGTGATGGCTGCTGCTCAATTTACAAGAACCTTTACAAAGTCATGCTAATTCCTGGCCTCCTTAGAATGCACGATAACCTTTCATAAATCCATCTTTTCCAGATGTCCTTGGAAATGACAGTTATAAAAGTACAAATGATTTGTAATGCAAAATGGGACTGACAGACTTGGAGATTAGTTCTCAATGTACTAAAATGACTAAAGACTATAGCTAACAGAAGACTTAAACTGAATCAATAAGTATCTGCCAAAACAGCTCATGAGCATCTTAAACATGTTCAGTAACAGCTGGAAAATAAGGAATACTCATGATTGTAATATGACAAGTGGTTATTTTCCCTCTCAGGATCTCAGAGCAGAACTTTATTTCTGTGAGTCAATCTGGAAGGCAGATTTTGAATTGCTCATGCTTTGAATTCAGCAGTTTATTTGTCTGTATTTTCTTCTTCATGTACAGGACTGTTCCTGAACCAAACACGGTCATTTATGAGATGAAATCCTGTTTAGACTTACACTCATCCCAGTTCAAATCAATCACAGAGTGTATTTAAACTTAGAAAGTGCTACAGAAAATACATTTGGTTAAAAAAGAAATACTCCTTCCACATTTTAGGAAAATATGCTCTTCAAGATTTTGCAAGTATATATGATGAAGGTTTCTGAGTTTCACTAAAAACACACACTATAATTTGTATTCATGAATAATTTTGTTTTCTGTTACTCCAGGGGATGCTTTATAATTCAAAAAAAAATTCTTGATTTCTAAATATACCTTTAGCAATGAGCTATGAATGCTTACATATTTCCAAAAGTCTATAGAAATTGAAACAAATAAATGTTGTTTACAGGGTTGCCTAGAAATGCAGTCTTCTAGCTAAGGCAAAAAATTACTTTCTAATACTAAAAAACAATGAGAAAAGCCCATCCCCAAGGCAGGTAAAGCATTATGATGATGACAACAGCTCATGGAACCAGTCTGACTTGATATAGGACAGAATCCTGCATTATGCCTTGTATTTATGACCCCTCTCTTCCTTGACTTTCTCTCTTAGCTTCAGCGTATTTAATTCTCAGATCCTTGTCTAAAAGACTTTAACCCTGGGAAGTGTTATTTTTGGAACTTGGGAGCATTAATTGAGTGAATAAAGTGTTAGATGAAATAAATAATAAATGTTATCCAGCATGCTAGGGATGTATGTTATTATGAAAGCAATTTTGTTCATCTTTTCATACTTTTAAAGCTACCTGGGAAAATGATAATATATATATAAGAACCAATCACATAGCTTAATTGGTCAAAAAATGTGTTCCTAGCTTTTGTTCATTTGTGAATGATTTTATAGTCCTTGTTTCTGAAGAGGTATTTGTAATTGTCAAGTTTTATATGGATTTTCAGAACATATTTGAGCCAATTGTCTGTTCACACACATTTTACCTCACCTGTATAGTCTTTTTTTTTATGGCAATGATTGTTTGCCAGGTCATAATAATGTTGTTCCTGCTTCCAGACTGAAATAGTGAAAGTTATTAATCAATCACTTCTTAGTTATGAAAGAACTGCTAATCATATCAATAGTAAGGAATGGCATTAATAAAGAAACCCATTAAAAAAAAATGCTTATCAGCCTCCAATCTATTGTTTGTGAGCCATGATCTTATTTTCCTCCTAGCTCTATTTTGTTTATTTTCATAAAAAATCTGATTTTGTGTTTTGAAGTTCAGACGCCAGCTCTGTGATGTCATTTGTTGTGATAAGTCAAGGAGATAAGGGAATAAAGCCTTGGTGCTCACTGCACCCTTGTGCAGTGTTGACTTTGCCACATCTTTTCCTTTTATGGGATATGTTGATTCAGCTGGGAGGTCTTTCTCAGGTGTCACTATTCATTCATTCTCAATGCATATCCTTTCTCTTCTTTCTCTGGAACCTTCCATCTTGCCTCCCCATACAATTTATTGCAAACCATAGCTAAACCAACATTGCCAAGGGGAGGGGGACATGGATTTTGAGAGAATCTGATGCTCTGCCTGAGGACCACCATGAATTTGGTAGGTGTGTGCATGTTCATGAAAAGAAAGTGTGAGTGTTTGAGTAACCTTGTTTGCAAAAGAGCTACAGCAATGTGAAATGAAGCCACCCTTCAGACACTGGTTGTCATCCTTCTGGTTTCTTAGCAGGACTCTCCAATAGTGAACTCTAGCACAAAGAAGATTAGGTTCACTTGAGTTAAGCTCTGTAGAGGCTGTAGTGAAGGTGAACAGCAACAGCCTCAGAAACAGATCAGCTACCTTGCAAGAAAATGTCTCATTAATATGGTGCAAACATGTGAAGCACATACAGACTAGAGTGACAGAGGTTTGTGAATGCCACAAAACGTTGCCCAGATGTTGAAAGAGAATTTTAGATGCCCAGTAACTCTAACATAAATTCAGAGATTACTGAGATATTCTTCCATATTTACACTGGAATAAATTTGTCTGGTGGCTTTTAATAGTGATAAAAGGGATAAAAATATTTTCTAGGTGTTTTCCATGACTGTTGAAGTAATGATGGTGTTCATGGTTAACCTAATTCCCCCCCAAAATCATACTTCTACACGTATTTCTCTCCTTTGAGGGACATAGGAACAGAGTGTTTTTCTGCATAGTTGTTTAAGAAAAATATACTCAAAAAGTAAGGAAAATAATTCTCTGATATTTTAAGTTTACAAAGTCTTATGTCTTTGTATTATCAGAAAATGAAAAATAAAAAGTGTGAAAAAAATATCACAGTGAGAGAATCCTTTGTTTTGGGATTCCTTGACTCCAGAAAGTAATCTCTGAACTTGCCAGATGTATTTGGAGATTAAAAAAGAAGGGGAGGGAGTATTGGATGGCTACATATGAAATGGTTTTACTCTTTTACTCTGCCAACCTGTTTTAAACCAATAATTCCATTTCAATAAGAAAATTGAAACCATGTGTCTCTTTATAGGAATGATTGTTAAATTACATTTGGTTAACCATTTTCTTCCTACTCGTTCCTCAATTTTTTTAGCTTTTTTGCAAGATTAGCAATGAATCTTTTCATGTTTAAAAGATCAGCACATATTTTATGCACAAAGATCACGGTGCCAAATACATTTCTGCAGTAGACCACCTCCAGCAATACTCTAAATAATATTTAGAGAGGAGTCCACCTACAGGGGAAAAGTAGTCCAGACACCTATCTGATCAGAGATGATGAGGCAAAGATGATGATGTTATTCACTAAAGTAGACTCTGTAGTTCGTCTGCCATCAGCAATATATTCAAGAAACTGATTGATAAGACTTGTTTTCATGCAATAAACATTTGAAGGATGAAGACTGAAAACTGAAGATATACCATACCACATAAATGTGATCAGAACACAAAAACAGGGGGCTGAGAGGAGATAATACAGCATATGAACTGTACCATTAACTTGTCTTTTGTCTTCCAAAAGAAAAGAGAAAACAAGAAGTAAAAAAAATTAAAAACAAAAAAAGTGAATTCAGAAAGAACAAAGTTGAGGTTTTACTTCCTCTTTAATGTCATTGCTAACTTAAACTACTATGTACTTATTCCTTTCCTCAGTGATGTACTATTGTCACCTAGAAAACAAAGCTATATGAACAAGCTTTATGCTATTAAAACTGAATCTATTAAAAAAATAAAATGCTCTCACTGCAAATTCCAAACTGCCAGTTGTCTGGTTCATGGCCTTGCTGAAATACTCACACACAAGTAACAAACAGGTTATCTTGGCAAATTGCTGAGAACTGTTGGCAAAATTCCTGAAAGAACTGTGAATAACCTGTGTAATGAATGGGGTCGAGAAATCTCATCATCTTCATATATCTTAGGAGAGCTTAATTAATTCAAATGAAGAAATTAAAGGTGTATGAAGGGGATTAAAGCAAAAGCTGAAAATAAAAATAGATCTGCAAAATGTTAGATCTCTCCTAGCCTCAAAAGAGATCAATTAAATCTTTACAAGAGGAAAGGCACTGAAGAAGTCTCTTGTGGAGCCAGCAAAAGTCTGAAGTGTAATGTTTTGGAAATGCCATAATTTAAGGAGAATACAATGTGTTATTTTTATATGCTGCAGAAGCCCACAACTCCACCTCCCTCTCCTGCTAAAATTGCTACCCAACTAGCTTAATAGTCGAAACTCTTTGACACAGGATCCTGGATTTTAACACTTTCTGCCTATTGTATTTTCCAGATCTGCAGCAGTTCCAGAAGTCAGTCACCTCAGTGTTATTATTCTCCATAAATCAGAGATGAGTGATTGATTCCTTTATAAATTATGTGTGCCATGTGGGAGGCTGGTTGGTAAACATTGTGATAGTAAACAGGCCTTCTCTTTATACCTGTATTTTTGAGAACCCTGCAAAAAGAGTTTAAATTTCTGATGAACTGCTTGCTCCATCTCTAATTAGCATTAACACTAAAAACACTATTCACTATTCATATTTGCTCATCTCCTTATCTTAGATTAACCACTGTTTAATATGTGGTTAAAATTATTCTGCACATCATCAACTGATCTATGTGAAACAGCACAGAGAACAAAAGAAGCTTAATCTTCCATGAAGCTTCAGTCAAGTGAAACTGTACATAATCCAGAGACGGTTTCTTTTTGATAACCTGCACTTAATACACACTGCATGTCTCCCCTCTCTCTGTCTCTGCATTATTTTGAATCTGCTTATTAAAACAAAAAATAGCCCCTGTTATTATTACTATTATTTTGCTAGATCCCACACACTTTGGGCCTAATTTTGCAAAGTCTTTGCATTGGGCATGATGGTTCAGCCGTCTCATTGACAAGACTCCATGTTAACAGACACGACACCAGCAGGACCACTACACCCAGGAAGAAAGTAAAGTTTGTGAGATGAGGGTTTCAATAGTGACTATAGCTGCAAATGACTCAAGACAAATAGTTGCTGTTTGGGCTTCTAAGATGAAATAGGAATTTAAAAAAGAGACACTGCTTCTCATAACAAGTAAAGCAACAGGACATCAATATATGGAATCATTAAGGTGTGACAGCAGAGGGTAGGCTCTTACCAGTGAGTAAGAACATAAATTGCATCACTGAATCCTGCATTTTTCCAAATTATTCACTTAAGTAAGTCTAAGATGGTTCAAAAAACAGATGCAGTAAAACAACCCATATTTTCAGTAACTTGAAATATTTTATATTACAAAAAAAGTCACATGGGATTTATAACAACACTTTAACTTTTACTAACACGTCCCGCACTGCACTGCTGCATAACACGGTAAACTAAAGGCTGCAGCGGAGCGAAAGGCAGTTTTGTCCCTTTAGCTGAACCGTCCTCTGGCAGGAGCAGGATGTCGGCGGGCAGTTCGCAGAGAAGCGCAGCTGCTCGTCCCGCAGCCCCTGCCCCGCAGCCCCTGCCCCGCAGCCCGCGGGCCGCACAGGGCCGAGCTCCGGCGGGGCGCGCTGCGAGGACAGCAAGTACCGTCCAGTCCCGTCCCGGGGCTCCCGCCGCTAGAGGTCTCTCTCGTTACAGCTTTCTCGCTCCTGCACCGCTAATTATTTTACTCGAAGGAACAATTCTGCCTTTTAGATTGGAATACCTCACTTTAAGTGGTGTGCTAGAGAAAGATATAATGCCTCCTTAGCTTGTTCTCCTGCTGATGAGTAGATGTTGGGTTGACTGAATGAATCATCCTGGGTATTTTAATACACAATGGACATACTTTAGCAAAGAAGTCTGGGCTTTCACCTTGGCTTCCAAAAGGTTGAAAATTTGACCAGACAAAACAATATGCCCTGGTAAAAAGGGCCTTACTGTTAAGAGACAGGCAGCATGATACTTGAAACTCTCATGAGAACACCTAGGATCTGGTATATACTTAGATCCCATAATTGCAAACGTGAACCCTTTTACAGTCATTTCTATTCCTTTTTTTTTTTTTTTTTTTTTTTTTTTGTTGGGGGGCCGGGGGGCAAGGGATATTTTCCCCTATGAGTTGACAGTACAGTTCTAGTATATAACTACTTCCAATTTCTCATGCATTTTTCTTTTTTAAAAGAGTGGGGTATTAACTATGACAGCAATGTTTTTTAATTGTAACGTTATTACAAAAAAAGCCCTATTGCACTTCTTTGTTTACCATGTTCTTACTGTTCTCAACGCTTGTAGGATTTTTCTTCCCTTATGCTTGCTATAGAGATGAACCACTTGCTACAAAGGTGAAGCACATCATCCAACTTACATAAAGTTAAGTTCTTCTGATTAATAAAAGCTAGGGACATGAAACAAACTGAATGAAATGCAAACAGAACCTCAACCCCATAATCAAGGCAAATCACATTTGAAGAAAGCACAGCAAGCACACTGATGACAGCTATAAGGAAATATAAAGATCCATGGGATAGAATGAATCTTCTGATTTCCAAGGACAGTAGAGAAAGAGAGGTGGAGAGAATTTTCTTAGCACAGGGTGGGAAATGTAAAATGTAAAGAACATACCGCAGCAGTCATTGACAGTATCATGCTGAAGGAAGTCAGAATAAGGGAGGAGAATCCTCTGTTAAACTGAGAAGTAGGAACTGTGAAACAGTGGGAGGAAACAAAAGGGGGTTGAATTAGTAGCAGTAAGGTGATACAACCTGGCCAAAATTAGGAGATGAAAAGACGCCAGAAAGTTATAGAGAAAAGATACTGTATCAAAAATTACTGTGAACTGAGCAAGAAAGCACTGTAAGGAAATGTTATGGGGCCATAATCATACCATTCAGGCTGTGCTGAAAGAATTCAAGCTGAATTCTATTTCCTACTAACAAACTGATAAGTGGAGTTACAGCATGAATACATACACCCCACAAAATCTTATTGGGATTGTTAAAACAATAGTGTAGGTTTGGATTCTGATTTCACTTGCACTACTTTTACTGTAGTGCAGCTGGAAATCTCAGTGGAGTTCCTGTTTATTTACAGTCCTGTGAGATCACACTCAGTATCTTAAAAAGCAAAGACAATCTCAGTATTCCTTTTATGATTCCAAATTGCTTGCTCAGTACCAAAAATATCTTTCTCCTAAAGATTTTAAAGGGCCTAATTTTCTATTTCCATCTCCCTCATTGTTCCTACTTTTCCAGAGTCAGTGTAGAATGCTACCTGGCCAATTTTGCCTCTTGGCACTATGTTTCCTAAGCATATAAAGCTATGCAGGTGCTAGGCAGTAGAAAATCATGCAGTCATAATTCTTAGTGTAATTGTGGTATTTAAAGGTTTAATAGACCAAACTCTGGACCATGATACTCCTACTACAAGAGTTATGAAGAGCCAGACACCCTGACTAGGCTACTGTGGACTGATACATATTGTGAGGCTATTGGTCTTCTTTAACGAAGGTGCCGGCACCTGGTAAGGTGCCATTATTTTACCTCTGCAGAGGGGAATGCAGTTTTGCAGCTGCCAACTTGTGTATTTAAATTTTGTTGTTCAAGTGAGGAAAGAAGTAGGTTTTTGAAATTAGAGAGGACAACGCTGAGAGTAAAACCACCACCTTGTAGGAGAGCCTGATCACTAAACTCAGAGTTTTCCTGCAGCGAGCATCTTCTTGACTCAGGGTGGAGAGGTAAATCACTACTTCCCTGCCTAATGGAAATCCAGGGAGGCTGAGAAGTTTGCACAGTCCTCTGAGCCTAGTGGCTGCAAGTGTCTTTCCGTTTTGTAGGAGGAAGGCAGTGGTAAGAAACCTTCTTCATCCTCTCCTTCTGCTGGAAGAGGCCATTTTTGTTTTGAAATCCTGGTAGACATTCAATGCAGTTAATTTCACCATCATTTACAGCAGTTCCACGTGGATTGTTGTAGCCTGAGGGCTATCATTACTGCTAGGGCTTACAGAAGGGGAAAGAAAGACCAGATTCATTATTCATCTGTACTGAAGAGAGAGGGAATGAATCCAGAGAGACAGAGTGGTCATACACAGAACCTGGTTTTCCCCATTCAGTGTATCCACTGGGTTATGCTGTCTTTGGCATGCATCAGGTTAAGAAATACATTAAGTACAAATGTCTGCCCAATAAGCGGTGTAGCTCCTGCCTATCTCCTGTGGCACAGCAGCCCCACTACTGCTTTGGAGTAAAGACTGCAGTGTGATGGCTGAGGCTGAGAGCCCAATCCTCAATTTCCCCAATGTTTGGGGAAACATCCCAGCCTAGTAAGTTGTGGGGAAGGGCTGTCACATCTTTAGCCAGAGCTGAACACAGCTGCAATAGTGACACAGAGAGAGCAGCATTTTCTTCAGCTCATGACTCATGACTCAGAGTATGTGCCCCTTATTTTCTCCCATAAATCCATTGCTGTTAACTGCTGCATTAAATAGACCAATGACCTCAATATTTTTAGTTAATCTTTTCTTGGGCTCTGGTTTGGCTATTACTATAAATTAAGAAAATAAGAAATGATTGTATTATCTCTGGAAGTGTCCTTGTTCTGCAGACCCCTCACCTGCTGTCAGTAGTAGCTACAGCTTTCAGTTAGCCTACTATTGTGATTTGCAAGGTTTTGGATTTAGTTTTTTTTGATTACGTTTTCTTTTTGCATTCACATAGGGCAAAAAATACATGGTCAGTATGGGAGGTTTATAGGTGATGTTCTTTAACAGCAGTGCTAACCAAACTGTTATCCTATATTACTTCTAGTGGCCTAGGTTGCTTTTTTGGGAAGATGTTTCTCTGAGTGCTAAACCCCACAATGGCTTTGGTGGAATTTCTGGGAAAGTTTGTGACTCAGAAAATCCAGTGCCCAAGGATCTGAGGAGAAGGCCACCATGTACTACAATAAGGTCACTTTATCCAGAGTAGAAGGGAAGTCTCTTCTCAAGTTGCATGGAAAACACATGTGGTTTGGAGACATGTAAAATAAAAATGCAGAGCAAAGTTTGCAAATTAAAAAGCTCAAATGAGAATAGTATTTGGTAGGGAGAAATACCCTTGTACTTCGATGCAGAGGAATTCATTCCAGAGGCATCAACCTGTTCTTCAGTAGAGCTTGTTGCATTCTTATCCAAGTTGGTAGCCTACTCATTACTGTATGGACCATAGAGTTGCTGGTCTTGATATTGGCTTGACAGGATCAGGTCTGGTATCCATCAGTGACTTTCTTATTGAAATATGGATTAAGCTTTACAATTGCCAGCCTAGAAAAGGGAAAAGTCTATGTGTATAGAAACATCTTTGCCTGGGAAACACTAGATGTAATAGTTCATGTGTAGCCACCAAAGGTCCAGGATCCAACACCCATGGAGAACTTGAGAGAGAGAGTCCATTTTCATCCCATTGCTGAAAGTATTACAGATTTTCTCACTATAAGAAAGTTGGGTTTTTTCATTGCCATTCACTCTTAATGGAAGCTACCCATTCTGCCTCTGCAAAGGAAATATTGCTTTCTGGTCACATAGTTAAGATTTTGCAGCAGATTATAAGGATTTTGAACTTTGTAACTCTGCTTCATTAGGACATCAACACCAAATATCAGTCAGTTTATGTATAGGTCTGAATAGGTAATAAGAGAATAATATTACAGCTGAGGTCCATGTGAGTTAAGGAAACAGAATTCTCAGGATAATATTAATTCTGACTTAAAGGAAATATTTGGAGATGGCTTATTTCCCTGTGTGAATTGTACTGTGGAGACTCCTTACCCATGACATTTGCATTGTTTACATGTTTGGAATATTACCAGTCTGTTAGGTTGGCATTACATTTATCTTTATGAGGAAAGAGACTCAGACAAAAAGAACTGCTGAATTGCTATAGAAACATCTCTCATCAGTTTCACTTCAACCCAAAAATGTATAAAAAAATGCCAGCATACTTATTTAAACTGTGGATATATGTCTTCACATTTGTTGGGACTGAGCTTTCAAAACACTCTTTGTCAGTAGCCATATGATACATAAATGGCTTTGTTTACAGCAAAATGCTGGCATAAATAAATAGGAATATTGAACCAGAACAATTGCCTTTAGCAGCCAGTGCTGTAAATCATACACAAGCTGTCATCATGAGTTGAAACACGTCTGCATACTTAGTACCATGTTTAGCTTGCTTAATCAGAACAATATGTAAACCGTTAGTGCATGAGAGCTTGCCAAGCCAAAAATTATTTACAAGTTGCATTTTGTGATTCTGGAAATTTTCAATGAGGAGAGGAGAGGAGAGGAGAGGAGAGGAGAGGAGAGGAGAGGAAAGG
>JAWWTY010000037.1:24506252-24533923 GCA_035222235.1 Margarornis squamiger
CCCACCTTTCCTTCCCTTATTTGTCCCAGCTCCTCCTGGTTACGCCCCAAAACCAACCCCTTTCCACGCCCAATTCTGGAACCTTCCCCAGCTAGCCCTGTATAAACTCAAACCCCATTATAATAAATGGCCATTTCACAGTTCACCGTGCATGTGTGGAGTGGTCCTTCCCGGCGTACCAGGCAGGTCTGCGGCGTGAGACATCTTTGTTTTTCTCCTCAAACATCTCCTTCCAGATGTAGGATGCTGATGGGAGCTCCTTTTACTGAGTGGACTCTTGTCCTCTGATGTTGCCGTCCCCCTGAGAGGCTGTGGACTCCCCCTTTTTTGGGGATTCAGATAATTTATTTAATTAATTTTTTTTAATGATTTTCTTTTTAGAGGAGAGCCCTGGGGTTTGAACAGAATTTGTAGACTGTTATGCATTTAGGAATAAACAAATAGAAGCTATTAGAAAAACAGATCAATCATCAGATTTATACTACAGTAAACACAGACAGATGCACATACACATATGCATACTTTCCACCCACACTGAGGGCAACATGTTGGTGGACAATGAAGAAGTAGGAAATATCAATAGACATTAATATTGGACTGACCAAACTCAGGATTAAATATACATATATACATCTATGTGTAGAAATGGTAGAATTTGGGCATATGTGAAGTCAGCAGTTGAGCAGTATCTAGGTTAAATTTTAGTAAACATTTTTGAACTATTCACTGTTCTTAGTTTAACTGTTTCCATTCTTTGTTTTCATATAACCCAATAAAGACAATCTTCTTGCTTTATGGTAACTTGTTTGCTAGCACCACATGCAGCTGGTTCAGTCTAGGCCTTTGTCCTTTCTTCTGGTTTTGTTTATCTTCCATTGTAGAACAGAGGTGGTCTTTCATATATGCACTAATAATGTTTACGTTTCTAAAATGGAACACAGACTTTAACTTGAGGTAAAAGATCACAAGGTCAAAGAAATTCAGAGATTAGATCTTCTGCCTAAGCAGGCTGCAATATAGTAATACTTTGGAGATCTTGACAGGTAATGCCAATACCCTCCCTCAGAGTCAGAGGCCAAGGCCATTTGTGCACCAGCATTTTTCTTAAAATTGCCTCCTAAAATTTCATTTAGCAACCCACTTAGACAGTGAAACCACAACTAACATAACTAACAATTAGGAACACGAACATATTTCAGTTTCATGCTATAGTCTTAGCCTGATTCAGACCTTGAAGAGAGTGATGCCATTCCGTCAGCTGCCCATCACACATCCCGCCCACTGCTAATGGAAATGCGGTGGTGGCCATGAAACAAGACATGTTATTAAATGCATTAGTGATATAGGCAGGTCAAACATGTGATGGTGATTTTTAGTAGAACAAATGCACCTATCAACAGCTTGGAAATAAAGAAAGTGAAAGCCAACACCTTGGAGACAGGGCTGTTTGGGTAGCAGTGTCCCTAAACAATTAAGTCTGATGAGCTGCAGAAAATCTCTAGAGGTAGATTAACTCATGAGTTTTGAATTAATTGGTGGTTACATTTAATTCATTCAGATATGATGAGACTAAATTAGTAAAAATACTGGGGCTAATGTTCAAGTAGATTATCCTAGGAAGACTTTTTTGTCCTGCATAAACATGAAGCATCATCTCCATAATGTGCATGTCATTTCCACAAGCAGTCCAAGTATACCTCGTTTTCCTTTCAGCCCCCATAGTGTGCATTGGGATGGAAACTTGCAGGTGCTGTTCAGCCCAGTCTAGCTTTTATGCCTGTGCCTAAGTAAAAAAACTTGAGTTTAACCTTCTCTGTTGGACTGTCATATTTGTAATAGTTTAAGATTATAAGAGAGGCAAAGTAAATGAGAAAGGTACCATCTGTTATTAGAGAATCTAAGATAATTGAAAGATACAGGGGATGTAGAATAATTTCTGCTACTTTTACTTTATTTCTTTCAACCCTCCCCCCAAAAAAAGACCCCAACAAGCAGTGAAAATGAAGTTTTACCTAAATGATCAGCTTTTTGTCTGAAGAATTTTATTTATTTTTTTCCCCCTGAAATACTATTTCTGGTTTGCCAGCTGGAAACAAATGTTTCTTTTGGGCAATATCAATCTGCTTTGTATTTTGAGTGCCTGATGGGAATGATAGTTCTTAGACTCTTATACCCTCCTTGCTCCCTTGCTCATGGTTCACAGACGACTACTCTCATGGTCAGCAGTGGCCACTCTCTAGTAATGAATTATTACAATGCTCAAGAGAATTTGTAAATCCCCCTACTGGCAAAAAGCCCCTGTTGTGGGTCTTTGTGTAGGAATTTTTTTTTGCAACACTGAGAAAGGAACACATTTCCTTTCCTCTGGTTCAGTCTGCAAAACTACTTGCCCATTTCCTTGAACTTCCCTCTCCCTCTTTGCAAAACCTTGAAAGGTGCTGTGTGGTCCCTTTTTATGCCTGGAATTTAAAAGCACCTTTCTTTTGTACTCAAGCACATGTGAGAGATACTGTTTGTGGATGTACCAGCTGTATAACTCTATACAGATCACAGAGGTGTCATCCAAACTTGTAGCCATTTATTGGCTAAACAGGAGAAAGTGGCTTCTGTAAAAGGTAAATGAAATGGGGACTGTCAACCTTCCTGGAAGCAAGTCTGTGGCTACAGAATATATGCAGCCTGATGGAGGTGAGAAAGGCAGAATGGATGCCTGAGCAAAATCAGAGGCACTTATTTAGTTGCAATGGTGATGAAAATGGAGCCAAAGTCAATCACAGCAAACCCAGACAACTTCAGACTAGAGTTCTGATTCCAGCCACTTTCTAAAAATAACATGAAAGCTGTGGTGAAAACTGATAAAAGCTTGGAAATACCAAGCTACAGCTGGTCACCGGGCTTGATTAACTGCTGTATTAAAGCCCCTTTAAACATCTTTGACAGGGCAAAGGGGCTTTACAGTGTGTGAATTATATGGTTAAATACTTGCAGGTGATTTATCATAACTTGTGTTGCTGTATAGAGGTATAAAATATATGTTTTCTAGTCCTGTTTTCCTGAGCTGTTCAGGTCTAAGGAACTCACATATTTGTAGGATAGCTGCAGCTGGAACACATAGAATGGAGCATGATACAGGGGGCTCAAGCTTGAAACAAAAGCTCAAACTTCTCAATATAGATGGTTGCAATATACGAACTTATATAAATATTTACATGAACATATTTGTATTAAGTACAAATTGAAAATGTTAATAAGAATTTAAAACTTCATTCTATCTAGATTTCTAAATCTGGCAACAGTAATTATATATATATATATATATGTAAAATTCAAGACATATCTTCAGAGACCTCTTTTTTAAAGATGGTAAAAGCCTAAATTTCACTCTGTAAATGCCACCTAATTTAATGGTTTCATCTTAGTTTTACCATGATTATGAAAATTGCCCAGACAATATTTTTTCTCTGTGTTCCACCTAATCCAACTGATTCTGTTTTAAATAGCTATAATTGGTGATTTTCTAGATCAAGGGTCATACTCAGATCAATGACAGTAACTTGTGTATATTGATTATTAACCATGCTTATGAAAAAATCATTTGTTACACTGGGAATGATAGTGGAATGAACAAGCTAAGTCCAAACTGGAAGGGGATCAATGTGTTGCATGTAGATAAAAAGAAGCATGTTACCTGAGAGGGCATCAATTTTTTATGGACTGTGGACAAAACACAAAAGAAAAAGGAATTCCCCAGGTCGGACACTTAATTACTGAGTCTTGTATTATTTTCTTCTATCATAGAAGTGAACCAAGTTAATTTTTTCTGTCACAGAGAAGGCAGAAATTCTCTAAACCATGCTGAAATACATGGGGCATATCCATTAAAAGTGAAGATACATGCTGTGGTATTGCAATCATACTCAATGGTTTAGAAACAGAGACTGGTGTATCATCCTATAATAAACACTCCTAGGCAGACATGCTAAACCAGCCAGGGATGAACAGCTTACTCATATATATAACCCATCGTGCCCAAACATCCAGGAGAAGCTCAATTCTTCCTTTTTACCTCAGACATTTGAAGTTAGGAGTAAAGTATTCAAAAAGTACACCTAAATGTACTAAGAAGTGGAATACATTGGAATGATGATCACCAACATTTTGCTTCTTGCAAGCAAATATTTCAGATTATTTCTTCCCGTACTCCGGGCTTAACACTGAGGTGGATTGGCAGATCATGGCAGATCAGCTTTTTTTGCTGTAAATGTGCAATAGAAAAAATTTAGTCCACATCTCAGCAGCACTTTCTGCAGTTTCAGAGATGTTCTACAAGGGAAAATGATGTGAAGAACCAAGTACACATTGTACAGAGTTGCTCCGCTGAAATGCAGAGCAACCCAAAGGCAGAAGAGATCAGTTTTCCAAGCAGAGGAGCTGCAGATACATGACAGACGATCTCCAGTTTGCAGATAGGTCCATGCTGCCAGATAGCACTGCGCAGTCACTGGGAAAGTCTGCTGCTTGCTCTGTAGCTAAGGGAGAGAAGGAAGGAGTGACCTCATGTACCTGGGGAGTAATCTGATGGAAATATCCCAAAGGCAAATTATGTAGTGTTTTGGGACTGTGACCTTTTGGCTGTCTTGGCTGTCCTTTCTGGTAAACAAATGGCAAACACCTATGTATTAGGCTATGTTACTAGATTTGGAAGATGATAATTCTTCCTTCTTCTGTGGCACTAATAAAGGTACCAGTCTACAGGATCTTAGCTCATCCATAGAAATTGCAATTTCCTGATGCACTCCAGATCTACCTAGTGGGAGCTGTAGGAAGTTAGTCAAGTCTAAGGTAACAGAATTTTTATGTGATGCTTTAATCTTGAGGAAAAACTCTGCAGATACTCTAATCAGAGAAGAAGAGACATGAACTGAGAAAGAGTTTAATTGATAGCCTGTTTTTAATTACTTTTCTACCTAATCTCGACCCTATGAAACTTCCATAGCATTTCTTTCACATTGCCATGTTGTGAAATGTATGGAACATACTGGCAAAACATCTGTTTTCTTCTTTTTTTCATGAGTATTTAGTTAATTTTCCCCTTCAAACAGAAAAGGGGAAGGGAAGAGGAGGAAGGGGAGAGAAGGGAAGGGGAATGGAAAGGAAAAGCTTTCCCAAGTGAATTTAGAACTATTGACTGTTCTCTGAGCCTAAGGTACAAGATAAAAAAAGAAAATCTTTTGTTAATTCCACATTATTATTTTCTCCTGTGATTGTGGTATTTTAATTAATTTGGAAATTTGGCAATAATCAGTGAAATTATAAGTGGTATTAAAATCAAGATAAATTCCATAGTTTTCAGTCATATGAGCTTGAAGGGTTTCCACCCTTCAAGTTGACATAATCCTAAACAGCCTGTACCTCTTCTCAGATTTGCTTTTGACAGTGACAAAATAAATACGGAAAACCAATGAACACAGGTTTTCTATTTTATTAGGGAAGAGTATCATATAGACACAGAGTTTACAGATTATTCACTACCACTTCAAATAAACAATCTTCCACAGTGTTACTTCCCTGGAATATTTTTGAATGGGTGAAACAAGTCAACTACATTCACCCACTGATAAAAAAGCATGGGAACTTGAAAACACAAGTACTAACCGTGTCTCAGAGAATTTATAGCTTAAAGTAAACAAGCTGACTCCAATGTTAATCTTTTATTTGTTTTTAAGAATTGAAGAAAGTAATAAAAACAACTCACAAAGTGGAATTTGGCATCCAGGCACAGTGAATGAGTGAGATCCTCATCAGAAAAGAAAGAAGTGTTGATATTAGCCAGCTAAACTGGATTCATGTTGGTTTATGTTTTTGCTGCTGTTGATTTTCCTTTGCTTCCAAGCATGAGACAAATGCTAGCTTTCTGCTTTGTTTCAGGCAAGATGATTAAATGTAGACACTGGCTAGCTTGCTAAAGGAAAGATTGTCTCAAACAATTAGCACCCTTATTATATGGTTCAGATTTTAAATCAAAATTAGGAATAAGACTGTCGTGCTATTGTATATGAACCATAGGGCAATTTTTACATGTATAAACACTGATTAGCGTTTCACTTCAATTTGTTAATTTAATTAGGTATTTTCAGATATTTTAAATATTGTTTGAGTAGAAGTCCTGTATTTAAAGCTTTCATATGAAGGTCATATGGGCAAATCATGTTTTGCCAGGTGGACTGTCTACAGTGCTCAGTCTTGATAAAAACCAGCTGCAATGGCCTGATACTGGTTAAGGCTCAAAAATCAGACTGTGCAAACAAATACATCTTGGCCCTAGATACTTGCCACATCTGCCAACAATTAGTTATATATCAGGACTAGAAGGGGGCAGAGAATAAACAAGATCTGATTTCAGAATAAGCAAATAAACAAGGAGCTCTGCATCATTATTCATCAAGTGGATGTGGAATTACCTAAATTGTAAGCTTAGGTTCAGAGCTGTCAATCCTTGACGTTTAGCTAAAAGTATTAGGTAACAAAAGATCTGATTGACAAATACTTTGCAGATGCTCTGGGAGCACATTATCCCACCTGCTTGCCTGCTCCAGAGTGCCACCCAAACACACACAGGGTGCTTCTGAGAGAAATGCTAGGGGCCAACCAGCTGTGGGAGCAGAAAGAGACACTTCTAAAGAGCTTCTTATGATGACTATTAGGCTTTCTGCACATAGTGGAGACATTATGCCACTAGTGCTGCAAGATAGCTGTTCGTTCAGAATTAGATGAGAACCTAAACCAATTGAATCCTAATATTTTGAAGACAAAGATAGTTTTTTAAACCAAGTGTTTTATGAGGACTGAAGGAAGGAATCCGAAAATACTGAGGTTTCCTGCCTTGCGAAGTTAAGTTGCTGTGTAAAGAAACCATGAATCCTGACTCTCATCTTGCAGGCTAACTGTTTCAAGTTTTGAAGATTTTCCAAAACATGTTGATCAGTTACTGGAGAGCATGAAAATGAAACAATGTTGAGTTTATGTCACAAAGAAGTATTTAATAGCAACAAAATTGACAATAATAGGCCACGTTTACTTTACTATCTAGACAAAGCAAGGCTTTCTGATATCATGTTTCACTTGAAAGATTGTATTCAATTAAAATCAAAGCAGGAAAGGAATTTTATTACCTGCATGTAACGTGGGATATGATATAATGACCTCGATTCAAACTCCCAGTCATTAAAACTCTCTAACTGGTGACCAGGGAGGACTTCAGATTCAGGTCCAACAGCGGCAAAATATGAATAAAAGCTATAGCTTAACTGAATCAGTGATTCTAAATCTTAATACACAAATGACATGAGAAAATCAAACGTGGAAAAATAAGATTTTGCTCTTATGTATTATATTTTATTTTGAATAATTCTTAAGCTGAATTGTGCGGGATAAAACACAGTAGGACACTGCACACTGCCAAATCTCTCTGATACCCCAACTTTTTTCTCTCCAGTGAATCGTCCAGTGGCAACAAGGAGTAGCCTGCCAACAACAGTGAGCAAACTACTTCTCCATTGCATAGTCCAATTCCTGTAGTGGGCCAGGAACAAAGCTCAGTTATGCCAGGGCAAATCAAGAGCAAATATTCTTCTGACGCCTAACCTGAATGGCATAGGAAAAAAAAGCATTTTTGTGTCTATAGAATGGGCAGTGATCAGGTTTTTTTTCATTACTATCTTGATAGTGGTCATATTCCTAATTTTCCATAATTCCCTAATATTCCCTTGAAATCAGCTTAGTGATTGCAGCTGATTCTGGCCAGTTTTCAGTCAGGTTCACAGACAGCAAACAGGCAGAGGTGAATAGGGTATGTTATTTTTCCTAAGCTTTGGGGAAATCAATTTTTGTTCAGAGTATCTATGAATTAGGACACAGGCCTTAAAGGGACCTCAAAAATAATTTCCTGTCCTTTTGTACAATGTTAGAGTCAACTCAGAAGCTCATAATGACCCATTTAAATTTTATGGGATAACCAGGCTTAAGGATTGCAGTCATTTTGCTATCTCATGGATCAGAAACATGTCCTAGTCAATAATACTTCAGTCATCTCCAAAAGAAAAACTAAGTGCTTTCCTCAGAGAGGAAAATATGATACCTCCCCTCCACACCTCAGCTTGCTCTATTCAAAGTTCAGAGCTCACAAGGAGATGAAACAGAATAAAAACTAAATTCTAATCTCACCTCACGTTGCCTTAAATCTCATATATACAATAGAATGTTTTGTCTGAGTTAATTAAAAGCCACTCTTTTCATCTTCCTAACCATATTTAACCAAACCAGTTGAAAGTTGCTTAAAAAAATCTGAAATTGGAAAGGAACTCATTAAAAAGTGAATTAGCATTTCACTGATTTGAGTTTAATATGATTGCATTTCTATAGTACAGAAAAATTACTACTTTATTAGAAGTCATTTGTATACTTAACTGCTGTATGAATTCACCTTTGATGTAGAGGAATAGTATTTATATCAACTGTTAAGTACTATAAGGCAATTAGTCTTGCTTTGTTCTGCTTCTAAATAGTGAGTTATTAGATGAATGTGATATCATACAAGTCTTATGATTTCTGGCCCCAAAATCTCCATTGATCTATTGGGATATATCTCTGTAGTGGCTTGTCCTTAATCCAGGGAAATGATTACTTTAGGAAAAGTCTTACAAACCTAATGCTGATCTAACACAACCCTAAAGCATAGTTTTTCTCTCTGACCAGTCAAAGAATCTGGAGACTGTTTGCAAGAAGCTTGGCACAGTGTTTCTTCTGGGAAAAAATTTTGGCTGAGTAACTGTGCACAGAAGCTGTCCCAAAACCTGAATGCCCCAGGGAAATTCGTTTTTAAATTTAGTGTCCTAAAATAAGAGTACAGTAGGAAAAAGAAGAATATAAATATATGTTTCATATATCTAAATGATATGTGATCAGCTTTGTGTTCTAGTCCTTCCTGATTCTTGAAAATATAGAATACTATTAAACCACATTTCAAAGTCAACTGTTCTCTTATTCAGGGCTTCAAGTGGTGCCAGAGCAAAGTGCTTCAGACTGATGTAAATGTACCTTTTAAAGTGAAGCCAGAATTCTCTCTTGAGCCCTACCATCTTTCATTTCAAGACCACAGAATCTTTCTGTAAATTCAAAGGGAAGGAAGGGAGGAAGGGAGGAAGGAAGAAGGAAGGAAGGGAGGAATGGAGGAAGGGAGGAAGGAAGAAGGGAGGAAGGGAGAGCGGGAGGGAAGGAGGGAGTGTGTGGGGGGGAGGGAGGAATTGAAAGAGGGAGGGAGAGGGGAAGAGAAAGAGGGAGGGAACAAGGGAGGGAAAGAAAAAGAACCATTCACAATACTTTTGCTCTTTGAACTACTGGGGAAAGGTTGAATAGATTTCAGCAGATTCCCTACTGGGATCATCTACTAGAAAACAGATCTATTGGTCTGTCCAGGTGCTTATGGCTCATATGTCTCTGAGGATCCCTTTTAGCTATTTAAAAAGAGGCAAAGTTCCGAATTTCTTTCTTTTTTTTTTTTTTTTATTTTATTTTTCCCCCCTCAGTCATGAAGCAGTTGATAAGTCTGTGTGTGTCTGTGTACATTATTCAGCTATGAATGCATAGTTTTGTAAAATAAGGGTTCATTAAGGACTGCTGAATTGAAAAGGTATGCACATTTTGTTATTAAAATCCCAATATGTTTCCATGATTGTTGTGAATGAATTCACAGTATCTTTCACGATCCCTGAAGACTTCAGTTTCCAGGGCTTGCAAGTTTGTAGAAGGAGAGCTTTATTTCTGAAGGGAAAAGCAGAATCTATCTCTCAGATAACTATTGCCAAATTCCTGTAGGAGACTGTAACTCTCAGGATGGGCTTTTATCTTTGAATTTTGTCTTAGGACAGAGAGTGCCAGCATGCAAAGTAGATCACCAGTTGTGTTCACAGGGAACTGCCTTGTCTAAAACATGGCTGTCTGCCTTCTGCTGCAAGAGAACTTTTATGGAGAGACCATGTCATCTTCTCCTTGGCTCTTAAGGAATAACAAAGCCTGTAGAGTTACTGTGTGCCCCATTCTATGGCAGGTTCAAACATGAGGTTTAACACAAGGCTCAAATTTCTGGTAATAATAGATGGGATGCATGTATATATACATTTATATATATATGGATATATAAAACTGTAAAATTTTTGATAGCCATCAGTGGTGAATATTCTGAGCATGAAGATTAACTAAGTCAAAGGCATATTACCTCAGTAGTGAGATATGCTGCAGAAGAAGCAAAAGCTTGTATCTTTCTACAAGTTTCTCTCTTGGCATACTATCAAGCACAATGAGAAGGAAAAATCTCTGTGTAAAGAATAAAAAGCTTACGCCCCCTGCCCCCCAGTCCCCCAGCCTTTCTTCACTGTCCAAACCATTTTTTGCTATTTAAATATGGAAAAGCAAAACTCTGAATACATTATGAAATAAGGTGTTAAAAGAAGATTAATAAAATGTGTCACCTTTTGCATTCATTCAGAGGGATCTGCAAAGACTGTAGTGCACACCTCTCATCTTTTCCCTAGGCATAAAATAGTAAGGAAGGCATAGAATAGAACTGAACATGCTTCGATTCTTGTCACTCGCATACGAATGTATGTTGATGACATAGCACTGCTTAGAGTGAATCTCCTACACAGATAACTTTCCTGTTTCATACTTATTTCAGCTCTACTTGTTACTGGTTTAGTGATAATAGATGCGCGTTAAACAGAAATAAGTTAAGGTCATGGCTTTGAAGCATCAATGAAATTCGTCAGACTGAGTCCATTTTTCAATATCATCTTTGATTTGTACTAAAACTTCTATTTTTCAAATGACTTCTGTGAGGAATTCATATGGTGTTCCAGGAGTATACTCCTGTACGATACTCAAACCCCATAACTGGGAATCTATAGTACCTGTCAAATTGATGTTCAAACACTACTGTGCTCCTGAGGGATAGTTTTTATTTGCTTCATTATTTTTTGTTTCCAAAGGAAAAGACATTTTTGTATCAAGTTGAGTTAAAGATATTTATTATCACAGTATGTTAAGTAAAACAGTGTATAGACTGATTATTGGCTGAATATTTTGCAATCAATTTATAGTCTCACAATGAACCATCCTTCTTTTCAATTCTTTATAAAGCCATTTGTAATAACCTTGTTTTCTGAAAAGCATATGGTGACAATTACAAGTGTGATAATGTATTATTAATGTAACTAAGCTCAAAAACAGTTGCACGTTTAATTCTTCTGTTGTGGGCTGCTATCTCTAGAACATGGATGGGGTTGACTCCATCTACTCACAATCTGCTCTCTGAAAATGCCAACTTATTGGCATGAAGGAAGCCTCATGGTTCTTTCTTCATAGCTGGGCTGGAGGTAAAAATTTTTCTTGGTTTGTGCTTGGGCAGGGAATGACCATGTTTCAGCAAGGCGTTTCAAAGAAATAGTAATAGCAGATATTTTAAGTTCATTGCTTATGCTCCTAGTTCTGAATTTGCTTTGCTTGTTCTGGACCTGTCACCTCCTATGTGCTGGAATTGAGACTCAGGAGGTGTCATTCTGCTATTCAATCTCACTAGCATTAGTATGGAGTAATTTGACAGATATGGAGCTTTACTTTATAGACAGATGTTATTTAATTCTGTTTAATTCTTTTATTCTTCCAAAAGACATTAATAAGACTTCACATTTGAAAATTATATAAAATTAAAAGGTGTTGCAAGTAACAGTAAGGACAGAAAACATTATGGGGTTGACATAGTTTGGTAATATGCAGTGAAAATAAGTTCACATAGGTGAGAATCAAAGCAGAAAAATACAAAATAATTTATTATGAGATGAAGATTATATGAAATGGAGGTATTCACTAGGAGTATAATACTTGAAAAACGACTGGGTCACAAGGACCTATTCTGAGATATTGCAGCAAACTGGTTGAATTTACAATATGGCACAATGGGAAAAAAGTTCCAAAGCATAGTTGTTGCAGTGAAACTGATTTTGATAGCAGAAAATCCTTATTTGCCCTTTTGCACCTGCAGAATATCTTGAGGCAAAGTCACTGTCTCTTGTTAAGTATTTTATTCTATCCCAATTAAAACCTCAGATTTTTAACAAACGAGGAACTTTTTAGTACTCTCCATAACAAAAGGAATAAAATACATATCATTGTTCTTCCTGCCAGCATGTACAGCTACTGTTCTTCTGAGAATTTTTAACTGCTTTGTTTGCTTATGTAATAAAGGTTTTATCAAGGATCGCTTGAAGATAGAAGGGCTAGTTTATCATTTTCTAAAGTCCAGCCTGAATCAGCATAACGTAGCCTGTTTTAACCTTAAATACCTTGGTGATCTGAATGTAAGATGCAATATACAGCTGGCCCAGCATGATGGGCCAGCTGGTCCATCTATAGTTTCTATACAGTATCCAACAAATCTGAGATAACCCTATAGTATGGATTTATCAAATTAATTTTTCTTTTTTTTTCAACCCTAACAGATAAAATGGTCTTGCCAAATTACTTTGTTTTGCCAGATCTGATCTCATTTGCAGCCACAATCAGATGAGATTTTTCCTGATAGAAGAAAAAGTAAATACTTCCCTTCAGTATTATTCATTTGGGCCTGCAAAGGAGAAGTAGAAATTGGGTAAGCAGTAAAAAATGTCAAGCTGTTTCAAATACAAGAGTCTATGAAAGTAATGATCAAAATTAGGTCACTGAATTATTTGATTTTAAAAACAATTGTATTTTCCTGCACTGGAACTTGAGGGTCATAGATTATTAAGAAGAAAGCAGGAATGAATATGCCTGGAGACCATGAGAAGCACTTGAACTTGTAGCTCCTGTGATATTTGATTTTGGAATATTTTCCTTGAAAGTGATACTTCAAGGATTGCCATCAGAAGTCCTAACCAAAATGATTGTTTCTTTGACAAAAATCAGTTTATTTCTCCTTCCATAGGCATTATTTCTGATTATAATTTTATGTGTCCAATCAAGAATGCAGTTATTTGTCAGGTGTCTGTGGGTGGTCTTTACTTTCACTCTCTAAGCAATACCTTTTCTAGAGTAGTAAATAGTTTGAAAAGCACTGTTTAAAAAAAAAAAAAAGATACTAATGAAACACTCAAAACACTCAAAACACTCAAACCTCCACATTTCCAACTTTTTAATTCTCCATCAGTGCAAGTGAAAATGTCTGTCAGACCTGTCATGACTCATGTACTCCTTTATTTTTAAAGCGGTATGTGACTTCTGACATTGTGGCACTTCTGTGTTGCTATGTGTGGGTAGATGGAGAGAAATTTAATTGCATTTACTGAGTTTTATCTGTTAACTTTTGATGAGACCATCTTCTTTCCTCATGCACTGTGAATGTAAGGACAACTGAGAAATCTCACTGACTGGTTTTCAGTTGTCCATAACTCTCACCACCTAATGAAGCACAGCTGTTCCCAGTGGAGCAGTTCTTGTGTGCACAGATATTCAGAAGAGAGTAGCAGAAGAGGCTGAGGCAAGTGTTCCCAATACCATAGTCTCAGGTTTTTCTCTCACTGCTGAAAGGCAGGGATGCATGTGTTATGTAGAGAGCTGCTCTGCAACTTCTCTGGATATATCATGTTTTAAAATCCACAAGTGCTTTCTGTAAATGAAGGAAAATACCTCGAGAAAACACACAATCTCACTGAGTCAGGTCTTCTAGACTGTTTGTGTTCCTCAGCACAGCAGTGAATGGTGCACATGTTAGCAAATCAGACCTTTAGAAGGTGAGTTGAAGGGAGTAATGACACATTAATGAACCAGTGGTATGAAATTTCATAGTTCCCATGGTTTAGAGGGTACACAGGAATTTGTTAACCTTAGATAACTTGTTTATATGTCTGGGAACTTAATCTTTCATTTGAACTATCTGAGTATAAAGGCACTCTCTGACCTCCATATTATTATCGGAAACTAAGATCAGAACTGAGGTCCTAATTCCTAATAAATGTAAAATGTATTTGTTTTTGTTTTCTTTCCTCATGTGAACTGTAATGTGGTATTATCCTTCAGTTGGGTCAGTGAAAAGACAGGTGATCATTTCTATGGACCAATAAATTACCCAATTTAGGGCCCAATTTGAAGTTAATTAAAAGGTCAAATCTGATTTTTTTTTTTATTAGTATAACTTTAATGACTCTAGTAGAGTGGTTTCTAATTTAAATGAGAAAGGAAAGAAGCCAATAGTTCTGTCAGAGGAAATAGGTTTGAATCAGCTGATCTGTTCTGGGTCTTTTGCCTTCACTGACTTCTAAACTACTTGGCTTCACTCTAAGTCCTTCTTTCAGAAGTCAGTTTTGAGAAGAAAGATTGATCCAGATTTGCTTGCCAGGCTTCCACTACTTAAATGGAATTATTTTACATGATCACATACCAGAATAGGAAAATAGGTAAATTGAATGTTATCAAGTGAGCAAAGCATGAAGTTTAAAATGTTTTTGCTAGGCTACTCACAGATGACCTCCAGAGGACACGAACAAGCAGTTTAAGAAGGAGTACATGAAGTACAGTGATTATCTTACTGAATATAAAGCTTTTTACTACTACACATTATTCCTTTTTATTTAATTTTCAGTTTATTAAACAGCCTTAATTCCAGTGGAGGTGACCTCCTGCTGGTAAAATGAGAAACCTCTTCATTTAGACATGAAAATTGAGGTTTTAGATTAGAAGAAAGAATAATTTTCATCAATGCTAAAAAACATTGTCATTGAAGATGTTGGTATCTTCATAAAATCACATCTGATAGTTTTGTGATGAAAGACATTTGATATCCATCTTCTTAGAATTCTTTTTAAAATTTCTGTGTTGTTAGGTAATAATACAAACATATTCAGATTAGAATAAATTCTCAATGAGTGAAGATTTGTATACTGATAAACAACCTAATTCTTCAATGAAAGAAAGTCAAAATGTAATCACTATGGGAAAGCAGGGATGATAAAAACTGATGGAAGCTCTATTACTCCTTCTATTCTTGCAAAACTGGTCTTAGGTTCAAATATAAAATCATTGTCAATGTCAGTCCCAAATTAAGTATCTGAAATGGTTGGTGATATCTATATACTGGCGCCTGAACTTATCTCCTAGCCAAAAACATCCGTAAAGCCTACTAGACACTCTATCCACCCTGCAACCTCATTTGGAGAGCTGAACTATTCTCTTGAATCTTTGACTGCAATAGCACATAATCACAGAATCACAAAATATGCCAAGTTGGAAGGGACCCACAAGCATCATCAAGTCCATCTCCTGAATCTGCACAGGACCATCCCCAAGAGTCCCACCATGTGTCTGAGAGCATTGTCCAAACACTTCTTGAACTCTGTCACAATTATATAGCAGACATCTACCAAGCTCACATAAGATCATCTTTCTGTGAAGACCACAATTCAGTATCTTCATCCAGACACTGAATCCCACTGAATCCCACCCTAGGGTTAAAATTCAGTTGACTAATCAGAGGGTGTCTTCCATCATTATAAGTAATGTGGAGTTAAGCAGTTGACCATCAGAAACTGCTGATCTAATGGACTAACAGCTCTAATGTGACTTTTTTTCAGCCTTTAATGTCTCAGATAATCCATGGCATTTCAAAAAGCAGTAGATGCCTGCATGGTGACAACTGTGGTAAGTCTTACCGAGGACACACCTACATCAGTGGGAGAGCCTTAGAGACTTATACAGGAAACCAATACAGTCACGTGATTGCAGCCTCACTTGAAAAACACAACACTTTTCACTTGCTCATTTTCAGGTGGTTTTCAGGCTCTCTCTAGTCCCAGGTGTACTTTGGACCTGGTGTTTGTTTCACATGGTAATAGAGAGAATATAATTTCTCTGTCACTTCTTAGACACATCAGCATGCCAGAAAAATATTGATCAGGCTTTTAAAATTCAAAAGGGTGTAAGAAGCCATTGCTTCTTACAGACTGAGAATATGGTACATTTCTGTAATCTACTTTCTATTACTGACATTTCTGCTTATGATTCAGAGGCTTCCCAACAACTTTAATAAATTAGGGCTGAAACTTTACCAAACAGCTTGTGTATATGTCTTATTATGTATGATGATTGGCTTCATATTATGCTGTGTGAAATCTGTCACACCATACTAAGGATATATGATGAAAGTGGTATACATCTGCAGTCTTTCTGTTCATACAAGTACACTGTAGGAATCAATGCCATACTCTTTAACATTCTTAAAATGTTTAACCTGTGGTCTCTGGAGCTGACCTAGGTTCTTCTTTGTCATGTAGAAGAGTATAAAAATTCTTCTGGCTGGAAATTCATACCTCATTCAAGGAAGATCTTTCCTTCTCTAAATATACTTAGTAAGTGGTGTCATAAAAAAGGAAGAATCCATTCTTTCATTTCCTTCATTGAGAAAGAAAGAAGTCCCTGAAGTGGCCTTAAGACTGTATGCCACTTTAACCCTCATATGGAGTCCACAGACAAAACTGAAAGCCAGCTAAAACCACTAATCAAAGAAAAACTGTACTTGAAATAAAAAAACAAAAAGAAGGTCAACTATATCTACCAACAGGTGTAATTACAGCAATTCAGGCCCCAATTCTATCAAGTTGGGTTTGGCATAGTATATGGAGAGATTTTAAAGCATATTAAATCAGAAACCTTTGTGAAGGTTTTCTACTGTTTGTGTGGGTTCCCCATAAATAATTCTATGAAAGAATTAAAACCCCTCCAAACAATAAAACACCCCCCAAAACAAAATAAAAAAAAAAACAACAAAAAAAGTAAAAGATATAGTTGCAGATAATTTAAAATAGTCCATTTTTTTAATAAGAAAGGATTTCAGAGGAAGAATTCATTTGGGATTTCAGAGGAAGAATCCATTTGGAGAAAAGAACTGATTTTTTTTTTTTTTTTTTTTACTGTAAAGTGTACTACGTTCTGTGAGATGAATTCACGTTTTATTTTATATACAGTGGAAACTATAATAAATATGCATTCATTCTAATTAGTATTGTTTGTCACTGAGGGGTATTTTTACACAAAATGCATTATTCAAAAAACCCAAAATCAAGTGGCAGTTTCTGACAAATGGGTAATTTTCTCCAATCATTAAATATGAACATGCAGATGATAGTACCAAATAGTAATAGACATCTACATTTTTATGTATTCACGGTGCTTTGTACACCCAGCATATGATATGTGGATTTCTGTTACTTCTAATAACATCACAAAGCTATTCAGGTGCTTAGTGTATACTTATTTACTGAACTCGCAATTTGATAAAAAAGCTAAAAAGTAGATCTAGATACTGAAGACATAAAATTTTCATTTAAGAAAATTTCATGTGACATGGCAATATTAAAAATATGGTAAAAATTTTATTCATATATTTATCAAATAAAGTTAGCAAAGAGAATATTACAAGTTATGACAAAGCAAGTTTAAAAAAAATCACTTTCATTTTTTATCCTAAACTTTATCCTTGGAATGCATTATTTATTCTGTGTTCTATTTATGTCCCAATTTTTAAGCACTGGAAGAATTAAAATTTTGTCTTCTCCCAAAGAATTATAGCCATCCTTTACAATACATATTTTTACTCTTAAATATCTGTATTTTGACTGTCTTGGCATTCCACCTTTGTCTGAAAGGTTATTGAGGCTGTCAACAGGAAAAGGACTAGAATTACCAGCCAATCAAATTACAGAATACTTAAAAGGTCAAAGTAGTACAGCACACTAACATAATTCACAGAATATATGAGGCATTAAAATCCTAATACCTCATTCTCGTAACAAAGGTTGTAATGAGAGCAAGAAATGGCACAACATGAATTCATTCATGTGACTGCGATTATAACAAGAACCTGAAATGCAATAAACTTAACCCATTCTTGCTGTTAAGCTAAGACTGTAACTTAGGTTTGTTTCAAGTTACCTTGAAAATTACTTGGAAGTTTGTCTTGTAAGATCAACTTTAAGCAAGATCCTGAGTAGTAAGTTTTGCTTATGCACCACCTCAACGTAATGGTTAATCATAATTTTTAAGTTGCTGTCCATGGCATATTATGCAAAAAAATCCACAACCCAAACCAGAAATTATTACTGGATGATCTTTTAAAGTTTGCTTGTTCAATAAGGAGGTTTTTGGTATCAGAGGTGGGGAAATGTTACATATATTTCTATTTTGCTAGTATTAAAGTAAAATTGTGTTGTCTAATCAATTACTCCATACAATAGCAATATAGAAACGCCACTCACAAATACAGACCTGGCAGATTATTTGTAGAGTAAAATTCATGGTTTGCACGGTTTCGCAGGAATGAAACTTGCTTTTATAGAAGTCTTTAGTTTCTCTGTCATTGCAGTTATTAGAACATGTAAAATCTTAACAAGCTTTTTTTTTTTTTTTTTTTTTTTTTTTTTTTTCCTGATAGAATATTCAGCTTTAGATCACAAATCCTGTCAAGGCAAAGAAGGCTGGCAATGACAAGCAGTCCAACCCCTAACTTCCCAGCATTTTTGGGGGGAGCATAATGGTGAAAAACATTTTTATTTTAAATTTCTTTTCCTCAGTGATATGTGAAGCATAATCCATTAAGTAGTACTAACTATAGAGAGGAAATAAAAACAGATTTAACCTACAGACCTTTGGCTAACTTCTTCCTAAACTAAATATAAAATGTTACCTCATTTTGCTCAGATTAAAAGGGGAGAGGGGGAACTCCCCCCTTCACCACACATTCCCTTATTGAGAATCTCTTCTATATAAAAAGAAGAGTCTGCATATAAAAGACAATCCAGAGACATCTTTGAAGGTTCTCTTTCAAAGCATCTCTACTTCCCTGAGTGTCTGGGGATTTCTGTTATTAATTGAAGTTAATTTTCTAGGATATCAGTTTGCCATGCACGTGGGAAAGATTGATAGCCTCTTCGATTCTCAAGAGTGTTGAAAATGACACTGTTCCATCACCGGGTGTCTTCACTTTTATCATCACAAATCAAATTATAAACATCGGGGCAACCTTGCTGGAATCTGGCTTCGGGAGATTTCCATAAGATTAATTAGGCGGCCAAAGCAAAGATGGTAAAATCTAAGGGGGGGAGGAGGCCGGGGGAAGGGGGGGAGAGACGCACCATTCACTCCTTGTAGAATGGGAAGTCAATTCAACAATGGGTAATTAGCGTGGGCCATGGATTCTCAAAGGCACTGAGGACACTGGACTCTTTCTCTCACTCTGATGTTTAGTGCGGTATTGTGGACCCCTCATTTAATTAGTGCACTTTGATACCCACAGGAGCTTGAAGCTCCAGGGCATGCTAAACACAGACTGACACCAGCAAGCTTCTGCCTCCTTCCAGTCTAATTAGAGACACAATGAGCTGCAAAGACAATGTTTTACTCCAAGATTTCTTCTGCAGATACCTCTGGCAGGAAACAATCGTTTATTTTGTGTCTATATTGGTATTCAGATTAAATTGTTAGCATGCAAAAGATGAGCTAAGGGCACATATCTATTAAAAATGCTTAGCAGAGTTCAGAAATGATGGAAGCAATTTGTGGGGAAAAAAAAAAGTATTTTCCCCTTTGGAATTTTCTTTTTTTTTTTTTTTTTTTTTTTTTTTTTTTTTTTTTTTTGTTCTCTTATCTAATTAGAAGTAAATGATTTGAGTAATAAAAACCAAAATAGGCTGGACTCCAAAGTGTCTCTTATGAAATGATTTTTCTCTCTTTGCATTAATAGTTTCTACCTCTCAGACAGGAGATTTTTTTAACTTAACTGTTTGCAAAAGTGGAAGGGAGGGGGGAAAAAAGGAAATAAAACAAAAACTTCTTTTCCAATTTTCTGTTGAAATGAACAGCCACCTACCTTAACATTGTGCAGAGAAAATGTTACCCATATTCGCAGCTCTTTAAAGAAGAAACCCCAAAAAGTTTTGTGGCAGTGACTGTGTGTGTGTGTGTGTGTGTGTGTGTGTGTGTGCATTGTGTGGGTATATATAAAGTTACTTTTGATGGACAGTTCTATGCTTATTGGAAGAATATAAATATCCCAGGGGAAACTACATATTGGAAATTAAACTCAGCATACACAAACCACTTGTATGTGCTGCTTAACAATAGGTTGGAGAACCAGTAGTCCTAAAAATTCAACATCTTCTATATTTATAGTATTATTACTTTTCTCTTTCTCAGGTAATTAAAGACTAACATGTATCAACGTGTCTACTCTCAGACTAGAATGGTACTCTGCTGGTTAAATTATGGTGATCTGGACAGTTATACAATATAGTATGTGGCTATAAGGAAAGAGGAAATGGATGTGAAAACATAGGAAAAGAAAACATAACAAAATATTTCTACTCAAATTTTAGATCTGTGATTCTAACCATGGCCAGGTTAGGCTGAGGAGCAGCTAGGGGAAGAGTCTTAGCCTGTTTCATGATGTCAAATGTAAGATCCTTGCTGCTCTTACCTGTCCTTATTTTGGTATCCCTTGCAGGCTGCTCCTGCTTCATGGGGATCACAGGATGGTTACGGAGGTCCTGCTATCCCCCAGTATTCCTCTGCAACATCTGTTACAATGAAAAGAGTCTTCACTAACCCCACAAGCTGAAACTCAAATGAGCTAAGAGCATATATCTATTAAAATGGGCAGAGAATTTTGGGGAATGGAGTTAAATACAGCTGACTGATAGTCACAAGTGGTGTTCTCCAGGGCTCAGTATCGGTGCCAGACCTGTTTAATATCTTTATCAATGATCTGGATGAGGAAATCAAATGGATCCTCAGCCAGTTTGCAGATGGCACCAAGATGGCAGGAGTAGGAAGGCTCTGCAGAGCGTTCTGGACAGGCTGGATTGATGGACTGAAGCCAATGGTAGAAGGTTCAATAAGGCGACGTACCAGCTCCAGCCCTTTGGTCACAACAATCCAGTGCAGCACTACAAGCTAGAAGATAAGTAGCTTGTAAACTGCATGGCAGAAAAGGACCTGGTCAACAGCTGGCTGACCATGAGCCAGCAGTGTGCCCAGATGGCCAAGACGATCAATGGCATCCTGGTTTGTATCAGAAATAGTGTGGAAAGCAGGGAAATGACTGTGCCTCTGTACTAGTGAGGGCCACACCTTGAATTTGTGTTCAGTTTTGGACACCTCACTACAAGAAAGGCATTGTTAAGCCTAGGGAAATGGGGAAGACCTTATCTCTCTCTATAACTACCTGAGAGGAGATTGTAGCAAGGTGGACTCAGTTCTCTTCTCCAAAGTAAGAAGTAGTAAGGCAAGAGGAAATGGACTCAAGTTGCACATGGAGAGATTTAGATTGAATATTAGGAAAAAATTCTTCACAGAAGGGTTGTCAAGCATTGGAACAGTCTGCCCAGGGAAGCGGTGGATTAACCATACCTGTAGGTATTTAAGAAAACACATAGGTGTGGCATGTAGGGACATAATTAAGTGGTGGACTTGTCACTATTAGGTTTATGGTTGGACTTTGTGACCTAACACATCTTTTCCAACCTAAATAATTCTATGAATCTATGATCAACATACCACAAAGTCTAGCAGAAGGCAAAAGCAGGTTCCAGCGCTGACCTAAAAGTCCCTGGCAAAATTTAGGCAGATTTCTGATCAGAATAACCGAGCAGTGAACAGGGATTTTTCCTCTGTTGAAGCTTCCATCTCATCCGTGGCAGAGTCCCCCAACACAATCCCAACAGTCTTTGTACTCCCCAGAGTCCCACACGTTCTAATCCCACACATGAAGGTGTGCAAACAAGTCATCAGTTTTGGACAAAAAACCCACCAGCCAGCCAGGCTGCAGAGGAGTATTCATATTATTTCATGAACTTTGAACTCCCCAAATAATCAGCATGTCTTATGACTTTGATATTCAGTGACCCCAGAGGAGATCCAGAAGCTATGTAGTGGGAATGGAATCAGGGGGCACTGCTTAAGCCAAGGACCTGTGGCTGGGCCCTGGTCTATGCTGTTTTTCTGACTGAGCAATGGAGAGGACAAGATATAAGCTATGATGATATAAGCTATCCATTACAAGGGTTGTGGAAATTATTCCACTTCCTAGGGAGGGTTTTTGTCTCTGTCATTTGACATTCCTTTTCTCACAGAGAAAGAATTTGATAGGATTGTTGTTGAGCAGACTTTAAATGTGTGTTACTTCTCATTTAACAGTTTTGCAACAGGACCACCTGGATAGCTTACTTCTGTAGGAGGAAGTTTCCAAAGGCTGCCACCAGTTATATAACCACATGAAAGTGTTAATTTTTCTTTGAGGCATCATTTTGATTTTCTTCCATGCTTCTCCTGGCCCTGGAGTGTGACCAATGAAGTTTTGGGACCTTCCCTGAGGCGGCTAAGCTGTACTGCTTCCAGCTGTCCAGTTTATAGTCCAGGGTTTCACCAAAGACCAGAGAAGGTGCATCAAGAAAGACCCTGAAGTGTAAAACAGGTAGAAAAGATCAAATGAATTTGCCTTTCCACTGTGCCCAGCATGTGGTGAGGTCAACAGCTGATGGCAGTAAATCCTTCTGTACTCCAGAGCTCCAACTATTGTTTTGTTTTGTTTTTAATTTTACTACTTTGCTTCTATCTTTGAACAGAGATAGAAATAGCAACGACTCTATCCAGTGGATATCTTCCAGTAATCTTTTATATAGCTAGACTTACTTTAAAAGCAGGATCTGTTCTCCCCACGGCTACTTATTCCCTATCTGAAACATTAAAGTAACTGCTGAATAATTAGCCATTGATACCTTGGAAATTAATGTTTAAAATGCAGAGGAAAAAAGTTGTACATTTTCTTCAAGAAAAAAAATCAAGCTGTAAGTTGAAAGAAACTGCCTAATCCTTTCAAACATCCCCTGCTTCCCAAGAAAACAAAAGAGAGGATATTATTACTATTTACCATATATACTAAGCTTTCTGTCATTTTTGGTGCATTCCTGAAAGCTATAAGGTAGTAAATTAGGCATACTCTAGGATTTCAATTTGTTATTGTTCACATCCTGGTTTATTGACATGATAACGTGTGCATCATATATAAAAATTATAAACAGACCAGAAGTGAATGGAGCTACTGAGCAATAATTAGGTTTTAAATATTTAATACTGTTGAGAAATAATTAGATTTCAAAAGTGGACATAAATATCAGTAAACAACCAAGAAACTTTCTCAGGTGCCCATGAGCTTTTCAGCAATTCATTTCTGTGTAATTAAAGGGGTCATTTTGAATACACCTGTCTGAAAGTAAATCAATGGAATCTTGTCTTCCTGAGTATGTACAGCTTCAGAGCCTTTGCTATTTCCTATTGGTTTTCACAGTCACAGAAAAATGAAAACAACATATATGGTAAGAATCTGTAATAGACCCTCAAAATTCTGCTGCTGCTTCTTGGTAATACAGTAAATTATGATGTGGGGCCTGGAATGAGCAGCTGTGTTTGGAAACTGGAATTTCATAGGTTGACTTTTTCACTAGAGCAAATCTTCATGTAACTGCATTTTCTGTGTCTATTAGTAAAAGACAGCTCTGAGAACTCCAGTTCCTAAGCAGATCGATATCCTGAGAACAAGGTGCTGGGTGCTCCAATAACTTGTACTTGCCAGAAGTAGCTGGAATTCTGGGATGGAAATGACCTTCTGATCAGTTTGTACTGCCATGTCTCTTTGACAGGAGTTTCCTTTATGTATAAGTGTCCAGTACGACTAAATAGGCTAAGGTCAGTAGGTTAATTTTCAAGAGATGATCAAAGTTGGCATGTCCCAAAACTGAGGAACCCCTCAATTACATAAAAATAATCTCTGCAAGAAGACTGACTGACTTGTACTACAGGGTTGGTGTATTACCTTAGATAATAGTAAATCAATATCCAGAGAGAAGTACCAGCAATAAGAACCAGAGAAATAAGTGAAAATGGGTCTTATTTTTCTCTTGCTTCTTCCTTATTGTCTCCCTTATTTCCATTTGAAGATTTTCTCTGCCACCCCTCTATCTGCTCCTTTTGTTTAGAAATTCATCTCATTCCCTCTTGAATTCCATGATGCTTCTTGCTTCAGGGGCCCTTTATAGTAATTTATTCCATGCACTTCTAATCCTTCTGTGTAGAATAGTTATGCCTTAGCATTTCTTTTTTTGTTCCCAACTTTCTAATTTTTAGATCATGTCTTCAAGCTTCTGTGGTCTTGCAAGTGTAAAGAGCTTGCTTGGATCAATTTTATCAGTCCTCTTCATAATTTTTAAAACTTCAGTTGGGTTCCACTGAGAATATGCTCATCTTTCTCAGTCTTTCCTTATAACTTAAATCACTGATATCTGGTATTGTTTGTATAATCACTCTACACTGCTCCCCTGAAGAGCAATTAAACCTTTACAATAGCATAATGTCCAGCACTGTATAAACTACTCAAGGTAAGGGAGTGAAATGTAAAATTATTTGTAAGTAAAAATAATTCTGATTCTTTTGATTTAGGTATGAGTTCCTCTAACATCATTATTAAAATTCCAATTCAGTCTGTTATATTTTTAATGTCAGCTTCTTAATGTAATGAAAAATGATTTAAAATTATTTCCTATGCATGCCAGGTAAAACAAAGGGGTAGAAACAGTTTTCTGCTATAAAGGTGAAATATCAAGGAAAAGGAAGGAAAAATTGGAGAACAAAAAAGTTATGACCCAATTGCACTCCACTCTGAGGGCATATATGCCCTTCCTGCTCTTCTAGGGATCAAAGACTACCAAATGTAATTCTAAGTGGGCAAACAAAACAAGAAACGAAAAAAAAACCAACCAACCAAACAAACAAAAGCCCCACAAAACAACTCAAATTATGAAACCTTGGAAAGAGTACACTTTCAGAGCTTGACAATGACTGTACCTCATCCTTGTTGTCCAGTGCATTTCACCTTATGTACAGAGAAAAAATAGTTGTGCTCAAACCTGGCTACAGTCAATGCACTGACTGACACACCTTTTTCTTGGTAAGCACGAGCAGTAGCTTTACCATTAAGAATTTCTTTTCTTCTCCCTTTATGTGTGAGGCTTAGACTTGTTCGCAGCCATCCTTATTTTACTGTGCTGAGTACATGTCATCTGTGACAGAGGCTGAAACTTCTAGACAGCATAGTGGCACACTTACATGTTTCTTATCTGTTGAATATAAATATAAGAATCTCACTTTAACTAGCCACACATGCTACAATACTGTCTCAGAGTATGAGGTACATTTCAAAAATGTTTCTTCACCCTTTTTTCCTAAGTGAAAATTTTTGAGTATAAGCCTTTCTAAAAAAACTCTACTAATCACTGTTTTCTACAAAATAAAATAAAATACTTATTTTTCAAAGCCTTTTATTGACCCACATTTCTTTAGAACACTAAAGAGGCTGGATGGCCTTGGAGGACTGCACTCCACAATTTTGTGGAAGCAGAAGCTCTTCATTTTTTCACATTTATGCGAAAGAAAACAAATCTTTAAATGTCCTCCTCATATGCTTGGAAAATGCTTCAGTACAAATAGAAAGCCATTGACCAGCTAACAGTGTAGTACTATGTATATTGCTGTTCTGACATTTCAACTGGCCCATTGAGATATTGTTTAAGTAATATTCTGAACAAGCAATAGCACTGGCATTGATCTCTTGTGTCATTCCCAAATATGGGGTGTTTTTTATTAACTGTTGTGCCATTCCCAAATATGGGATATTTTTAAGAACAACTTCAGTGTTGTGTTCTTACATTCCTGCTATCTAACAGGCCAGACTTTATGCTACAGTAAGTCAGTTTTTCTCCAGAAACATAGAAGGATGTTTGCAATATAAAACTATTGAGGATCTTTGCCTCTAAATAAACCATATCTTGTTTAGGCATTTATGTACAGAAACTACTCAAGTCAGTAATTTCTGCCCTGTAGTAGAGTCTAGGCCAGAATCTCTAGAATCCTTTATGCAATCCTGTGAAGAAGTGTTGTGGTGATCCTCCCAGAGACAGAAAAGGCTAGGTAGTGAAAGAATTCTACAGAGAAGAGATAAGAGCTTTGTAAAACAATTCTTTTGTAGTTCTCAAGATTTCCACAATTAATTGTTATTTTAAAATAGGAGAGATTCACCAATAGCTGTTTTCAGGAAGCTGAGAACTTTATGGTAGGATGATGCTGATATTTCTTCTGTATCAGGCACACTTCTAAATTTATTGCTTTCCTATGTAGGCAGTCCCATCTTCTGTTTTCCTGTAATAAGTAATATAGTTTCTTTATTAGTTGCAAATTGCCTATTACCCACAGGCTACACACATCCTACATAGCTATGTTGACAAAATTCCTCCTTCCTCCCAAAGTCATGATTAGTTTGTCACCCTAGAGTTGCCATTCTAACTGTCTCACAGTTATGCAAACCAAGAATCTTTCCTCTTTTGTGCCACTGATACCTATCAACAGAGACCATACTCTCTTATGTCGTATACTGCATATATAAATCTATTCTGTTACAGTTAACTGTTATGGTATTTCTGGCAGAAGACTCAGGAAAACAGAAAGTGCACATAAAAAAGTGTTTTCTAAGACATCTCCATTTGTTGGGCTGTCCTTCCCACTGTCATCATTGTTGTCCACTCACCTTTCTGTGATTTGGTGTGTTCTTTCAGCCAAGGTTTGCCACAAGCTCTGCAGAATCCTGTTCATGCTGCACATTCCCTATTCCTTTCCATTCACTTTAACTCTGCCCCTTTACATATCTCACATCACTTTTTCCTCTTCTTCCTTTCTATGTTGCAAGCTCTTTTCTGTTGACCTCCTTGCTGCTTCTCATTTTCTGCATTTAAAATGAACCATGTTTCATTGATAAATCTCTAACACTCATTTATCCTCAAGGACCTCTGTTTCTCTTCCCAGCTCCTCCACATTCAACTTAAGGTTCTTAATTGTTAAACATCCATCATATATACAGTCCTCTTTAAGTCCCTCTGCATTCACAGCTGAATGCAAATCACATCTCCAGCGACTGATGGCAGCACTATACTCACTTCAGAACACCCTGTGTTTCATACAAAAGTGGACAAATATAAACTGGTGGACACTTCCTGATAGCACAGTACAAAACTTTTACAAGAAATCATGCAAGTGAAAGAAAGCTATAGGAGTCTGGTGGTGATAACAAATTTGGAGTGTGTGGCACAATGTGCAGAAAGGAAGTTACACTGTCCATTTGCAGAGGAAGTTCTTTGGTCAGACTTGTTTAAGAATATAGCCCAGATACAGAAAAAGCCTTGCCCTAAAGTTCCACAATAAATGAAACAATGAAAGCTTCAATTCCATGCACCTATACAAGCAACTCAAAAACAGTTACACTCCCTATGAAATCCTGTAGAGACTAAACTTTTGGAAATCATGACCAGGATCAAGAGGAGAAAAATCAATTACAAGATTTTTTATTATTTACTATTATTTGATACATCTGAATTTTGAGATATCTGTCTTAGTTCGAGGGGAGAACTAAGATATCTCTGTTGGCCAAGAAATAATCCCTCTCCTTAAATTTAGAGAACAGAACTTTAATTAGGAAAATATATAAATATATATAT
>JAWWTY010000037.1:24538307-24580061 GCA_035222235.1 Margarornis squamiger
ATAAGGCTGGCCATACCCCTTAACTCCCTATAAAGCTCCGTTCCACCCCTATCCACCCTTATTTGACCCGGTTCCGCCTTTTTTCCAGAAGCTTCCCTACCTGACCCTATAAATGTCTCATGCTCCCTTAATAAACGGTTCCACCTTGTTCACCATCCCTCGAGTGCGGACCTTCTCCTTCTCTTCCCGGGCTTGGCAAAACCTTAGAGGTCCTCAATAATTCAGAGACTATTGACTTGCATTTTTAAAACTGGATTATTAAGGCCTGACAAATGTTTTCACCTTTTCTCAGGCCCAATTCTGAAATTCTGTCTCTACTGAATCTCAATAAAAATATAATCATAGTACTACACGCTTCAGATGATGGACATGATGAGATCTTTGCTCCTTTTTCTCTTTACAGAAATGTGTTCAGAGATGTGGGAGGCAAGTCCATCCTGTTATCTGTACTTGTAGCAATGCTGAATGAAGAACTTGACACTTCTGGATATATCGTCTATCACTTCTAGCAGCCTGTGGCTATATTGTTTATCAAGTTCCTCAGACCTGAGGAGTCCCTATATAGACAGATCACACAGACAACACAAATAGAAAAACAGAATAGAACAGGCTTCAATAGTCCACAGTCAGATGCTTATTTTTAAAGAACCAAACTTGGCAAAGAGAGATTTTATTGCACTTGTTGCTGGAAAAAAACTGAGAGGTTTCAAGTACACAGATCTTTTCTTGGGCCTTCAGCAAAAAGTCCCACAAAATCAAACCAACATGAGCTGACATTATTACTAGACTGCTTCACCCTATATGTCAATATGTGGCTTCCTGAATGTTTTCAAAAGGCTCACTCAGTTGTTTACAAGGAAGGTGGTTTTCACTCTCACAGCATGCAAATCAGTGGAAGTTTTAAGCTGATGTATCTGTGTGTATAATCTCCCAAACCTTATTTTTCTCCGTACTTCTAAGTTTCTGGCATGTATCAATTGACTGTGTTTAACATTGACTCCCAAATTTAACATAACCTATTTTAACCATATTGCAAAAGACTGGCAGTGCTCATGAAAATGACAATTACATCTCAGAAGACATGTGGAAATTTCCGGCAGTCACTTTTAAATCATTTTAACTCAGTAGCTTTCAATTATGAGCCCATATTCAGCTTTTCTGCCTGCACAGTCAGTCACTGAACTTCTCTTTGCCCCTGCTGCTTTCTGAGCTGAGCATGCAAGCACACTGCAATGTTAAATCCACTGCTTTTCATAAAACATCTTACAAAGTTATTCTGAGAGAAGATACTACAGAAGCAGAAAGTGTTCCCATTGCAACGTCACTTTTGGTAGGCAGAACAAATGTGCACTGAGAAATTTAAGGGGAGGAGCAGAAGTGTCAGAAGGAAGGTAGACAACTGTCAACAACACAATCACTTCCAAATTGCTCTTGCAAGTAAGACAAAGCAGGTAATTTCTTTAAATCATTCATCTCACAGAGAAGTCTCTGTCATTGCTTTGTGAGAAGGTTATTACACTGCAATGTGGGAACCTACAGAGCCTTCAGCTCAGACCACATGGGCCTAATGGATGATTCTGCCCTGAAGGGGAGAGTCCATCGTTTCATTAGGAACTTAGAAAAAAAGGCCGTATTCGATGACAGTCCCCCAATGTCACTTGTAGTTAATCAATTGCCATATGTGCCAATCAGGCTAGGTAGACCTACAGGCAACTCTTTTTATTTATGTCTAAGAGACTGGGAATAGCCTATGCAGCTGGGAAGCCAAGCAGACCAAAGGATTTTCTACAAGCCAGCAGTCAAGTAGGCAATTTATTGAGGGAGAAACCCCAGAGCAAGAAATTAAAAAAAAATAAAATAAGACAGTGATATGTTTTACATTACAGAATTTCTCTTGGTATGGGCATCAGCTTCTGAATATTTCAGCAACATTGCATCTCATCTCTCATCTACATATCCATTGAGAAGTGTTCAGCAGAAATTGCCCTTTGTTCTGCAGCACAGAATTAAACTGGCTTGCAGCTCACTGCCATACTTGGGCCATGAAAACTGAATACACTTTGTGATGATTTTAGAATGGTCTAATCTTTACTCTTGTCAAACTAAACTGCAGGGTTATCCTATGAAACTTTTTCAAATGTCCAGATTAATCACACATGACAATCAATCTTTTATTCTACCCAACAGGGACAATCTGTTTTGTGTATTTTTGGGGGTAAAGGGATTATTTAGTAATTGAATTCTATGATTTGTGATACTGTTTTGAATTACAGATTATCTTGTCCTAAGCACTAAAAATATGATATGGTGCCTCCAGAGGCATCCACTTTTCCTCTTGTGCATGTATATCTATATATATAGCTATGTTTATATATACATTCTAAGGGAATATATTCTTGCCTGTTTACTTATCTAGGGAATAAGAAGCATGCGACATAATTGATATTGTCTTGATGTTGTGATACAGCACGAGGTGGAGCTAAGTGCTCATATCAAGAATGAGGCACGTCCAATGGTTCATTTCAGTGGTCATATCAACCCACTGTCAGCTGAAAAATAGAAGGTAAGTGCCGCTTGTGTTTCAAACTGATCTTGCTTTAGAAATATGGATGACAGTTGCCACCATTAAACTGACAGGGTTCTACATAGACAGCAAGTTCTTCATACACTGAGGACTGAATCTTTTAGATTTATGGTGCTTTGAGCTTGGCTACATGCCAAGTACCCACAAAAGTTGCTCTATGATTCCCCTCCTAAGCTGGACAGTGGAGAGAAAATAATTACAAAAGGGTCAGGAATTGAGAAAGGAACAGCAAGACATCACTGAATAATTATAATCAGGGACAAAACCGAAAAGGAAAGACTCAGCTTGGTGAAGTTACTTGAATTTATTATCAATCAAAATCAGAGTGGGACAATAAGAAATTAAAGAAATCTTAAACACCTTCTCCCCACTCCTCCCTCCTTTGTGGGCTTAGTTTTAGCCCCTATTCTCTGCCTCCTCCTCCCCAGCAGCACAGGGAGATGGGGAATGGGGGTTACAATGAGTTCATCACATAGTTTTCCACCTCTGCTTTCTTCTCAGGGAAAGGAGTCCTTCCTTTGCTCCAGCATGGGGTCCCTCTTTTTCCACGGGTTGCAGTCCTTTAGAGAGAGGCTACTCCAGTGGGGGTCCCCCATGGGGTCACAAATTCTGGTAGGAAACTGGTTCCAGTGTGGGCTTCTCTCTTCATGAGACCACAAGTCCTTCCAGGAGTCTGCTCTAGTGTGGGCTTCCCATGAAATGCAGGTGAATATCTGCTCCACCATGGACCTCCGTGGGCTGCAGGGGGATAGCCTCCCTCACCATGGTCTTTCTCATGGGCTGCAAGGGAATATCTGGTCCAGTGCCTTGAGCACCTCTTCTTCCTTCTTCTTCATCATTCTTGGTGCCTGCAGGGTTGCTCCTATTGCATATTCTCACTCATCTTTTCTCTGGCTGCAGATGTTTCTGTGCAAAAATTTTTTCCCCTTCCTAAATACGTTATCCCAGAGGTGCTACCACCATTGCTGATGGGCTTGGCCTTTGCCAATGGCAGGTCCATCCTGGAGCAAGCTGTCACTGGCTCTATCAGACATAGGGGAATCTTCTGGTAGCTTCTCACAGAAGCGACCCCTGTAGCCTCCCCCACCACAAAACCTTGCTACACGATGCTAATACAAAGGTATACTCTATAATATAGTTATTAAACAAAAGCTAAAATAACGGTCGGAACAGTTCCTTATGCTTCTAAAGGCCATTTTAATTCCTCAGTAGCACAGATTCTTCCTTCGTGACTCTAGGATGTGTTGAGAGACAGGAGACTGTCTGGCCTGGATGAAGCATAGTTTAAACACCTCTGAAAAGAGTTTTAGGACTGACAATATTTACGTATTACATATTATGGAATTAGTTACTGCATGTATACCATGCATATTGTTTGACTGCCTGTTAGATTTCTTTTTCTTCCTTATTTATATGTATGATATGATGCACCAAAGCAAAGAAACCTATACCTATCTTTAAATTGTTTGCTTTGTGCAATAGAAAAGGCTACTTTAACCTTTTAACAGTTTGTAAATCACTGAAAAATGTGAGTCATCAAGTCCTGAGCTCTATTTCGTCTGCATAAATAGTGGTATTTTGAAATATTCAAATGAACATATCACTTCAGTATAACTGCTCTTTAACCATGTGAATAGTCCCATCTAGGAGAACAAACTGTTCCAGTGTTAATTGTCTTTGTAAATGCTACCAGTTCAGTGTGACAGTCATGAATCACAATAGAGGCTGTAGAACTTTTTCTGGATAGTTAATGCTTCCCTAAAATTATCTTAGCTACATTTAAGGCCACTTTGCTCTCATTCAGACAATATACTTTTAGTATAGGGAGTGTGGTCTATTGCAACAAGCTCCTTAAAGAACAAATGAAGAAATACTGAAGTATTTGCTGTAGGTGATGAGGTTGGCCAAGGAAACAAAATGGTTATTCCTAGACAAGGGGCTGAAAACCTTAACAATCTTATGAAACATTGTTTTCACCTGATTTCCACCCCCCCCCAACCCCCCCCTCCCCCCCCCGTGTAACCTCATTTTCTACCCTTTCTTCATTTCTCAGTTGTTGAAAGGAAAATACAAAAGAAACGTTCATATAGATAACCAGTAGGAAGCCAGAAATGGCCTTTTTCAGTGAAAAATGATGTGTTGCCCTCTGGATAATCAATTGTTCCTGCAACACTTTAGGATTTTTCATGCACTGAGATGCAAACTGAGCAATTTCTTCTTTTTTTTTCCCCCTATATAGTTTGTTAATACTGGAAAGGCAATTGGACAGTGGGGCCTCCTCATTCTTGGCACTATTTCAAAAGCAACTTGAAATGCCCTGACAGCAGTTCTTCTCACAAAGTAACGTGAAGGTTGTGACACGGACCAACAAAAGGCTGACACACTGTCGTTATCTCACCCTGTTGTGCTTAGGTAATGGTGGAGCCTCAGATCTGTGTGTGATGTTAGCATTATATGTTCTTCAATAACAAGCTGTCAGAGGATGAATTGAATGTAGAACATCTTTAACTTTGAATTTCTAACTTTAGACCAGATCTTTCTTTAATACTAAAGACTGACTCTGCATTAATTATAAAAAATTATTGGTAATAAACAGATCTGTTCCTCAGAGATGGTCAGTATTTAAGCATAATATTTTCAAAATGAATATATTCTGCAAAAATGCAGCAATAAAGTCACTGAAATGTTCTTCTACACAGTTATCCTGATGTATTAAAAATTCTGGCCATAAGCTGACATCCGCAGATTTCCCACCTGTCCAGCAGTGTTCAAAACTGGGATTTTGTTCTAAATACATTTCTAGTTTTAACTAACCAAAACCCCACTAAAAATTGTTTCACAGGACTGTTTATCCAGATCTGAGATTCTAGGGCTGAGTTACACCATGGCCAAGGTAAAATAATAAAAAAATAATTAGATGGAGTACAGCACAAGTAATACCCTCATATTATTCTAAAATTGGCTAATATCAATCAATGTGTAAACCACTCTTGCCTGCTAATCCTTGGCAATTTCCAGTGTCTGTAAAAAGAGAACTCACGTGTTTCTCTGTAAAGTAAAAAAAAAAAAAAAAAAAAAAAATTAAAAATTGGCTCCTCAAAGATAACACATTCAGTATTTTTACACTCTCCAGTTACTTTAAATTAAAGTATTAACTGTGCTTCTCTTACATTCACTGTGTTAGTGTGTTAAGGTTTTGGGGTTTTTTGCCAAAATTTTTAAGTTATTTTTTAACGTAATTATATAAACATACTCAACAGATGCACTTTTGCAAGCTTTTAGCTGAACTGGTTGCTTTAAGACTAGGATCACATATAGGCTTAAATTTTCTGGATCCCGTAATGATAGACATAGAAGATAGAATAGACAAAGATAAACATAGAACACCAATGCGTTATTTTTCAAAAAGGAGAAGGATGCCATTCATTTCACTGCCTGGTCTTAGGTGATTTAATAGTCATTTGAGGTCATCTGTGTGGGAAGAGCTCAGATCTTTCAGGATCACTTTCGTGGAACCTTTCTTTCTTCTCGTGTTAACATTACGTTATGTGAATGAGGTATAAGCTTTAATTCCTGGAGTAGGTACTCATTGTTCAGAAAATCTGCAGGCAGAACAAGTGAAATTTGCTTTGTGAGCTCTCTGTGGGAACCAAGTGACAAGTCCTGTCTTCTCCACAAGAGGAAATAGCTGGCATGGTATTATCCAGCTCCTAAGACAACATTTTTGACCCTTTTCTTTTATCTCTTTACCCCTTCCTCAGAAGTCGTGCCCAATCCATAGCAAGCACCTTTCATCTTTGACTCTTGATCCTAAAGCAATTGAGAATAAATGCTGTTAAAAGGCATATCGCAGAGCATCCTGTAGGATTTGGTCCTTTAAGATAGGGTCATCCTGGGGGAGATGAGGGAGTTTTCCTTTTTTCGGGGAAAGAAGAAGGTAGGTTGGAATTTGACAAATATTGGCATCTGCATCTATGCAAGTCCTCTTTGTCTTCCTTTATAGTTATTGGAGAGAAACTGGCACTTCTGGGATGCAATTAATATCAACTTTGAGTAGAGGTCTCAAGTAAATGAAATTAATTCTCCCCTTGCACTGTTCCCTGGGACAAGTTCAGGTTAATTCAGATCCCACCTGGTGGATAACTTCCACCCTTAAAGCTCTAAAATCACAATCACTCTAGGGACTTCTGAAGTAACCAAAATGCGACTTTGTAAGAATTATTATTTTTCATGTAAATGAACTTGACATCACATAAATATCACCCTTTCACAGTACCAGTATTCAAAATAGTTCCTCACATAACTTGGTCCCCTCACATAATTGAGAGAGAATGAATGTGGTGGCTAATTCAGAGCACAGGGGTTATTAAGGGATATGAAGCATTGAACAGAAGTTTGTGGAAAAGGACTGGTTGGGGAAAAAAACAGTAAAATAAAGTAGTCTCCATCATATTTATTGTTGCTTATAATAATCTCTGCTGAAGCACCAAGTATTACTTGTTTGTTTTAGAAATAACCCCTGGTTTGTGCATAAGAAAATATATTCAATATTCTAAAAATTATTCCTTTTTTTCCTCTGTGTAACAGAGAGTCAGGGGTCAAATTCTCAGCTGCTGTAAGCCCCACTGGAGTTATTCTCTTTCATTATTGAAATGGGCTAGATCCTGGGTTCACATAAACTGGCATGACCTTAATGAAGACAGTAAGAAGGTGTTGATTTTTTTAGTAGATGAAAACCTGGTCCTTGAAAGGCAGTAATTTTGACTAAGCTGAGCACTCCAAGCCAAATTATTTTCAGTGTTTAGTAATGTCTAGCTTTTTTTTTTTATGAGTGTATCTTATGACCACTCAGTGTAACCAAAAAGAGAAATCCCTCCAGTAGTGTTACAACAGTGAGTGGCAAAACAACAGCCTTAGTGTCTGCTTTCACTCTTTGCCCCAAATGATTTATATACTAGCCTGTTTGAGGACAATGTTTTGCCATTCTCTGTTGTTTAGTACCAGTAGCAGAGTCCATGGCACAATTTTTTTCATAATCTTTTTTTTAACATTTAAAGGCACTATTGTGTGCAGATCATCTCAATGGAATAATGCACTGGTGGAGAGGAGCACTAAATCAAATGATAAATTGAGTGTAACATCAATTATGTTAGCTATGCATAGAAATATATACATTTGATGGTCATTATGACACATGAATGTTCAAGACGAAAAGTGAAAAATACATTTCAAGTTCTGCATATATGAAAAACTGACAATGATCTGTAATTTGCGTCAAGCATTAAATTCTATAAATCTGCTAGTGTTTTCAGCATTGAAAGCCTGATTCTAAATGGAAAGGTCATTATCATTATTAAGTTTTATAAGAAAATCAGTACGTGTACTAGTATCTATTTAATAACTGAGACATCATGAATGTCAGACTTAACACACTTTGCTGGGTGCTAATAACTCTTTAACTGTACCCTTGACTCAAGTTGAAGGCTGTATTGGAATTTTTATATTATCTGAACTGCCTGGTAGCATTTAAAAGTACTTCTGTAATAGCCAGGTAAAAATATAGCAACTTCACACAATTTTACATAATTTTTCTCCAGTTTCAAAGGTTAAGCTGTAGTTGTTGCTCTCCCCTTGTAAAAGATCTGGATGTGCAGGCAGCTGAGTCACAACGGACCTGTCCTACTTAACCATTCTCTTGTTTTTATTGGAGCATACTGTGCTTCCTGAGAAAGGGATGTGTCAGTAATGACAACAAAATGAAGCCTTTTGTACCCAAAATAAGTGCCTGGCAAAACATTATTTGCATCAGTGTCAAAATTTCTTTTTTAAATGTCTTGGTGGAATGTCGCTATCTAAATATAAAATACATATTTATTCAGCATTTTTTTAAACTTTTATAAATCCTGCATTATATTACCTCTAATTCAAGTCCAGTAGAAAGTTTCTTTTTCTATCATATATTTAAATTAAAAATTGGAAGATGTAATTCCTATTAATGAGTTTCGTAGGGGTTTTTAGTATTATGTCCCTAGGCGAGTTCCTTACCTGATATGAAGTCCTCCTCAGAGGTGCTTGTGCACTTGATTAATTCATAAATATTGAGGTATTGAGGGCTGCATATTTGCACAATTCTTGTTAAATCATAGAAGTCTACTATTTCTCTGTACAGTATTGCCAAATGTGAAGCCCATATTATCATAGAATCACCTAGGCTGGAAAAGACCTCTGAGATCATTGAGTCCAACCTTTGCCCTAACACCACCCTGCCTGCTAGACCATGGCACTGAGTGCCACATCCAGTCTCTTCTTAAATACCTTCAGGAACAGTGACTTGACAACCTCAGTGGGCAACCCATTCCAATGTTCAACCACTCTTTCTGTAAAGAATTTTTTTCTAATATCTAACCTAAATTTCCCCTGGTGCAGCTTAAGACTGTGTTCTCTTGTTCTACTGCTTGTTGCCTGGGAGAAGAGACCGATACCCACCTTGCTACAACCTCCTTTCAGGTAGTTGTAGGGTGCGATAAGGTCTCCCTCCTTCCGTCCAGGCTAAACAACCCCAGCTCGCTCAGCTGCTCCTCAAAGGACTTGTACTCCACACCCTTCACCAAACTCATTGGCTTTCTCTGGACCCACTCCAGCACCTAATCACAAAGCTCTACAAGTTCCATATTTTCCAAATATTCTCATCTATGCAACATTCATCTCCTGTGGGAAAGATCAAAGTCCCTTGGCAACGTTTGTGTCATTTCTGAAGCAAAATGGAAGACTAAGAGAATATTTAATTTGCTGGGAAAAAAAATATCAACATAAGCAAATGAGTAGCCAAAAATGTCAAAAAGTTTCATATCACTGAAGAGAGCTTTTAGCAGATAATTCAATATTAATCTACATAAGAGATGGCAGTACAAATGTATTGATATCTGTAGGTATTTACTGAGATGTTGGATGAGAGATAAGACCAGTTACAAATGCCTATGACAGATGCAATACTCTTTCCTGATAAAATATAGGCCTACTAGAAGAAAGACAGTGAAACCAAATCAAGACATTTCTTAAAACTAATTTTTGAAGGCCTAAATAACAGAAAGGAACTTAAAGCACCTTTTTGTAGGAGAAGTAGTACACAACGAGGTGTATCTGGCACTACACAGAGCTTTACATCCCCATGAGGAAATAGAGCTCAATAGGGGAAATAGGCAAAGATGCTGTTTTAACTGTTTTGCCACGTTACTTCTTTATTGCTGTTTCTTAGTGCTACTGTAACACAATTTAGTTGTAAGGGTATGTGTGGAAAGCTATTGGTCTAAAGGGAGCTTACAGTTTGTTGTACACATGGTACTCTGTGATTCCAGAAAGCTCCAGTTATATTTGTCCAAGCAGTGAAGCAGGGACACTTGCTTTGGTTCTTCTGCTAATATCATCTGACACAGTGCCCTGGGGGGACCTGCTGGGAGGCTGTGTATTGCTGAAATCAAATGGTCAAGGTTTAGTTTAACATGTCACCATATGGATGGAAGATTAAGCAAAACGTAACAAGGCTTGTGCTTAGAAAAATAAAAAGGAGCTGACATCCTGCTCAACTGTTTTCACAGAGATCCAAGAGAGAAATGAGCACAAATTAAAAACTTTTAGGGCAAAAGCAAAACTATGGCCTTTATATTGACAGAATCAGGTCATGATCCTACCCCAAATTTTCATCAAAACAGAAAAGTACAGGAATGGAACACTGAATGATTATTCACATTACTGTATAGACCTGACATGAACACCAAGCAATCAAGGCTGACAGTCAAAAGAAGGCTGTGGTGGCTGCTCAGACCACTTGTCCAGGTGCTGTAATGTGGGATCAGGACACAAAGGACCATAATTCAAATACTATGAGCTATGTTTCTATAGAGCTTTGGAATTTACTATGTGATCTAGTTGCAACTGGTACAAAAAAAAAAAATAAAAATAAAAGAAAAATATATATATAAATCTCTCATCTTGAGTTTCACTGGTCCTATTCCAGGTTAAGGTGGCAGTTGCATACTGAATGTCTTAACAGTCCTGAAGTGTCCTTGGAAAAACAGTCATGTCATAATTCCCCCAGTCAGTTATGCTGCCGTAGCTAAACTGTTCGTGTACCTATGCTTGGGGTGCATCTAGGTTATTAGTTTAGTGTGCTGTAGAGGCTTTTCCTGGTGCCAATTTTTTTTTTACTTACACCTGGAGATTTGCCTCATGTACTAGAGACACTGCTGTCAGACTCTGAAGCAACTTTCATCTTGATGGAACTGCAGCTGAAGCCATGACCATGGGCAGCCTTCTACTATGCTCCATTGCAATGGGGACATGAGTGTCTCCAGCCTACAGGTCCCTGATCCTGCACAGTGTGTGTCTGGGCCAAGCACACACCCTGAACAATTCTTGATGCAAAGGTATTTTCCAGGTATAGAAAGCCAGAGCTTTCTATGTGTCCTAGAGCCAGAACACATCTTGCTAAATCAAAGCCTAGACCTTTTCTCTATGTGCTACACCATATGACAACATAAACAAGTCCATAAAACCAATTCAGGCTTCTCAGCACTTCAGTTTGCAGTGTAGGCAGAGTGGTTGAGTATGGAAGTGGATTGACAATTGCCATTACTGCTGTTGTATCACCTCTGCCTGTAATTCTCTAGTGCTTTCTTGGGAGGAGCAAGTAGGGGAGTCACATTCACCTTCCATTTGCCCTTTCTTATTGTGCCAGCCTATACAAACTTGCTGGCAACCAGAAGGGAGTCTACCTTTGCCCATTCTCACTGGCTAGCCCTGAGGGTTAAGCCACAGAGGTTTAGTCTCAAACTCTGTCAATATTTTCTCTCTGACTTAGTAAGACACTGTGGCTATATTAACATTAGCAAACAGTGTGGAGCAAAAGAAGCAGATGGGGACCTGAATTCTTCACTAGACATACTTGTGTATTTTCTGCTCCAGATTAGCCCTAGTTTGGTCACATGGATTGACTGCACTTTTGTGCCTGGAGAACATTAGGTATGTGCCTGGAGAACATTAGGTATGTGCCTGGAGAACATTAGGTATGTGCCTGGATGCATCTCTGGGTATCGTGTAAAACTACACCGCCTTTGAAGGTACCTAACACGAATGCTAGTAGCCAGGATTTTGCTCTGTAGAAACTTTATTGTCATTGCTGACAACTGTTCTTGATTTGGGTGAGAAACATTGGGTTAAGCACAAAATGTAAAATGTAAATGCACAAAAATTCATCCCTTCATCCAGAGCTCTGAGCACTGCAGGGATTGGCAGGATCAGCACAAGAGGACGACCAGCACTTGGACTAGTTAGAAGACTATGATTTAGAGAGTTTTGTAATGCAAATGGCAGCAGATAAATGGAATAGTAATCTAAAAATCTTTCTTCTCTCAGACAAAATCTCTAGTTATCTCAGACCATTTGTTTTGACAACATTAAAAAGTGAAAAAAAAAATAAAACTGAGGGAGTGAATGTTAAGCCAAATATTTAGTGTCTTGCAGCTTCCCATGTGTATTTTCCTCTCCTCCAAAATGCTCTCAGTTTTACCCATCTTTTGTCATTTCTTGATTAACAGTGCTGCACTACAGAAAATTTAATCCAAACTAAGTGATAATGTTGCCAAAAAATCTATCCCAAAATTCAAAGTTTTTTCCACAAATAGTGGAGATGGGGTGTCCATATGCCTGTTTGTCTCAGGGTATAATCTGTCAGTCTGGTACAGAATAATATTGATTAGATAAACTTTGAATTTATTGAAGAGATAATTTAATGCTGAAGCAAGAGCAACAAAAATGCAGCAGGAAAATGCTTGGATCTCCTAAAGTCAGTGGGAGGTTTCAGAGGAGTCAGGACTTCATCCTGTATGTTTTGTTTTTCTTCAAATGTCAGTTACCTGCATACAATATAAATACGATGTGGTCAGAGAAGTGTACAGTGAATGGCTGAAACAGTTAACAAAATCAATAAATATGGAGAAAGTAGATGAAAACATAAACCAGACTGAGATGTTTTTTCCAGACCAAGATTTTTAAGTCTTCTGTATTTTGTCATTTGTTAAACCACAAATAGTTATAAACAGAGCTGCAGTTCAGAGAGTCTTTGTTTCTAACATAAACAAGGTATAGGGCATAGCTCTGTACGTTGGCCAAACATGACTATAAGTTACAAAAATTATATATATGTATAAAAAAAGTGTCAGACCATAATTGAAAAATTGTATTTGGACATGAATAAATGTAAGGAACATACTTAACTCCAGAAAGGCAGTAACTATTTAACAGAAAAATAACCCATATTAGATTAATGCATGCATTGTACTGTGTCTGTGAAATTAATTTAACTCGAGATACTGAAACTCAGAAACCAGGGAAGTTTGCATCATTTAAGTATCACTATTCATCTTGGTGTGTCTGCCCTAGTTGAAAAAGCTTGTACTTATAGAACCCATATTGAACATATGCAACTTTTAATTTAACTAGACCTAGGAGCGGAATAGCAGACTGGATAAGACTGGATTAAATATACAACAGAATTTCTCTTTTTTTTTTTTTTTTAACAGAAAGGTTTTGTGCAGACGCTAATGGAAATAATATTATTCCTCTAAAATGGCTGTATTTTAATTACAAGGATATATTGTAAAACCCCAGAACTGTAAAGGACTCATTTTTCATTAAATTTACTTTTTCCTAAAATAACATATGCTGAGCATCATGAACATTTACTTTCAGATCATTACTTTAAATTCTTTTACAGTTTGTTATTTAGAACTAAGAAGAAATACTGCTCTCAGATGAATACGTTAGCCCTCAAGTGTTCTGATGCTACAGACTGGTTTAGCTGCATACTGGGTCACAGCAGTCACTGCAGTAAACAATGTTCCAAACTTCCAAAGCCTGCAGAGGTCAGTATAGCAACATCAACAAGAAATTATACAGCCTCACTGAATAGATTAACAGTCACAAATATTTATTCTTAAAACACAAAAATGATGTAGTGTTCTGGCTGTTACCAGAACTGTGGGACTACTATGGCATGTGATGGTTGCTCCTGCAAACATCATATAATATTGCAGATGCTTGAAGTTTTAAAGATGCATTTTTGCATTTGCTTTTGCTAATTATAAAAGGGTTAAATATGTTTCTCTTTATAGTGTTTGAGAAAAGTTGGATGAGCATTATGGAAAACTTGCGCACACTCTTCGGAAGCTCTCTTCTCTGTGTTGCCCTGTCAATGACCTCCACTGTGACATTGAAGGACTACCCTCCATACGGTTGAGAAGCAATTTGCTTCAATAGCTCTTCTGCCCCAGACATGTATAAAATGAAGACTGTAAACATACCCCACACTTTCACACTGACACCACTGAAGTCATGTAGAGCAGAACTTTTAGCTGTTTGTGACAAACGGGGTCAGAATGAATGATTGAAACAGTACATGTTGAGCTCCAAGCTCAGTGCATTGAAAACTCAAAACCTGAAAGGAATGAAAAATAAATAGTGCTATTTAGGCCCTTGAACAATACTACATTAATTTTATTTACCTTCTTGGCCAGCTTTTCATGACCTGCTTGCTCTTGGCCCTAGAAAACTGTTACGTTAGTATTTCACTGCACATTCTCAATTGTATATTAAAGAATAAGCAGATTTTCAGACATAACCTTGGGGTCTGCAGAGAAAGATTTTGATACACCAGTTGGGCTTAAACATATATGATTTGCTTCCTTCCACGCACTCTATTTAGGTAGGCAAAAGTAGATACATGATAGTCACAATATGAAATTCCTAAAAAAAAAAGCTGGCTATAAATCAAATATTTTTCTTTCACAAGTTTGGAAAAGTTCAGGGCGAGCATTTTGTCTCATCAATGTGCAGTGTGTATTCTTGTCTCAGCTGTCTACCATAGCATTAGTTTTGCAAGGCGAATACTGAGGTATGGAAAATGGTTCTGCTTTTTTTTTCCTTTCTCCATAGATACTCGTGTAACACAGGTTTTCATATCTCTGTTTTCACAGTTTCTCAAAAGAAAATCTAAACTGCTCAAAATGGAGTAACTTTAACATAAACATCTGAAACAGAGAAACAGTGCTGAATATGAGTGATTCATTCAGTGCTTCACGTGATTCCTGCAAAACTGCATAAAAGGATTTCTTTCCCTGTCACACTCATTATTATCTTTCTGAGAAAGACAAATAAAATACAGTTCAGAACCAATCTCCTGATATTGTAAGTATTGGCATGGAGTGTTTCCCCTATATATTTTCAAAATAATTGTATTTTGCAACTTTAAAGAGGAGACAGGAATGTGTAAACTGTATGTTAATGCTTTCAAATAATAAAAAAAACCCACTCAACCAATCCTTACATTCTTTTTATTTAAACCTAGATATTCAAATAAGTAGAGGAAGCTTAAATAGACCATCTTATTTTTTAAGATTATGTTCTCTGAAGTGAAAAGTAAAAACTTTTCTGAAATAATAAACCAGCTTCCTCTTTCCCTTTCTGTGTATGCATGGTAGATCTCACACCAGTTAAAGTAACAGCCTAGACAAAGGAATTTTAGTCTGAACCTGCAATAAAGTATAGTGACTTGAAATTCAAAAAAGAAAGGTAAAGGTGAACGTGCTAGAGTTGGTAATACAGATCTTCATGACCTTGCTTCTTATCCATTTATTTGCCCCTGTACAGAATGAATGCAGAGTAGGGGTGGAGATCATCTGGGTGGAAGTGCTTCTTCCTCAACTGGCACAATCATGCATGACTGTTTCTAGTTCTAATTATTTAAACTCAGTCCTGTAAAACAAATGAGACTTTAAATACTTATGATTTCAGTAGGTTCAGAGTAACTGTAGAGAAGAACATCAAAACCTTATTTCCTTGTTTATAATGACCATGATATTTCTCAATGGCTTACATCTAACATCAGAGGACTGATGATTCCTGACAGTTTGTTTTTCAGGTCTTTTTCATTCCCTAAACCTTAGCAGTAATATTGTAATTTTTAAGCCAGTCTCGAATTGTCCCTTATCTCTCCTCTGAAACTAAGGATTCATGGGAAGGGGACAGAATCCTCTAGAAAATATACAACCCCAAGAATGCATTTTCATTTTGTTTAGAGCAAAAGAATATTTGCTGAGTCAACTATGAAAGACTGAATTGTTGAAAAAGCAAGGCTGGAACAGGTACACTCAAATGTTTTCAAGACATAACAGATCTACTCTATCACAATAGTGGCTGCCCACTACTGAAAAAAAAATAAAAATACTTCATTCAGCCTGTCCTCCAAAAGACCATAGCAGAAATCCCACCATCTTCAGAAGAAGCAGGATAGGATGAAAACACATTTTCTCCAATTCCATGAAAAGATCTTCTTTGGCAGAAGACAAAACTGAACTCATCATATATAATGTGACTTCTTTCTAATACTTGCCAAAATGATGTCCCCTTCCCACACTTTCGCACTGTCAACAAAGCAAAGCAACAAAAACAGCCACTGAAGGCAATAGGTGTGGTTGATGTCACAAGCAATCAGTTATGTTCAGTACTTCTCAATTTCTACCCAAGTCACAGTGCATGATCCCCATGGACATTTGGGACATTGGGCTAACAGGAACTCTTTAATAAAATCAAATACTTACACAATGGGTACATGCAGCTGTGTATGTAGCACCCTGGGTCACACACAGCAGAAATCATCATACTCTCGGTATTATAGAAAAGGTGAACATTTTCTGCACTATGCAGAAGACATCATCATTATATATAATTAGGAAACTTATTTTCCCCCTGCTGCCCTAATTTGTGGGGGTCTTTTCTTCATTTTTAAAACTCTCCGTTGGTTTTAATTAGCTTCTCTCTGAAATCATCAACCAGGTGAAATTAGAGCACTTTTTAAGTTAAAAAATGTAGTTGGATTTTTTCAAACTTTTTTTTTTTTTTTAAGTTGAGGTTTATTATCTTTTTTTTTTTTTTTAAGTTGAAGTTTATTACCTGAGGCCAAATCCTCCCTGATCTTACTCATGAGAGTAGTTCTGTGCACTTCAGTGAGGAAGCTTTTCAGAGGAAGACAGGTTTTGGCTCTAACCAAAGCTTTTCTAAATATGGTTGTAAGATATATGAGACAAATCCTCTCTGAGGGAAATCAGCATTATTTTTAAGTCAATGAAGCTAAAGCTATTTACAGGCACTGAAGTTTTCCTTATGTTTTCAGAGTTCAAAAGCCTTCACTAAATACTTACCACATGGCAAATGATATGTTTTTGCTAATGATATTTTTATTCCTTCATTTAAAAAAACCATCATTATATTATGAATACCAGTGACTCAGTCCTTGCTACTATGACAGGTGCAAATTTTACTTAAGAGAAATCATTTGTGTGGTCTGCATGGCATGGTGTTTCCAAAAGTGTTTCATTGTTAATTAAGAAATAAACAAACCGTTTAAAAAATATGGTAAAAACTATGATTAGCTGCAAAATAATACACCTCTGAGCTTTAAAATGTTCTGTGGGAGCTCTGGAGTTAGAGATAGTCATGTCCTTGTGATATTTCAGTGACAATTTCTATTTTAAGTGTCAAAAACAACTCTGCTATCTGGAGCAAGTAGTGTAGTATTCTCTCCTTTTAATATTCTAATCGTGAGGTGTAAAGTGAAATGGTTGCACAGTGTAATGGTGGTAAAGAAGCTGAGTGTCAATGAGACGGGAAAGGTGACAGACACAGAACGAGTCCCCAAGGTGCTCTCCAAGTGCATTGGATAAAGATTCCCCTGGGAAATTTTTCTCATTAGTTCTCAGACACAGTTCAGTAATTCAATAGCACCAGGTTACCATTAGTCACAAGACCAAAATATGTTACTTTCCATGCTTTAGCTCCTTGATTTGTATATGCCTTTTTATGAGAGAAAATGATGAGATTGTATATGATTCAAAGTAAATTCATATGTTGTTTACATACCTGAGGATGATCTATGACAAGAAGACTCTGACAATCCCCTTACAAAAGAGCATACAAATTAAACAGAAAACAAACACTTTTCTGATATTTGAAACTGCATTAATGAGTGATTGCACTGTACAAACATGAGAAAGACATTGCAGATTGATTTTTTGTACCAGTATCTGAAAAATTAATTATAGTTTAAGAGCCAAATCTAAAATTATCAACAAGTAAAAATGGGAAAAAAAAATCACCCTAGATTGTTTCTGTGGATATTGCCAGGTTAAAATAATTTTTCTGTGCTTAGAGATGAAATGTGTATGTACACAGTTAATATGATTGGGAAAAGTAGCTAAAAAGTTTAATGGTTAGCTAATTTTATGTGTAATTACTCTGTGAAAATGTTAAACTGAATAGGTTATTCTCTACATTCTTTTTTTGCTATGCAATAAAAAATGCACTTACTTCTATGCCATCAAAGTTAACTGCACTCCCACTCAGCACTCAAAGGGATAATGTCTAGAAGTGTTGTCTTGTTCATTACCCACCAGGATGAAAAGAAAGGAGTGTCCATCCCCAGTGGTCATTGAAAACCTTGTTGTTTTAAGAAAAGAGTAGGGATTACAAAGTCCAGAAAACATGAAAATTAGACACACAAACACCTCAAGCTTTACCTGTGCTGAGCACTAGTTTATCATTCTATATAACCATGAATGTCCTCCAGAATATTTCAATTTAGTTTTCATTCCCGATTAATGTATTTAGCACTCATCACTGCACCTTGCACTTATTAAAGAGACAGAAGGTACAGATAGTTATTCTGCCTAAACTAGTTCAGGAAAGTAGAGATGTTTTAGCTTTCAAAAACTAAAAAAAAAAACAACAAATCAAAAGGTTGCATTCTCTGAAAGTTTTTTCATTTTATTTGATTGAGGTTTATGGAGTGTGGAGCTGTTGGGTTTTTCCCCCTCTTTTGAACAATGTTCAACATTTGATATGAGAAACAAATAAACCAAAATAATGTTTGCATATAAGTGTCTGTCTAGAACAAAAAATATTGAAATCTGTCAGTCAGTGGGTCAGTCAATTTTCAACCCGTCAGCCTGGTGAGAGCTTGGTCTTTTATTGCAGTCAGATCAAAATCATGCACCTGAGGTGTCTCATTTAGCCTACAAAATCAACTTATTAGTAGAATTCCTTAACAAGAATTATATCCCTAACACAATTACTTGTGTGGTAAAGCGTACTCACTGTTTTTTGACTAGATTCTGGTATGTTTATCGTTGTACTGCAAAAAGGCCATATGTTAAGTGCTATGGTATCTGTGCCAAATAAACCTTTGAGAGCCAGTTTCTATTAATCTTACGTATATTATTTCACTGAAGCTGGATGTTTTACTCCCCTGATTAAGCTGAGAGAATGACAGTTTTCTAGAAGTGTGAACTCACCTGTTTCATGTATATTATTTTCTTCAAAGCTGTGCACTGCATTCTCCAAATGAAGCTCTTCTAATTGAAAATGTTTCCGTAACTCTCTAACACTAAGCTATCTCCAAACTAATGATTAGGCTCCAAATAAATATGCCAAATACTTATGGTATTATTTATGTGCTATACAGAAGCTCATCATTGACTTATGAATTGTAAATATTTATAAGTGGCTCATATTAAAGTAGTTGTCAACTGCAGCTACAGTACTTCACCTTCTGTCACTCCCAAGTATCAAGGGGGCTGATTCAATCACTCTCTTGTCAGGCTACCTTTCTTCTCCTGAATACCCAAATCCCTAAACACAACAAAATATAAATGAATGAAAAGTGCTAATGATGCATCATTACCAAGAGGTATCAAGTTTTTTAAGGTCCTTTGCTGACTAAATTTTAAATTAGCACAATTATTCAGAGCATTCCCCAAGGCACCATTAATTATGCTTAGCCAGTGAGTTGAGGCATACTGCAAACGAAATATATATTACTGTCCACATGTCTGTCTGCCTTTCTGGAGCAGGAACACCTGCGATAGCTACCTGAAAGGGTAAAACTCAGAATCCATCATATGAAGCATTTTTGTGTATTGAAAGACATACAAGTGTGCATATATTTTAGAACTGATAATATTTCTGTGTTTCCGTTAGTACTCTGCTAACTACATTGTATTTATTTCTCTAAAGATCCTGACTAACATGGACAGGCACTTAGAGTGTGAGAATTTTTTTTTAAATATTTCATCTGCTTCCTAACCCAGCAATTGGAATTTCTATTGAAATATAAAGATGGCTGAAACCAGGAGATAAAATGTCTTTGATACTGTCTAAGCCTTCCAGAACCTTTCAGGGCACAGTGGATTAATTTTTTCTTTGGCCCTTCATCAGCAAACAGGGCTGAATGGACACTATCCTGCTAGACGTGTTAGGCAGCCTGGATATCTTATCCTTTAGTATTCCCAGAAACAATGACCTGTGTTACATCTACCTTGTATGTCAAAATTTGCTTCTTTTTTTGTGCACTAAATGAAGAGTCTGAAGCCCTTGTTCACTAGGATATTTAACAGTTCTCTGAAGAATGAGAAAGGTAAAATTGATATGACAGATCCTTCTGGGATTGTCCACAAAACAGATCAATTTGATGCACCCAGCAATAGGCATAGTGCTATCCCTTGTAAAATACTAGCTGTATTTTTCACAATAATAACAGAGCAACCAGTCCTTTTACCCATAAGTTAATATAAAAAGAGGAAAACCATGTGACTGTCTGCATGCAACATGCGCTCACCAGACTACACAGCTGACAGCTCTCTTGGTAAGATGCAGTGCCCATTTGTCCTCATGCAGATGAAAATAAGTATATTCGTAAGAGAAAATTATTTCTGTGTGTATCTAGCTGTAAAGTCCCTAGCTGCTTTTTTAACCCAATGACATCACCACACACAAGTTGGGCCCCACAGCACAGATGTGCTTTCATATGCAGTGATATCACTTTCACTAAAACACTAAAGGCATGACTTTCAAGCAGTTTTAAAATTCAGATCAGTTCTGCTCATATTTAATCTAGACATGTTAGTTTAACACCAAGCCAAGCCAGATCTTTTAACGTTCAGTGGCCATGATATAAAATTCTTCACTGTGTTGCGCCAATAAATTCAGAAGTGCAGTGTAATTTGCTACAGTCATAGAAACTCCTGTGAAATTTAAGCAAGAGTTGAAAGCGACCCTTGGTTTTGTGCCTTACTATAGCACTTCAGCTCTTCGGAAAACATTTCCCCCCCCCAGAAAACAATTAACTGTGAGGACAGAATAGCTCACTCCTGCTTGTTTGGGTCATGTTGAGATTAGATTAAAGGTAGTCTGCAAAACACCATCGGACAGTTCCTGAGTTAGGAACAGTGTCACTGTGGTGTTATTTAGGAGTTGTTTAAAACAAACAATGGAAAGAAAGTGCCACTTGACACTGACAGCAAGTATCTCTGTTCATTTTGCATTGTCAATAGCTCCAGTGGTAGCACTATTCTTTTGACAGCTAAAAGCAGATGTGTGGGTTAAGTATGGGAGCAATTCAAATGTCCATAGTAAACTGCAGGGGGGCAGAGAGAGCTCAGAGAGCAGCAGCTTTAAAGTAATTGACTAATACAGTAAGGATATTAAAGTCATTTAGTGCCAAAAGGGAACACACTGATCCTTGACCCTGAGCCACTTTGGAGTAATCTAGTATTCAATCCAGCGTGTAATGACTGCCAGGCCTGTCAATCCTCCGGGCTCTCTAGTCAAATGCCTGTGGCTACTATTGGCTTATGGTAAAAGGACAAAAATGCAAGGAAATGCCTCTCAATCAGGCTATGATGTGATAATGTTATTGCTCCAATGTATTCTATATTGTCCCTGCATAGTTTAATCTGTTGAGATCCATGTCAAAAATTGCCCTTGTTCCCCAGAGGTCTTTACTCAACCTTTTAGTAATACAAGTGGATTTGAAAGGAGAGGGCTAACTTACTTGATGAATTGTTTCCAGTTAATATAAAAAATAAGAGGTCAACTGTGGCTTAAAGGCTAACCATGGAACGTATAAATTAGAATAAGCATGCTAGTAATCTGATTAGTAAAGTCTTGCTCTTCATTTACCCCAGTGGGCAAAATATTTTACAATGAATAATATTGACACAGATATTTATTTATGTGAGTGACAAAATTCCTACAAAGTTTAGATGTTGAGAGGACCTTGGGCTGGGAAGTGATAAGAACAAATGGCTCACTTGCTTCTGTCGCTTCTTGTCCTTAAAATTTCTGCAACTACTGGGAATCTCGTATTTTAAATTAGGCACCTCACTTTTGAAAAATATAATTATTGCTACAGGCCGAGTAGTCCACTTGAGCTTGAAAGAAGGAAATTGCCATTTTTTTGTTATTTTGATTTTGCTAATTAAAACAGGGAAAACTGACCCACATAGATTCTCTAAAGTTAAAAAGTCAAAATGGGATAATAATTATGCATATTTCAATGCATTTCTGTAAAAATTATCTTTATTTTTCATTATATGATCTTCACTGTTTCCTGACCCTGCTTTCCATGTGCCGTACACAAACTTTGGGAAGGGAGAAGCTCAAGTGATAGTGATGTTCCCATTATTTTTAGGGAACTGTGAGGTTACATAACAGGCACTTTGCCTAATTTGGCTCTTTATGATTCCACAAAGCTCTCCACAGGCATCATACAGTACAAAAAAAGGAGAGAACCTCTCCTGAGAAATATCTTGCTTATAACTTTGAAATAACTTCAGTGTCTAAAACAAATTACTTTCTCCAAAATTCTGCCTGTCCTCTCTCAGTTCAGTGCCCCCAAAGTCATTATTCAATGTAAGGTTCTATTTATAAAACCATTTTCCAGCCTGTAGGTACTCTTTACACTTGAAAAATTATTGTTTTGTGGACAGTTTTAGAGGATGATTTGGAGAAAGAGGAAAATTGTCCTTTTTTGCTCACTGAATTCCCCTGCCATGAGAATGGAAGCACATGCAATGCTAACTGTGATCCCACCAGGAGATGGCTGGCTCTGTTCCAGCTAATCTCTTCACAAGCAGTTTTATCACAAGATGGTATTTTCAGAGGAAAAAAAAAAAGTCTACAAGCAAGCTAACCCGAAGCAGGATATGACAACTGTTGTGTTACTGCCCTGCAACAGAACAATGAGCCCGTGCCATGTAAATGGCTATAGCCTCCAGTATGGCTCTTTGCAGGAACGAGTTCTCTCTTTGCTTGGTAAGCCCTTGATATGGTGGTGACAGACTGAAAACTGTCCTCCTTCACCACTACCTGTGTCCTCTCTGAGCACGCTGACATCACCTTTCCTTCCACACTGTGGTGTCTTTCTCCCCCTTAAGGGATGGTACTTAAATCAGCATGGAAATGTAAGGAATACTTCATCTGGGGTAAATTCAGCTGAGCAATTTAAATTAATTACTCTCTTTTACATATCCAAAAGGAGGGTGCAGCATGAATCCTCATGGATTTGTGCCAACTTCAGCAATGCAAGTGGTACCACAGCAGCACCTGCCAGCTGGTGTGGGAGATGCTGGTAGCAATGCTCACTCTCCAGGACCCATCTGGGACCCAGTGGCCCCATCTTCTCCCAGTTCAGCTTCCTCCTGCTTTGTCATTGCCAGGCAGCTGTTTTCTTGCTGTCCTCTTCCCTCTACAACACCTGTAAGGGCTTGCACTCTTGTCCTTCTCCCATCTTCACCAGGAGTTGCATTTTCCCCTTCTTCACTACATGAGGGAGCAGAGATAAGCAACATCTTGAACAGCTTCTAAACCTGAATGGGGGCTGAGTAGATCTGCTCCCTTTGCAGTGCTTAATGAAATATAGGAAGCAGCAATCAAGGTTTCACAGTCCCAGCCTTCTTTTGCCCTCCAAAAGAGATGTGCATCGTTTCAGCATGAAAGTGTGGAAAACTAACTTTAAAATGGGTGAAATTTTGGGAATGTGAAAGGAAATGCTTATCAGAAAAAACACCTTTGCTCCAACATTCCTGGGGTAAATGTAGCCAGGTATAAAATTCCTTTTTTGGAGGGAGAACTGCGTTCTGTAGGTATTTTCACTGGTAGTTTATCATCATGATCTGAATCCATTAACCATTTTCCTGTCACACAAGGGGCCTGGAGTGCTTAGGAGGTGCTCAGAATGCTCATATTTAGAGTAATGATATTTTATGATGTAAGCTTTTAAATTACAAGAACTGGGGGAAAAACTTTTTAAAATGCAAGAAAATTCCTGCTGTTCCTTAACCTACTTGAAAACAGATATGCCTTAGAGCTAATAGGTCAGGCATTGCTGAGAAACCCACAAACTGTTTCAAAAGGCAGGTATCTCAGCTCTAATACATTTTCCTTTGTTTCTCTTCCAGGATGATTGTGTATTTATTTAAATTCCAGACTTTAAGTGCAAGTCTAAAAGCCACCTGCACCCCTAAGGGTCTGGAGGTTTTTTGAGTGAATCTGTAGTCATACCCTCTGCAGTCTGACTTTTGTTAGATTAGTGTTGCTTTGCAGACTATGAGAAAAGAACTTGCTTTTGCACTCCCCTTCAAATCCTTGCTTTTGCAAGCATTTGAAACCATTAAAACCATTTTGTAAACAGATTTTGAGATGACAGTGTAATCTTTTTAAAGCAAGGCTTCAAACACACACAGACGCACACACACACAAATGCACGCATGCACACATTCTACTTTTATGACTTTGGAATAAAAATGCAAATGAATTTATTAGCTTAAGCATGGCACCAAACAGAAATTTATGCACATACATTTAAAAAACAGACCCCTTGAAAATAACGCAGTTGCAGCCTATTAATTTTCTTTTTTGACAGTTTTTAAAATTCCCCGAAAAAAATGAAACAGCATGAATACTGTCAATATATCACAACAGCCACATTAGGTTTTGTGATATACATCATAATATAAAGAGCACTATTAGAGCACAACCTGGGAACCATTAAATCATTCTAAATCACTGTTACATTCCATTAGTGTCAATGGTGAAACCACATAATAGGCTTTATTACAAACTTCACCTTGGTAGGCCATTGTCTCTAATAACCACTTCTCTATGATGTGGTATCATACCCAGAAATCCAGGGAGATAATAAAGGCTCCCTTATTTCTTTTTTATTGGATGGGTAAAGTTAAATTTAGCTGTAAGTAAAAAAAAATCTTGAAGCTTTGTTCACTAACTGTGAGTTGCTGCTATTTGGACAAAAAAAAAAATTAGGCAGACTTGGGAGAACAGTTTGAAATAAATTTAAATCCTGGTAAATGCTTGAGGCCAAGGTAAGATAGGCAGTCCTGCAATTACGATGTCATTTTTGAAATGCAGCTTAGTGCATTTATGCCCTTCTTTACACTTTTGTTCAGATACAAAGCATTGATTATAGAAACATTATAGGAATTAACCATGTGTTCTCATCTCTTCAACCCCTATGTATGCAGTAACCATTAGAAAATGAGGAACAGAAAATTAAAAAGAAAGGGAGAGAGAGAGAGAGAGAGAGAGAAGAAAGAAAGAAAGAAAGAAAGAAAGAAAGAAAGAAAGACAGAAAAGAAAAGAAAAGAAAGAATGAAAGGGAGAAAGAAAGGGAGAAAGAAAGGGAGAAAGGGAGAAAGGAAAGGAATGTGAAAGAAAGAGAGGTCTGTACATGCTAGTGTTTTCTTCCTTCCTGAATTTTTAGAAATACTTTGGAAATATTGTCCATGATCAGAGATCCTTCTTTTCATCTTGCAGGGCTAAACCTTGTTCCACCTAATACACATGATGGCATAGGTCAGCTTTGCAGACTGTAGCACGGTCATTTGGGATTAGTGTAAAGAACCTCCCTGTTCTGGAGAGCTGGGGATACTTAGTGCTACCTGGGTGTGAGTCAGCTGTGGTGGAATCCTGAGCCTTTGAAACTCATTAGACTTTGGTTTTAACTGGAGCAAGGACTTCAACTTTTGAAAATTATTTCATGTAGGCAGCTTGTATTTCCTGTAAAGAACATTGATGAATTTTGATAAATTAGTGAGTCTCCATTATCACAACCTTTCACTTAGTCATCTTGCAGAAGTAGACTTGTGACTTCAGTTTACACAACACTGTAGTTTCCCACCATTATTCAGATATTGAAGTGGCTGAAATTATTTCTTGTGGGGACGCCTAATGTATAGTGCCTGTCTTTATAATTCTTTTATGTGAGTTTACTACAAGACTTGGAGTAACTGGGAGGTATATGTGAAGAGACAGGTGAATACACCAGCCCTGTACTGCCAGTGAGTTAATGAACTGTATCCCCTTGCCCAGCTGACTGAGTTCTAGGGCCTGATGGCATTTTATCTTTAAATTTTCCTGTAGGGGCTGATTAGGGATGGATGTAAATAAGGATTGGTTCCTACATCATAAAAAGTCAAAGGTTTTTACAAGGTCAAAAGTTCTTTCTGGTTGGATCAGTTGCTATCACAAAGGAAATATACCCCCTCCAATGAAGTAACCTGTAATAAGATGAAATAAAAAAACCCCAACAACAGCCTCTGTTAACTCTGTAAAATAAAAACATTTCTCTTCCACCTATTCTAGAATTTTACCAGTTCCTCTGAGCAAATCCTCCTTTCTCTATTATTTTATTTCTTTTCTTTCCTGGATCCTGGTTTTTTCTGCATCTCGCCCAAATGCTTCTGTTTTAAAACAATGACCCAGTTCTGTTTCGTGGTACAACCCATATATCTGCGGTATTTTTGGACTTACCTTTTCCTTCTAAATGGCAATTTTATGTAGCAGCTCATAGAGACTACAAGTCTCCTGCATATACTGGGAACAACAGTCAAAGTTTGTGTTGTTTCCTTACATTCATTCCTTTAAAATGTCAGTTCAGTACTTTCAACATTAATTTTAACTTCCACTGATCAGAATTTCTTATCAGAATATCTTGCTATGCATGATACACTGTTTTAGCAGTATGAATCTAGTTTCTTCGTCTACATAATATGAATTTGCCAATCTCCCAGGCAACCTGTACTGTGAGATACAGAAATCCCCTATCTCCAGTGTGTAAGATCTGAAGCTAAAATGTAAAACTCTTCTGAACTTGGAATATCCCCAAAGGTAGCCAGATCAGTCACTGGAAACAAAGGAAAAACTGTATGAGGAAGGGGGACTGTAAAGGGATAAAAAGGTATGTCAAAGGAGATAAAAATGACAATAATTCTAGGTAGTACAGAACGATTAATAACAGATTTACTAATAAACCGTAGCAACTGGCCTTGCATTCACTTTCTTCATTTAGGGTAACCTGGTCACATTCTTCACCTGTGGATGAAGTCAGGGTGGTTGGAAGGGGGACAGAAAGGTGGAGAAAGTGAAAGATGTCAGCAGACCAGAGAGCTGGGAAATACACTTAGTCCTTTGGATACTTTCATCAAAGTCTAAGCTGCCTTCAGTACTGCTAGTTTACAATTCAGCATGGCAGACACCAGTCCTGTTCTCAAAGTCAACAGTGTATATCCTGCCCCTCTTACTTGTGTTTCTCATAACTAAAAAAATCTAGTGGTTTGTTTCAGTGTCTAAAATAAGCTATAACAAAGGGTTAGCAAGACAGTCATGTGAGCAATAATGAATAAAAATAAAAAATAGGGGAAACAGAACTTTGACTATAAGACTCTCTAGGGGCTTACAAGAGGGAATGCATGAACCTTGTTTAAATTTGGCCACACTTGAAGAAAGTGTTCAGGTGAAATATAACCCTTGACCTTGTTTTCTATTGCCACCGTATATTGCAACTTTATTTTTACTGTAGTTGTTTATGATGCCACTGGTGTTGACAAAGATCTGAGCAATTTCTGATGCTATTTGAACAAGGTAAACTGTAAGAGCTTTAGTTCCTCATTTTTTAATTCTGGTGGTATTGTGGGGTTTTTGAGGTTTGATTTTGTTTGGGGGTTTTTTGTTTCTTTGTTTAACTAATACATTCTAGGTAGTTAAATATTTAGAAAGTCTTAATCTCGGCTGCATACTACATATGAAACCAATGCAAGGGCAATAGTGGCGATGTGCTTAGCCTTGGCTTTAATATTCCTGTGGTGTTAACTTGGCACCTGAAGCAAGTTTCCTCTCTTGAGGAGTGTCAAAATATATAATTTATTAGTATCAAACATAAAATAAATTCATTACTAATTTTAAGAAAGAGCTGACTCAATAGTTTAGATGACTAACACAGAATGCTAGCTATGTCTTGTTACCATGTACGGCACCCAGCTTAAACACCATATTTAAACAAGAAGCCAAATAAGGAGAAGACTTTTAATTTTCTACATTCTTCTTCCCCTCCCCCCCTCCTTTTTTTTTTGTTTTTCCTGATGCTGTGATACATAAATCGTCCCTCAGATGGTTTCTTTCATTACCAGCATTACATGGTAGTAAATAGGCTTAACTAAGATGGATCCAGGACTGAAGGAGCACACAATAAAACTATTTCTATCCTTTTTCTGGCTAACCATTCAGCCAGCAGGGCTGAGGATCCTTGCTTTTGTTACTTATTTGCAGTTGCTAAAAAACCCGATCACCTATGATGTGTTCTGTGTCGAGCATGCTGGCCTGGAAGACTAAGGAATTAAAAAGAAAAGTCTCTTCAGAAATTAGTTCATGAGACTATGTCCATAAAGTGCAGCCCAGGAAAAGAAGCAGTAGGATATTAACAATGGATCTTTTTACAGAAATATTTGAGATTGGTGTGTTATAAAATATATGCAAGCATTGGTGTTGCATGGTTTATAATGCCCTGAAGCAAGTTGTAAGCCTTATCAGCATCAGGGAAGATCAGAACTTTCCGTTTGGGTTTTGATTAGTCAAATATATTATGAAATCTTTGCAATGCCTGATTTTTGAGAAAGTCTATTTTTGATATTAATATGTCTCTACAGATTAGATACAGATTAGATACAGATCAGTTGTTTCATGAAAATAATTCTCTTATCTTTTTTCTCTTGTACAAAATATTATGTTTTTAAAAATAAAAAACATCAGATAAATATTTAAACACAGATTTCCTTCATGTGGGTGTCTCTTCCATGCTATTTCACTTATAAGTCTTTTTACAAATGAGGCACTTTGAAATGTAGGATCTTTAAGAGTCTCTAACTTTTGAAACAATCACTAGAGGCCTGTAGACTGCTTCCTAGGAAAAGACAGCCAGTTGTATTTCATTCAGCGTCTTTATGGCTGTGTGCTAGAAGCGTGAGTGTTAAACCAGGAGTTTCATCCTATTAACACAGTCATATAACCTTGAGCTATCCAGACTTGCAGATAACAACAGTACCTCTAACATGTATATCAGTCAGAGTGAGAGCTTTTTATCAGGTACAATTAATGTTTAAAAGTATCTGCATTAAACAGGCAATTGTGAATATTTTGATTCAAAAACATCTACAGTAAATTTTCAGCATTAGAATAATAACATTAGTCATTCTACCACCGTATTAAGGGTCTGTTGGCAATTATAATCTTCTTTCAGTCCTTTGGAAAGGGCTAATGAACTTTTTTGTAATTTCACTAAACTGGAAAAAAAAATGATGTTTTAATGTTTTAATTGTGCATACCAAAAAGGACTATCAAAACAAGTGGTCTCAAGGACATTTCTGCTCTCTCTTGCTGTTCATGATGGCTCAATAAACTTACTTGTTTTAAAACAAAAAACATTCATGCACAAATGAGTCTTTAGATAAAAATGGACATTCAAGATTTAATATTTTAAGTTGAAGAAGGACACAGGTTTCTGATTCAGAAAGCAGATATGCTACACAAGTACAATCTTTTCCAAGCAAAATGGCAAAGCACTTTACCACAGAAACTGGAGGTCCAATCCTGCCAGGCGCTGAGCAGCCTGAGCTCTGCTGAAGCTGGTTGGCAGGGCCCCAGCACCCTTCAGGATCGAGCCCATAATGCATAAGCACCCCAGCTATTTTGATACCCGTGACCTTAAACGTTTTGGTCTATGGTGTCAATGATCCGTGAACTAAGAGAGACTTACTGTACACAAGTGACTGTAGTGGTTTAAGAAGAGTAAGTAAGGAAGTTGTGTCAGCCTCCACTTTGACTCTCCTTGCTCACAGTTCATGCCTTAAGTCCTGGGTTTACCTATGTACCTCACGTTCTTAGTTTGTCTGTGGAAGTCTCTTCTGTTTCTCTGTGTATAATCTAGCTTTGCAATACTTCACACCCAGTAATAAATTTTGCTAAGTAAACAATCAGTACTTTAGTAAGCATAACGATTGTACTGACAGGTTTATAAAATCACTATTACACTCCCTGCTGTGTGAATATTTATAAGAGATACATTTAGGACACACATGTGGCCTGAGGCTTCTGGATCAGCTGTGTGCAATGTCCCATATCTGTGAATGTACAGAGATCAGCGACCCAGGGAGAGCAGTTGGATGCCCCTGATCCCTGCTCCACAAGCCTGGCATGTGGCCCAGAAAGCACTAGACATACTACTCTCTTCTTATGCTGCATTCTTCCTTTAGATGTCCTGTATCTTAAAAGCTACTTTATCTGTTTGATTTTAACGTGTTTTTTTTTTTTGGGGGGGGGGTGGGGGGTGGGGGGGGGGGGTTTGGTTTGGTTGGGGTTTGTTTTTTTTTTAATTCTGTCCAGGAACCATTTTCATTGCCTTTCTGTGAGCAGAGACCTTCCTAAGCAAATGGATTTTTTTTTTTTCCTTTCAGGTCTGCTTGCTCCCTAGGGAACACGGAAGCAGTTCAAGAGGGCTTTCACACCTGGAACTGTGCGGCCATTTCTATGCGAAGCTTGAATGCAGCACCAGTTCCCTGTTGGGACTTCGTGATGCTCTGGGCTCACTCCTACTGACTGCTGAGTCCCAAAGGGGCTTAGGAGGGGGAACTGCTCAATGCAAAAGACTTTTGGCCTCCTGCACATTCCATTCTCCTTAGACTAGCCTGCTTTCTCTCCCATACACATAAATACTACACATGAGTGCACACACACTTGCAGTGTCATGTAAATGAGAGGACAGCCTGCAGGTAGATTACTGCTCTTAAAGCGTTTTTTAAAATATTGTTGATGGTTTCCACTGTACACATTGTAAACTTGTGTTTATGCAGGCAACAAACTTACAAATGAATATTCCTTTTCTGTTCTCTGAAGGAAAAGCAGATAATTTTGTGACAGAGTTGGCAGACAGATAAGCAGTCTCAGTTTAAAAATATATAAAATGATGAATAGAGTTTCAGAAGTGAACCATAGTTTATCTTGTTAATCCTTACTGTGTCTGAGTAGTGATAAAAGGAACACTGCCAGAACTCAAGGATATGATGAATAAGAAAGAGCAAAATGACAACCAAAGGCCCTGGTGACCAGAAAACAAGCTACAGTTTGTCCCCCAGAGAGAGACAGTGATGGGTTGAACTTCCCATTAGAGGGAAGATTAAGTGTCCTTGGTTCCTAAGTTAGTTAATTATACACTCAAATCTTCCCAGTATATCACATAAGCTGGGTGTTTTGCTTTTGAATACCTGTATACTGAATACTTGGATTGCTTATTGGTTATTTCTCTTGACAACTCAAACCTGAACATTAAATCCCATTGGCAACAACTATCTGTCAAGAGAAAAAAAAAATAAGATTTGTGTATTTAGTTTTCATTATAGAAGTGCTTGTAGTTGAAAAAATATGTACCTGTCAAGTTTTCGACATCTCGCTGGGGATGCAAGCAATGCTGTTGTGATTTCAAAACCTGGCTGACAAATTCACGTTTCAGTAGTAAAGACAAATCAAGGGTTTTTTTTCCTTTTTTTCTTTTTTTTCTCCTTTTGCTTTTTTCACCGCTTTGACAGTCATACATAACAATTTGAGACCTAAGTGGCACTTTGATGCACTATTCCATTATTAAGTGGTATAGTCACTATAGAATAGATGACGGGCCTGTACTCAAGGCGTTGTGAATTAAACAGCTTTCAACAATGGGGGAAATTGAATGGCCTAAAGAATTCTGAAACATAAAAAAATAATGATTAAAAATGTGTTTCAGAATCAGCAAGGCATATAATTTAAAATAATGTCAAGTACTGAAATTCAAACTAAAGAAAACAAAGTATATTTTAGAAGAATCTTTAAAGTTCAGAGGAAACATTAAATAATTAGCAAACCTCACTAAACCCACAATTACAAATTTTAAATATGGTTCTTTGATGAATCTTAGAAAATTAGCATGACATAAAATATCCTGTTTAAAATTTAAGATATGAAGACATAAAGCCTTTTTTCATATGACAGTACTTTGATAGTATATTAATTGACTGGTTTTGTACTGGCATTTCCTTGTGCCTAAAGGTAGAGTTTTCAACTAAAGTAACATTGACTTAAAGGACTTAAATTAATTCTTTTGTCAATAACTATACAGTTAATCAATACACCTGGAATTAAACAACACTTTTTTGGCCAGAAGGCATGCTAATCCCTGGTCTCTTTTTGTTACAATTCATTAATCATTTAGCCCCTCCCAATAAAAGATTTCCCTGCTTGAATCAGAAAGTTTGATACACCAAACAGCCCATCATGGCAAGTAGAATAACAAAAACCAAAGAAAGGTTTCAAAAAATGACTTTTTTACTGGGAAAATAAAAATTCAAAAGCTACGTCGATAACAATTCATGCTATATTTTTAGTTAATAAAATGTAAGTAGATATTTTTTCCTATTAAGATAAAAACCAAAAATGTAATATTTGTTATACCCCAGAGCATAATTGGTCATTTATTATCTTTTGTTTTTAAGATTATTAAAGGCTAAAAAATTACTTTTCAAGCATTGATCCAGTAAGATTGCTGTGAAAAAAAGACACCAAGCAATGGAAATTCTATTAATCCACAAAGTTCTAAAATATTTGCTACAATACTTATCTTTCTGCAGTTCTGACAACTATATCAAACTGATCTCTATCTCCGAATAGGATGTGGATTACAATTTCAGTGCTTAGTACTCCAGATCTTTTTTTTTTTGCCTTCTTCTGCACTAGAAAGAAAAAATTGAATTTTTTTTTTATCCTTTTCAACTGGTAATCCTACAAAGCATGTAAAGCCATATTAGGAATGTAGTGTACTTTATAAGATGGCATGGGGTATGACTCATATCTGCAATAAAAAACCCCCAACAAAACCAAACAAAAACCCCAGACCTTCCAATTTGGCTATGATATGTTAAAAGATAAAACTAATTCAAACAAGTTACTGAGAAAGATTTCATCAATACCCTACTTTTACATTCAGAAGCACTAAAAGAGAAAAAAAGAAATGCAATTATGAGAAATAAAATAAGGATTTTCTTAGTTAGAATTCCTGGCCCTTCCCTGATTGCAGTAAATTATAAATTATGCAGTCAATGTAGGCCAACAAAAGAAGACATCTTCAAATCTCAGTCAAAGGTAATTACTTAAGTCGGCTGAATGTTCCCTTTTCATAGAGTGTGATCTCTCTTTGACAGCTCACACTGACAGATGACCTTCTCAGCAACGTTCTTATCCTTCGGATCATGAGCAGTGTGCCTCTCTCTCTGAATATCTCTATATATTTGTGACACTAAGCTTTCAAATACAGCTATTGACAAATCAGAACATCAGTCTAAGTGCTGGTCTTCCTATCACTCACAATAAAGTAGCTATCACTTGTGGTGTTGTAGAGCAAGCACATCTCTGAAAAATGAGTTCTCACCAAGTGCTAATTTGACACAGCTCGCTTGCCTTCCCATAATTGCTCTGTCATTGTCAGTTGGCAGTTCGGGCTCATTCCTGGAAGCTGTGCCGTACAATTGGATACAATTACTCCCATTTACCACCACTATTATGCCACTGATGTTGCCCAGTTCGCATATTGACATGCCTCATTAAACCTGGATGCAGGCCATTAATGAACATTGTTAGCATTTCTCTTAAACTTTTTGCCTCTAATAAACAGTCAGTGTTCCATGAAGGAGCACTGCCATCCTTGTGATATGATATTTATTATCTTATGGGGGAAGGGGACTCTGCAAATGGAAACTATCCAGATGCTGTGAGAGAGATATATGGTTAGATCAGTGGAGAATAGCCCTGACTGGGAGGACCTTTTCCGTCAGGGGCATCCTGCCATTAACCAAGTGACCTCTCCTATCCAAGAGAAGACAGGAAGGATAAACACGATAACCTCGGGGCCGCCCAGTCGCTGCAGGTTTCTCAAGGTTGCCCAGGCTCCTGCAGCTCCCCTCAGCCCCCTCCTACCCCCAGGTGGTGCTGCGGGACGCGACAAAGAGCATTTTGCCCTGGGTCCTTAATCCATTATGTCCAGCTACTCCAATGTGCATTTTTATTCAGAGATAATTATGTGTTGATCAGAGAAGTCAGCGGCTGTCACCCATATGGCAGGCACACCTGCAGTGTGACATAGGTGGTAACGATGGCATGCTCTTGAGCTGTCATGACAGGGACAGGGACTTTATTATGTATATGTCACCATTTCTCTTAGGGAAATTATCCTTTTCCGCACAATGACAATAATGAATCTTACAACACTTTCATAAACCGTGTTTCTAGGCCCTTTCCTTGACCTTCATTAAAACTCTGCCTGGCAAATTCACTGCTTTATGAACAAAATGCAAACTTTCCAAGCAAATGCAAGTGAGCTTTTGGAGTTTCTTTATAACTGCTTTGTACAATGCACCTGCTTGGGCAGTCAGCAGCCCTGCAGAGCACATGCCACTCCTTCAACAGGGATCACACATAGAAAGACTACATTGAGGACTAACTAGATTTTAAGTGCTAGAAATCTGTTGGGTCTTAGAGAGTTCTGCACTAAACCCAAGTTTATAGGAGAAAGTTTGTATTAATGAGTGTTAAAGAGAACCCTTCTATCCAATACAGAATAGAATAGACTATTTTGAGTTGGAAGGGACCTACAATGATCATCTAGTCCAGCTGCCTGACCACTTCAGGGCTGACAAAAAAGTTAAAACATACTATCAAGTGCATTGTCCAAATGCCTCAAACACTGACAGGCTTAGGAAATCGACCACCTCTCTAGGAATCCTATTCCACTGCAATATAATATAGAATTATATTATCCCAGAACTACTCTCCCTCTCTTCCTGGCTTTCTTTGCTTCATTCTTTACATACTTCCTTCTGCTGTTTGGTTCATGGCACAACAGAAAGTCTCTGTGGAACTGAAACCAAAGAAGAACAGACAGACATTTTATATCCAGGGAGAAGGAAGAAAAAAGAATGGGAAGTGAGCTTATGCTATTTATCTCAGGCATCTGCAGCAGTTGTATCTAAGTATCAAAAGGAGAAACTCAAAAACTCCCATAATAACGTCTATTATTTAGGTGGGTTCCTTTTTAATGCAGACTATTCTAATTACAGTGTTCTCATTTAAAAATTAAAGATTGAGGCGACAGAAAAAATGTAAAGAAAATTGATGTTGTCAGTGTCTTTTTTACAACCAGCTTTTCTTTTATTTTTAAAGCTTCAAAAGTTTGAATATACAGTTTCAGTTGACATTCTTGAGCTTTGGGTTATCTTTCATACTGATATTCATGTGAGAGTGCAAGTGTGTAATACGCCTGCTTGCTGTAGTTGTGCTTAACATATTTCTCCCATTTTGATATATACAAATCTACTTTCTGCAACATTCTTTCAATAGCAATAGAGTGCTTCAGAGTAGAAGTAATTTCTTACATGTGAATGCTGTCTATCTGTCTAGGGAGAATTGAGGGACCAGGGAATTTAGCTTTAAATTTGCATTTTAACTTTAAATGACTTTAGCAAAAGTTACTAGCGGAAAAAAGTGTAAAATTTGGGACAGTTGCAAACTTACAAACTTTCTTAGTCTCTTTTAAATGTAAATATTGTACTGTTGAACGTGCTTATGGGACATGTATATGAATTCTGGAATAACATGCCCTTTGGTTCAGCTGTGGTCTAAATAACCATGTAGAATGCAGAAGTGTATCAAAAGGATCTCAAAACCTTAACTGAATAAGCCAGTTTTTATACTTAGTAGCTTACTATTTTGTTCACATTGATTTGAATAATTTTCTCCATGATGACCTCAAATTACTTTGACAAATATTTAGGCTAGGATATAAATTTGAGGTTCTCAGCTATATTTCTACGCAGTTAAAATTTATTTAATCAGTTAATCACTACAATTACAAGTAATATCGTGATGTTACATTTAAAAATAGAAACATACAATAGCTCAGCAGCCACTAAAGTCCGTAAACTTCCTGTTGGTATCCTAGTCAGTATCTGAAGAGGCTGTAAACGTATTGTGCTCTCAGTGGACACTAGCAAACAAGTAGGGTATAACAGACAAATGAAAATTCATTAAAATGTACCTCAACCAAGAATAATTACCCAAGATGAAATTGTTCAAAATACAAAAGTTAACTGTTATGAGAAACAAAAAAGCACTTGTTAAACAAGAGTGGTCAAATCTCCACTAACACCCAGAAACAGCACCACAAATAGCTTAGTGCTGCCTACCTTTGCCCTATTGCTCAACATGTATGCATCACTGTCAAATGAATATATACAAGCTGTCCCATCTTCCAGTCAAACCTTAACTGAACCCCCTTTAATTGATTACAAATAAGCAGATTGCAGAGCAGAATAACAGTTGCTGAAAGTTTGATTTTCAGATCAGGTTAAGGCAGTACACACTTGAGTATCTTGAATAACTTATGGGATGCAATATTAAAAACAGGCAGTTAAGCAGTAATATAAATCAACTTTTTTCCAAGCTTTTTTTTTTTTTTTTTGCCTTTTATTTTTCTTTTTTTTTTAATAAAAGGAAGAAAAACTCAGTGACAATGTTGCAGTCAAGACTTCCATGCAGTCCCTGCTCTTAGAGGATCCTCTGGCATCAGTGGCAGCTCCAGTCTAACCTTCTGGACTAAGGTAAGTAACACTGAGGTTAAGAATGTTCACTGTAAATACAGTCTCTAAACTAGTATCAATTGATCTTACAGGCAGTAAAGAAATAAATTCTTTTTAAAAAATAATATGCTATAACTATGCCTTCTGGTGCCAGGGAGAGCAGACTAGCATAGGCTATTGTGTCGCTGAGGTGCTTCCAACACAAATCAACATTAGAAACAAAACAACATCAGGAACTGCATGTACCTTCATCCAGATACTCTCTGTTGTTTATTCCACCCAGGTAGTCTCTTGTTTCTTTTCCAGATAAAGTCTATTCAAGAAGAGCACTTCCAGACTCCCAAATAGTGTGTTGGACACTTTATTAAAGAAGGTCTAAATCGGACAGGAGGAAGACTTGGGGAAAAATACATTGGCCAGTTACCACAGGAAAACAAAAAGAGCTGCTCTCAGAAGTGTCCTTGAGAAACAAATGCGGGGACAGCTAGGGTTCTGCACTTTAAAAGCTGGTATAACATGACAATGGGTACTAAAACCAATTAGCAGAGTTTCAGTTCCTAATGCAACAGCTGCCATGACCTGCTGCAGAGTGGACTATCAACAGGGGTTCACAACAGTTCAAACTTATGATTGGGGGAACAAATCCTGTGATTTTGTGTAATTATAACTATATATTCTGGGTTTACTTCTACTCCTCCAAATCTAGCAAAAGTGTATTTCTAGAAAAAGAGTTTACCAGAACAAGCTGTACAAGATGCACTCACTTCTTTTGACAAACCAAATGTGGCAAACTTAACTCACATTCTAGTTCTCCTCAAAGTGGTTGAATGTTGTATTGATGACCCCAACATAATGTTTAGAGTAGCCTAGGCTAGGCTAGGCATTTTATATACTAGGATTTGGTAAAGCCAGTGGAAGCCATTCTGAGGAGACTGGGTTGGAATAACGGTGATGGGTGAGGGAGAAACTGGCTAAATGAAAGATTTTCAGCAAGTGGGCAGAGTTTCTGCACGGAAAAGTAGACACACTTGCACTGTAAAGGGGAGGTGTCAGGTAATGGGTGTATTCAGAAATGGGATCGATTGAGGGCAGATTCAGGTGCCTGGACTGGCAACTCTTAGGGAGGAATGACTCACAAAAGTTAGCTGTTGTTTGGTGAAAAGAATGAATATATGAGGAAAACAAAATAGCTGTGAGCAAGCAATTGTAGACTGAGTGATAGCAACTTGTGAGTAAGGGTGCATGTAATTTGTGAAAGGAAGAGGGGGAAGAGGAAGAGGCAGGGAAAGATAAAATCATAAAGGATGGACAGAGAAAGTAAAAAATGAAAGTTTTAATCCACCGTCCTTGTTACTTTAAAGCATATTCTCATTCTTCATTACGCAGGGGAAAAAACGATAGATCAAGACCATTTTCTTCTTTCTCTTTCATCATCCCACTCCAGAATATACCTCCAAGTACCCGTATATTATATTACAAAAACTGAAATAGATAGATCAACAAGTGTTGTCCCAGATTTTGCCTTTGAAATCTAGGTAGGTTTCAGGAGAATGACTGATGATGTGTTAGGTAATGTTTACAAACCTAGCACTTAAGTGAGGCACCATCTGCCAGGCTTCACACATAGGGTTGACTTCAGAATCCCACTCTACCTTTTGTGAGTACTACTGCTTAGACTGTCAGAGTACAATGTGACAATATAGAAAGTCAATAATATGCAGAAAACCCCCCAGTATCAATCAATAAAATAAAACCACATTTACATTGTTTTCTGTGAGTAGACAGAAAGAGTATCTGTCAGTTTTTACTTACCTTACAAAACTTTGGGGAACAAACAGCCCTTAAAATGCCTGGATGAATGTTACCTTATAGAGAGAGATTTTTACTCAAAGAAGTGAATGCTTTTTGTCCTTTCATATGTATGTCACTTGTGTTAACTAAATAATAATTGCATATAAGGATATTAGTGTGCATGTATTGTACATCTGCATATTGTAAATGCAGTTGCATTTTTTGACACGCATTATAATTTTGATAAATTTCTTCTAGTACAATATAGACACCCCATGTACAAGCAACCCAAGGCCACCAGGAGGAACAATTTGCCTATGTGCACTCATATTCATGTCTCTCTGCAAGAGTGGGCACCTAGTATAGTTCTGTCGAAGAATCAAATTCATCTCACTGTTTCACAAGAGGTGAAGGAAGCTTAAGAAGCATTATACTAAATAGGTCTTTGTGAAAAATCTGGGAATGGGCCACAGTCTCAGTTTCAGCCTTTTGGTACTTCTTCCTATGTATTGTCTCTATAGTCTTGGTCCAAATTTTAGTTGTTCAGTAGTTATGGTTTTAATTTATGCCATTAATGGAAAGATTTGCAGACTCTGACTTTTCAAAAGCCAGAGTTATTGAGAAGTAGAAATACAATCCAACATAACAGGAGTTTTTTTAAGCATGAAAAACCTGCTTATTTTTCCCTGTTTTTTTTTTCCTCCTCTTAGAAAGAATTCAAAAGTTTTAGCCAAGATATATTAAAGAACGCACATGAGGAAAAATTCTGTCCAAATTTGGTAAATTTATCAGTTGTTTCAATGATTGAAAAGAATGGTCATGTGTTTATAGTTTGACAATACAATAAGTCTTTTCTAATATGAACTTTATTATAAGAAAAACCATGCTGTAACAGCAATAGGAAGGGATTATTTAACAAATTAAAATAATTTTCTCAAAGAAGAACATCAGCAGTAAATTAAAGTCCTAATTTTACAAAGTTTTACACATAGATGTAGGTCATACTAATGGCACTAAGTTTTTGGGAAGCCACAGGAATATGAGTTATAGAGAAAATTAATCAGCCTCTAAGACAGGACAAATTGGCAGAGCAGAATTTGTTTACACTGGCTGATTAGTCAGGTCAGAAGCTGAAAAACCAAAAGAGCTGATCAAGCTTGCAATTGACATTCTGTGCAACACAGAAAGCATGTTTTCATCAGGAAATGGAGCCACATAGATGCCTGAGGTAAGAGGGATGTGGATGGAAGGTCCATAAGAGGATGTGCAATGTTGTGCTGGTGTCCAGCTTTATGCCAGATGTAGGCTGTCAGGATTTATATGACTGTAGTCATCCTGCATTCAACCCTAAGCTGGCTTATGTCCAACCCGCACTGACCACTTCTGACCCATACTTTTCCAGTCTTCTGGCCTCCCTCTGGCAGGAGAGCTGTAAGGTCTGTACACCTCAGGAGTTTGGTGGCTCCTCTGTGCATGAAGCTCACTACAGTTTCAGTGCCTCAGAGACAGAGCTATCTGGAATCCATATGAATCTTTCTGTTAAACTCCCTGTAGTTCAGACTCACCCATAGTGACTACGTAGGGATTGTTCTGCAGTTTCCTTCAGTGGTTTAAAAAAAGAATTCAATTCCCAAATAATTTAGCTTTAATGGCACAGCAATCTGATCTCCATGTTGCCTTACTAGATTAAATAATTTTACTAGGTATTTTTCATATATGTACAAATATATGAAAAATATGAATATATTTTCAAGTAGAGTTAGAAGTCTGTCATGTTAATGTGTTTTATGAATTGTTTCATTTACAATTTAGCTTATTCATATTTTTTTTTTTAAAACAGACTTCAGAAACTTATTTAAAAAGGCTCTAATTTTACTGCAATGGTGAATTGTTCTGCAACAAATAACTGTAACTACCACTAATACCTATTTAAAATACCCAACCTCAAGAAATGGACTCATGCACTTGTGTTCCCAAGCAAAATTTTTTTGGCAAAAGGTAGCAGTAATACCATGTTGCTTATTACACATGTGCTGTCATATTTAACAACACAGTAAGCCTTTTTATATATTACAAATTAAATGAACTCTGCTGAAGAAAAAATAAAACAACAAATAGAGATACTTGGAGACTTATGCCATGGGATGTTCAGCAACAGAGTCTGAGTCAACAGTTTCCTAGTTAACTTTCAGAAGTGTAGTGTCCTCTTATGTGTATATACCCTGCTGATCTTAAACAGAGCCCCTATTCATGACCAAAATAACTTCACAGGGCAGGGAAGTTTCTGTTGTATTTGGATTTCAATACAGGAATGCTGCTATCTGATAATACATATAATAGAAGTTCCTTGTTTCTGCAGAGACTGCAGAATATGAAGGTCTCTGATACTGATCTGCTCAGTGTTATTGTTTAGAGACCTAAAATGTACATTGATTAGTCTTTAATGGCTTCTGTATTTACATTTCCCCTCAGATTCATTTAGTTGGCAGTGTTGAAAACATTCGTATTGATGTTGCATTTTTGTTTTATTGAAACACACTGCCTTGCTCATTTTTGTGAAACAAGTGCTCATTGTCTGAATCACTTGAACGAAACATTTACTTTACAACATCAGTCCAAATAGGTTGCCATACTCGGAGACAGTATATAGTAAAGGATGGAAGTTCAGGTTTTCCACCAGTCTAACACCACAAAATGCTTTTCAGTTGCCAGAGACCTCAGCTAGCTCTCCCTGGACTCACTTATGTAGTATGGAAGGGGTAAGTAGACAAAACTTAGGCATATGGATAAAAAAGTTATTCCTGCAAATGACCCAATGACTCTAATGAAGACATAGCCTCCAGTCTTTGCATGGATAGCAGACAGCACAGGTATGACTCTCTAGCTGACTGATTAGACTTCCAAAGCATCATCATCTACAACCTGTTTTGATGACAATTTAAGAATTCCTCCAATTTGCCCAGTCTTCTGCAGCCCCTCCAGAAACCTATGACTCCTATCAGACTTGTTCCACACCTGCTAACTCCCTGCAGATGTTTCAGATGCACTATAAAACCTATCCAGAACCCCTCTGCCACTGAGCTGGTCACCTGAACATCCATTCATGATCAGAGGAAAGAAACAGGTACTTTCATGCTTATTGGGAAAGCCTTCTGCCACAGTACATGTGAAACAGAGACAGAGAATTATCCAGACTATACATCCTGGAAAAAGAAGCCCCTGGATACAGGACCAGCACTGTGACAACTTCCAAAGGACCAGAGACTTTATAATTCAACATTACCTGCGTCTTTTATGTACGAGTTTTCCCCTGTTTAGATTGTAATCCCTAGAACCCCCTGCTCACACGTGAAAGGAGTGTTCCATTTTTGCCCGAGTATTCAGCCCCGCCCCCCTCCCGATCTTATTCGATGTATCCCCTGTCATTCCCCATTCCTGGGTTCCCACTGGGTTTTGGTCCTCCTGCTCCCTTATTGGCCCCTGTGCCCC
>JAWWTY010000037.1:24580161-24592169 GCA_035222235.1 Margarornis squamiger
AATCACATCCTACCTCCCAAACCCCGCCCGAAGGTTTTAAATGCCCTGGGCGCAGGTAATTGAAAGCTTTTCTATGACCACTCAGTCTCGGACTGCTACATCTATTCACTCGTGACCACGTGGGGATTTTGCAATCCCCTCCAGACCCCGGGAGGCTGGGGAAGTAGAGAAGCCGATCCCCCACCACAGCTGTTACATGCTGTTACCTATTTTTCTATTGCACATGCCTAATCTAGGACAGCAGAACGGCACTGTGAGAGAACCTTAATTTCCACAAATTTCATTGAGAAGAAATTGGCTGACTTGTTCTGGTGACAGTAACATCTGGACAGATGAATCCCACACCGCATTTCTAATATTCTCCTAATAGGTGTTACCATCACTGAGAATACCTACACCATAACCAACACTCTTGTTTCTGGAAGTCTTGGCTTCTGTTATGTCATGACTGCTTTTAGGTTTCAAAAAGAGCAGTCATAATACAGATCTCAAGCCTAAACTCTGTGCTGTTAAAATCAACATACTTTCAAAATTTCAAATTAGTAACTGTCACAGCACCTCTCTGACATTGAATACTACATGTGATTAATTATTTCCATTTTGGTGCTAATCACTAGTGAATACAAGGGGATACAGTGCAGTCCATTAATTTTTGAAGACTTTTTTTTTTTGTGCATTGATCTGTAGCAGGAAAAGAAAGAATTCCTTCTTGTCTAGCCCTCCAAGTGCTACTACTGTATTTTTATAACAATAACCTTATTGTAAATGAGTGTTTCATACTTCTACATTCATAAGAAGGCAGTAACCAGCACTTTGATTTGACAAACCAGGTAACTGGGGTGTCGTGCAGTCTCAGAATTTGGAGCAGCTCCTACATTTTTCATATGGTAGACTGAAATGTAAACCACTTTATGCTGCATTTCAAAAACCTCTGCCAATTATATGTGTTTGAGATGTCTTTAAGTACTGCTTCAGACTTAGATCAACATTCCTATTGTAGGGCAGAAATTTCAGCACCTCATTGCTATCTTCCAAGCAGCTGCAAACCACAAAACAAATGTATTTTGTTTCCTCCTCGAGAGAGACTTCTGCCTGCTGGATAATAGCGTGGGTCTGCTACTTCTCAGTCTGGTGGCCAAAATCTATGCCATGAGTTGGAAGATCTTATCTTCATACCCCAGTGAAAAGTTAGGTAGAAAAAAATAAATATACTCACAATTAGACCATATTAAAATTTGTACATCTAAAGAGTTAGAACAGGATTTTCTGGTAGTTCTAGTTCTGGTATCTCACTGATTTTAAATGTTTGATATTAATGACAATTTAATATTATTTTGGTAATTATATATGTGTGAATGTGAGGCTTCCACTCAAAAAACATTTTTGCCTGCAAACGTTACCAGTTAGTACTGCCATGAATGTCTCTCAGCTATGTCTCTACTTATTGCACACATTTTTTCAACCTTTTTTTAATTGGTGCATTCTTCAGATTAAGGTTTGTATTTCTTTCTGCAAGTCTCATAGCACTTAGCACATCTAATTGTAAAACATCAAAAGTTCTCCAATATATCATGCATTTATTTTCATTCATTAAGTTTCATGGTAATGAGTTCAGTTTTCCAAAATAATATGAACATTATCAACAATAGATGGCATGCTCTCATAATGCTTTAATTCTCTTCTATTATTTTTTTTTCCTGTCCAAAATATATTATGACAGCAGTAGGGTGCAGTACCATGTCTCAGAGTGGAAGCTGTATTATTTTAAAAATATTCATAAGTACTTACTATGCAATCACTGTGGACCAAAGAGCTTTTGATTAAAGAATTCTCTTTGTCCAACAGCTAAAAAAATACAGATTGTTGTTGTAGGTAGATGTAGGTTTTGGAATGGTCCTATAATGTATGTACAAAATACTAATAATACTGATGGTGTTGCCAAAACGAAATGTAAAGAAAGCCACCTTTTTTCTCCGTATATTGTTTCTATTAAAAATACTCTCAGCATGTTTTTTACAAATACTCTGCTAGTCAAAAAGTTTCCAGATTTCTCAGTGCTAGACATGGGGCACTTCATGCCAGAGAGATTTTTAAATTGGAGTGTTATAGAGAGTGATTATTTAACATCTTTTTAATGATGAATTAATGGGCAGTAAAAATATTGCAATCCCAATATGTACAAAACCTCTGTTTAAAGGCACAGGTTCAGCGAGAGTTGTTTTGTGACCTTTGTGGTACCAGTAAAGGTTGGGTTCAGTGCAGGCCATGTCCAATCAGTCTTTTAAGGTTAACTACACATGCCAAGCTGGGAAATGAAACAATTACTAACAATTTTTATAGGTATATTCTGTCAAATTTAAAAGGCAATCAGAAGTCTAAATTAAAATTATGCCTGAGGAAAGCACACACACGCAAAAAAAAAAAAAAAAAGAGAAAGGAGAGAAATGAGGAAGAGTTTGGTTTTGTTTGGTTTTTTTTTTCCTTAAAGTCTTCATTCAGAGCTAGGCACTGAAAATGGTAGAACTGAAAAAGGTATGTGGGAGACACCCCACAGTGCTGGAGGAAAAAACCCACAATAGAGAGGGCGGGAGGACTCGGGAAGGATGACATCAGTAATCACCTGGGCAACACTGACACACTGAGTGTGAATGATTCATTATACTGTAATTAAGTTTTAATTAACTTTACCCTGCTTTCCTTATTTTAGAAAATTAAATAAACTTTTTATGGCACTCACTAAACCAATGAGCAGAAGCTTAAATTCTGCTCTAATTAAACTCAGCAATATGGCAAAACTGTGTGCAAAGCATAATGAAGAAATGTTTCTTTGCAACTAGAGTAATTTCTTATATTGTGTGACATACTGTTTTATATGTTTTAACTACTTCCCATCAGTGGCAGTCCACTGAAGTCTCACAAAATATTTTAAAATAGTTATGTTTATTTCAGAAAAATCAGCAAAGATATTTCTTACATAACTAAATGATATCCCAAAATCACAAGGTCCATTTCTTTTTCATTCCTCTTTCCCCATGTAACTGGAAACACTCTCAAAGAAATAATAGCAACCAGAGCAGGAAGTTAAAATGAACAGATCTAAAGTTGTTGTTTAAAAGGGTTGGGTGAGGGGTAGAAATGTCTGACACTGGAAGAATATAGTTCTATGTGCTTGTGGGCTAATTCTCAGTCAATGATTTTCACACAGTAGATCCATTGAGATCTTTCAAAGCTGTGTTTTTCCACCTGACAGCAAAATGAGCTAGATTCTAAATTCGTATCTTGTCATAATGGAGTAAGTGGAATTTTGCCATTGACTTCAACTCTAGGTGAACAGTGATACAAGCTATTTAAACAGATTGAAACATGATCTTTGCACTAAAAGACCTCCTTTATTACAAATCAAATTTCTTTAACTGAATGTATTCAGTTTTGAAAATGTCACTTAATGACTGTATACAGTTCCCAAAGAGAAGTTGAGACTATCCTCTAGCCTGCATCAAGGAGATTAGCACTCTGCTTCAGATTTCCTGAGAGTTCCCTATCCATAAACTTGTGAGTATATTTGAAAACTCTCTTTGATTTTGGAGCTTTTTTCCCCCATCTCAAAATCTCAAATAAATTTAAATAAATACAAATTCTTAGGCACAAGACTTCAAGCCAGATATACCATCTGCACTTTTATAGACTATCATCCTCCTCCTACTCTGACTGTATGTTAAGGTTTGCCTGTATAGCTACGCCTGTGAAGAGGGAAAGCTTTGCTCGGTTTTGTGACTTGATGACTGGAGAAAGCCCTTGCCTTTTCTTACTTATTTTCCTAGTCCACCAGTGCACAGGACTCCTTGTTGCTCCAGTTACCTATAACAAATGAGCACTACTGTATGCTTGGATTCTGTCTCTGTTCTTCCCATCTGAATATTTGTAATTAAGTTATAGACTGTTTGATATGTCTGGGCAAAGTAGTGATCTGATCTCACATTCAACTAAGACAGAGGTAGAAGAAGTTTAAGGGAAGAAGACAATATTAAAAAATGGGGAAGTCAAATCAGTCAAGTCAGAGTAATTCAGAGGAAGACAACATTTCAAACAGGCTATGAGAACAGGAGGAAAACACAATTATTTTTGTGGTGTAGGAGTTGAGTCATAACAAAAGAAGGTGTTCAAATAAAAGGTAGAAGAGAGAGAGAAATTCTTGCTGATGGCCAAGTCCTTGGTTTTAATTTCATTTATAAGGAAAAAAGATAACAGTGATATATAAAAAAAGCACAAGTAGTTGATGACCTGCTGCTTGTTTTTTCTACATACTCACTTGCTATGAGCTACCTGAGGAAGTGAAAATCAGAGAACTCAACAAGTGAAATATAAAAATTCAATTTGGCATCTGTTCAATTATGACTTTTGCAATAATATAACAAATGCACTTAGGTAACAAGATTTTTTTTCTTTTTCTTTTTTTTTTTTTTTTACAAATTTAAAACATTGTTGAAAACTGTTATCCCTTTCTACATGATTACCTGTATATTTCTTCATCTCCCTAGGGATGTCAATTGAATTTTAATTTATCAGCTCTGCACTTCTTTCTGTATTAGTCTGATGTATAGATTAACATGTCAGACTTAACCCCCAAGGCCTTGACCTCTACTCTCCTTTAGGTACTTCTTCAGGATTTTCTTCTGTAATGGCATCTCTGCAAAATCGGTGGTGGAGAGGTTGTGGTGCAGTTGGGGAGAGCTAATTTTAATTAATTAATCAATTTATTAATGCTTTGGAACATTCAAGTTCTATAATGGCTCCCTAAGTAACCTCATTATCTTATTTTCATTACCTTCCTCTTCTTTCTTTTTGTGTCAGATATGCTTGCTGCATCTAGTTACAAATTAGGTTCTTCAAGGCAGGGACACTGTCAGACCTTGTTTGTACAGTAGTCGGCATGTTTGGGCCTTATCCTGACCAGAGCATTTGGACACAACTGTAATCAATTATCATTTACAGCTGAGCCATGGTGATGTTAAGTGTCATATTCAAGGTGTCCATGCAAGTAAGTAACACAGCTGCAAATGAAACTCAGATGGCATTTTTCTCTTCTTTTACCATAAGACCACTGCTTATTCTGAGGGATTTCTATGCTGAGATAAATGTTAAAAAGTATTACAAAATTTTCCCAAGAAAAGAAGGATGGTGCTTTTTATTTCCCCAGGCTTCTTAGAGAAAAAGGCCTCAGATAGCTCTTATGTTAAAATACAGATCTTTTTTAATCTATAATTACAGAAGCCTCCTGTTGCCATAAAATAACTGCTTGCCTATTCTCAATAAAATCTCTTTGTTTTATTCTATCCAAACAACTTTCAGTATGGAGTGAAGATAAAAAAGATGTAGAAGATTGAATGCGATATAATGATTTGGGTCTGAAGAGGGGTCTGGCAGTTTCTGGGGTAGGTGTGTTGTACTGTAGGGATATCATAGGTAAGGGTTGCTGCTCTTACATACACTTGTGCAACATTTGAGACCATAATTACTCATGCAGGACATGCCTAATTCAAGAATTGATTTCTATCTGTTAGTAGTTTAGTTCCACACCTTCAAGAACTTAAAACTCTGTAAACTGATAAATATTCATCCAAAGATAGAAATCCTCCTAATTCAACTCTGAATTCACTGAGCTACATAGCTGAATCAATTCTACTGTAGTCTTTCCAAATTGTGGGATACAGACTGCCATGATCAGATCTTTTTTATTGTTTCTACTGTCAACAACAAGCTTGAGGGAGTGACATTGTTATATTGTTCTTATTAATTAGTTGGCAGAAGACAGACTTGCCAAAGGCTTAGCAACAATTAAGACTATACATGAAAATCACTGTGCTTATGTGGATCTGCATGAATGAATGTCATGTAGTGTGCTTTTTCAGGGATGAGGCAGAAATATTCTTGGAAAAGAAACATTATTTAAAATAAAGCTTTCAAGTCAGTTTTAGGAAAAGCATAAAGGTTTTATGAGAGTGCCTAAGTACCAGTGGGTCTTAGACTATAAAATAACAAAAAAACTGTATAAACCAGTCTGACATATGTGAATAAAATTATTTGTGAAACTAAACTTCAGATGCAGAGATTATATCGAACACCTGCAGTGACAATAATAGAAATAAAAATATTCAAATCTGCATCTTAAAAACCAAATCAAAAGAAAAGCCAAAATAAAACCTTTCTTAGTTATTTGCAGATATCTAAATTGAGCAGGTATTTTGTTTGGGGTTTTGAAGTTCCTTAAATTGCAATGTTTCTCCAGTGGGTATGCCCAGAGCCACTCTGCCCTGCATGTCTGCAAAGCTCCTGTCTTCCCCCTAAGTGTTGGTCTGCCTTACTCAGCATGACATATCTCAGTGCTGACATACCTGAAAGTCTAATATGTAACAGAGATATCTAAGGCTGTGGCTACACAAGTCTTTTAGTCCAAAATGGGAGTGCTTTTTTGAATACAATCTCACAGTTATCCCGACACAGCACATGGAGTGGCATCATGGAGTGGCTTCGAAGCATGTGAGTTGTGTTCCATTCAAATGAAAATAAATCACTCTATATGTTCCAGAAGTGCACCTAGATTTTTACATCTGGAGTTGGATGAAAATAATGGTTTGTAAGATACAGTTTACCCTTTCCTCATTAGTTTGGAGTATGTGCATTTGAGTATCTCCCACTTGAACATTGAGATCTGCCAAGAATGCCTTATTGACCCTGATCTGACTCTCCTTATATTCTCTGACATGCCCAGGCTGCTAAAAAAATTCACTTTTTCTTTTTCAAACAAAAATGCTACTGACTCTATCCTATGTGTTAACAAAACAATGTCCTCTTTTGTTTGTTTTCCATGACAGCTGAAGAAACTGATTTCAGAAACCAGAGTACCTACTTCTATGTTTTAGATAACTAATTACAGGAATAATATTCTTCTAGGCAGATTCTCCTTAAACTGGAAGGAATTTACCCTGGCTATGGCATGAAAATGAATATTTTTTAGTCCCAAATATAATTAATTTCTGCTGAAAAAAAATCATGTCTGTCAAATACTTAGCCCTACTGGACAGACTCCACAGCTTGACATTGATTATTAACTTCAGTTCTAGAAACCAAGTCTTATTGCCTTCTCAGTATTGTCTCTCTCCTTATTTTTATTTCACAGGGCCATTTCACATATGAATTTATTTTATTTCTCTAGTTCATTAGATAATATTTCTACTCACAGAGCCTCAAACACAAGCCAACTTTACAGATCACAGCCTTTTACTTCAGCTAAACATATTCAGCCTTATTTTTGGGTCATTTTCTGCCGGGGAACCAGCAAATAACTTTGGATCCTGGAAAAAATTACAAGTACAATCATCTAAGAATGCAGAAGCATCGGAGACAAAAGAGCCTAATCACCAACACTGGAGTCGGCAGATTTAATGAAGAGTCCAAGTTTCAAGTTTAAATAATTTTTACTGTTGTTAATATGTTAAGTTGTAATAAGTTGTTATGCAATTATCAATATTCAATTGTTCTTATTGGTCCTGGTTTCCTGCTCCTAAAGTTACTATTGGTTGTCTTTACCCTAGTAACCAGTTCCCCATCGGTTCTTGTTCCCCCTATCCCTGTCGGCTAGCTGGTGGTGCATGCACCGGCACCACATAAGGCTACCCACTCCCCTACCCTGCCGTGTATGTAATGTTTCCACCCCCTTATTCCTTTTGTGTCGCATTCCGCCCCCAACTCCACCCTGTTCTCCGCCCAGGTTCCAGACCCTTCCGTCCTTACCCTATAAAAGTCTGATGCCCCTCCCCAATAAACGGTTCACTACCATTCTCACCCTCACCCTGCGTGGACCCGATCCTTTTTTCCCTGGCTGAACGCGGCAATGAACAACTTTGTGTTTTTGAAATATGATCAAAGGAAAGAAAGGGGAAATATAACTTTGGTAATGTGCCCACTCTGATTTTTATCCAAAATCTCCATTGAACTGTTTGTTTAAGGTCAATACAGAGAAAACTATATTCTTTATGTCACTGTATCTTGAATACTTTTTCTGGCAGACAAAATAAACCTCTTTGTTTTAGACTTATTGAAGAAGTCACGGAACACTGGACTTTGGAGGGGAAACCCCTTGAAATAGAACTGTGTTAAAAAAGGGCATATGAAAACATTATTTAGATGTATACACTGAATTCAAATTTATATTAAACTAAAAGTATAATTCTTGCATATTTAATACAGATAATTTTTACTAGAACTTTTTATATGGATTTTGATGTTATTTACATTGACACTAAATATTGATAGTGAAAAAATGAACAGAAGTGTCTTCTAACAAATAGCTAAAGACTTTATTCTTGGTGAAAAATGAAATAGCTCCTTAAGCTTCTAAAATTGTTGGATACAGTTATATACTATGTAAATTTACAATGGATAATTGCTGCCTGTTGTGTATTCTTTACTGCTTGTCAGCTGTCAGGAGTTTAGTCTGGCATTTCTCTCCAAGGTATGAAAAAGACCAAGGTCTTCAAATGATAAATTGCCAACAGCATTTGCAAGATCTCATAGGAATAACTGTTTCTGTGTGCTTCTCATAGCAATCTGTCAGTCATGATCTTTATAACGGATTTGTAGGGTTACATTCTTTGCTCCTGAAAGCGATCCTATTGAAGATAATGGCAAAATACTCACTAACTTCAGTGAAATATGGACTTAGCATCAGTATTGTATAGACCAGTACAGCTTCACAAGACACATGGTAAATAATTATAGTCTGTTCAATTTTAATATAAACATGTGGCTTCTAAAATCCAGAACTTGTGCAAGCTCCTGTTAGGCCCTCATTTCAGCCTTTATGCAGTGAAAAAACATTTCCTGAAAATGCTTATTTTAATGACTCTTGCTGGTTGGTGAAGACATTGCTGTGATCTTGTACATGACTTCTGTTGGGATCTGACAACGTCTATCTTGCCACTTCACTCCCAGGAACTGAATCTCTCAGGCAGGTGCCTTGACCTTACTCTTTTTGAGGGCAAAACTGGCTCTCAGGAGAATCTGAATGATTTTCTTTCTCAAAAACTTCTTCTGCTGTGTCCCCCCATACGATGATGTTGTTGATGTACTGCAGATGTTCTGGAGCCTCACCCTTCTCTAATGCAGCCTGGATCATCCGTGGCAGATGGTGGGGCTGTGTTTCCACCCCTGGGGCAATCAGTTCCAGGGGTACTGCACACTCCTCCAGGTGAAAGCGAACTTAGGCTTACACTAGACTGCAAGGGAATGGAGAAAAATGCATTAGCAATATCAACAGTGGCATACCACTTTGCTGACTTGGACTCCAGTTCATGCTGAAGTTCCAACATGTCTGGCACAGTGGCACTCAGTGGTGGGGTAACCTCATTCAAGCCACGATAGTCCACAGTCAATCTCCATTCTCCCTCAGACTTATGCACAGGCCAAATGGGGCTGTTGAAGGGTGAGTGGATCTTGCTGAGCACCTCTTGGCTCTCCAGCTCATGGATCATCTGATGGATGGGGATCACAGAGTCACGGTTCATTCGGTATTGCCTATGATGCACTGTCGTGGTGGCAATTGGTACCTGCTGTGTCTCAACCTTCAGCAGTCCAACAGCTGAAGGGACTCTCTGAGAGACCCAGCAATGCATTCAACTGGTAGTGCTATAATGACATACTTTTCAAATGTAAGTTATGAATGAGGATTTTGGTAACCTAAGCTCATGAACAGTGAAACTAAATCTACTTCTTAACTTGATCACAATATAAATGTCCTGTTCACTAAAACACAAATTAGTTTGGCCTTGTAGTGTGTGGGTACATAAAGATATAAAAGCTTAAAAGTATAGTAATTTGAATTAATTTTTAACCTGATTCTGTGTGCTATTATGAGTTATTGATTTCTTCAGGAACATAAAACCAAAGGTGTTTCCATTTTCTGTTGCAGATTGTGGTTATTTTTCTTTTTCTGGGTTTACTTGGGCTCAGCCTTTATGGAACTACCCAGGCTAGAGATGGACTGAATCTCACAGACATTGTACCATGAGAAACTCAGGAATATGACTTTATTGCAGCAGAGTTCAAGTATTTCTCATTTTACAATATTTATATAATGACACAGAAAGCAGACTATCCCAGTCCCCATGTCCAGTACTTACTTTACGAACTTCACAAAAGTTTCAGTAATGTGACATACATTTTGTTGGAAGAGGATAAGCAGCTTCCCAAAATGTGGTTGCACTACGTTCGAGACTGGCTGCAAGGTAAGAGAGAATTGCATGAACTTTTATTTTAATTATACAATAGAAAGCAATTGTTCACTGTAGTAATGACCCTCTCTTCCAATACAGTCTCCGAAAATATAACAGTTCTCTCTTGTGAGCAAACACATCCTGCCCGGAAATACTTCTGTCCTACCTCTGTCTCTGTGTTGGAAGAATCTTCAGGAAGCTTTTGCAAACAGAAAAATAAAGTGTGCTGACCTACTGAGACCATAAATTTTAAACTTAACTGTTTACAGATGGGCAATGCAGACAATGATTCTTAGAAAACATGCACATAACTGCCAGTATTTGGAGTGCCTTCAGCTTAATATACCTCTTTTTTTCAGAGGCTCACTTGTACTTTGCTTCCTAGTATCAAATCTTCTTAACATTTTCTATTATCTGAAAATCCAACAGAAGATAGTTAATATTAATCGTTCATTTAAACTGGAAATGTTAACATTACTTTTGTAAGTGACTGAATGTAAATATGGCAGCTTAAGTTCCCTGATGGCTTTTAATTAGGCTTGTTTTTGCAAAGGGCAATCTTGCCTGCTGTTCATGTGACTTAGTACGAATTCCTTCCTCACTCTTATTCCAGTATTGAACAAACTTTTGGAGAATTTTACAGTCTTCCATATAACATTTAAAAAATTGCCTTAGCTTATATAATTTCTTTGCAGAAAGGGCTCAACAATTTACTTTTATCTTTCTGCCCAGAAACATTTCATTAATTACATCTATCTTTAAAACAGATTTAAAGGCTTTAAAAATCATTGGTGTAATAAATTTACAATAAAAATACTGTTCTGCTATTAATTTCAAAGTGTTATAAGGAATTTTTATTAGTGAAATTTTGAAATCCTTCAGAAAGTAAGCACAACTGATAGGGGTTTCTTGGTATTCTTTCTGCAGACTTTCAGTTTCATCAGTGTACAAGGCCAGTAATAAAATGACCCAAAGTGTAAAGTGGTTAAGCCAGCTGAGAAATAAAGATATAAAAAGAGAGCTGGATTTGAGTGATGGTCAAACTTGTAACTGTAGCATACACTGAAGGGGAAAAAAGAAGTGAAAGAGCTAAGTTTCCACACATTGTAGTAATGTAAAATGTAACTTGCAACCACAAATTGGTAATGTTGCATGCAAATGCATATATTTGGTATTGTGTCTGCTTAGCTCTGTGTCAGGAGTTTGATATTAGTCTGAAAATTCTGCCTCCAAATATTGTCTAGCATAGCAACTTGCCTGCTCCTCTTAAGCTGTCCTTTGAGGGTCTCTTCTTTTTTCCTGCATTCTTCAACAGCCTCCTCTTAACTCCCAAAGTGATCTTTTACATGACTATTATGATAGCACAAATGCTTCCACTTAACCACTTTCTAAGACACTGAAATGGAGTTAGAGCTGTATGCAGGAAGGATGGATTTGTATTTAAGCACTGCACAGAATTCCAGAATAGTTGAGATTGGAAGGGACCTCTGGAAGTCATCTGGTCCAACCCATGTGCAACCTCACACAAGAAGCTGGGGGGGACCATAACTGGGACTCAGCATTGCCATCACCTCTGTACTTCAGGAGTCATCTATTGTGAACTATTAATATTTACACCTTTTGCCTTTTCTCCTCAGAGAACTGACCTATGGGGAAGACATTTTCTTACATCTTCCCCTTCTCCTCCAGGCTAATTACAGAACCATCTGAGAATTTTGAAAATTTTTAATATCTCTG
>JAWWTY010000037.1:24592269-24604769 GCA_035222235.1 Margarornis squamiger
AACTTTGTTCCGAATTTTTTCTACTTTCTCATCACTCAGCAGTGCATGGGGACTGAAAATAGGAGTGGCAATCTGTTCATCACATGTTGCCTCTGCCACTTCCTGCTCAGGAGAAGGACTCTTCACACTCTTCCCCTGGGGTCTTCCAATGGGAGACCGGCCTCCATGAACTTCTTCAACATGAGGCCTTCCCACAGGCTGTAGTTTTACATGAACTGCTCCAGCATAACTCCCTTTCCACAGGGTGCAGACCTTCAGGAACAGACTGCTCCAGTGTGAGTTCCCCAGTGGGACCACAGGTCTTGCCAGGACCCTGCTCTAGTATGTGCTTTCTATGGGTTCACAGCCTTCTTCAGGTACCTGCTCTGGCATGGGGTATGCCAAAGGCTGCAGGTGGATCTCTGCTCCAACATGGACTGCCAAAGACTGCAGGGGGACAGCCTGCCTCACTGTGGTCTGCACCATGGGCTGCCTGGAGCACCTCCTTCCTCTCCTTCACTGACCCTGTGGTCTGCAAAGTTGTTTCTCTGATATAGTTTCACTCCTCTCTTCACTGCTGTTGCTGTGCTGTTGTTTTCTCCCTCACCTTTCTTAACTAAGTTATCCCAGAGGCATTACTGCTGTCACTGATGAGTTCAGCCTTGGCCAGTGGTGGGTCTGTCTTGGAGTTAGCTGACATTGGCTCCATCAGCTATGGGGGAAGCTTCTAGAAGCTTCTCACAGAGTCATCCTTATAGCCCCCCCACCCCCCTCCCCACTACCAAAACCTTGCATTACAAACCCAATACATCTTTCAACCTTTTTTTAAAAAAAAATTAAATACTTTTGAATTTCCGTACAGCTAACATTCCATCTCTCAGGCTAATCTTTATCTGAAAGACCACAGCGAGAGGAAAAACTTAGATAGTATTTGTATAATACTCCTTTCAATCCTTAAGTGGTTTCCAGAAAGTTACAAACAGTAAATCTGTCCATAGATTATGGTAATTTGATTCTAGGGGGTTATTTTTACCTGTATTTCTGAGGAATGGATATTATTCCATCAGGTTCCACATGTCTGCACTCCTTTGTCTGTCTGCTCCTCTCCAGTAATTCCCTAATCTGCTGGCAATTTTAGTTTCAGACACATTTGAGAAAGGTGCAGAATCATGAGAAGTGTGTGATTTCTATATTATTGATGAAAACAAGTGATTGGGTAGAAAAGATGAAGGGAGTTACTAACACTATCTTCACAGGGAAGAGAGATTTACAGTAAGATAGCACAGTTTTATTAGACACTGGAGAATCCAGTTTGCATTGATGATTTCTCTCTCACACAGATTCCCTAGTATTTCATAAGGCAAAACCCATACATGAAGTTTTGCCAATGTCTAATTTTCTTAACAGCAGCTGTTACCTGTATCTATGCTGTAATAAGGCATGAGTTCATGCTGTAATATTAATATAATTGAGTTAAGAATTTTCAATCAACCACAAGACACAAATCTATCGGGAAGCAAGCTATTTAGTATTTCTTGCGATGCTTGTTACGTATATTTGTCACCCTTGTTCTTTCTTAGATTTGCTAGTTTTCAGATAGCTATCATCTACTCTTTTTTTGTAGTCTCCTTTGACTGATGTCTACATTCACCTTCCCCTCAAATGAAACTTTACTTCAGACATATTGGCCCCATATTTTCTGTGCAGTGCTGACATTTGGAACAGACTTCAATCGTTTGCTCTGGTTTGGTGTCATATCTGTTCCTGCTCCCCAATTCATGCCCCACTCATTGCTCCACACTAAGCAGCACAAGAAATTGAAGTGGTATTTGCTTAGTAAAGGAGTTGGACAATCAGGCTACTTTAAACCTGACTTTTGCTCAGCTTCTGCCTTTAGTTTTCACCTCTGGGTGTGTTAGATATAATTTAAACCCTGATTGCAAGTAAATGCAGTCCCTCCTGCTTTGCTGTTTAAACCAATTTTTGCATGATGGAAATTGCAGCAGTGAGTTAAACAGCCAAACCTTCTGCATTGCATGGCAAACAGGATTGATTAAAATTTTCATGTTTGGAGTTAGACTGGCTAATGAAAGTAATTCAAAATACGAGTTTTGGTTTAAGCCCACACTCTTAGGGACTCAGAGCTAGATACACAAAAAGACAGTGGCATTAACTTCCACTGCAGGAACCTAACTTCAAGATGAATTCTCTGATTGCTTGCTAAGGTTTAGCAGTTCAGGCTCAAGCTGCTGAGGTTATCACTTGTAAATTTCTTCCTGCATTCAAAGACTGGCTGCTGGATATGCTTAGAAGAACTTACATCCTAGCAGTGCATTTCCCATTAAATTTTTAAACAGAAGATCTTTTGGCTCAGCATGCTGACTACAGTGTTTTCAGCACTGGTCTCCATTAAAACTCTGGATCCTTAACTTGGAGCCCAGTATTTCAGTATGTGTAAAGGAGTACTTAAAAAACTAAAATGTGCAATGTGGCACATCAGTCTCCTGTGAGGATTTAATTCTGAGTGTAAAAAAGAAAGATACCCAAAAGTAACATCTGCAATGCCCTTTGGATACTTTCCAGATGTGAAAACTTTACTGAACAAATCCCACAGAATCATTCTATCTGTTCTTTCAGCATCCTACAAGATTGTTTGCATTTAGAAGTGTCTTCCTTCACATGCAGCGATATGATATGTGGAACTTTGTTGATCTAGGTCTTCATACAGCTGGATAGCACTCAGACATGAAATTATGGAGCCTTACAAATTCAAGTCCCCCCATGGACCATACCCTCTGTATAGGTACACTTTGTGTTTTCACAGCTGAAACTTTGAGGGCTTCAGGTTAAGCAGTACCTATGCCAGCTGAACAAAGGGACTTTGAAAAGTGGACAAAAATATCAGACAAAAATATCAAACAAAAATCCATTCTTAAAAATAACAAATTATCATTACTTAAGTAGGCCCCAATAATTATTCATCTATGAGTTTAATGAGCTCAATTCACAAACTAATGTGAAGTGTTTTAAACTTTAGTGAGAACTGTCAATGTCAGTTGTGACTTGGTCATTATTTCTGATGCAGCAGCTCACTCATGTTCTATCATGTTTCTTCCCTTGGCATGGCATTGTGCACCCATCCCATACAAATCCTTTATGAAGTGATTTTCCAAGTCCACATTTTGTGCCTGACTTCAAAGTTAGACAACCACAGGACTAGAAGAAGGCAAGGATCAAAAACCCGCAAGGGACCAAATCTAAGCCAGCTGATAGGAAACTTGATTATATCTGGAGTGTGACCCACCTTCTCCGTTTAGGTACTGACCGCAGAGTTTATGTGAGATGGGCCATTAGAGCCTTAACTTCTGCTTCCCAAAGCAGAGTTTTCCACTGGATACTAAACTTAGTAATTTCTTGTGAGAGCAGATGGTAGTACAGCCATTAGAATTATGTGTAATCTTCCTTGTGCATTTCTGTTCTCACCTCCCCTCCACTGTCCATAGGTTTCATGGGAAATGCCTTTGGTCACTGTGCATTTTGTTATGCTCAAACATTTTCAAGGGTTTCTCTGAATTCAGATAAGAAGGAGTTTGTTGGGCTCTAATCTGTTAAATCTGAATTTTATATCAGCATTATGGCCCATTATGTTTAGCCTACCCAAGCTGGTCCCAGTTCTGCACATGTAAAATTATAATACTTAAGCTATAAACAAGAATTTTCTGACTAGCATCTAGAAGTCTAATAATTTTCAGAAGTAACAATTTTTAATAGTTCTCACTTTGGGTGTAAAAGCCTAAATTCTTCAAAAATTGCACTTCAGGTGCTTATCTCTTTTTTGCATCTATGTGCTTCAGAAACCTGATACTCCTGTCATACTTGTCTTTTATTGTCAAGAGCCAATAACTTGCTTTTGGATAAGTGCTGTACTGTCCAATATATCTGTATTCCAGTACCTAGCCATCTCCTTGGGTATTTCATAGATTCCAGGTTCCAAGCAGGGGCAGAGCATATTCTCAGCATTAGTTTCAAAAGGGCACTCTTTTCAAAATCCTACTCATGGCTTTCCTGGATTTAAAAATGAAATAGGGGTTCAAGCAAATTGTTAGCCAGTATTGCTACTTTGTCTGAACACAGAAACACAGAATCAATACTTTGAAAATCCTCTCAGTAGTTTATAAATATTTTGATGCTGCAACGGTGGAGGCAAGGGAGAAGGATTTGTTGGCATGTCACCTCTAACTTTGAAAATATTTCTTATATCTGCATAATGGACATGACTTCTCTCTTCAATTTCTTCAAAATTTTGCCTTTGGTGCCCAAGCACAATTAGTGAATCTTCTGTACTTTTCATGGCTGAGATAACAAAGTTGTCATTAGAAATAAGATGGATTCCAGTAGTGACCACAGTGATGCTGCCTGACACTCCTAGATAATGCTCTCCCCTGAGAAGCCTTACTCGAGTAATTACTTTCTTCTCCCTTTTGTCAACCTACTTGAAATCTATCACTTTTAATGAGTATTTGTCTCCAAGCCAGTAAATCTGTATTAGGTAGCACTTCGTATAATGTCTTATTTTAGTCCATTATCCATGGTACTCTATCCTATCTACTCATGCTTCATTCCTACAGTTTGCTCCACGTTCACTGAACCCTTTGTTCATGCAGAGTCCCTTGGTCTCCAGCACCATTCCGTATGGACCTAAGACTCCATCTGCATGGATGAATGTTGAGATCTGGGTCAGTAATTACAACACAGAAAGTGATTAGATTTTTTTAAAGCATTGACTATTTTTAATAAGCTTACTTTTAATTATTAATTGGAATCTCCCTAAATATTCGCATATCGATTCCCTTGTATGCCTGAATATTATGCCTAGAATCTATGAAAAATTAATTGGCCAGATTTTTCCCAGTTCTTTCTTCCTGCTCTATAGGGTTATTTTTAGACTCTGAATCCCTAGCTTGATTAACATTATCTGCAAAAGTTCAAAAAGTCCTTTGGATAGCTCCTTAAAATATTCAGGTGCACCTTTTTTAAATGTCCGGATGCATCTTAATATTTGGCAATAGTAGTTAGTAAGCAGAGAAATTACTACAGGGCACATTAAGAGAGATGATCATCAAAGATGTTCAAGTCAGTGAACTGCAACTTGCAGGGTCAAGTACTAGCCCAACAATCAGAATCTGCATATTTTTACTAGTATTAACAAAGCTCATGACTGCTTTTATCCTTTGAATTATTTAGCCCCAGTCAGGACAGGAGCTTTTTTGTTCTTGGTACAATACAGATGAGGAAACAATCCTTGTCAACAGGCTCAAGCTCGTCACAAAAGTTGGCACGTGGCTAAATCATTAATTTGACAGGCATTCCAGGTAGGGAAGTATTACAGCCAAGAAAAGGCTATCTCCTTAGAAAAAAGCTCTTATTGAACCAAGATGGAAACTTTGGGACAATGAACAAACCTTTTGATTTGTTGACAAGGACTATCTTAGCAGCTCCTGAGGCAAGTAGAGCTCACTGCTGCTTTCAGTCAACAAGAAACGTGTAGACATCTTTGGTGGTGACAAATGGAATCCATGAAGGAATACTACAAAAACCACTGTGAGACATGTATGTTTCTCCCCATGAGGGATGGCCAGTCAAAGATCATATCCTCTTCAGATCAACAACAGATAGTGTAATGACCTTCAGTGTGAGGAAAAGACAAACATGGGGGCAATGGTTTTTCATCTCTAATTGATTAGTGCATAGTTGGGAAAAGTCCATGTATGGAAGATCATCTATCTTCTCTGCTTTGCCATGGTCCACACATGGATACAATTGTATTCACGCAGCAGGTTGCAAGACCTAGCCTTTAAATACACTTAGTAAGTTACAGGCAGGCATAAACTAAAACCATGTGTATTTGCTTTCAAGGCAATCAGCTTCAGTAGCATTGTCAGCACCTCTGAGAGCCCACCCCAGGTGTAGACGACCTTATTCGCTATAAACACATTCAGTGAAATAATTCTGATGTTATCCATTTATGAGGATGTTAAGAGGTATGACACAAACCAGTTCTTAGGTGTTTCACTGAGGAATTTTTGGAACCTGATTACACAGAAAGTGCTTTCACTGGAAAATCATGAAACAATTTTTGTAGGATAAGTTTTTATGGTGTTATAAATGAAGATTTCGTAGATTTTATTCATGAAGGGACACATTTACCTACAAGCAGTAAGCAATTAAAGGCACTGGCTTCTGTATGGCAGGACACTTGGTCTTGGAAAAAATCAGAGCTAAGAACTGGTAATCTAGATTCAAATCCTCAAAAGCAGTTTCAGCAACATGAAAGCCCATAGCCATCCTATGTGTTCCACTGAGAAAGGTTCAGGTTCATGAAACACTCAGGGGAATGTTTCATTTCAGCAAGAACATAGACATCTAGATTTATCAGAGCATTTCATGAGATCCTTTCTCACAGATATAGGTTTAGTAGTGTCTAACAGGGCATATGGGGGGTTTTTAACAATCGTTTTTAAGCATATAATATTCTGTGACTGCAAATAGCCCAGAGGAACCCAAATTTTCTCTGTGCTAAATGCTTTAATAACTTCTTATGAATTGATCATCTATTTCATGTAGAAGAATACTCCTTCATAAAAAAGGGGGAAAGATTTTTCATTCTCCTCTTCTACTGTGTACTTGTCTTTACCACAGAAACATGTCATTATGCTTTGTCCCAGGTAAAACAGTCTTGACTCTGGGCATTTTAATTAATTAAATTTAATTTATTGACAAGAAACACAAACTGCGTTATTTGAGTAAACATTGCTTAAATTGTGTATTAAGTAAACACCTTCCCTTTCCTTTCAGCAGGCTCAGCTTTGGTCAAACACCCCTGCTTCTCCCTTCCCAGTCTCAGTTCCCCTTGTTTTTTCCCTGTGTTACATTTAGTCTATCCCAGTTCCTTTGGTGTTGAGGGACAGAGGTTGCTGGGGACACTGTGTGATGGTTGCTTTCACAGATCCTTGGTTCTTCCTGATGTTGCTCCAGAATGGTTTGCCCCAGGCTGCAACACCTCATGGATTTCCGTGGCAGGAGTTTCCTGTGAGCCTCTGTCCCTCAGAGGTGACCTCCTCTGACACAGAGCTCCTCCTTTCAAGAGTACATCTTGAACTACGTCTCCAGCAATGTCTCCTTCAATGCACCTCCTTAATTTCTTCTTCCCTACAGCAACATATGATATTTCTTAAACACGTTTTAGCACAGGCACCATGTGTTCCTGTGACTTGCTGAATTTTTGCCACATGATGGAGTGCTAGCACTTGTTTCAGGGCAGCTGAACCCAGCTGTGGGCAGCATAAGGCAGTTTGTGGCATACTTCCACAGAGGTCACTGTAGCATCTAGTCAAAACCCTGAAAGTTCTGCCCAGTATTTCAGTAAAGAGGGTTTTGGGGTCTTTTAAAAGAACATTTAAAGAAGTTAGGAAAACTTGAAGAAAAGAGGTGAGAGAAGATTTTTGAAAAAAAAAAAGAGAGAAAAAGGCTTTAGGAGTAGGGTTTTGATCTAGGGTCCTGAAGGTCAAGATATGATATAAGTGCCTAAAAGAAGTTTCAGTTTGGTGAACAGAAGACCGAAACCACAGTCACAACTCAAATGAAGAGTTGTGTAGAGAGAAACATACAGCTAAAGACTCAGTGGGTCATCAGCAAGCAAGCTGAAGTTAATTGACATTGTGGTGCACCAAACCATCATTTTCTGTCTCCTGCCTTCCTGCTGCTATGCATTTCACACAACAGATAAAGAGTTAAATTCTCAAGAAGGGCTTAACACTATGATTTCTAATTTTAAAACAAACTGCCAGGCAGTTGCCTTTCATTCCCCAACCCACATTACACTATATGTCAATGGGAAAAAAGTGAACCAGAAATTGGGTGATAGGAAACAGTGAGAAGAGTGGAGCTGAAAGGATTTTGCCTTTATATGAGATGTCTGTGGTGTGATTTCATTTTCAGAAAGAGTTAAAAGAACATTGGCAAAATGCAAGGACCCAGTCTCGTTCCACTTGTTGGTGAGGGTATGTGACCAAGAGACCCGTTCTCAAAATCTTATTTCCTCTGAGCTCACATTTTTCATAAAAGATATAACCACGTGGCTATCTGTAAGTCATGAGTTTGCATCTCAGACTATCACATGCAGTTTTTGATATATTAAAAATACCAAGGTGAGGGATTAAATAAGAGAATAATTAAGAAGTGAGTATCATAACTTGGTTAAGGTACTCTTCCACTGTAGGAAAGATCTTGTGTTAAACCACAGCTTGAAGAAGATAAAGGAGTAAGAAGAATTTAAATTTGTGCCTGATTTGAATCTATACTTTTCAGTCTCTCATTGAAGGGCAAGGGGAATCTCTGACTTTTGTTGGATAGGCATGCTCTGAAAATGAATATTGTGGTGGATTTGTCAAGTAAAAAAGGTAGAGAAATACATGATTTGTGGATCTTATGTGAACCTAAACATGAATTGGAACTTCAAGAAAGTCAGCACTGACTAGGCAAGAGACATTTTGCTCATATACACCTATCAAAACTTGGATACCTAAAGGACTTCATTGGAGAAAACTTCGTCTGTCACAGACACTTGATAAATTGAGGGAATTTTAAACACTAATGATAACTAAGTATTAAATGATATGCTTAGAGACTTAATAAGGCCTCTAAATCATGCTTGGAAATCTACCATAAAGCGGTAGGTACAACAGGCTGCCATAACATACAAGTAAAATAGAGTTTTTAAGAGAAGTAATATATAGACAGTAAAGGAATTTCTTAGTGAAGAAGACAGATGGAGTGAACAATTGAATGACATTTACTAAACAGGAGAGGAAAGCGATAGGGAAAAGGGACAGCTGTAATGAACACATACATGTAGATAGAGGAATGGTGTGCTAGATTTGAAGGACATCTGGTGTAAGGGACAGCTGAAGTATATGAGTGACATGCCCTAGATATACGGTTGGAAGTGCTGTGCTTGAGTGACAGCTGGCTTAGCTATCATGGGTGACATGTGCTCCACAGAGGAATAGAATGCTGGATACAAGTGACAGCTAGTGTGTACTTTATGAGTGAAATATCTTTGTCATAGCAGGCAAATATGAGGAAAAATTAGCTGGAGTGCCTGAGCAACATGTTCTTCACCAAAGAAGGAAGAGTTAGATGCAACACAAAGCTGTGATGCATAGGTAACATGACCTGGAAGCAGAAGACAGCAGTGAGGGCACAAGAGCAATAGGACCAGACTGGATTAAAGAACCCTGGTGGGAAGGAGATTTTATAAGTATAATGTATGACTGGAGTGTACAACTGATATACAACTGGCTGAAAGTACTGTCCGTGGCCAAAGCTGATGGAGCCGGCAGCTGCTTGCAGCCACCATGATGTAGCCATAGTGCTTGATCTTCCTGGTGTTCCCCTGAAGGGTGTCAAATTTTCCATGGGGACAATCATGGGGATTTTTATCATGAGCCCAGGGTTTTTAATGGTGTCACTGTATTTTTTCCTTATTTGTACATTAGTAAAAATATAACTGAGATACATCAAAGTGGTCCACACTGCTTTTTGGAAGTCATCTCTCAACTGATTTTTTTTTCCATGTGATATTCTTCTACAAAGATAGATAAGTGAAGACACTAGTTTTCAGTCTTAGGGGATTTTTCTGATTAATTTCCTCACTCAACAGCATATTTCTGAAAACATGTACTCTGTAGCTGCTCTGTGATCATGATGTTGGAAGCCCTGACCATAATCAGCGTTACTGGAAGAGTCCTTATTTTTCTGAGACTGTTTCTCTCTCTCTGTGTATGTCCAGTCTGTACAAGCCCATATAAAATTGAGTTCTCTGGTCTTATATTTTATGTATCCATATGTCCAAAGTTGCGCACACACACACACACACACACACACACACACACACATATAAATATATATACACACAGGTTTTTGTGTATCATAGTTGCAATAGTCACATTGAAATATAGAACAATTTGACATACTGTGAATTATTATATATTAACACAATCATCAAAAGATTATAGAAATTAAAAAATCATCAATCAGAGATTCAGATTCATAAACTAGGCTTAAAATTTATGGGATGTAAATAACAAATAAATAAAAAATGAGGCTACATTTCACTCATCCAACTGTGAGGGTATTCTCAGGCTTGCAGTCTTCATACTGTCTTTTACCCTGTAAGGACTAGAAATTTTTTTTTCTTTTAATGAAAACACCAAGCCCCAGTGAATTGTATGACTTCAGGAGCCAGGGATTAAGAAAAATATGAAACATCATTAGACACACAATAAAACCCCTATGACAGAATCACCTTAACCGACAACAGTGAGGTAGAAGGTCAGTTTTAATTTAACCCTGGAGTGTGATGTAACACAGTCCCACAATACAGGTCACATCTGTGAGGCAGAACTTAGCTCTCAAGGATACTCAAATTCTCTTTTATTGAATATTCTTCATAAGTATATTGCAGCTTTGGCCTCTGTGAAGACTTATGAAAACAAATACTGTGAAGTATAACATTGTAGAGTGTTGTATAGGAACAGACAGGTTTTAAAACGCTTAATCAACCAGTCTCTCACACAAATTTCATCAAACACTGTTACTGGTGATCATCTTATACACTTATTAAAAGAACAATGCTTGTTCTTACAGCTTGGAAGAGCTTTTATCTTGAACTGAATAGACTCTATGAACCTAAGGCTCAGGTGTAAAGGAGTAAATGAAGCCCTGATTGTTTTCTCTCAAGTGGATAGGAAATGGCCAGATCCTGGGCAGCCTGCCTACATCCACATATTTGCTGATCAGAATAGCTAAGTAAGGATGAAGCAGTAATGACTTTTTGTTGGCATAGTTATCAAAGGGTTCTTTGGAACTCAGAGATACCTGCTCATGGTAGGATGTGTTCCACAGCTGCCAGGCAGGTAAACATGCAATGAGATTTTGTTTAGTAATGGGTAACACCAATTTATCTGTAAAACTCAAGCTCTCCAGGACTCTGGGCAGTGGGAGCTCACAGTGCATCATGCCTCTTTGAATTTCTAAAGCAAACAATGATCAACTTGACTGCTTAGAATGCCCAGCAGAGAAGCTGCCATTATAAATGTGAAGATAAAAAGGTATGGGTATAAATGAGGCAGTGCAGGGAAGGAAATACATTTTACTGAGACCTAAACAAACCTACCAGTCCAGTTTAGGAAATGAGAAAGAAGCCAGCTGTCTTTTGGTTTGTTCAGGGCACTTGGACAGGGCTAGCCCCTCAAAGTCTTATAGGCATACAGATAGAGGATCTGAAGAAAAGCTATACAAGAATAAATATATTGGGTGGTTGTGTTTCGTTAACTTCTCAAAACATGTCTCGAAACAGCATAGGAATTTTTACTTCCAAATGTGGTACTGAGAAACTGATTGAGAATCTCGTTGCTTGGGTCTGATTTCTTTTCTGTCCTTTTGAGTCTGAGTTTGTTCCTGAAATCTTTATACCCAGATATCATTGTGCTGGCATTTAGTTATTGTCTTCCTTCCCAAGTCTGCTCCCAACATGTATTTGTATCTTTGTTCAATTTTATTTTGTCAGATTATGATGGCTAAATTCTGTTATTTTGACCTTTTAATGGAGACCCACATTGTCTTTGATTTTCCTATTGACCCTTTCCTGTTTTTACTAATCTGGATGGATCTCTGCAAAACAAGTGACCAAAACTGTGTATTGAGGAATCTTATGATTACCTTCAAGGTTTCATTTTCACAGCACTTTGTTGACTTCTAAACATTCAGTAACCGACTATTTGCTTTTCCTTGACATTTTTTACAGTGTCTGTACTTGCCTAGGAGAAAAAAGGAGATAATATAAATATATAATCTCATAAGCATGATCTTAGTAAAATTCAAGACTTCGTCTCTCTCCTAATGAAATTGCTCATGACATTGTGAAGTATTGACAATATTTAAAAGGATTGAGATAACACATGGGAATAAATAGATGACCCTGAGGAGTGCAAATAGGATGGAGTTCATCTGCAAGATCATGGATACCATAAGATATTATTCTGAAGTTCTGAATCAATTTGCTTGGGTACCAGAGGTTAAATCACCTCGCTGCTCTAGTGTTTGGCTCTCTTTCTACCAGTTCTGCTTCCAGGACCTATGAAGATAAAATGAAGGTCCATCTCCACGCCCTCCTATAGCTATGACTCCTGCTTCCCCAGAATCCATTGAGCTAATATGTAAATAAGTAGTGTTTCAATGAACCGAGCAATTCTCCCATGCCTGCGGCTGAGCAAGACAATCTCTCTGAGGGGTGCCATCCCTCACTTCTTCCCTTTACAGACTCCATCTTTGAAGTATCTAGTCCTCCAACTCAAATTAATCACTTTCTGTGTTGAATTACTCAGGGTCAGGCAACCTGGCAAAATGCCAATTCTGATAAAAAAATAGACTGGAACTAAATTAGCAAGGGTGTTGTAGGT
>JAWWTY010000037.1:24606991-24609491 GCA_035222235.1 Margarornis squamiger
TTTCTTTCTTTCTTTCTTTCTTTCTTTCTTTCTTTCTTTCTTTCTTTCTTTCTTTCTTTCTTTCTTTTTCTTTTTCTCCCTCTTTATTCTCTCTCATTTTCTCCCTCTTTTTTTTCTCTTTCCATTACTACAGCAAAGTTCTGAATTGTATATTTTAATTCAAAGCATTTGAGAGAGTCTCAAGCATAAGTAAAACTATCCTGCACCGTATTTCATTTTTCAAATGGGAGCATCACCTTTTGAAAAGCTAGTGTCTCTCAGTCATCAGACGAGCTGCGGTTGTTAAGGGATGCAGGCCCTTATCCAGATATTTTAAAGTAAATATTTTATCTAGGGAAAAGTATGGAATTCATAATTTGATGGCGCAAAAGGCCAATAATATGTGACAGCATGATCTCATTAGAAAAAGGAATTTTAGCCCAGTGTGATCTGAGTGACTAGTTCCAAAATGTGCAGTGAATTTTATAGTTCGTCTGGCTGGCAGAGTTCCATGCTCCTGCATTCCCCAATGGTAAATATTTGCACCAGATTTCACATTGTAACACAAGGGGTCCTTTCACAGAGCAGGTCATGTAACACTGCAAAAAAATCAAGGCCAGGGCAAATAAACAAAAAGTCATGCCAAGTTCACCACTCCCAAAGATTCCTAAGCCTGGCTGTGCATACAAACTTCACTTGCTACTCATCAACATCAGCAGTTTATGGCCAGATGGTTATAAATTTATATTCTATAAAATTTTAGAGGATGTTATTTTTTCCACTCAGTTTGTTAATTAAGTTTCAGTCTTTTTATTTCCTCAAACATAACAGTTCAATTTTTTATTAATGATACAGTATCATATTCTTTCCTGTCTCTTAGTACACCTACTCAGCAGTACTAAGAAAACTTTCATTAAATGAAAGTAAAGCTTTTGCAGACACCCAATCTAAAAAACTTTTGGGTTTTGATCTTTCTTTTACACTCCCAAGGCAAACTAGCAATGGATAGGGAGTCATTCATAGAAAACAAATACTGGAATAAAATTTCCCTTTTAACAGTTATTTTTAAAACCTTTCCCTTCCCATTTTGAAATAACACAGTATGCTGTGCTTAATGTGCTGCAACTTGCTTCCATTCAGAAAAAGTGTCTCACTCTCATCACTCTTGTGCTGTAATTAACAGTACCAAGAAAGCTAACATTAAAATCCTGAAGAATGTAGCTTTGCTCAATTAAAGCAATTCACAGTCTTGAACACAATTTCCTAAGTGGAAGAAAATTCAAGAGGCAATAACCAAAACCCCCAGATATTTCTGTAAATTTGGCAAAATAAAATTCTGCTTCAATTCCTAAATGTGACTTACATATAACAATACTGACAACATTTGTTAGGCATTTGCAATAATACTGAATGCACTCAAAACAATATGTGCTATGAAGCTTGGTTTATTTTGAACAGAACGATTTAACAATGAATTTCAAATGTACTTAATTTAAGCAAACACTCTGTAACACTGAGGCTAGTTCACTTTACAACATTTCATATGAGTACTTTTGCTGAGTTTTGTATTTTATGTAGACAATACATGTAGAATAGCAGTTCAAATATTTGCATATACAAAATATAGGCAAAAAAGGTCTTTAGGAATCTATTTGTGTATATTTTCCCTCCTAGGACTTTAATGCAAGCAGCAAGGGTTAAGATTTGAGTAAATACACAGGGCTAAATTCTCTGCATCCATTCAACTTTATTGACTTCTGAGGAGATTCACGGGGATATAAGACATCAAGACTTGATTTGCCATGTAAATAAGATAATATCAATAATGCTCTATAACTCTGTTTGTTTGTTTCAGTTAGGGTTTATTGTTGCTGCATACATAGAGAAGTTGGGGGGATAAAATTTCAGCCAAAATATTTAGGGTTGAGGGTTGTTTTTTGTATTTTCTCTTCCCATTTAGAAAATTGGACTGAATCTTATTTTGGCTGTTGTTTCTGTGTTTTGGTTTGAGAACTTAGGACTTCTTCGCTAATGGAATAAGTGCTACACAGGGCTTTTCCACTACAATTGTGCACCATCATATTTCCTTTTATAACTTGGCGAAGGGAACTAATCACAAACATAGATGTGAAACATTTACAGATGTAACAATTCTCCACACAAATAAAGAAAAAAACCCACCCCTATTTACAGCAAAATGCAGCATTTGTTGTGCCAAGCCATTCAGGTAACAGTACAAAGAACTGAAATACATGTACTGTGCTGCTTTCCATTTAACATATTAATGCTGTCACTATTATCAGGATGCAGCAATTTCTGTGCAGTCAGAAGGTGGCTCTAGTGCTTTAATTTTGCTACTTTGCCGACAATAAGATCCAAGGAGTAGAAATTACTTTTGTTCTACGTTTTATAAAGTCGATTTAACTGATGTTCCAACTGGAACACAACATACGATTTTATATATCAAACAACTTCACATTCATGGACATGTGCACACTCATGAATTTTCTGCTTTTTAAGG
>JAWWTY010000037.1:24614491-24636991 GCA_035222235.1 Margarornis squamiger
CTGAGTAAGGTACATATGAATCTTGAATCTCCTGAAGTAGTGAAACATCTTTTGCCAAGTGCTTTAGCTGAAAGAAATAGAGTGGACAGGGCACATTTTCATGGAAAGAATGTTGAACATGATTGAAACTTTAAAATTCACTAAGAGGCCAATCAGTCTCCCTTTTCACCTAATGGCAAGGCAAATGAAGGTGTAAGAAAAATATCCACAGAAAAGAGGAATAGAAATGGGATGGTAAACTGGAATACAGACAGACATCAAAGATCTCAGCTTATCTTGAGGCAGACTTGCCAAAATGGGCAGATGCTCTATCAGAGGAAAGGTAGATTGGGCTGTGGATATGTCATTACACATGTGTAAACTGTGCAATGCCTCTCTAGGGAATCCTAAAAAGCACTGTCTTCTAGAGGCTACAGCAGGAATTCAATACCCTTCTGAGGGATTGCCATTTTACAGCTGGAAAAATTGCACCATAAAGCTTGGCTTTGATGTCCTTGCCTAAAAATAGAAATGGGGGAGATACACATCAACCCAGCTATTTTCCCATCACAGTATCCATTGCACAAGCTGTACAGGGAGATACAACACAGTATCTTGCACAAGAAAATGTAATTAATATCAGAAAAATTGTCTTCCCTTTATGCAAGAGAGATCTCCCATGGTTCTCTTCGTCTGAAGAGAAGTAACAACATTGGCTAAGAGAAGATTTGACAAGCAGAGGCAGTGGGAAAAAAATTATCTACACTCTCCCCACAGCAAAACTCATGGAAAAAAAAAATATTAAAAAGTAGAATCTACTTTTTCCCTCCTCTATCTCCAATGTGTAAGGAGAGTCACACTAGAAGAGGCCAAACTGCTGAATGGGGAATAGGGATAAAAAGAAAGTAGAAACTAGTTTCATGTGCTGTGATGGTCATTTGAGTATTGTTGGTGTATAGCAGAGAGGAAGAAACTAACAATGCTGATGGAGGATTTTTGCAGAGAAATCCTGAATTAATATCCTACTTCCAGGTTACTGCGGAGACCCAGGAGAGTCCCATGATGAAGCTGGGAATAATGTTTAGACAGTCTTCACTTTCCTGGTATATCAAGCGCTAGCACACAGTGTCTGCTTGGAGCTTGTCTCAACAACATCAACAAAAAAAGGCAACAAAATGTGACTGCAAATGTAAGTAACTAAAATACCAGGAGAAATACATTAGGAATGGAACTGTGCTTGATTACGTGTTTAAAAGTTTCAGTGCTTTGCCTGACTCGTCACGGTCCTTCCCACTGGCCAGTGGAAGAGAGAAAGAAGGTAAAATAAGGGTGAAAGAATTATGCGGAGAGAATAGGATAACTGAAAGGGAGAACAAAGCAGCCAAATAAAAATGGGGTAAGAAGGAAACAGGAAAAAAAGGTTTCAGGGAGTGTTGAGTTTGAAAAAGAGGATTGAGAGGATTAAGAGTAAAAAAGAAGAGAATTCTAATATACTAGAAGGTAAGAAAGGAGAACAAAATTAAAAAATGAATTCTAATTACATGATAATATAGGATTTTCCATATTGGATCACACTATAAGTACATCAAGTTGTGTATCCTGACTGTAGTAGTGGAATGAGGGATTAAAGAATCAACAAAACAATAATAATGCATACATCCAACCAAGAAAAGAAGAAAATTAATTCCCTGGCCTTGCAGTAATCAGTTTGCATCCCAAAGCACAAGACTGGGTTAGTGTTAGGAAATGTTATTAATGATCATAAAATTATATGGGATTTTCCATTTGTTTTTAATTGAACCCAGGCATTTTACTTGGCTAGATTAGCTCCCGCATCAGTGAATCCCTCGAGCTGACAGTACTACTAGTTGCACTAAGTAGCCATTCTTCTCTGAGTGTGTAACTGCAGAAGGATCAAGCAGTCTGTGTGTTACAGCAGGTACCACAACAGAAATGTCCATTTTCCTATTTCCCTATCTGTTCCTGTTATGACAGTTTTAATTTTATTTCTAATGGGTCGCCATCAGCTAAAATTTCCTCTTTTGAAACTAACATCCTTGTGCATTCTGCCTGGCTTTTTAACTTTCCTTCGAGCTCTGCCTGATGATGATCATGAGCCTGGGATGACACTTTGAATTTTTCCTTCTGAGCAGTCATCTGCAGAGGAACACAAACTGGTCAAAACAGATTAATGTGACCATTTCCAAAATAACTTTTCTGCTGGTTCCTGGTGGACAGTGGAGAATGAAGACAAAACTTGAGACCAAGTATCCTAGTCAAGAAGGAAAGCAAGAGGTCTGAAAGAGATTTTATCCTTTTTTTTTTCCACCTGGGAAGCATGGATATGAATTTGTTACCAAGCACAGGAAGGTTATAATAATATCCAGGCTGGATAGAAGGTTATGTGAGCTGCTCAAAATGGAAAACGAAATGATGTTTCCAAGAGAGCAATTATCTCACAGCCTGAGGATTCACAAAAGGTGTTACCAGGGAGGACTACAGCAAACTATTATGAATCCTCTTCTCTCCAAAAACACCAAATAAGATGATCTTCCCTATGTATTGTTTTCACATCCTTTCTCTGTTATTGATCATTAAATACCTACTTTTTCAGCAATACACATATTTTTAACCTTTTTATACTGTTATACATTGCAATACTGCCTAAGTAATTTTGTCACACTCTGGAGACAAACACCCCTGACTTCCTACGACAGCCTTTTCAGTGAGATCGTGAGAGTGCCAATCCCAGAAGGTGTAAGCATAGCTTCTCAAACTGTCTGCAAAATTAATGAATGACAACAAAACACAAAATCAGAATCAAAAGTAACTCTCTGTTTGATATTTTCAGTGTCTAAAGCAAAACTAAGAGAGGCATATTTTAATTTTATTTTTCCTGTGATACAGAGGTACCACAGTATCAAATTCATTCATGGTCATTTCTCTCATCCCATTCTGACTGTCCCTGGTTTGTTTTGGTACTTAGAGCTAGAGGAGCAAACTATGTGAGACAGCACTGGATTTTTTCATGAAAAAGGATACCAATTACCTTTACTCTCACTTTCTTGGCAATGGAAGAGCAGCTTCATATCACAGGCATGGTTTTCTAACAGGGAGATATACAGAGTGAGAAAGAAGGAGAGTGTAAGTTAGAGAAGGAGAGAGAGCAGGAAAGAAAGTGAGGGGATTAGAGAAAATATCTCTATAATATTTTAGGAAAATAGTCTGGTTTCTTAAGTGCTCTGTATCTTTGGTTTTATGAATGGAGAGAGAAAAAAGTGCTTATGAATAGTAAGAAACACACTTTTGCCAGAAAACTTAATTTCTACTTTTCAACTTTAAAGCTGGAGACTCTGTGAATATTTTGTTAACTAGGCCTAAACCATTTTATTTTTCAGGCTCAAAACAGAACTGTCTTTTCAGATTTATGGATTTGGGTGTCTTTTAAAGTGTAAATTACTTTTTTTGCTAATATCAAAATGACAGCCTCAGGAATTTTTTAAAAATATGGGATCGCAGCAAATATTGCAGAAGCTTCCCACACTGTGCTGTCAGAAGGCCTCCATGGCATCTTACAACACCCTTGTTATTTCTGCCCTGATCCTCCTTCAAGCAGGAGTTGACAATCCTGCTAAATCATGTGATAGGTTAGTGATGTGGGAAAATGTCAGCATGTGAGTACAGTAAATCTCCAAACTTTGTTTCACTTTATGTGACCCATTTGGGATTCAAATTTAGAAGTGCAGTGCAGTGAAGATGGAGGAGAGACGTACAGATTACACGTTCCCAGGTCAGCCTTGCACATGGAACAGGGGTTCGTTCAAGGGATGAGCTTTCCTTCTGGGTTTTCCATTGGGAACAAAAGGAAAGGGAAGACAAACTTCACTTTGTAGCAAGGGCTTCAAGGAGGTCCGCTGGAAGAAGGTGAACTAAGAAATCCAGTCTGCTTTGAATGCCTGTTTGATCAGCAATTCTTATTTGAGTAGCAACTCCAAAAGTTGTTCCTGGAAGTGCTGAGGGTTGCCAGCACAATCTCTCCCCAATCTCTCCACCTTGGGAGTCCTCTGATTTCCTGATTTCATCTTAATTCCCATGGGTGGTGTATATAAGCAAATTAAACAAATATAGTTCAAGTTCCCTACTGGATTTCACTGAATTTTCTTTATTAAAAGAGGATTTGCTTAGAAAACCTTTCAATTAAATCATTAGTGTGTCAGTTATGGGTATATATTTAGTTAATAGTGAGAGTTAGCCATGTTGCTGGGAAGGCTGTCAGATATTATTCAATATGGATTTCCATGTGTATTACTTTCAGTCAAACCTTCTAAAGCCTTTTCCCCCTCCCAAGCATTTTAAGCCAAGTTGTGCATTCTGCGGAGCCCTGGAAATCTGAAAGTATGGGGATGGTAATTTTGCGTGGTGTTGGTGTAAATCCCGAAATCAGTAATTTCCATTGAGTGTAATACACTATAGAGAGAAATCAATTCAGATTATTAGTAAATAAAGGGAAAAAAAAGTAGAGAGGTACATTTTTTTTTTCTTTTTCCTCTTTGGTGACCAGTGACAAAACCCAAGGGAATGGCATGAAGTTGAGCCAGGAGAGATATAGACTGGATATTAGGAAAAGGTTCTTCACTCACAAGGTGGTTGAGCATTGGAACAGGCTCTGCAGGGAAGTGGTCACACCACTAAACCTACCAGAGCTCAAGGAGCATTTGGACAACACTCTCAGCCATATGGTTTGACTCTGGGGGTTGTCCTGTGCATGGCCAGGAGTCAGACTGAATGGTCCTTGTGGGTCCCTTCAAGGCCAGGATATTCTATGATTCTATATGATTCTATATGATTCTATGGAGGCAGACATGGTCAAAAGTAAAGCTGGTGTCAGCTAGCAATGACTAAAGACCAGAAGTAAGGCTTTGAGCCAACACAGAATTAGCAAGATAAACAGCCTGGGAGCCTGGAGTGGATGGAGAGGCAAGATGGATACAGCTGGAGTGCAGGAATTAAAGCACCATCTAACTGGTAGCGAATTCACCAGTCACTCAGTAACACCTCAGAAGAGAGAAATGTGTTTCCTGGTGAGATACAGGTGAAAGAAACCCTTCCTTACCTCACCTGTACTAAGCTGTATTTGTGTTTGTGCTCCTATGGCCTTTGGAGAATAAGAGGCATCTCACACACTGTGCTACCTTCCTTCCTTCCTTCCCAATTTATGTGTATTGTAAATAGTTTTTTAATTCAGTTTCAGTTCTGTTCAGGAAGTGAATAGTGTGTTTTGTTTTTAAACCTAGAAGCTACATGCTATAAAATATGAAATAAAATACAGCACCACAGGGAGCCCAGCTGCCACATAGAAAGTTGATCTCTCTAAAACCCTCTAGCCTGAAAGAAAAAAATGAGTCCAAACATTTTTATAAGATTTCTCCAGCTAAAGCCTACCTTCAAATCCCACTAAACTTAGTATGTTTACATGTGTCAAATTTTCATTATGTAATAAACAAAAACATGTGTACAGATATGAAGAAACTAAAATCAGATGGCTGGTGGACTGTAGGGAACTGTGATTATTCAATTCCCTGCTGATATCTTTCCAGAATGTCACATACAGCTGTAGATTTTGGCAACCTATAGCTATTTCATCATTCTCAAACAGTTCTTTGTATTTCACATAATTACTTTTTATTATGCAACAATAGAAACTCCATATATTTTAGTGTTGGATAGCTCTAGAAGACTGATACCATTTCTAAATATCACTGGATTTTACTGTAGGATGTTATTTTTCTGAAGTACTGTAGAAGAAACTTACCCTTACTGAACTTCTCACTTTCAGTATTATCAAATTAATCAGTATCATAATTATACTGATTCCTTTTCATATACTATTACTAGAAATGTTCACAACCATACAAGACACTTCTGTGAGACTGGATGTGTGGATGCAACAAAACCCTCAGCAGCCAGAGAGGATGAAGAACATACAAATGGTCAAGTGATGCATGAAAGTAATAGACAGCTCCTTGCCTGAAAAGATAAACAGAGAACCAGCAGCTGGAGCTGCTTAACTGGGGGAAAAGGGCAAGGAGGACTAAAGAGACAAGAGGGAGAAAAGGGCTTTGGGGAGCAGTCTGATGCAGAAATGGCTCATCTCATCCTCCAACTGAGAAAGCCTATTCTGCACCGGCAGGGTACCAAAAGGTAAAGGAGTGACAATACTAGGTTTAAAAAATTTCAGACATCGATCACTCTTGTTAATGGAGGTCACTGAATAATGTCTTGTTCAACAGATGTAGCAAAAGTCACAAGTCTAAAAATCACCCGGTCAGTACAATATTATGGAAAGAGAGAAACTAAGCTGCTATCAGACTATCTCACTACAAAGACCATTGTGGTAGGATTCTCTTTTGAAATAGGGAATTTCATCATCTTAACACATTTTTGAGAACTTGATACAAACAATGGGGAAGGTTAACAGCATCAAAGTAATTCTGTGGATGACAGTATTTTCCACTGGACCTGATATTTTGTAACAGGTAAACTGCTGTTGCAGAATACACATGTTTTGCAGCTAAACACAGAGATCCAGGTAAGAATTATTTTTCGCAAAGTGGTTTAACTAATGCTAAGGCTGTCTGGACACATGGGAGGTATTTTTGCCTCTCTCCTATGAAATGGAGACCAGAGGCTTCACACACACAATTGCCCTGCAGTCTGTTCTGACCAAGTCTTGTCCTCTTGGAAAGTTCGCAGACAGTAAGAATTCAAAAATTTTTTTCCTGAATTTCTATCTTCGAAAACCACTTTCCTTCTCTGAGGGTGCCTGTTTACAATAGGTTGACACAAACACAAAGCAGCAGCAATGATTCATGTCAAGATTACTGCAATAGAGTAAAACTTTCCTTCTAGCATTTCTTTCCCTTGTCTAAAACCATTCATGTTCTACCAAAATTATCCTGGTACCCAATGTACAAGATCTTGATGACCAGACTGTGAAGAGGCAAAACAGTCAGAGATTTGGCTAAAAAAGGAAATGTTCTAGAAGTCCTTGATCACCTCATCAAGATCCTGGGTAAAGGATAGCTGGCAGAGCTGCTTTAATGGGACTCTCAAAATATCTCTGAGAAAAGTCTTCCTCAAAAGGATATTAAAAAAATTAAGCAGCCATTGGTAAAATCCACAGCTCTGTCATAGATTAGAAACCAAAAGACATAAACCAAAGCAAAAATAATGTATGAAATATCAGCATCACAGAAAGTTAATGTTTAGGTATCTCTAGTTTCCTGAGTGGGCAAATTATGCTCACAGTTTTAGCAGCAGTACAATAAAGAAGTTAATATCAGTACAACCAAACCACAGATAACAGTTTATCACTTCAGATAAATGCCTCCCATTTAGATAAACCTGTACAAATTTTTTAATTCATGTTTACGTGTAAGGTAAGACAGACCACACTTGCTAGCCTCTGCCTGCAGCAATAACTAAGCCATTTCATTTGCATGTAGAGATTTAATTTAGGTTATATAAACAAAACTATAGATTAGAAAGACTGAAAAACACTCTGTGTTATCTGCTAAATGTCCTCAGGGCCAGCAAGAGAGATGATTTCCACAAATCATCTGCAAAGAATCTTATTTTCCTGGAACCAAGTAGTGCTGTGCACTATTTTATGATACTCTGTGAAAATCCTAAGCTCTTGTTGCAAGTTCTTCTTACATAAGGAGAAGGACCTTATAGTCTTAGTTTTTATGAGATTTGATCCTTCATGCAGCGTGTTGTAAGGGTGCTCAGTAGCAGGCAGGAACAAGCTTCTAAATCTTCCATTGCTAATAATGACATTTTCTTCAGAACTATGCTACATCCATAATTTTTTCAGCAAGAAAATCTAGCACCCACTCAGGGACAAACTACAGGACAATTGCAAGGGCCTCAACAGCTTTGAGGCAGTGAAAGTCCTTCACAAAACCAACTGTTCAGGAGCAAATCCCATCACCTCTCCACCTCCCCCTCATCACTGCCTTACACACATGAGCAGCAATCAATCGGCTCCCAGCTGGCAGACACACTATTTTTTGTATTTAACAACTTCCAGGGTGGTCTCTTTCACTAATCCCCCAGGCCTTACAACAGAGCTGGAGCTGAAGGAGCTTCTGCAGTCAGCTGTTGGGAGGTACGTAAAATGTAGCAGCGTTGCTTGTTGACAAGGAGGTATTCCTGTAGGTATTTTACTCACAGTCCCCTCTTAAGCACAACTTTACACTTTTCTTGCATGTTGTACATTTGTTGATTAATATTTCTAAGATTAGAATGAGATTCAAAAGATGGATCAGAGTGATGAATATAATATTTAACTGTAATGCTTCTTTACTATAAGCTCAGAATCATATTTAACAACTGTTTAAAAACTTGCAGCTGGAGATTCTCACAGCATTTAGCATGCCCATTCCCTGTGGTCCAACTGAAGTGTTGCCCAAACTGTCCAAAGCAAGTTTAATATTTCAGCACTACAACAAAAGAGGGAGGGCAAAGGCTTTTGAAACAGAAAAGTATTTCTTTTTGACATTTCATTCCTCTTTAGTTCTTCTACTGAGAACTTCAAGTTGTTGTTGCTAAATACCGTATGTGCACAGTATTTCTAACAATCTGTTTTTCTTGGATGTATGTTTATGGAAATTTGTCCACATGTTATTTTTAAATACCAGGACTACTTATAACTTCTTTAATATCCGGATGTGCTACCTATCTTCCACTGAGAAGCAGATGACAATTGAAAATTGAAAATTTGCTTTTTTATTTCAAGCCTTAGGAAGGGAAAGCAATGAGAAAGGCAACAGAATTGAGTTTAAACTCTGGAAGATTCTGGTACAAATCAAAGTTGAAATCAGAGATGAAACACAAACATTTTTAAGTTAACCAATTTGAAATATCCTGATATACCACAAGAAATGTGAGTCCATGAAGTCTCCAAGGGAATCCTGCTTTGCAGTGCCAAGGAACTGGTGTCAAAGTGTGGAGGCAGATTACCCACGTGGCAACTTCACCTCTTTACCCCCTCAGAGCTGACAAGGTTGGACTGAGCTCAGTGCCCACAAAGGGCTCCCCTTTGGCAGTAACATGAAGCATACCTTCCTCTTCCCAGCTAAGGGCTCCCTTTATTGGACTTGAGCAAAGGCACAAAACTGACCTTTAAATCCTGATGTATTCACCAGGTCAGCTTCTCATTGAGCAACTTCAGTACTACCTGACATTAGCATCCAGTAGTTTCAGTGGTAGCTCAGAGACACATTGTGTCCAAGCAGAGCTCCCGCCAATCCTCCACCCTCAGGGACTGAAAATTGTGGTGTACGTTCTCATATAGTCAAGCAAATATAACTCTGTTACTTTATAGTACTTTATACGTGTTGTGGTTCTGGCCCATTTCTTCCGCTTTATGCCTAAATCACTTGTGTAAGCAGTGTCAGAATTTGGTCCTAGGAACAAATAATATCTTTTGAAAACAGATTCCTTGAAGATGAGGTAGAAGTGTTTGATGCTGGTAAACCCTACAAAAGGATTTAAGTTAGCTAAGCTGATTGGAAGGAAAACCAGCTAAAATCCTGATAGTAACATCAATGCATAAAACAGAGCTCTCCTAAAATAAAATTAAAATAGGTCAGAAGTTTTTAAATTAATGCTTTCATTCACTCTGTCTGCTGGAATAGGTTTTGTGGAATCACTCATCATTTTAATGCCCTTAATTCATCCTGTTTAAGAACCAAATATTACATAACTTATTATCAAAGTTTTCTTGTAGCACTTATTTTTAACAACTAAAGAATTATTACCAAATATATACACCATACACATTAAAATTTGCAGAGACCACAAAACATTTAGATTAATACTAATGAGATAATCCACCTGCCTATTTCACTCCACAACAGCTGCACAGATTTAAAAGGGTTCAATTAAACTTTATTCAATGCATAGATAATTGATCCAATGTGGAGAATGATGTCACTGGTAGGCTAAAAAATATGTTTTACCCTTTAAAATAAAATTGCTCCATTAGAAAAACTGGAAATATAAAGGTGACACATAAATCATTCTGCAAACTTTGTTTTAGAGAGCAACAAAAAGAAAGAAAATGAAGCAAAATCACAGCAGATACAACATGCAAATCCCTGCTATTTCATTTCCTCTCAAAAAGGAGTAATAGAAATATGAATGAGACATTGCTGTTGCTCTCCTTCCGTATGGGAAGTTCAATTACTCCTTGTTATTTCACTGCATTGGTTTTTATCTTTTATGACACCTTCCATTGTCTTACAGGTTTTGCCTCCCAAGCCTCCACAGCAATGAAACATCACCATTCTCCTATTTTAATTACTAGCTTTAGGTGGATTTAAACTTGTGTAAGATGCCTCTTTAATAAATATAGAGAAATTAATCTTTAAAGATCTGTCCTGCCCACCATACGCCTGGGGCACTCTTAACTGATGCTGTGGGAGCCATTGGTGGATGAGAAGGACGTACTCAGGCCTCTGCTCCAGGCTGCTGAAGACAAAAGCATGGCTTCTTGCAAAGTTTGTATCTCTCCACATTTATGGTAGTGGACTGCAGAAGACATAATTTCTTGATACAATTTAGCAGTACTTCTGACACTGCTATTGGCAATCACTAATCTATTCCAACCACTTCATTTCAAGATATTACAAATATTATTAGAGAGAAAGTACAAAAGATAATCATCATCTATCCACTGAGCCATTACTATAGTTCTTATCTTTATAACATTTCAGCAGCTATTGTGTTGTCATTGAAATAAAAATAATAATAATAATAACAATAATTGAAATAACTTTATTCTGAGACTGTCAGAGTTATTTCTGAGACAAACTGAGGAAAAGGTGATTCAACCTCCATATGCCATCAATAACATGTTTCTCCATCACAAAAGAAGGTTTAAACACCTTCTCACTCACTGGTATGTCGTGTGCTTACCAACATGACAGAACTACCTTCTCCCTGCTTAATACAGGGCCCTGTATTCTTTTGACCTTGTGAAAGCTGACCCAAAAGTGCAGCTTTGAGATGCTTTCCAGCAAAGGAAGCTGTCCACAGTCCTCCCCCCTGACAGAGGTAGGATATTCTACAGTGCCATTAGTGCATCCCAAAGTGATGGGGACTTTGGACCTAATTCCTTGAGTCACTTCCTCAATACATATCATAAAATAGAGGCTCGAAACAAATTTTATCAAGCTGAACTAACTACTTATTTACGTACACTTTGATAATTACGGTACAATATATTACAGTAGGTATGTACCTGCTTTCTGTTGTGCCTGTAAAACTTTTTATTGGTCTGACTCTAAATAAGCAAAGCAGTACTTAAAAAAGTTCTCCTACTAAAACGGTGCATTTCCTTTACCTGTGCACAGTTGTGTATGTGTTAGACCAGTTTCTGGCAAGAGAAATAGGGTCAGCAGTCATGTCAAGTGCATGTCTACACCATTGCACAGAGGTGAGCATACAAAGAAAGTTAATCACAGTCCATAGGGTTTTAGTAGACCTTACTGAGATTCCTTACCTATCCCTATCTTTACCTTGTCTATGATTTTGGATTGTTGCTTCTCAAAATTCAGTGTAATTAAAGTTACTATAGATATATTTCATACAGACAGATACACACACTTATTAATATACATACACATAGTATAGTTCATTGTTCTTGACTGCGAGGGCATATGACTATTGACACTGTCAATTTTTATCTCATTACTCATCACTGCTTACTCTGAGTGCTAATAGTATATTTCCACAGAGTTTGTGTGTGCTGCAATGTAAATTCTGACATTGCTAGTGTCAGTCACTAATCTAACTCATTCAGTTCATGTCAAGATGATACATCACAATGCTCAACAACTGTCATTCCTGCTTTAAATAGATCTACATTTTTCTCAGCTTTACAATTAAACACACCCCATATATGTATCTTTGGTTCCACATCAATTTCCACTTTTACAATATAACCATGAAAGTCAACCAAAATATTTTTCAAAGCACTTGTTAGGTGGGGTGAGGTTTCTTCTTGATTTGGTTTGTTTAGTTTTTACAAAACACTCTGGAAAACTATAAGCAAACTGAAAAATATCTGGACACGTTTAAGCTTCTTTATAGTTGCCTATTTTTCTCCACCAGGCTTAAACCCAGCATTTTTTATCACTGAATTTTCACTTCTGTGTGGTTGCTAGCACTGGTTTGTAGTGTTTCCAAATTAAAGTTTAAAATACATCCATTTTAAAATGTTTACAAATATCGTGGGTTAACTATAGTGTTTAAATTAACTAATATCACTTTGGGTTTGAGTAAAATATTAAAGGAAAACTGAAGCTTGGAACCATTTAGTCTTCTCCCTTTTCTGGAGTTTTTCCTGTGTGTCTCTGTTTCTGTGCTTTAGTTCATGTTACCTCCTACAGGCCCAAAGCCTATGTTTATACTTTCTTATGCTTCCCAAATATTACTATATTTCTGTTATAGAGCTCCTGATGATACATTCTCTCTTCCTTTGCCTTAGTTTAGTTTATGGAATGATATCATTCCTTCTGTGCTTTAACATATACTTGCTTCTTTCTCTTGGCCTGGTCTGGCCAGCGGTGGTACGTGGTGGTACATGGTGCTGCTTGGGCGCTTGGGCACATGTTGGTGTTTTAGCTTCACAGGCTGAGCACTTCTCTGATAGAACAGGTTCATGTAAGAGACCTCAAGGACAGCCCTGGTGCCTGTCTGTCTGTCTGCACTGGCCCAGGTGTAAACTGGTTTGTTTGAATCAACAAGGAACTAAAATGGGCACAGGGTCTGTTAAGCGTTCCTTTCTACTTGACAGGTGCTAAGGACCATTGCAAAGGAAAAAGCCATGGAGGAGACTAGCAAGAGCAAATTAGGTGCTGAACCTATAAAAGTGATATAATGTTGTTGTCACATACTTATACATTTCTGGTGAATCTGAGGTCCCAGCCAAACTATCTGCATTAACATATTCCCCAAGAAAGTGTTTCTTATCCTTTGTAATTCTAAAAGGCAAGTTTCTGTAGTACAAAAAGTCTGGGAAAATAAGTATTTTGGCAATTTTTTGAACATGATAAAATAGTTTTCTCCCTTTTTTTTTTTTATTTGTTTTTAATTTTTCTCATTCACTTTCAATTGAGTTTTAGTCCTCAGCAAGACTAGAACCTTGAATGTTTTAGAGAAATGAAATTTTGAAACAGAGAAGCTATAAATAATGACAATTTAGTGTGGCAGCTCTACAGTATAGATGCTATGTCTCACTTTTAACAGAAAAAGAATTTACGTTGTTCTGAACACAAACAGACTTAGGCACAGGAAAACCTGCGGTGCACATGGAATGGTTGTGGTTGAATCTATTCCAGTTACTTCATTGATTATGTGCATTTTTTCTCCAATGTATGGACTTGTATGTGTACAAGAACTTCAAAGAATTACATTCAGTGCCTAGCAGAATTTTCCAAATAATCTAACCTTTTAAAATCCCATTGGGAGCCTATCTACATTTTCAAATGCCTAAACAATCTTTAAAACCTGGCCATCTGCAACCATAATTTTGTCCTCATATAAGAATATGCAATATATTTTTTGGATCTTCCTCCAGATTTTTGTGGCTTTCAGACAGTACATGCCTAATAAAATAAAGGGAAAAGGAAATACTAGTTTCGTTTTCATACTTATTTGTGGAAGAATGTATTAAAACATGTAAGTTATCTGCGTGAAGTAAGCAGAAAACAAAAAAATGATAACATGATGATCTATCTTTTTGTTTATTTAGCATAAGTGGAAAGACATAATGATAAGACCAGCAGTTGATTTAGTCTATTGATCTAAGAAGTAAATGCCTATTTACAATTGGCTAAACATTATCACAGATGAACTTTTAGAGAGAGCAGTAATTCTGTTCTAGTTAGCATAAGAAAGGCTAAATAAGTTTGTTTACATTAATAAAATTACATAAATCTACTGAACCACCAAAACCAGCCTGGTTTTACATGGTGCAACTGAGAACAGGTTTTAACCATAGAGCTAATTTAACTTTATGGATGAGCCTACACAACACACAAATAATAATAGAAAATTAAGAAATCATATTTCCCATGGCAAACATAACTTCTCTAGATTGCAGAGATGTAGATTATATGAATGATTAAAATGCAGCAGTAATAAAAAATACTACCAATGCACATGGAGGTCAAAATTTAATTCCTGCAGGAACCATAATTTTGAAATTTCTGAGGCATGTGTCTACATTTTCAGACATAATGTTCATTTTCACATTGAATATAATTTAGTTATAATAAGTTTTTGGAATCACGTGTACCCTTCCCAAAATATTCAATTCATCTCTCAGTAAAGTACGCTTTTGAAGTAACTGTTTAAAACGAGAGCTCTGGCATAGCTCTGATTAATTGAGCTGCTTTCTAGTAGTTATACACACATCACTTGATACCTAAAAATCTGATCTGCTTTGAGTTAGGACTTGATCATCACTGCTCATTCCCTTCATGAGCAAACAAACCTAATGACAGTGTTATGGATTCAGGAAAGGTTTCAGATGCAAACATGGTAGGCTGCACAGCTAAGGCATACATATATCCTTTATTTAAGATGACAAAAAACTTAAACATATCTTTCAGTACTGTCTCATGCAAACACAGTACATCACTAGCCTGGACACCAAGTTATTTAAAGCTATTATTTAGTACTGTAATAAGTAGCAATTTAAATACAAGGTAAAATCATTACATTGTCTTGTTTACTACTGATGTTAATGTCAAGCTGACGTCTAATGCTCCAAAAAAAGGCAGGCTATGATTTGTTATCATTAAACTGTCAGTTCTGTCATGTGTTAGGCATAGATTCATACTACACTTTTTTTCAGCATTTCCCTTTATTTCCTATCAGTCAAAAACCCAAGTGTTTTAATTGTGTCTTTGCTGTTTTTCTATTAACTGTTTCGTGCATTTTTTCTTTGGCCTTTTAATTGCAGTTTAATAGTGGTCATTAACACATTAAGGGGTGTTAGAAGAACATTTGAAGTCCTCTTGACTTCTACCAAAGTTGACACTTCAATGCTAGAGTAATTTCAGCTATTCATTTATTTAATAGTGACCTATGCAAATGTGGAACCATGTCATTTTACAAATTGACTGTAATAATTAACTAGAAAGGCAGAGTAAAATGAAACAGGTTATAATTAGAATAAAACTGCTACAGTATTACGTCAGCTAGAATAAAATAATCTCAAATGATTAAATTGGTTTCAATTATTAAGAATCAGTTTAATGTACCCACTGTTCTGATTTTTTACATTTCTCTTTTTTTTGTGCATTAGATGTCACCTCATACAATTTATGCATTTTATTCATCTTGGTAAAACAGGCATTACAAAAGTTTAATTAAGTAGTAAAAGACTTCATATTATTCCCTTGAATTCTAAATTAGTTGCAGAAAGAAATGATAGTGCATAGTACATACCATTCACATACATTTTGATTAGATGCATCTATTGTTAGCTAATATTTCTCTACTCCAGTGTATATATAGACGTACTGATATAGAGGAATATGTGGGTATACACACAGAAATAATGGTGCTGGCTCCTGCAGCATGTTTTTAGCTCTTATAAACAATACGTTTTTCAATTATATAATTTAGATCTTTATCTTCAAGGCAATCATGTCACTGTTTGTGATAAATACAGAATTTTAAAATCACATTTTCCTTAAAAATGTCACCTTGCTTATCCAGATCCTTTTGCAGATTTTGCATATGCAGATAAATACATTGATGCTTGTAGGGGCAGAGAAGCCTACATGAGATATAAATATTTGATAATAGGCAGCACATACAAAGTTATATGTTGAAGATTACAAGAAAACATTCTTTTGATCCACTTTTCAACATCATAGTATATTGACAAATCTGTTTTCTTTGGCTCTGCTTTCCATTTGTAAACTCAGCTCTGAGCATGCTGCGATATAATGCTGTACAATTGGGCAGTGGGATGGACAACTTCTGTTTTAAAGCTTCTGTATTTAAGATACACCGAGTTTCTTCTTTCTGCTTATACAGTTTAACATTATTGTTAATTAAAATGAGACATTTTTTATTTGAACAAATCCTACTGTATTGCTTGCTGGACTGGTCAAGTACTTTCTGCAGTGAGCCTACAGTCTCTGATGCTTAGATTTATAGCTATATATCAGACTGTGGGATCATTGGCTAAAGTTACTATTTTAAGATACATTTCTCATTGCTCCTCTGATGTATTGAATTCCAGCAGGGGTAGTTATATCAGTAACCGAGTGTTTGTGTGCTGTATTCATTATGGTTTTGACAGGACTTTTACAGTCTCCATTAAGCAGTGGTAAACAGTGTTATGTGAAACATGTGAGTGATCTCAGGAGCACACTATGCAAGTGTCTCTATCAGTAGATGGATTTTTAAAAAAAATATTCTTTTGGGCAAAGAAGTTGGAGATCATGAGATGATATAATCAGCAGAAGAGTATTTAGAACAGAGAGACCTTACTGATTAAGTTTCATAGTGATTTCAGCATAACAAGCTTAAAGGAACAAAACACTGTTAGCAACCTATACCTCACACAGTTTGGTTATGAAATTAAATATGCTCCATGGCATCTCAAGATCACCAGAATTCCTGAAGCTCCAGACTGTTAGCCTCTTCTCCAACTTCCCAGGAAATGGTTCTGGGAACCCATGAACAAGCCACCAAAGAAGCTGTTCAAAATCTCAAAGCATTTAGCTTCCATACCTTTCATGAAGCAAGATGCTGACAAAAGAGTCAGTTTTCCAACTTGTGAAGGAACTCTCTGACTGACCTACCTGTCACACCCTTATCATTCCTAGAGGTCCTTTGAATTTGCTAAGAGCACTTCAATAGCTTCCAAATGGAATTAGACTTCTTTTTGCTGTATCAAAATTAATTTTGTGCAGTTAAAATAATTTATTTATTATTAATTATATTTTCCAAATGTAATTAAATTTCTTCACAGGAAACAAAGACAATCAGACATCACAATTAACTGTATTCATTCCATAAAATATAATTAATATACCAGATTACGGTAGCTCAGTACAAATAACCCATGTCTAAAATCTGGAGGTCCTCTGCTGCTGCTCAGTGTCAGCAGAGAAGAAAAGGCAGCTACCCTGAGCCATAACAGCTACCTTAGCTTTTAGGCAGCTATGGGACTATGTAAGTTAATGATGGGATTTAGTTTAGATAACCTAGCCATTTCTAAAAAACTTAGGTAGTTCAATTCTACTATTTCCAACATTCAGCCATAGCATGAAGTGAAAAGAGTCTACTTAACCTGTTCGCTAGCCTGAAACTTACCCAGTTCCTTATTTATCACTTCCATGGCAGTAAAAAGGAATATAATATTAATCACACATTGGCCCAGCAAATATGTCTCACAACATCTATGATATCTTGGCTGAATAAGACCCGCATATTTTGAACAGAAAAAAAAAATAAATATCAAAATAAAGCTCTGAAACCAGTTCCTTCCTCTTTCTCTAGTTACTTTAAGGGAGAGAAAGTGAGAGGTAAATGGTGACTATGAAATCCTCCATCCCAGAGAAGAGAAAGAAACAAAACAAGGATTCCATAAAAAAATAGTACTGCTGCAGCTCACCTTTCAGAGTGCTGGCAATCTTCAGTTCACTCCACATCAGCCCTCAGCTTTCAGTCTCAACAGAAGGCTGTCATCAGTTATGCCATCCCCTTATCACTCAAACCTTTTCTATTCCCTCTAAAGAAGTGCCCACTTCATGAAGTAACCGTGCTGTTAATCAAAATCGAAGTTTCTACTCACTGAAGCCTTTATTTTATTTAACTACGCCAGCAGGAAATATGGTGGAAGAAACACTCACTTACCAAAACAGGGAATGGGAAAGAGAACAATCTAGAAACATCTTTTATTGCATATGACTCAAACAACTCTTTCCATACTAGCTGCAGCCCTTGACTGGCAGAAGTCAATCAATCAATCCTTTTTTGCTTTGTCTTTTTTTTTTTATTTTTTTTTTTCAGAATATCTAGGAGATCTTCCAACTTATTCTGTCTAGCAACCATAGTTTTGAATTCTTTGAGCAAGCTACCTTCAATGATCCATCATGCTTACACGTCTTTTCATAATTTTTCATACTCTTTCATGGCTAAAAATCCCCAAAACTACTTTCTTTTCTCAAAAAGCCTATGACACCAACCTTTAATAGTTACAATGTCTTCCTTATAATTGATATTTAGAAGCAGAGTCACCAAGTTCAACAGTACTGCTTGCTAGACTAAGTGGTAGATTGTCAAAGTGATGGAGAGATCTCAGCTGGGCTATAAGCTCAGGTATCCAGAGACGGAAGGAAAGAACACTTAGCGTGAGAGAGAAACACTTTCCTTATCCTCCATTTAGCTTGATCTTGTGGTCACCAATTGCTGTGTGTTGCAAGGAGCAATTTGGTATTGAATGAAAAGTTTCTGATAAACCTGACTTGATCTGAAGGAGGGGAGCTTGTACAAGCAGGGATGGTATACCTAGACTTAGAACACTATCATGGCACAACAGAAGTCCATGGTATTTGTATAGAAGAATTGGGTTTTTCCTGGCAAACATTACTCTCATTGTGAGTTTTTTCCCCCATAAGAACTTGTCTGTTACATAAAGCAATTTGTGCCTTCAGAAACAGCAGTAATATCAATGATGAGTAGCATCATAGATTGTCTCTCTAGTAAAAATTTGGCTGATGAAGTGAAAATAGTTGTTTGTAGTTACAGTACTGATTGTGGCTACTAGATTTTTCCTTTTGTAATTCTTATTTCTCAGCTTCATATGAGACTGACACTAAGCTTTGTCACTGACAGCTTGCCTATTTCAGTGAGATTCACACAAAGAAAACATGTGAAAAACTGAAATGAGAAGGTTCTCTTTGTAGATTGTTGTAAAGCAGGAAAATAATGCATGTGTTGAACGTGACTAGGCAGAACTTTGGAAACAAGAATCCCATTACTTCTTTCCTTTTTGCTAATGGCATATTTGACTTTGTGGTAATAGCACTTGCAACAGTGAAACAGAAAGGAAAGAGTACCCAAATTGCTAAACTTTGACTACTGGCTCAATATATCAATGCACATTTAAATATGAATGCATTTTTCAGGCAATGAGTACACAGCAGAACTGATTATCACAGTGGTGATAGATGTATCGAAAATTTAATCTTGTTTCTAAATTTTACAGCTATTTTTGTCAGAGTTAAAATGCCAGCTATGGATGTCAACATCCAAAGAATCAGTCTGCTATCCAATATAACTCCAGATGTACCCACTCTTTATGATTTACTTCTGTATTGCTATCTTCAACTCTCCTTGATTCTTTTTCTTGATTTGCACATCGTATTAGTCTGCCATTTAACTTTAATTTTTTAAGCTAACTAGGAAGAAGGGGCTGAACAAATATCAGAAACATTTTCTTTGAGTATCCATTTGAATTAAACAGCCAGGTAACATTTGACCATGTTTGTGACCCTTTCATGTTTGCTTTTCATGAATTTTCAAGTGTTTGATCTCTGTTAGGGAATGGATTAGCAAAAAGCAAATTTGTAATTCAAATGCTGGAAACTCCACCAGCACCAATTTAAAATTGTATATTCGGATATTATATTTGAAATTTGAAATTCACATTGATTTGATTAATGAAGTGAGTTGCAGCCAACTCATGTGCCTCTGTATGCCTGCTATTTCACCCAGGGAGGAAAGTGATAAGGTCTTTTCAACAATCTTTATAGCTAAATCTAATCCTGTTTTTTCAATTCTGTTTGTGTCCTGATGTGATTTAGTGCAGCCTCTGGGTTGTTCTAACTTCTATCAATTGTGAAAATCACCACCAACACTGCTACCATACAAGGGTGGTGAGTAGATCAAACTGGCCAGGCTGGCATTGGGGAAAAACAAATGAAGTCAGTGAAGAAGGATATGTCTGACTTAATTAGTTGTAATTTTGATATGAAGGATACCAACAATATATGTATTCTTATTGCAGTATATTGACTCTAAATGATTAATTATTGATTCTAGCAATCCTTAACTAATTTTAAAATTTACAGTTTCTCAAATAGTTTGGGAATATTTAAAATGATGTTTAAGACTAAATCATTCATTGCAAATTATTCACTGAGTTCTGATAACGTGGATAGATGAAACTGGCTCTGCTGTTCCTTGGATCTTTGTTGTCTTGCAAGGACAAGTGCCAACGGTGTGTTGTCATTTGACAGAATGTGAAGGATATGCCAAAAACACATTCCCAGTGAAATACAAACACTGCAGTTGTACTTGCTGTGTTCTGTATACATGACTGTTTAAGCTGTAAAGCATGCGATATGGATGAACCTCAACACATTTCTGAAGCTGAGAAGTCTCTTAGGAAATGTTTAAATTTTTTTTTTTTTTTTTTTTGTAAGATTAGTTTTTGATGCATCTTCTCTTGCCACCCATTCTGCCCCTGGGCCCATCATTTAGCTAATATCCATGGGGAAAAGGGTCTTTCTTACTACGCACAATAACTTCACATTAAAACTTCAAAGCTGTTTAAAATACACTAAGAGAAGTTCTAATTTTCTTTTTTCTTTCAACACTGGAAAAACTCCTTGATCTCCACATTCTTCTGTCAAATTCATAGCCTGTCCCATATTGAGGAACACGTTATCTATGGACAGTGAACGATGTCAGAAGGAACTGACTTTCATAAAAAGAGCTGTTCTCTGCCCTATATACCCTCTCTAATTTTCATACAAATTAATTTTCCTCTGTCAGAATTTGTGCCCTTTTTTTGGTTAAAAAGAAACAAACAAAAAAAGAAACAGTGATGTCCCTGCAGCATTCATTGATATAGTGCTGAGATCAGCCCATCAAGGATGTCGTGGAAGGAGAAAATGCAGGCAGATAGGTGGTAAGTGAAAATGTGAGGGCCATCTGGGGATATTTCAGAACTACCAGGAGTAGAAAACATAACCTGAGCTACAAACACATTTCTGCTCCATCACTGAGCAGGGAACTTATGTTTTGACATATGCCATTCTTTCCAACTGAATTTCTGTCCAGTGATATAAGCAAAGGATGGGTTAAGGCTTATTTAAAAAAGAAAAAAAAAAAAAGCCATTTTAAGCTGTGGACATGAATGTGTTAATATGGAAGATATTTCTCTTTTTTTAGCAGAATTCCATAAACTACTTGTGTTTGTTTATTACTGTGAAACCATTCCTCAGGCTCAGGCACTTACAAGATTGTTGGTTCAAACAGGTTGAGTTGATCCAAGATTTTCCTGTTAAAAGCCTAGACAACCTGGAATCAGCAAGTACTGTCCATCATCTTAACACAGGGAGACAAAGAGAGAAGTTTTAACAAGCATTGACTGAAGTGGAGAAAGCTAAATGTAATAGATTATCCAGCTGAACAAACAGACTGGAAATTTACTTTAGAAAACTCACCTTACAGAGTTTCACCTAATAAACCACAAACATGTGCTGTACTAAATCTCATTCGATTTCAAAGAATCTTCACAGAGACCTATTTTACTCCCTGATAAAAAAATTTGGCCTGCCCCAGAAGTGTATACACATTGGTTATGAACATTGCTTCTTCTGTTTTCCTGAACTTACTTTTTTTATTCTGAAAGGCTTCAAAAGCAGAGTAGGTGAGCTATTTGGGACATAATCTGAGCAAACTTAAAAGCGAACCAAACCCCAGAAGGATTCTCCTTGAACAGTGGAAGGATGCAGTTACAATTTTTTTCAACTTATTTCTTGTTTTCACACACCTCCAAAACTGCAGGTTGTATTTGGAACTGAAAGTGGGAGCATGGAAAACAATGGAAAAGTTTGTTCCTGGAGAATTTCCAGCCCAGCTTTGCAGGCTTAGAGAGACAGACAGTTTGAATACGTGTCAGACTGCAAGCAGGTTATCTGACCCAAATCAGCTCTTCCCTTATTTATGTATCAGAAGCTTGGCATCAAAGTAATCTCCACTTTCCTATACAATGGCAACTTTCAGAATACTCCTGAATGCATAGGATTGTCATGCTGAGAGATTATTCCTAGAAAGATGACACATGAGGGGTTATATCATTTCACCATTCAATCCACATTTCTGCTCTGCCCCTGACAACGATACAGGTCTCTCCCTCTATAAAACATGCATATGTATTGAAAAACACGCACTTTCAGAATCAGGCATATTGTTAGAAATAAATTATTGCCAGCAATACCTATCTTCCATATTCTAATAATATATATAGGCGTATATTATAAATACCATGTTCCTGCAGTAAGCTGCATGAACCTAAGCATTTGAAATATATATCTAGTATGTATAGGAGCTATCTATCATGCAGCAGCCATATACCTAATGATGTGTTTGATTCATCTTAAATACCTCAATTCAACTGTGTTCTATAGGTTT
>JAWWTY010000037.1:24641991-24674491 GCA_035222235.1 Margarornis squamiger
GTAGTTACTTTCCTATATATCTCTGCTATAAGCTTTTTTCCCTACTAAAAAACTTCACATGCTTGCTGATTTGTGCTCTGTAGGATTCTAATTTTTTCTTCTTCAGCAGGGTTTTTTCCTGGAGTGTATTATGTCTTACTCTCTCTCATCTTTCCCATCACTTTATTATGTAATAGATGCTCTATGGTCTTAAGATGAACTCAAATCTGTTGCAGGTAATAGAGCATAACTGGTACCTGATTTTCAATTGCAGTTGAGACAACAGCAACTCGTGGCACATATACAGATGCAGACATGTTGCTCACACTAAAGGAGCACTAGGTTTGGGCTGAGCATGGGAGACAACAGATGTGTGATATAGGCAGTACCAGAGAACATACTTCTTCCTTGTTTAACTGGGATACTCCATTTGATGTGTATACATAGGAGAAGAACATAAGGAAGGGTCTGTCATTTTCATCCATTTTAATAGTAAAACGCTTGGTGAAATAGATTAGAGTGGGATTCTCCAACTAAGAGAAGATAAAAAAAGTTATTCCATAATTGATAAAGTTTTTGTCCCCATAATGGATAATTATGGAATAACCCTCTTTTATAAGTGTTTAAAGATAAGGGAAGGCTCTCAACTAAGTACCTCTCAAGTCTTGCATCTTCTATAAAAGCCTGTGCTTTGTCACAGGAAGAAAAAAGAACTCTCACCCTGTATTTGATCTGCTTTTATTCAGATTTTTACACTTTATCAAAGATGTTTAAATGCAGAGGAGCATCTCCACGTGGGTGCAGTTATACACCCATTTGGATCCCATTGGAGGACTTATGGGTCTGAAAATGCCATCAATTCAGCAGTGCTAAAATTCAGGCTGCCCTATTCAGAGGTATTTAGTATGGACTTGTGTGCCTAAAGTTAGAAAGCTACTGTGGAGATACCAGTTACAGGACTATGAAACCACATGTCCAGTGAAAACACGCTCTCAATGTTTACATTTGTTCATATTGTGTGGGATTATGTTTGCAGTAGAGTCTGGAGACTTAGAAAAAGAATTTTTCTTTTCTTTTACCTTTTGAAAATGTATTTAGGCAACCCTGAGCATTAAACATTGAAATTTCTTAGTGCATAGTTCTAACAAAGGATAGAAGTGGGGAATGGATACAGTTTATTTGTAAATTAAATAAATATGTTTCTTCCATGCCCTTGAGAGCTAGCTGATTTATCAGTTAATAAAATAATCATACACCACAGACTTGTGCTTCCAATTTATTTTAAAAAGAAATAACATTGCATTTTTGACATATATGAATACAAATGTAACACTAGAGGAAACTTTGTGAGTAGCCCTGTAAATATATCACCAGCCCTGCATGAATAACCTTACTTGCTTTTTCTCTGCTATTTATGGAGTGGATTCTGCATAAACAATTATTTCTTCAACAATTCTTAACTTATGTGTATAACCCTATAAACCTCAATGTGACTCTGGACTAGAAAGAAAACTATTCATCTGAATAAAGAATGTAGAATGTTTATTTCACACAGGTGAAAAGGAATTTAGTTTTAAATCTGCATCTAGGCATCACTAGTATTTACACCTAGCACCATAAACTTAATAGGAAATGTATTTATTTAAAAAAACTATGGCTAAATTCACTATTTTTCTTGCTTAGAAATGCTGATTGAGATTTCAGCACTGCAGAATCTGAACAAATCCAGTCTGTGCTAGACAGAAATGTTCGCATGCACCTCTTAGAAGAGGAAGGCTCCTGTCTCTTAGCAGATTTTTTAAAATTTTCTTTGGATTCCTCTTAAGTTTTGTGCCTGGCAAAACAGCAAACCACACAGAAATGCTGTAAATAGAGGTAAGTGGATGGCAGAGCTGGCATGCCACATGGCAATCCACCCCAGCAGCAACTGTGAGAACACAATGAACATGGATCTGAAATCCTTTAATGAATATGCGGTTCATTCCTGCAGCCCTTATATGATTAACTGATTTCAGTGTGTCTGCTTGTATCAGTAAGGAGTAGTCTCCCTGAGCAGATCTGCCTTTTCAGACCCTTGGTTTTGTGTTTGGTGGGAAGCTGGGCTTTTTGGCATTCCAACCCCACCCCTCCTGCCTTGTGTTATAATCTTTTACTTTTTGGACATATGCCTCTCCCCCTCTCCTCTTTAAATTCCCTTTTCTCCCTTCTGTGTATCAACCTCAGTCCTACTTTGTGGGTTTTGTTGCTTGCTTTGTCCTCCCTCCATCACTACTCCAGATACTTCTCTCCCTGTTGCTAGTCCGTTCAGTTCCTTAGGGACCCTTAACACTCCTCCACAGCTGAGCAGATTCTCATTTCCAATGGTATTTTAAAAACTATAGGTTATATTCTTTTCTCTTGAGAAAAAAAAAATAAAGAAAAAACCACAGAAAACAAACAAATAAAAATCCCTTCTCCAGAAACTCCTCTAGTTTAAATTCAGAAACTTCCAGCCAAATTCTCTTTTTAAAGAGACAGAGAAGATTGAGACCTACAAGGATGCCACGACATGCCACCCACTGAACTTCACAGAGTTACAGGCAATTGCCAGAGGCCCTCAGGCTCTGCTAATCGATTCCTTTTGCGAGGCAAGAAAACCTTCTCCCCCACACCAGTAGCACAACCCCTCTGACAGACAATGCAGGTGCTGGTGTGGTATTTGCTCTCTGAGGGCCAAACGAGGCAATCGATGGGAATCTTGCTACTGACTCCTACAGTGCCATTGTTTAAGCCCCTTTGACAGCTCAACCTCACGAAGCCACACCCCCACAGTGGGATGGAAATTGGGAAGGTAAAAGTGAGAAAACTCATGGGCTGAGATAAAGACAGTTCAATAGATAATACAAAAGGCATGCAAGCAAAGCAAAGCAAGGAATTCATTGAACACTTCTCATGGGCAGGCAGATGTTCACCCATCTCCAGGAAAGCAGGTTTCCATCGTAGCTAAAGGTGACTGGGGAAGACAAACACCATCATTCTGAATGTCTCCCTGCACTTTCTTCTTCTTCCCCCAGCTTTATATGCTGAGCATGATAGCATATGGTCTGGAATATCCCTTGGTCAGTGGGGTCAGCTGGCCTGACTGTGTTGCCCCAAAACCTTTTGTGCACCCCCAGCCTCCTTGCTGGTGGGGTGAGGTGAGAGGCAGAAAAGGTTTTGATGTTGTAAAAACTGTAAGAACTGGTGAGCAATAGCTAAAACATCCCTGTGTTATCAACACTGTTTAGAGCACCAATTCAAAACACAGTCCCATGCTAGCTACTGTGAAGAAAATTAACTCTGTCCCAGCCCAAACAGGCATAAAAGCGGGTATTTGGAGCATTAGGCCTTTGGGGGAGGCACATGAGGCAGAAGCTTATGCTTTCTCATGTCTGTCTGTGGAATAAGTTATCAGGAAATCATGTTATGTAATACTGCTATTTCTCAGATTACATTCTGACAGTACTTTCTGCCAAAGCATACAATTTTTCAATATAAATTAGCCCACTCTCTTTTAGGTGAAAACAAACCTGTGGCAGGTGTCCCTTTGGAAAGCTGAAGACTTCCTTGCCCGTCCTACTCTATATTTCTTTAAAGTACCAAGACAGAATTTCCGTTGAAAGCCTCCAACTGAGACTACTTAAACTGTCAGTTGGACCGGTGTAAATCTGGAGTTAACCCCACTACACAGTGTTTGCAGAGGTTAGCCAAGGACAGATCCTTCCCTCATCAATTCATGTGCTGAACAGCACCTGGGGACCACCAATACAAGAGAGCATAGACTCATGCTGGGTACATGCTGATGTCAGGGAGGAATGCCTGAGGCAGAATGGCAATAAATAAACAAAAAAGAGAGAGTAAAGAATTAGAGTGAAGAGGGAGAAAAGGAAGGAGTCAGAAACTGAGAGTGACAATGGGTTTGTTGTTTTGGTGCACCCTGAAGAAGTGTGGTGCAGAGGGATCAGAATGGAACATTCACATATCACCCTATAAAACATTTCAGCTAAATAACTCTGTTGTGTTGAAATCCAGAATTTAATGCAATTATTTACTTTTTTATTTTGTTCAATTTTCATCTCAGTGGATGACAGTAGTGTAAGAATATGTTGTCATATTTGAAGGGTTTTTATTTTTTAACACATATCCATTTTATAATCACACTAGGATGCTTTGGACTAAGCAGCTGAACTGATTACTCCACACCTCAGATGTGCTGGAGGCATGAGGTGAAATGCACCTGAGATGTGCATTAATCAACCTTGCCATACAGTCCGTCCTGTTTCGTTGCTTAATTAAATTCAAACCAAATAGTTTTGGTGAGAAGGTTAGGAGGGACCACTTTTTCAAGTGAGTTTTGCATGAGCTATCCACAGTGCATGGAAAAAAACCCCAAGATATATTTAGAACAATATTTTAATTTGCAATACTTAACTAGATTAAATGGAAAGAATGTAATGTTTAAAAAAGGAAAATGTGATTAAGAAGCTTAAGTGCACAGTATATTACATGAAAATTCTGATCATAAAGAAAGGTAATATCTACTCAAAATTATAATTTCTGTACTTTTGAAATCAACTCAGCAAGAATTATCTACCCATATCAAATTGTAGCACTTGTCAAAATCAACTGTAAAGCATCTCAAGTGCTCTTCTGAATCAACAAAACAGATGTATAGCGATGTGAGGTTGCACTGAAATGGAAATAAAAGTGAACTAGATGCCAGTCATTGCCCTTAATCTCTTGAACCCAGCACTTAACACAGAGGATACCACAGGTCTTTGGGACACTGTTTAGAAGGGGAAGAAATCAAGACTTGAATCTTAATAACATATGCAAAAACACTCTACAAAATTATTTTCTTTCTGCTATAGTAGAATCTGATGTGCTGAAAGAGCACCTTACCTTGTTCATAAACATGAGGCAATGTTTGAAACAGCATCCTATTTCAACTTTAGACAGGCAGAAAAACTGAGATATGTGAAACATAAAAAGGTGTTTAAATTTTTAAAATGGCAATTAAATATGCTTAGAGATTCAAAAATCACTGTCCCCCTCCCTTCACTAAAATGTGAAACGAGATAACACCTGCAACAGACTGGATACAATGAATATGGATTTAGTTAAGATTAAAATATTATTAGTTTTTATTAGGGACTTAATAAATGGAAAATGTCTGCAAGCCTTGGCCCTTAGAAAACAACAGCTTCAACCCCATTGTCTAGGGCAAGTGTTTGGAAATGAGTTCTTCTGCAAATATGGCATAACCTGCTGTCCCTGGAAATGATGAAAATGACTGCTTTTTCCCTTGGCTTTTTGATGATGGCACCTTCCAGGAGTGTGATGCACAAAGGGAGAGTGAGGGAAGCACAAAGGGAACAATCATTTCCTTCACCTGTCCTGTGAACATATTAAGCCTCTGAATTGCAGGTGAAGGGATTTTTGTAGGCTGTTGATGTACTGTGGAATCCTACTGTTTATCAGCACTTTACTTGCTTCCCCATTTTCAATTACATTTAGACTAGTAGAATTTTTAGTATATTATATAGTGCTGAAGATTACTATCTTCACTGCTATATATAATGAAGGCATCATACCAAAAGTTATACATGATGTGGCCTGTTTTCATCAGCAGCGTTGCAGAGTTGGCATGAACAGATGTTGAGCCCTTTTTACCCCATGCTGAGAGAAGAAACCTCTCTCCAGGATGGAGCAGGGAGCATAAGCCCAACTGTGGATGCCTGGTGGATTAGGCTCCTGGACCCACAGTGACACCCTCCTGTGGCTCAGTACAGGAAAAAAAGTCCTCACAAAAAGTGCTTGGTCTGCTTTTGCTGCCAGTGTTTAGAGGTGACCATGCACAGCTTTCCAGATGAAGATGGCAACCAGCTACAAATATTTCAGTTTAATTTAAACATATCTTCGCAAAGTTAATTTAGCCCCTTCATGATTCATGATTTCATTCATCATTTGCCCTCTTGTCTATAGCATGCAGAAATAACAGACTTTCAGTTCCAACTCTTGAGACACAAAAAAAGTGCTTGAGACCTTTTTACTTTAGCAAATGTGACAATTTGCAAAGTTTGTGAGCAACACTTCTTCAGATTATGTGCTGCAGACAGGATTGATTCATGAAAGAGAGGAGACAAAGTAGGATCTCCTTTTAATTCAGTTACGACCACTGTCACCAATTTTTTTTGATACAAGCTTGTTAACCAAAAGGGCAAATCCTAAGGAAGAACAAAAGAACTGGGCATGACGTCTCAGATTCTGGTTTCCAATTCTGTCAATGATTCACTTTCCAAGTGTTTTTTTTAACATTGTAAAGATTATATACACCAAGGATTACAGGCCTTTGTGTAAAACCAACAACAGAAAAAAGAGGAAAATTAAGGCTTTGGACAATGCAAATATACAAAAAACTCTAGTAGATACCTGCTCAATTCAGAGTAACGCCCTTCCTGAGTAAGCAGGAGGGGGGTTATTCTGAATTGAGCAGTTCTTCTGAAACGCATAGACAAAACGTTTCTATTCCCACTTAAGTTCAAAGCGGACCCAGTCATGGCATCACACACAGAGGCAGAGGATTCCTGAATGGTTCTCACATCCTTCCCCTTCTGCCCAGTCTTCCATCCTTTCCCAGCAGCTAAGACAGAAAGCCTGACTACTTTCTTCTATTTTCCTCTTATTTTCCTCTTTAAAGTGCAAGTTTGAGGGTTTGGTTTTCGGGTTTAGTTTTTGGTGAGTTTTCTTGTTTTGTTGTTGTTTTTTTTTTGTTTTTTTGTTTTTTGGTTTTTTTTTGAGGAGGCATTCGTGCCTTGGTTTGCTTGGTTGGGTGGTAAATTTTGTTTGTTTATGTTTAAAAAGAACATTCTGGTTTTGACACAAAAGTCAAAAATTGGAGGATGTTTTTGTTGTTTTCTAACATCCCAGGAAGCATTGGGAACATACCAGTGAAGTGCTTCCTTTCAGCCATTAAAGCCCTGACAAAAATATTTCAAGAGAGCTACAGGACTTTTACAAGACAAAGATCTGAGCTGTGTCCCAGGGACAGCTCCAGGCACCCTGGCATGCTTGGTCCACCCAGTACTGAAGAACTTTCATGGACTGGATGGCCCAGCTGGTACAAACCACTTTGCAACAGGACTCCAAGCACAGCATGGTGCACGGAATATTTGCACCATTGTCTGCACAAAAGGTCATTTCTCCTTTCTCTCCGAATCCCAGAGGAAGTCCATATGAATATGTAGCTGTGCCATAGCACTGGTAGTTCACAATTCTGTGCCATAGTACTGGTGGCTCACAATTCTGTGCCAGGCCATGTATACAGAAAGTTGGAAATGTGCCTCTAGCTTTCTCTGCTCTCCTGTGGAGGTGGCAGGAGGTCCCAGCTGCCCACCAGCTTATGTTCAGGCTGTGCAGGAGTTTAGTGGTACAGTGGACTGCTTTACAGAGACTTCCATCATGAATACTAATCCACTATCTCCATAAGCTTTTGAAGCAGTTTTCAGCATGTTTTTTTTATTTGGATTGACATTCAGAATTCCTTTCCTGCACTCTATATGATGACACCTTAGTAAATGTATTATTCTTTTTACCTGGCCATGTTTCCTTTCCAAATCAAACACATAACAGAAATAATTTCAACTTTCAAGACTATTGCCTGACAAAATTTCAGTTGCTCTGAAAGGCAAAGTGACATTACAGCTGCTGTCTGTTTTGGATTTCTTGGTTTGGTTTTTTATGTTGTTTGGTTTGGTTGCTTTCTGAAATGCTGAGCAAAATTGCATTATCTGTTGCACTGCAGTACGTATATTGTTGTTCCCAAAGGTTTACTTATAACATTCATGGCATCATTTATTTTTTTTTCCTTTCCCCCCACTGTCATTTCTGTACAGATTTAATACAACAGAAACATGGCTTCCACTGGGAGCTACAGGTAGAACAGTTACAAAGTTCTCTATAATTGGTGTCTGCCATGGCTGCTCACAGTAAGTTATGTAAATCACAGCAAGGACCCACAACCCCTAAAGGCATGAATATTTTTTTCATTCAGTGCAGAGGATAACTTCAGAATCTTAGTAATAGTCCCCTCCACATCAGGGATCTCCTTACCAGGCAAAGTCAAGGTCTAGAAACTGGCCATGTCAATTTTGCAATTTAAATCCTACTGTTAAATATGGTTTGGTAGGTATTACAGTAAGTCCAGGCATTGTAGGCAATATTAATTTTTTGGATGCGTTTTCTTTTCATAGCCCTTGCAAATCCATCTGCTTCTGTTTATATTCACTGCAGTAATTCCAGCAAACCACAGATTTGAATATTTATTTCTTTTTTTCTTTAACAACTCTTTAATTTAAAATGAAATGAGGTGTTGTCAGGGTTTCATTCTGAAAATGGAAGAATAATTCCACTGATTTTCAAGTGATGTATTTGAGTTAAAATCATGTCTTCCAAGTGATCAAATGTGAGGCTATTATTAAATCTGTTTCCTTTAAAAAAGTGCTGCAAGTGTGAGAATTTTTTAGCCTAAATTCAGGAAGTCAACTTCTGTCTCCTTATAATTTTTTATTTCTCCACAAATCTTACACTTATGGATCATACACACCGGTTTATGCACTATTTATTAGGCAGCTGAATGAATCCTTAAAACACAGTAATTGTCTACTTCTGCTATCAGGAAAAGAAGATTTCCTAAACTAAGATCCTTTTTCACATTTCCAACTTGATTAGAAAACATCTTGATGCCCTTCAGAAAAAAAAACAAAAAAACAAAAAAACCCAACTTTTTAAAAGCCAGTTCAATCTGATTCTTCTGCTGCCGTTACTAGCAAGAATTCTAACAAAGAAAAATCTCCTTCGGGCTTGACTTTGCATATAGCCCCCCCCCCTCGACTGAATCTTAATCTAATCTAATAACATTTCTTATTTTACCTCCAACCCTTTTAATCTTACTCGTGAAAGCTAAGCTCATCATATGTAGCTTGTTTTCACTGAGCACCTGCTATTATTTATATTTTCAATTTTATTTTTGAAAGTATGAAGTAAATACGTACTCTACACACACAATATACATGTGCACACAGGCACATTTATACATTCACATTCAGGAACACACACAGGGTCATAGAGAAAATGAGGTGTTTCCTAACAGCATAGTGTTAGGTGAGGCACTGTACCTTAAGTTTGTTTTGCAATGCACCATTTTTTTCTTTGGACTGTAACACCTATACTGTGTCACTTGCTGGTACATGCAGCATGGCAGGGACATGAGGACATGGCTGAAGATTCCTGGTCTGGGACTGCCATTGGTTCACCATGCCTCTCAAGGCTTCAAGGCTTGGTAAATTTTTTTTCCCATCAAGTACAAAAGGCACCTACTTGCCCCTGTTTTTCATCTCTTTATCAGTTGGGTCAAAGAACAGAAATGTTAGTGTCTGGTACAATCATCTAGTATCAATTCAGTGGTTCAAATGTCTCTGTTCTTTATCATCGTAGATGTAAACGTGAACTATAATCAGCTAAGTTGGATATTGGCAGAAACAGCATGCAATTGAAATTTTACCCAGCTTTAATCAATGGACTGTGTGCTCATGTAACAAAAGATAGCTGCTTCTGGTAGACAGGCAACCACAGAAACCTTGTTCCTCTATGACATATGCTATATAGTTTTACATTACTACTGTTACATGAAATGATGCAAATAAACTGTATTTTCACTTGAAAAATGTTGTCTGGAAAGGCCAGCAAAATATATTCAGACCACAATGGATGTGTGCAGCTCCTGACCTTCACAGATTTTCAGTGTTGCAAGAATTTACAATTAATTTGTTTATTATTGATAGAACTTGTTTAAGGTTCCTGCAGTCTCTCTAAAGGCCTAAAAATATGAAAACTATGATTATTTTACTTTGCTTTGCCAAAATCAAGCAGTTCTAATACAATTCCTACTCTTCTTTGAGGCCCCATAATTCCAAATATGCAGGGCCTGGAATACTCACTGTCTACTGCAATATGAGCCCCAAGGCAAAGACTACCTGTTTTTCCAAGTGATTCAAGACTCCTAATTGCAGGTTAAATTTTGGCTAGTTAGGAGACCAAATACTTTCTGTGGGCTGAAGCAATATTTGTCTGGAAAGAATTGTTGGGGAATGGGCGTAAAAAGAAATAAGCATTATAAAAATTTTGCACCACTCTGGGTTATGTCAGATGAGTTATGATAAGGAACACTCTGTCTGACATGAAGATTCACATCAAGTTGAAAATAAAATGAAGACTAGAATGGATTTGCTTGTGGGATTTATTTCCCACCCCCACCCTCTGCCCAAATGCTGGTATGCTTAATTTCAGTTACTGGAACCGTGTTTTCTACCTTCTTTTTATGGCCTTTTATAAAAGGTAGCTGGTACTCACAAAAAATTTTGGGACCGTTCAAAACTTTTCACAGTTAATTAGTAATGCATGTAGCAAAACACCCGCCCTACCTCTGGGCCCTGGGGGTTGCCCTGGTTCACTTGTAACTGATTTATTTTTTAAGGTTGTCTGGCACATCTCCACCCCAGCTGCTTCCAAGAAATTTCAGCTCAGCGTCAGCTGGGAAAGATCAGCTTCACATGCTGACATACAGAGGCAGCTTTAGGAATACTGGGGCCTCTAGTGGGAGGTGTCAATGGGAATCTTTGCTCTTTTTGCTGATGCAGGGATGAAGTATCTGCCACTACACAGAATTTTTTTTAACATTTTCCTTGAAAGAACATTCACCTGATTACTACACCATGTTTTTCCTCAATCATAAACAGAAATGTTATCTTTACCAGGTTTGTAGTTCATTGCATAGGGCTGAATGGTGCATGGTTTTGCAAACATCCAAACCCACTGTTTATAGCTTATGAGATGCCAAAAACCCCCATGTTACTTTATAGTCTGCTTAAACTCTACAGAATACAAAAGAGGATAGAGGAAGATTTTGGTATCTCTCCTTATGTCTGAGTAATGGCTTACTCTGCAAGTCTACAGCTGAAACTGACAGTCACAAATCCTAACTCTCCTTCTAGAGATACGTGTCTTTACTTTCTGGTGATTCTTTTTATTCAGAACTTCCCTGAAAAAAAAAAACTTTTTACCATGTTCCCTCCTTTTCTTCCTCTTAGCTTGCTGACTAATTTTGCCCCTAGCACTCTTTCTTAGACTTTCATTTGGTGCCCTTCTATCAATTTCCAAGGGCATCTGAACCAAAAGCATCTAATCATTTACACAGAATACTGTTTTTAAAAAAATGTAAGACCTGAGTCCATTGACAAAGAATGAAAGCATCTCTAATTTTAATGTACAGCGCCTGATTCCACTTAAATTTGGAGTACACAAAGCCACTCTCTATAAGACATAGTCTGGCAGTGAGTTCTACCTCTGGGTTCACATTTCCCAATTTGTGTACAGAGCTAAAGGAATGATTTTCTTTTCATCTGTTAGTCATGGATTTGGTTTGATCCAAAGTTAAGAGGATCCAACAGGAAATTCTGCAGTTCTCTCTTCCCCCCACCCCCGCCTCCCAAACTTCAACATCCTTTTTCTTCACAGAAATAGTTTTGGAACAGCAATACAAAATTTAAGGCTCTTTTCAGAAGCAGAGGCAATAATAATAAAAAGCAGAACTGCAATTTTGCCACAATGAAGAAAACGGGGTGTTGATAGAAAAACAGACCTTAGATTAAAACAATATTCTTAGAAAATTTTTTTTCCCCCAGCTAGATAAGCTGTAGGAGATCCCCTCAGTTTGCAACATGGCTCATTTTAAACTGTTGCTTTATGTTTGCCTGTGTTCAGATACTTACAGCAAGAGAACATTCCCAACCTGCACAGTGACAGAGACTGTATTTCAGGATAGCAGACTTGCTATGTTCCCTTCAGCTCAGCACCATCAAGCTTCTGGATCTAGCATTTGCTCTCTGCCTCCAGAATTAATATCTTAGTATTTTCTTCCTAGTTCATGGTTACATTTCAATAATTAAATGATCATTCTGAAAGTTGGCTTCAGTTTATGAGCTGTTAAAGCTAAGAGAGATACAGTACATCAAAATGAAAAGAAATAGTTGAAGTTATAATCATTAAAGTTAACTTTGTCCTAAGAGTCTTTATCACTTTAATATGCACCCATTCCACTTACAATAATTTCACTCATGTTTAAAAAGATGATTTTCTGTGGAGAACCCAGAGGATATCCTTGCATTGTTTTGTCCCATTTAAGAAGGTGCACTGAGAAGTCTGGAAACAAAAATCTTCATTTGCACCCCCTCGGTTGTCTGGCACTGACAGAGGAAGTGAAATTGTCCCTGCACTACTCCATCAGCAGACCTCAGGCTGGATTTGGAGGCTGAGTGACAACTCAGCTGTTGTGCCCTTTCAGGTTTTCTTCTCTGTCATTGAAGACCATCAAGGAAGGAGACTGGTAGAGTCAATGAAATTCTGATTGGACCATATGAATACACATTCTCTGGGATCCTGGCAGAAGCCACTACCTGCCTTCACACTCCTAAAAACACATCTGATGAAGGCAGAAATTCCCAAGCAGCTCCAGACTAGACTGGGTTAGATAGGCCAACTGGTAATCTCTTTCCCAAACATGACTTTTTCTTTGTAAAAATTATTCCTAACCCAGAAATACTACATAAGGATTTCATTTGGAATAACAAGCTTTTCTGTATATCTTCATAAAACCTCAAATTCATATTTATTCTTCCTAATTTTTTAAATGCTAATCACTGTCTAATGCTAATAGGTGTCACCACCAACATTGCCTCTTATTGTGCTGTCATTCCCTTTTCCTTACATTAAATGTAATCTTTTTCTTTTTCTATAATTTTAATTTTTATTCACCTAGTAGTTGGTATACAGATCCAAAGTTCAAGCAAATATAACAATCATTTGAGAAATATTCACCAGACAAGTATTCATGCACTCTTGTGTCACCTGACAGATGGTGAACAAGCTGATGAATGACTCAGGATTTAAATGGTAATTACCATTCATCATTATAATAGACTTGCTAATTCATAAATTCTTGGTAAGCCAATTTTCTATAAAAAGGTTAATAATAAGAGTGGAAAAGAAAGAAAAAATAGCCCTAGTGTGATAAAAAATGTAAAAGCTAGAATATCTTCTCTGCCACACATCCCTTCTAATGACTGAGTAGTTTTGCACCAAAGTGCTTTCTTATTGACACAATACCACTTGCTGTACCAGGGCTCTGATGGAAACAAGGGGAGACAGAAAAAACTGACCCAACTGCTAAAGGAGAAGGCTGAGGTGTGTCAGACAAAGACAAAGCAACTAAGACTGTCACATGTGGCAAAGGCAGGCAGGATCCCACCCTCTCATTTCCTAGTTTTATAGTACTTGGTGACAATGTCATGTTCTCAGAATTGCTCACAACATGCAGGTCAGAGAAAACTGTATAGGAATGTTCCTGGTACTCCTAAGTGGAGCTGTGAGGAAAGCATCTCACTGCCAATAGCCTTATTGAGTGTTCTATAAGTTCTTTGAGCAAGAGGATCATTAAGTTGTCTCTGCTTTGGATAGAATAAGAAAAAAAGAAAAACAAGGGGGGAAAAAAAAGAAAAAAAATGCCCATTTTATGATCTTTACCTGGAAAAGTACTGTGAGTGTAATTTACATAATTTACAAAGCCTTTGCAAAACAGCAGTATAATATAAACTGTAAAGAACACATACAGGCAACAATGAAATTCTATATATCCAGTGCTCAATACAGCCCTTATATGCCCATTAGGTAAAGTACATAAGTGCACATGAATCCAAATACTTCTTCCACCTCCAATCCTCATGTCATCACATTTTTTTATCATAAGAGGCAAATATGGGAAAGACTTTATAACCCCACCAAGACATGACATTTCTCTGTCCACCTATACCCACCTACTCCTTTTCTGAACACCACAGATGTGGAAGCTATCTTAAATTACATAGTGGATGTACTCAGATGCAAAAGACTGAGGAGTCTTGGAATGGGGAAAAAATGCATCTGTTTGCAAGGACCTGAGGGACTAGAGGACCAGAGAATAAAAGAAGTTGATGCATGGAAATTCAGCACCCTCCTCCCTGCCGCTGTAGTGGTTTTGCAGGACATAAGTTCAAGAAAATGAATTGATCAAGTTAAAGATGAGGTTTAGATTGTTTTAGCCTTCATTTAGAGCCATGCATATTAGGTATCAGGGTGTTTGGACATATATTGGGTATTCAGGACCAGAGCATTTGGCAGGGAAAAAAATTAATCCAAAACTATTGTGCACTACATAACACCATACTGGGATTATGAATAATATTAAAATTTACTATAATATACTGTATGTTCATGAAAGTTTATAACGTGGTTAATCTTAATGTCTTCTTTCCTGTAAAAGAAACTCTTGTAGCAACAGAATATGAAATTCCTGCCAATTCACACTCCCTTTTGCATGCATTTCCTCTTTCTCTCTTTCTTTTCCTCTCTTGCACACATACATTTTGAAATTTCAGAACTCGAAGTTAAAAATGGATGTTAAAACCCAACCTGCACGTCAAATTCAGGGGACATTTTTGAAATTAACAAAAGTTTAAAGATATGTTTAGAGGTCCAGATTTTGATCCAGTTCCTTAACTATGGAAGCAAGGATGTAAAGTATTAAAATGTGCTCTGCATGAGGACTGGTTTTCAGTGTGTGTTTATACTTGGAAGTTTGGATAATTTGCAGAAACTATTTTCAGTTGCATTGATTATAGCAAATAGGCAGTGTGTAGATTTAAAAAAAAAACAGAGTAAGAAGGTATCTATGCCATTTTTCTTTTTGTTTGCTTGACAATATGTAACACTAAATGTTTATTAAAAAAACCCAGAAAGCATATGATATAACTTCAGATAAAAAGAAAAAAATACAGAAATAGGGTAATTAATAGTGTAATTAAAAAACAAAGATTCAGGCCTAAAATTATGATGCAAGCTAAACTATCAAGCCAAATACAAAGTTCCAGAATGCATTGCATGTCTTCTCTATTGCAAAAATTATCAAATTAATTTAAAATGACAATAAAAAAAAAATTAACCCTGGTTTCTAGAAAAAGAATACATCAAGCCTTTATATATTTGCATGACTTTTGTTCTAGTTTTTGTGTATGCTAAGCCAAAAGCTTGAAACATATATTATGAAATGATTAACCGGTTTCACTGCATTTTTTGTTTTCCTGGGGGTACAAAGCATAAAAAAAAGGTCAGATTTTGGGTCAGCTGCAATGGGGAGTTAATTTGGAACAGAATGAATAAAAATGCTTTTGCTTGGCCAACTATATAATCAAAGGATAAAGATTCTACTGAACAATTTAGTATCCAACTTTTCTAACCTTTTTGTCATAAATCAAAACATTTCATTTTATTGTTAAAAGTTAGTCTTAGCATTGGGGATAAAGAGAAAGGAAGAGAATGGCACAGATAGCTGTGAGCACACCCAGAGACTCTTGTGACACCACAATAAGCACAACAGTAAAGCTCTAGTGAATTGTGGAGTTGTTGAGATGACATGGAGGTATCTTTACACTCAGTTTACCTGCACTATGCTTTTTACACCTAGTTGTTATATGAAAAACATAATTTTTGATTTCTAGGTAGAAGACATTCCCTTGCTGATCTATATTTTGCTATCTTAGAAAGTTCAGTTTATTGAAGATTTTCTATTACTGAATGTGAGCATTATAGGATTTTAGCTTACATCACCATTTCAAGATTGAGCTGCTATTGCCAAAGAGTGGGATATAGAAACAATGAATTGACATTAGTACTTGGGCCCACATGGTTACCGTGTGGGCTTGAAAACCTCCTTTAAAGTGACTAATTTGCTAGTTTTAATGTTTCCAGGGTTAAATTCTAGAATTGGCCAAATATTTTCCAAAGGTCGAAAGCTTGTAACTCTCATAAATTTACTGCTAAACATAAGTTATTGAATATGATGGAAGATGAATGTAAATATTTGGCCTCAGAGTCTGTGTTGCTCCTATGGAAAATCTGAGAAATGAATGTGTGATCTTACGAATATCTGAGATTTTATATGACAGCTTTTTCTATGCTTTTACCGTAGGATTGTATATTGCATTTGGTGGCTGCTTTTTAGCCAGATTTATATTCTTTTTTGCAATAAGGTTTCCTACTTATTGATATTTTGGAAGGAGAGATTATCATGAGTATTTCTATCTGTAAAAATAGTTATTTTTTGCTCCACAGTGAGTGAATCAATGTTTTGCCCTTTTTCACAACTTTTTGAAAACATTATGCCACTGTATAATCTATAATTATTTCACCTACAGTGTGTGCAGTCCTGCCCTAAAAAGCAAAAATAAGACAAGAAAAGTCACATATAAAGTGATGATGGTGACCATAGGTACAGAACAATTTCATATAAGGGAGACAGGCCAGAATAGAAAAAGTGAGATTACAAAAAAAGAGGGTACTCCATGTCACAAATGGCATGGTGAAAGGTAATACAGAACAATTTATAATGATGATTTGTATCACAAGAAGTGAAGAAAACAAGTTTGCTCTCTTATTCAATGAAAAATTAAAATTCTTGAAATGAAGAACCATGAAGTCTGTTAATCATAGTGGTGTACCTACTGTCTTCTGCACAGAAAATCCCCAAACCATGAGTTGCAAGACAAGCAAAAGTTTCCAAAACCATTTCAGTCTGCCCATGTCTCTTTAATTTTTGCAATTATGCATTGACGCCATAATGTAGCCTTGGGAAAATTCTTTGTTTTGTGTGGGCTTGAATACCATAGGTGGTTGTGGTGGTTTTTCCTAACCTTAAATTCTATTAGCCTCTGGTACTTCTAACTGATTCCTTTTTACCTGGCAGTCTCTTCTGGCTCCTTAAAGTGTCACTGGCACAAGTGAAAGAGCCATGTGGAACATTTTTGGGCAATGCAAACACATGGTGTGGTGTAAGCAGCAGCACACAGTACTGGTGTTCTTCCTGATGTTGGTCTTTTAGTCAGATGTGACTGTTTAATGCTGATGTGTACATTTCTTGGAGAACTGCAGTGAGACATTTTCCAAAAGCTGCCAGCCTTACACCTTGGTCAATTCACTATGAAAGAAAGTATTTTTGGGTTAAGCATGCATCTTCTTTCATTTTAAAAAGGAATGTAGTGTAGATCCAAGCTGTCTCCAGTTGCAAATAAGCAATCGTTTGCAAGCACACCTTGATTATTTCTGAGGTAGAAGTCTTCCAGTGGAGTTTTCTTCTTGCTCAAGGTCAGATACCTTTCACAGTACTCACACCATCTATAAGATTTATTATCAGTTGTAAAAATAGTTGTGAAATATAGTTTTATTCTTGACATCTGGAAGAGAGCTTGGTATTGTAACTGGTCTATAAATTATAGAAGTAAATATACATGCATGAATACTTTGAAGCATAATGCATGTACTAAACACCCAGTATATGTACCATCAAGTAGTTCAGAAATATCTAATATGTTCTGAAATATAAATTCTGCTTTTTTCCTTCACCCCATAAACTGAGCAAATGTCTCTGAAGTCATGTATCTGCACTCAGGGTTTAGTCATTTGCTACCAAATCATCTGCATGAGCAAACACAAAGGCATTCATTGCCCCTGCTCTGTGGACCTATAGCCACAGACAACAGTGTTTGTTGGTCACTTTCATTCTACCTCATGAAGCTTTAGCGCTTCTCTGTCTTCTTGGAACATGTGGAATTGTACCTAGTGCTACATGATGCTTTGATTCTTAAAGCTTGTCTAAAGACCCATTTCAACACCGGAAGTGTCTGGTAACACAGGAACTGAAAATCAACCCATACACAGTTTTAATTCAAAATATCTGGTAATCACAGCAGCTGATAGTCATTAATTAGGATCCATGGCTCCAACAGAGACTAAGTTCTTGGAGAAGTATGCATGATTATCTAGTTTGGTTCAGATGGTGCTGCAGTGATGTTGCAGTTGCAATGAATCATAGAATGTCTGAGTTGGAAGAGACTTACAAGGATCATCAAGTCCAACTCCTGTTTCTGCATAGGACAACCCCAAGAATCTCACCATGTGTCTGAGAGCATTGTCCAAATGCTTCTTGAACTCTGGCAGACTTGGTGCCATGGCCACTTCCCTTGAGAGCCTGTTCCAGTGCCCAACCACTGATTCTTCTCTGGGTGAAGAACATTTTTCTAATATCCAACCTAAGCCTCCCCTGGTGCAGCTTCATGCCAGTGCCTCGGGTCCTATCACTGGTCATCAGAGAGAGAAGAGATCAGTGCTTGCTTTGTTTCCCCTTGTGAGGAAGCTGTAGACTGCTGTGAGATCTTCCCTCAGTCTCCTCTTCTCCAGGCTGAACAAAACAAGTGACCTCAGCTGTCCCTCCTAGGCATCCCCTCTATACCCTTCACCATCTTCAAGAACAGTGATGTTCTGTTTGGTTTTTTTTTTCATTTGTTTGGGGTTCTTTGTTTTGGTTTTGGGTTTTTTTATAAACTGCAAGTCTTCCCATGAAAAGATGTGTGGAACCACTGAAAACCCAGTAAATCTTCACTAGTAGATGTACTGAAAATAATGTGTTTTTTTTAAAAAAATCATAAATTCTGGAAAAAAATACTCTAATGACATTTCTCATTTTTCTTCACCCTCGTTCTCAAAGATCTCCAAACATTTTGCGGATGTGATTTCAGTGTCAGCATATCCTTAGTTCATTGTCTGATAGAAGGGAATAAACAGCTGAGCAAGAATGTTTCCTCTTTGAAGCACCCAGTCTCTGTAACATAAACAAATGGCAACTATAAAGTTCACTACCTTTGAAGAAAAGTGTCTTAGATGATATGACTAACATCATCAAGGCCAGTTAAGTGTTGTAAGTGTGTTTGAATTTCATCCTTGAATATTTCTAATAGCCCGGATTCTCAAGGTACCATAGAATCTAACTCCTGTTGGAGGCAAAGCAGCTCAGTTTCTGAGAAGCTGCTGTTGTCTACAATATAATAAAGCCCAGTGTCTTGAGATGAACAGAGCCTCAGCCATCTTCTCTTGCATTAATATCCAGACCAAACTGTTTACTAGCTGGGACAGCTAGGACAGCTCATTTTCGGTAGGTCACACTATAGGTGATCCATGGCCAGATAACACTACAGCTTCTGTAAAGGACTCAGAATTAGTCAGAGTTGTCAGCAACTAAGAACAACAGCTGCAAGATCAGAACTGAGTACAATAGTCCTGAGTCATAGATAGCTTTGATTATTTGGCCCATGGACAGAAAACTCGGACTATATATGGAAGGAGAGGTGAAGGAAGGCAAGTTTCTTCATGTGATGCTCCAGGGCACTCCAAAGTTTCTTGTGCCTCCTCTTCCCCTTCTGAGAGCAGTAAACTGAGCCAGCTTGCAGAGATCTGTTGGAACTAAGCAAAGCTTCTGGACCTCCTCGACATAAAACATACAGAAAACTCCAGAAGTCTACAAAGTTATTTCAGAGGCTAGAAATAATCTTCCTGTGATGGTGCAGGTATAGGAATAAAATGTCCTGTGTATATTTTATATAGATGTATATTTTGAGAGAAATTTGAGATCACTCTCAGAGGGGAAATATCTCTTATGAGTTAGGTCTGAATGATTCTGCTTAAAATTAATAAATAAGAAATGAAAGAGCAGTTTGTTTCTCCAAATTCCAAGTTTTAAAATATATTTGTTTAGATTTTTTTTAAATTTTGTTCATTGCTCTTTTTAATATTTTATGTTCTTAGATGACTACAAGGATTTAAACAGAATTTCTAGTTTTGGTTCTGTAAGATTTTAAAGAAGAGCTTTCGTAATCACAGCACCAACTCAAACTTACTTCCTACTAAAGAGCAAACCCAAGGAATGCTTAACTTTTCTGATTTGAATTCTTCATTAAAAACTAAAAGTTTAAATTGGCAGGAAAACCTGTGTTTGAGCTGCTAGTACACCAACATCAGAGAAAGCCGAGGTGTAGCCTTTGGTACTCTGCCAGGTACAGTACTGCATATAAGCAAGATAAAAAGAGAAATAAAGAAAAAAGAAGATAAAATAAGATCATTTTTTATTTAGCCTGTGTCACTCTAATGGATATAATGTAAATAAATAAAAGTTTATTAAGTATCTCTTGAGGCCACAACCAAAATCTTTCAAAATCTGTTCTTTTGCACTAGGCAGCAAGTCCAAAAAATTGTAACATATAACTGCAAAGCACAGACTTGTTTGGTCAAATGATTGGCATATGTTTCTGAAGAAATATCCTTATAACTTACTTAAAGTTCTGCTTATGAGTAATAGTCCTTTTTGGTCATAAGTGAAATAATTATGTACAGTATTACACCACTTAGCTCTCTTAAAAGTTATAGCACCAGGTCCTGATGTTGTAGTTTGGCATTTCAACTGTAAGAACTAAGTTTTCACATTTAATATCTCAGCCACTCTGGATCCTAGCCACCTAAAACTTGGCAAGCAGGTTTGTCTGCCCAGTTGATATTTTTATAGTTTAAGATTAGTTAGGCCTTTTCTAGCTGTAGAATAGCCAAAAAATTAGTTTGGAGCTAGTTATATAGTATTGTTTTTAACTGGCTGCAATTACGAAATTATTCTGTTGAAAGAAAAAAAGGTACAATCTGCTATTTGTCACCAATATTTTAGACTGCTGCACTTTGACTTTTTAAGCATAAGAGAAAAAAAAAGGTGGTTTATAATACCCCAAAGGCAAACCGTGAAAATTAAATATTGGTCTTTAGGATAAGTAAATTTTCCAGCAGACTTTACCAGTTCCACTTTAGGCAGGCAACCAGAGCGGTCAAAAGAAAACATTTAACAGTAGTTTAAAAATGGTGTTCTGCTCTTGCACCACAGCATGTCAGTCTTGCCTTTTGCTGTGCCTTACACCCGTCATCTGTGGGGAGAGATAACCACTCCCAAACTGGTGTGGCCAGGGACCCACAGTCAACCATCAAAATTTTTCACAGGCTGCTGCTCACCCTCATCATAAATCTTTCAAATAAAGAACCTTTACAAACCGTATGACTCTGGGGACCTAATATGTCAACTTCAGGGTCCAGCACTGTACTTCAGACCAGAGCCTTGGAGTCAAGAAGAGCAAGTTTTCCTTTGGGCCTCAAGATGTCCATACAGAAAATTGTCCTTAATTTCAACTCTTCCTTTGTCTGAATAGTCAGAATGGGCCAACCCAAAATATTCTACACTATCACCAATCTCTAGAGTGCCTCATAGTTTGCATTTGAATTAAAATAAAAAATGAAAAGGCCTTCTGGTTTGTTATTCACCAGGCAAATCATGCAGATTTAGAACATAGGCATTTTTAATAGACCGGATTAAGAAGAGGATCCTAATCCAACTGAAGCTTATAATAGTACTTATAGTTGGAGATGTGCACATCACTGATCCTTTGATTCACTGTCTAAATGGAAAAAATTAGAGAATATGTACTACTTTGTTCCAAAACTGAAACAGTATGTTTCAATGGCCTCCATCAGGTTTTTATTTTTTAAAAAAAAAGTGCTCTTTTTTTTTTAACCAAACTATATTTAAATTTGGAATGCCATTGCAGAATAAATAAACCAAACCACTGCAATTAGAACATGTCTATGCAAAAGTTTTGACCAGAAAAATATTTACTCCTATCAAGCATTAAAAATATTTTGACAATTTTTTTTCATTAACTCATATCTACATTATTTATAATTTTAAAAAAATCGAAACAAGCAGAATTTGTTCCTGCTTCTATGGATTTCCAGGCTTTTCCATGAATTTCATGGCTAGGCACTAACAAAGAACATCTTTTTTAAGACCCTATTACAATGCTAATTCATTGTCCCATGTGTACAACAATATTCTCCCCTTATATATGTTCATGCTATCTGAAAATATATGTCCATTTTTGCTTTCTTTCTTCTACATTTGGAGATGTTTATGCTAAAAACATTTGACTGGAAGAAAATAGTCTTCTGGTAGAATATAGTCTTCTGTGCTGTCACTCTTTTATTGCCATGTTGCTGTTGCAGCTTTCTGTATGAACAGAATTAAAGCCAATACTGAACTCTTACACTCAAGACAGCATTACTGCAATAGTATCAATGTCATCATCTCTTTCCATGTGCAAAACGTCTAAGCAATGTATTTAGTAGCAGCACTGCAGACTTCAGCATTGGAGTCCCTCTTACTTTCCTATCTTGGATTTAAAAGCCTTCTATTAAGAAAGGAAGATCCCAACTGGAATGAGATTATAGTGCAATCATCCTGTTCAAGGCATTATGCCATGATTTTAGCAGCATGCTAGAAACTCCCTCTGCTCCCGGGCTTAATGAAATTTGAACTTATTATATGGTTCAGCACAGTTTTTGGAAGACAACCAATAAGTATGGGAGGTTTGCAGTTGAAACAAGAGGCTTGTTTGCCAGGATTTGACTCTCTCTCGGAAAGCTAGCTGCAGGGCCAAATCTTTTCTTTTCATTGCATATAGAGCAGCTATGCTCATAGAAGTATTTACTGGTGATGGCAGTCTGTGATAGAGCTATATCTTTCAGCAATATTCTAACTAGAGAATATCCAGCAATGACTGCAGCTGTATACCCACTCAATGGTGCTTTGCCACTAGATAATACAGGATTCAAGAAGGGGCACTTGATGGCTGCAATGCATTTAAATGTGGAAATCCACCTATTGAGTAAAAATCACATGCAACACCTTTCTAGGTGATACTTTATGTTAAATTATAATATGAAGATATCCTGGAATCAAAAAAGAAAAGATGTGTACCTGCACACAACTGCTTGTTCTTTCTTCCAGGCTAACAGGTTAGCTGTAACATTTGTGCATTAGCTAAATAACATCTCAAGGGGAGCTGGAGATAGAACCTTGATGTGTCCTGATTGTACATGTGTGAGTTTGTGCTCTCAAAGGATGGTCCTTAAAAAACTCCCTGCTGGAAGCTATTGTGCATATTGCAAAAGGACCGTTGCTAAGTGCCAATTGAGCTGGTACTGTATACTTGCCATTTTAAAAGAAGATTTCATACCACTTGATTATGTTAAATAGAAATGTTTGAAATTTAAACTGAATTACATCAAAATGGCACAGTAGTTATATGTCTAAAGAGCTTCAGCTACTCTCTCTCATAACTAATGTCAATCCCTTCTGCTAGACAGTTTTATGTGAAACAGTGGTAGAGTATATTACAGGCAAAGTTTAGAGCGCCTTGATATAAAAAAGTCATAAATTAATACTACCTTAAAACCAGGCCTGTGTTTGTAATAACAAGCAAGAACTTCTTTACAGTAAAGAATAGTCCTTTGTCAAAAAGATATAACATTTTTCAATGTTAGAACTTCATTTTTAGCCTTTAGGTTGCTCGCGGGTGTCAGAGTTTTTTCTGTGTAGATGATAACTATTTGGGGAACTCAGTGAACTCTTCTAATGCAATCTAGAGAATATATGTAGTAGAAATAATGCAGTTATTACCTCAAGATCAACTTACAAGAAAAAAGAAATTATATTAACAATATATAGTCAACATCAGAGTCTGACTGGAACCAGAAATCCAAGATCATTATCAGGTAGATGGTAGGGAAAAAGTGATTGATACAGCATAAACAAATGGAAAGTTTATTTAAAAAAAAAGTCAAAAGAGATGGGCACCTAGTCTGCATGTACAAATCTGGTATTTTTATGATCAGTAAATATTACTATTTTATATTACTATTTTATTTTTATTGCTAATGTTACATGCAGAGATGGGCAAAAATAGTAAATTACCTTTAAAAAGCTACTTCAGGATTTACTAATTTGAGAGAAATTTGCTAAGTAATTCTGTGGGAGGAAACAAAAGGAAAACTGAGATACACTTAAACTAATTTTACTAGTTGCAAAACACATACTTTTAAGTTTTCATTTTTAGTCTTTGTTTTTGTTTATTTCTAAAACAGAAAAAGTCAGGCAAATAAATACTTTAAATACTTTTAAATACTTCTTTTATTACTTAATAAATATCAGACAAATCTGAGAGGAAGGGATTTCCTGGGGGTTTCTCAAGGAGTTTATATTTCAGGTGGTCTGGAAGTTCTAAAATGTAATTTTTCATTTAGAGAATGAAGAGAAAAATAAATCATTCAAATAGCTCAAATAACACTCCAAGGCACAAATATGTTCCTACCTGTGTTGGAGTATTATTTTATCTTACACTGTGATTAAATGCTGAGTCACCTTCTCCTCCCCAGTCAATCTGATTTTACCCTTGGAAGGAAACAGATAATCAAAAGAGCAATGGCACTTTTGAGCATTCCCACTCAGTCTCCTATGATGTCACTGCAACAAGATGGTTAATAGGTTGGGATGGAAATGGCAATCAGATTCATCGGCGGAAAGTTCTCATGTGGTTACTGGGCTGCATTCCATGGTCAACAAAATGTTGCAACACACACACACATTCTAGTGGTTTTGTTCCTTCCTAGCAGCTGAGCCACATGCTTTGACATGTCTCTTATGCTCCTGGGCTCAAGCTTGGTTTCCAGTGATGGTACCTGACCTACTGGCATGTTATAAGATCAAGACCTCAAGCTCCCTATTCTGTTACAAAACTAAAATGTACTATGCTTCATGGAGCTGAAGATCAACTCCTTTTAAACTGTATTCAAATGGTATTCTCCATTTTTATTTATTATCTATAGACTTCATACCCTTAAAATGTCGTTGTTAAGACCCTGCTGCAGTTTTACTTTGAAATGCAGTTTGAAATTTGTCTCTCAGTTGGCTTCTGTTAAAGCACAAAAATATATACTTTGAGTTAAATGTTGCTTTTGACTGGAGTCTGGTGTGGTCAGCTTGCCCAGGGGTTGAAGAAAGAAGTTTGGTTAAATTTCTGGAGATAGTATTGTAGTGGTGACACAGCAGCCCAAGTTACAATAACTCACTCCCCTAATTGGTTACTCATGAGGTGTCATGTTGTAGCAGGATCCTTCCTATTCAAGCTATCACTGCAACTAGCAAAATTTCTTCCTTATATTTTTTTTGGGGGGGGGGGCAGGGGAGGGGTTTGTTTCTGTTTGGTTTTTGTTTGCTTGTTTGTTTAATGAAAGGAATCTTACCATACCAGGAACAAATATAAATATGCAGGATCTGTCTTTTTTTAGCTTTACTCTTGTTTTCTGTTAGTTTATCAGGTATTCAGAGAATTACTACTATCTTCATATTCTCTGGATCATTGCTAGGCCGTTCTTTGTTTCTTATTTTCTATTTCTAGTTCATTTAATTTTCTATTAAATTGATGATGTTGCTGATTTAATAAGCAAGCAAATTCCTTTCATTAGCAGTTCAGGCCCTTAATTTTAAACTCCTTCAAAGCTTTTTATTTTTCAGCTTTTCTATCATTTTCTTTTGAATGCTTGACCATTAGTTGATTATTGCTTTATTTTTATTTTATACTGAACAAGAAAAAAGAATAGTTTCCTGCAGTTTTCAGTCTCCTGTTGCTCTGAATTAAAAAAGGAATGGTCATTATAGTTAAATTCATGTCAAGGAACATTCAGCTGCAATTTATTTAGTAGTCATGTTAGAAAAGCAGTGTTATACAATTATGGTTGAAAAAATATCTCTTCCAGGGATGGAATTATATATACCTGCAAAGCTAATGACTTTAACTTAGAGGGTTTGCATAGTACTAGATCGTGCCTTCTACTGCCACAACTTCTTTTGCACTTATATTAATGTTTACAAAGCAAATGCTGTATCTATTATAGTAAAGAAGTAAATATTGTGTACGTATAGACTGATCATTCATCATATACGCGAATGAGAGCGTGCTGGAAACTGAGGAGTATGTAGTACAGGTGATGTACCTTCTATTGCAACATTCATTTGTTCACTGAAATATTTTTAAATGTGTAGGTTTAAAATAATAAAGACAATCTTTTTTTATATATTTTTCTTTGAATTTTTATGTTGAATTTTATTGAAGCATACTTTTAAAAATCAGTCATTTTAGTATTCATTTTTATCAAATTATAATCTTTTACCACTTAATAATAGAGGAGCAGAAGCTTTTTAAACACATAACAACTGTGACAATTTGATGGAATTCAGTTTGAGTAATAATTTCATCAAATAATATATTTCTTTTAAAAAATACCATTTATTAAAACATTATCCACAATTTAGGCAGAATAGTAAAGCAAATGTCATTTTTAAACACACGACCCACCTTTGCTGAAAGCACAGCACAATCACAACATAATATAGGAAGTGTTGGCATGCTTTGGAAGACAGGATGACTCTATCAATAGATTATTAAGCTTGCAGAAGAGTGCACAGCATTTCTGAGCTAAATATTACTTATTCACTTCTTACTGTGCATCTCCATTGATTTTAATGAGTTTTCATGGGTTTAACTCAAGACAGGGTATGATTCTCAGCATCTCATGCATGAAGATCTTGTGTGACATAGATTAAGCATTTGTAGACTCGCAAAAAGTAAATTTTGCTCTCTTTGAACACCTTCAGGACTGATGCTCTAGGGCAAGTGTAATCCTGGAGATGGGATCTGGTAGACACCAACATAAAAGCGAACACAGCATGGATACTTTTAGGAGAAATCAGAGGCATTCCTTCGTCTACCACAGATCTTCAAGTGAAGGATGGAAAAAAAAGTCCTTAAATTTAAGTTCTTCTGTGGAAAGGAGGCACAGACAGAAGATGCAAAACATACTGAAATACAATTAACTATGAAGGATAAAAAGCAGCAGGGACTGAAATCAAATGCAAAGGTCTGCTTACATAATTTCAGAATTGGAAACTCTAACTCTCAGTGAGAAGGCCAGAAATACTTCTTCCCATATTTCACCTTGTCCCTTAAAACTCCCGAGAAGAGTTTCTTTCAAGACACCTAGACTGTCTTATGAAAGCATCAAGCTTGTGATGTTTTTCCTTTTGCAGCTGCTTTTTGTCTCTGTAGAATGCTTTAAATTTTGTTCTAAGATTAAGATGTTTACCTGGGAGGAAGATGAGTTGCATCCTCCATCTGCAGCAGTCTAGAAAACTCAGCAGTTCACACTGCAGACTCAGCTAAGAAGACAATCATCTACACGTGCTGATGGTCCAGCTACCTCTCAGAGGCTGTATGGCCTGAGCGGGACTGGCTGGAGCGCAGGCAGTGTAATGCTTCAGGTAATGTTCAGGAGTCTGATTTCATTTAGTCAGTGAAAGAACAGAGTATTATGCAAAGAAGGTGAAACACTGTCAGTCAAAGAGCCTGACTGGACTGGGCCCCACACTGACCCCTGGGAAACACCACTGGTGACCAGCTACCAACTGGATGCAGCACCGTTCGCTACCACTCTCTGGGCCTGGCCATCCAGCCAGTTCTTAACCCAGCACAGAGTGCACCTGTCCAAGCTGTGGGCTGCCAGCTTTGCTAGGAATATGTTATGTGAGATGGTGTCAAAGGCTTTGCTGAAGTCCAGGTATATCCACAGCCTTCCTCTCATCCACCAGGTGGGCCACCTGGTCATAAAAGGAGATCAGATTGGTTAGGCAGGACGGCCCCTCCTAAATCCATGCTGGCTGGGTCTGATTTCCTGGCCTTCCTGGAGGTGCTGTGTGATCACCCTCGAGAGGATCTGCTCCATAACCTTGCCAGGCCCCGAGGTCAGGCTGACAGACCTGTAGTTTCCTGGATCCTCCTTTCAGCCCTTCTTATGGATGGGCATTACATTGGCCAAATGAGAAGGGGAAAAAAAATGAAAGCTCAGTGCAGCATCAGAGGGACAGTTCTGGAAGGGAGTGACTTGCAGGAGGAAGGCTTCAAACTAAGGAAAAATAGGAAGAGAGATGAGAGAGAAGGAGCAAGAGTGCTCTCTTCCTTTCAGCAGCATCATGGTAACAGGTAAGCCTGGTTTTAGAGGTCTAAACACTACCTTACCTCTATTTTTAAGATGTTTGTTAATAGAAGAACTCACAGAAGGCCACTTTTATTTCTTCAGGGAATACTGTAAACACAAGAAGTCTCCCATCTGAGAGGAAAACCAGTCCTTCAAATCAACTAACTTACTGGGTATCTGCTTGGGTTACTACATTTGCCACTTGAACAAGGCAGTTTCTTGCCAGAATGAGATTAGGCCTTTTTGTATATAAGTGCTGACTTGTCAGAAAACGCTGGAAAATAATCTTATTAAATATTTATTATTTTACTGCCAAGGAATTCTGCAGTTTACTTAATCTTAAGTTTTACATGAACAAGTGTAAAATGCACATTTTAACTAACCTTAACTGTAAACCTTAGGGCAGAATTTCAGGGGGAAAATTCCTTCTTCAGATAAAGACTTGTCTTCCATTAAGAAAAAAAATAAATTGTATTTATCTTGATTTTCTAGTTTATTTTGCAAAATTTGTACCAGCTTTTGCATTCAATGTCTTGCCTGAGCAGCATGGATACTCCCGCATGAACAGCACATTAACAGGTTGCCTTGAAGAATTCCAGCTTGCCTAATACTTGAGATTAATTCCTGTATTTTGTTATGTCTAAAAGATGTGTTCCATAATGGTGTTATCACTATTCCGTTACACTTCTCCTGAAAAAGTTTCCTGCAAGAATTTCGTTGGGGATGCCCTTAATATTACACAAGTGTTCCATAAAATACTGCTGTCTCTTTAGAATTTACCATGTTCCTTTCCTGCCTGTAACTGCAGACAGAATATAATTCTTTTAGTGGTCTGTATGAATATTCATAACTGACAAGTACTCTGAGTTCTAAAATATCGGATCGAGAGGTTTTACAATTATTAGATCAGGGCTTCTCTCAGTTGTACCCTGGGATTAAAATGTCTTTATTTCAGTGCAGTAGCAGAGGAAGAACACAAGATTACAATAGATTTAACAAAAAGGAGATAACTTTGCATTATTTTTCATTCTTCTTTCATTCTCCATCACGAGGATGGAGTCATGCTGTGACATTCTTCTCTGAGTATTGGTACATGAGAACAATATACTCGACTTTGAATGTCTCAAGTGTAGTAACGTATAATAGTAGAGTTTTACTTCTTTCACCCTGGTATTTTGCATTTTGATAGGCAAGTGCCACTTCACCGCTAAGGCCCTTCTGCTGACCTTTAACACAGTGGGTAGCTTTAGCAGTGCAATTATCACAATGGGTTGTGGTGTCCTGGAGGAAGTCAGCATGTGCACACATATAAACCAGGATATCAAGGATGTAAAAAGCAGAAGAGCACATACCAGGCAAAAGAAGCCATTTGATCATGACAACCCAGTCAAGCCAAAGTCAGAGTGATGGTTATGTTGGAAATTCTTGCTTAGTCTCCTCTATGCATTTGAGTGAAAATATAAGAGACTACAGATTAATGTGACCCCATTTTACTTTCTAAAACTACTACAGTTTCCAGCTCAGAAAGTTCTGCTTACCAGTTGAATAACAGGAAATCAGTATACAGGAATGTAATTTACCTGCTCAATGCTTGATCCCTGGTTTCCATTTTTATCATTGCCACTGGTTCTTACACAGGTCATTTTTTCCAAATGTGGGTGCCTAAAGCATAAAGACATATCAGGGTGTCCATCCTTATTATATAGAACTACCTTGTATGAGGAAAAAAAACCCAGAATTTCACTTTCAATAACAAGAGAACACTGATAATACAAGTTTTAATGACTTATTACTATGCCATGTTCAGCAAAGAGCAATCAAGGTGCACAGCCGTAAGCAGAAGTAAAAGACAGCCCACTCATGAACGGTGAAGCAAAACAGACATAAATGTTTCACCTACTGTAGCTTTTGCTCTTGCACTTGTGGTTACCACTACTGGTGCTGAGGAACTGCTCTCAAATGTTGCTTGAATTGAAAATGTTTTTTCATTGTAGAAGCATTTGTGTTATGTGATACTTTTGCCCTTGTAAATATAACTCAGGAAGCTTGGAGGGGTTTTCTTTCCTTTAATGAGTAGCACCCTTTAGAAGCACACTTGATACACCCTCTTTGCTTTTGCTTTCCTTACCTTCATCATTTTTCTTTTCTTCACTTGGTGGCTTTTGTTGTCACACAGTTTGCCTTCCCAAGCTCCAGCCCCCCTCCGTCTTCTTCCTAATTCTCCCTTCAAACAAAATAAAACAAAACAAAGTTCTGTTCACTATTTTTTCTGTTCACTATATGTTTCCCAAGACAAGTTTGTGTTTTTCCAACATACTTCAGGGGGACAACCTATGCTGATTTTGCTGCTTAAATATTATTTTTCATAGTTTCTGTGTTTATTTTTCCAAATGTGCTAAGAGACCTCCCAATGAGATCTCCTCTTTCCTCTTCACAATCTTCCCCTTAGGAATCCGTATGTTGCTAATATCTCTTGGGTAAAATCCAGCCACTGTGTCCACATCAAGTCAAGCTGAATTTACTCCATGCTCTGCAGCTGTTCCATTGCCTCCTTATTACAATGCAAGATTCTGTTTGTTTTATTTATTTATCATTTCTAAGTACCAGGCTTTCTGGCAAAATGTTGCCATCTGGAAGTTACATGGAAAATGTTTAGCACAGCTTTAACACATGCTCCAGAGTATGTGTATGTGTACATGCATTTCATTCTTGGTAAATCAGCATTTAGGGAATATGGGGAAATAGACTGTGAAATGCCATCAGCTTGTCCTGAGCTGTGGTACTATTTAGTAAAACCTAGCAAATTCGAATAGCAGAAACTCGTTCCTGTCCTTAGTGCTTGCATTGCTCGTCCCTGAGCTATCAATATCAAAAGCATCTTAAGCAACTATGTAAATGAAAAATGAAGAAAAAAAATAGAAAAAAAATAGGTATTGCTGAAGAATAACCATCATCTCTGATGATGTGCTAAATCATATTTCTTTCCTCTTTATTTTGAACATTTATTAGCATTTACTTCCCTCATTTAAATAAAAATGGCATGTCATTAATAATGTTTATGCCTCTGGGAGTTTATATAGAGGATCTTCTGACTTTCTGTAGCTTTTCCCTCGTTCAGAATTGACTAGCCAACTTCTCTGTTGACAGAGCACAAAATACAGAAATAAGTAAGAAAACTACCAGTATCTCTATGAAGTTCCTCAGTTTTTGAGGTATGGGGAGTTATTGCACTGTCTCACAGATCCCCTCATCACTTTTTGGTGCAACAAGAATTCCAGTTTCCATGTCTGCTGCTGTGTCCCCATGGCAGTCCAACAGAGATCTTCCCCACCACATTGCCCAGGACCATTAAGAATAGGTCTATCTTCCTGGACAAATAAGCCCCTACATTTATGTTGAATTTCCACCTATGAATCATGAAAAGAACAAGCTCAACTCAAATACCTATACAGGCAGCGCTACATTTCATGCATCTATCAGTAAGACTTGGAAACAAACAGAAAAAAATATAAAGTTCTGGTGAATATCAAGTCCTTTTCACTATGAATTTCCAGCTGATTCTTTTTGAGCTTTCTGGACTGCTAAGTAAAATGTACTGATCTTTGATATTGATGAACTGTGATTTAGTTCTTCAGTAGGCAGAATAATTTCTATGGCATTTCTCAGAAATTACACTGTCCACAGGGATCCATCTGGACCAGAACACATCAAATTATTTGTGATAGTTTTGGTCCTCACCACCTATACAAATCTAAATAAAAATTGAAAAATGCCTCAAGGTATTCCTCTATCTATTTGGCATTACAGTCCACTACAGTCTAAATTCAGGTGTGAGTTCAAATAAGACAAGGAATTGAAACAAATGTAACATATAGCTTTCTGAAGTTGCCTCAATATATGAATGATGAATCACTTTGACTGAATTTACATTTACAATGACTGTTTTTCCTCTTCCCTCTCTCCAGCATGCCTCAAAGTTGTATCTAATGGTTTAAGGAAGATTATATTGATGTAAGAGCATCATGGAAACAAAAGACTTGAATTGAGGAAGAAAACCAAAACACAGAGGGGTTCAGATGTATATAAGCCCAAAAATGGCCACTCTTTGAAAACACATGTATTTCTAGTGACCTGTATGTTGATCAGCATGTAGTGAATGTTCAAGACAGTTTGAATCAACCCACAAAAGTATTCGTAACAATATCAATGACTAATCAATGTAATCATTGTTTTACATATCACCTCTGACTTTGGACTCCTGGGTTCAAACCATCAGAAAGGGTAGTTTTGTTACATTTAAACCTTGAAATGTGATATACCTTGATAATGACATTAAGTTGTGACAAAAGGCCTCTCGCAAAGAAAACAGCCATTTTTGAAAACAGCCGTAAAAATCTTGCCTTTTAAAATCCCCAGCTTTCTTTTTTGAAATAATCTGTGGATGTTGTGTCACAGAAAAAAATAACTTTGCAGGTCCTCATCCTGATCTTTTCCGTAAAGTAACATTTATGGAAAGGAGCTGGGATAACAACTCTCATCCATATATTGCATTAGCTATTGTCTTCAGAAG
>JAWWTY010000037.1:24679491-24686991 GCA_035222235.1 Margarornis squamiger
CTCTACTATTACTTTTCAAAGAAACATTGATGTAAGAAAGGACAAAATATTGGGGTTTTTTTACACATGATATCTTACTATAAAAATCATATGACCGAGTTTATAGCACTTACCTAAGAGCCTGATGTCATCTTCTCAATTCATTAATACAGAAATCAGGACTGCACTAAAGAGTCTGTGCTAAAGGAACAAATCCAAGATCATCTTATCAGAATAGAATTAGAAAGATTAAGAAAGTAATATGATTTTTCTTCTTAAATAGGAGTAATTTCGAAGGAGCTGTTAACACTTTCATTTCTGAAACGTCCTTACTGGCACAAGGGAGAACTAAAGGAATCAGACAGATTCAAAGACAATTTTAATCTATCTGAAGTTTGACACCACTGCTGATACAATTTAATTGAGGACTAATTGGAACTAAGAAGGCTAGTTATTTTGTCAACTGCACATGTATTAGTTCCAGTCATTTTTAATCCGATGTAATGATGATAAAGAGTCTAACTTACTTTGTTTAGTTAATAACATTAGGCCAGAAAGGATCACCTAGTCATTTCATGTTACCCAATACATTGCTAATATAAACAATGTCTAATTACAGTGACTACATACTCCCATGAAATGGCCAATTAGAACATTTGCTGATTCTGAATGTTCATTGTTAGAGATATTTCCACAGGCTTTCTGTGGGTCACATTCATAAATTCTATCCCAGCTCATAGGAAGCATAAGAGCAGAATATGTGAGGAAAAAGTTGGTTTTAAGCAGCACAAAAGACATTTAAATTCTCAGACAGACTTTCCATGCAAAAATATAGCAAATTAAAAAGCACTTTTTGATATTCCCTAGGAGTATGCAATATTGCACTTCTTGCTGAATTGAACAGATCATACACTGTGTTCAAGACACATAAGATAAAGAAGTCACGTGTTAGCATTTTAATATTTAGACCAACAAATTTAGAGTGATTTGTATTCACTTACAAAGCTGATTTATTGACTGTAATCTGTATCTGGCATAAATAATACCAGAATAATCTCTTATTTATTTTTGTTACTTTACTGAGTCAATAGCTGTGCTCTCAAAACACCAGTCCAGCATGTACCAGTTTTATGGAGTGACAAAATCTGACAACAATATTGATAGCATGTTTGTTAACCTCAGATTCAAATGAAAATAGAAAGGGGCAATATATGAGAATAAACTTTTCCTTGTCTAAAGAAAAAAATTGCTGATATTTTAAGAATTGCTTTTTTATTTATTGAGTTATTATCCCTTAAGTAATCATGCTGAAAAATTTGTCAGTTGTGTCAAAGTAAATAACAGTACACCAGCATGTACATTACCAGTCTAATTCACACAAAGTTTTAGAAATATTGGAAACAACAAGCCATGGTTATCTCAGCAATTTAAATAAAGGAAATGCATTTACAAGGGGTGCAAACAATGCATATATCACAGGCAAATAAAAATTGGATACTGTAAAAGTATCTGAAAGCACTGGTGTTTTCAATTGCTCTGCAGGTGTCTAAAATCCTTTGCTGCCACACATCTTTGCACTGTGCAGGTCTCAATCCTTCTTCCACTTTAGTGAGTCCAAATGTTGCCACTCAGGTCTGCAAACTAGTGTCAGGTGCTTTTCCTATTTTTCTTAAGAAATACCCTAAACAATACTGAACTACTTACCTGAAAGCTTTTCCTTGGAATGAAAAATAGCATGGCAATCCACATATCTGGCCACTAGAATCATCTGAGGGAATTGAAATGTAACTTAAAACCCATATCATGTAAATAATTACAATTTGCTACAAGCAAAAATTAACAAATCTTCTCTTAAATTAATTGGTATATGCTGAATGTGTGCTACATTGTCTTGTCCAGGATATTTAAAAATGAAATATATGATAAACTTTGTCTTATTGTAATTAGATTAATAATAGAAAGTAATTAAAAGACTCTTACATTTTTTTCTAAGAGCTAGAAATTATTAACTATCCAGAAAAGAATCAAAGCTTTTATATGAAAAATCATTCTTTGGGCTGAATTGCAATAAATCAGTAAGACTGTTATTTTTCAATAGGTAATAATTGTCTTCATATAAACCAAAAATATTGTTTGGGATGATTAATATACAATTCAGTATTATGCATTTGGGAGTGTCAATGCATAATTTTTAGTTCTAATGTTATTATGTAATTGAGAGAACATGTTCATTTGCCCTAATAACTACTAAGATGCACTTAATAAAATGAAATGTAATAATACTTGTAATTTAATCTATTCATGAAAGTAATTTTAAAAGTCTAACATTCTCCTTAATGTGGATAACATTCATAATTTATGAAGTGTTGTGATGCAGAATTGACAATGCCATTGTTTTTTACACTTTGAGATGAATCTGCAGCCTTCATTATCTGCATACCAACCTCAGGATTATCAAGGGCAAACAAAAGATAATTAACAGCAGAAACAGGCAAATGCAGGAGCTACTGAGTGAGGTTTTTCATTTAATGTAGAGCCTTTGGAAACTGGAAAATGGAATAACTGTTCAAAACCCCCTTTTTTCCCCATTGCAGAAAACTATTCCAGTATGTTTTTTTCCTACATTTTAATTTTTATTTTTTTTTGTTTGTTTGTTATAAAGCTGTATTGGCACATTCAGTCTCAGATACATTCAGGAAACGGAAAGTATATTTTTTTAAAGCACTAAGTGTTAATTTTCTGCAGTGGAGTTTTTTTGTCTAGAACAGCAGAGAGGTAACTATGGTATACATATTCAAATTCTGTAGTTTCACTTGCCTAGCGTGTCTGTGAATAAGTTACTTAGCTTCTCCTTACCTTATTGTGCAATGTGCTAAGATAATGATGAAAACTTCTACTATACAAAATTAATTAATGAATAAAATATATTTTTATGTTAATAGCTTGTGGGAAAAAGCATGTGAGACGGCTTATGGCATTTTTATATGTTCTCACAGCAGAACAATGAAGGTTGATATATTTTGATATAGATACAAGACAGTATATTTCAGCAAGACTTGCTGAAATGTTTGTTTTCAGATTTTTGCATAAGGAACCCTGAATACAATTCTGCCTTGCACTCTAAAGTGTTTGCCATAAAACTAGCAATTTCAGAAATTAATCAGTGAAGATCCTCCGCAAAGAGAACATTTTGAATGCAAGGCAAAGAAGCATTATTCCATTAGACACTTATGTGTAAATGAACATACTCCTACAAAAGGTCCTGGCAAAGTCATTTTACAAATGGAAACACAGGACAGTGACATTCAGAGCTTTCCACAACTTACAGATGTTGATGACAGTCCAAATCTTCTCCCCTTACTTACATAAGAAATTCTTATTTCAGGAGAATGTGATTATTAGTCTATGAGCTATCTATGAAGGAATTGACCATTTGTGTTTAAATATTGTGATATACTACAATACCTTCGCATTTTACATTTCAGCAGTGGAAATGCTTTTTAAGTAACTGATCCGAAAATTATATGGGAGCAGTAGGAGCTTGCTTTCCACCCAGCACAGTGGTTGACAGCATTTTATGCAAGGATGAGGTTTACACAGTAAGATTCAAGCTGCAAGACAAGTTGATGAGTCTTATTGACTTCCAGAAGGTATGATGCCCGTTACAGTGGCACCTTCATTATCAGAGTTGTCCCTTATTTCTACTGCCCGAACCCTTTCCCTCTGGTCCTGACTGACACTGGACAGTGAGAGGCATCAGAAGGTGGGTGGGACAGGGAAGCCTGTGTGAATACCCTGCCCCTCAGAGAGATCTCAGAAACAGGTAGAAGCTGAGGCCAAGGGCAGTGCTCTCTCCATGTCCTTGGTTCAGTTCTCACAGTCAGGCAAGTATTTCAGTGCCTGAAATTCCAAAGTGACTCTGTAGTTCATGATAAGCTCAATATGACTCAACAAAGTTTTCAAAGGAGGGAAACAAAGACATAAAAAGGACTAGAAGGCATGGCTTATAAGGATATTTTGTTTATTCAGCTCAGAAAAGAGGTGATTTCATCACTGTCTACAACCTCCTCATGAAGGGGGGCGGAGAGGGAGGTGCTGGTCTCCTCTTTCTGGTGTCCAGGGGGGGAATGGATTAAAGCTATCTAGGGGGAAATTCAGACTCGGTATTATGAAAAAGTTCTTCCCTAAGAGGGTGGTCAAACACTGGAACAAGCTCTTGAGGAAAGTGGTCACAGTCCCAAGACTCCAGATGGAGGTCAAGAAGTGTTTGAACAATGCCCAGCCTGATGTTTTAATTTTTTTCATATAGTTTAACTTTTAGTTTGCCCCATGTGGAGACAGGGTGTGGAGTCAGTGATCCTTATGGGTCTCCCAACTTAGGATACTCTAGGAATCTAAGATTTTAAGTAATGGGAATCTCAGGCACTGAGTTGTCATTCTTTTACTAGTTGTCACCCTAGTTTCTAGATATTTCTGAAAACCAGAAACTTTTCCCAAGCTCGGTTGGGAAGCTTGGGAATTTGGGATAAATGAAGAATCAAGATGTTAAAATTCCTAAGTGCTATAGGAATCTATTTTTTTTAATTAAAATTCCTCTTTTAAGGACATTGGCTTCAGTTCTGTAAATATTTGTATAAAAGCTTTTTAACCTAAGGTCTTCAAAATTAAATGTACCATGCTGGAAAAGATACCATGTTCCTTTGAACTAATAGAAAATATAAGTTCCTTCATATAGATTTATTTATTTAAAAGTCCCTGTCCTTTCATTGAATTTATCTTCTATTTAACTCCCCTTCCCCTGAAGGAAAGTAAGGCATACTCTACTATTTATGAGCTTACTGTAAATACATTTTATGGAGTATGGTACCTTTTTTAATTGTGCACAGAACACAATCAAAGTAAATACAACTTGATTACCAGGTGACACAGTAAAAAAGACACCGTGCCAGATGGTGGTAGTGAGTAGCTGTGGCCTGTTACCATCACTTCTCCTCATGAACCCACCCCATCTCCTGAAACCGAAGCAGCAGAGGCTGTTTATAAAGTCCAGAGGACATACACAGACAGAGCAGGTAAAATAGAGCTTCTCCATTATAGAGACATTTAGGTAAAGTCTTGCTTCTACACTTTACCCTTCCAACTACTACTACTAGTAATAACAATAATGAAACCTGTTTACTAATCTTGACACATATTATGAGACTTCTTTCTTGAAAGTTGCCTCTAGACCTATCCTGCACAGTTTTCTAAACATCTTTTGTATGTCTGTAGTGTTCATGGTTTTATTTTAAAAGCTTACTATACACCAGGATTTTCAGAAATCTGTAGTAAATAAGGAGAAATACTTAATGCTTAGCAGCTGGAATGAGCCAACACAGCACACATTCTTTTTGTTTATGTATTTTTATATTTTACATTGTATTTAACAACATATTTTTATTTTGTTGTATTTTCTACACATTTATTTTACCAGGAGGTGTGTTTTGAAAATGTATGTTGTTCTTTCTGGAATGGTGCAGTGGTTAAAAGTTAAAAGACACAGGAATACCTGCTCCTTTGTCTCTGTGCAAAACTCCCATCTGTATAAATGGGAATTTTGTGATGAAGTGAGAACTACAGCTAATTATTTAATAAAATGCAACTATTGAAAGATGTGTTAACAGCAGAACACTAACAAAATAGTTGTATGTGCAGATGCCAGAGCCAAATTTTTTTTTGCCAAATTTGAAAAACCAATAGTTGAGATTACTAGAACTGAGTGACTACTTTTTTTTTGCCTGATAACCTTCCTAAGAGAATACAATACTACTTTTGCTGCCACTGAGTCCCTGCCATTCAAGGTAACCTGAATGACCAGTTAGTGAACTGCTTGAGACATACATAAAGGCTCATATGTTATGGTCTATGCCATAATTTGGAGTTGGTTCTGTTCATTTCTGCAAATACAGATATTCAATACACTTTCAGGAGGGATCTATATGCAACTTACTGTGACAACTGTCCAGTTCCAAGTCTGTAGTCCCTGCATGGGTGAAGACCTCAGAGTTACAGAGCTTCGTCAGAACGAAAGGAGCTACCACAAGCAGACAGGGTGCCTGTGGAAAGGACTACTTTCAGCTGATACATGAGGGAGATACTTTTAGGCCTATGTTTCTAGCAAATTTTCCAGAACTCTTGAAAGAAAGCAGAGACAAGATTGGCAGTAAGTACTTAAAATTTGAAATAAACAGCTTCAAGTGTATCAAAAGGACTGGATGTATCATTTACTGAATACAGGTTGATTTTTCTCCCTCACAGGTATATTTATGAAAACACATGCACCACAGAACATGAACCCACAAATTTATTGCCTGAGGATGAAATCACAGTAGCTGATAGATCTTCCAGGAAGAAGTGCCTTTGTGCTACATTTAAACTCAGTGGTCACCTTCCAGCACTGAACCAATAAAGAATTTTTTATTTCAGCTTGGGCTGTATGTGATAAAGAATCACTGAATCCTAACATTACACCCTAAGATTTAACTTCTGTTTACAATGATCAGAATAAGGATGAATAGACTGTCAAAGTCTTTCAGCACCTCAGAAGTCCAATCTAACACCTGCAGAATCCTGACAATATGGAAATGATTGGAGGTTTTATGCCTTTGTGCCCTAGAGATGCCATCAGTACTTTCTTGGCTGGACATTTGATGAATGCTATGTTGTGGCTGCTTCAGAAATACTTCAGATCCTCCTTCTGTCTTTAGGTTTGAGATCCCTCCTAGAACACATTTGTAGTATGGGGTCAGCTTCAATATGTGGTACTCCTTGTGTTGCAGTTAAGAACTGATGAGAGTCAGAAAGAAAAAGGTACTCTTCCTTTGATTATCCTGGATGAGATTATGCTTCTGGTTATTCAGTGGTAGGACTTATTGCTTGAATAATTGCAACTTGTGCCAGATTTCCAAAACTGCCTGCCTAATGACCACAACTGCCAAATATGTGCAGAAACTGCAGGAACAAAGAATGGGTAGGTAATCTGCCTGTGTGTGCAATTACAGTAGCACTTGTTCATACACGTTGCATGAATGTAGTTTTATGTATGCAATTATGGAAATCAAAGCCTAAGCTTGTACTGACAAATGTTGATACCTCCCTAACTGAAAGTGATGCCAGCTCTACTCTCTACTTCCAACTGACTGAAGAGCTTTTAAACTTATTCTACTACACTGGTTCTTCTAGCTGTCCATGCACACTGTGTCTTATAATATTCAATGGATGTACAGTTGCAGGGGCCAAAGTGGATCTCTAGAGAGAAGGAGAATAATTGTCCAAATTTCTCAGTCATGTCAGATAAATGTCTACAACTCAGAATGAAATCCTGTGAGTGGAGCTGGAGAAAGGACCAATCTGGAACTCTTTTGAGTACCTCATTGATGTGAGAATAGACTGATGAAGCCCTTGTTTGGTGGTCCAGTTGTTCAGTGAACACATACTGTCGAAGTTACTGAAGCATATCCATTAATCTGTATGCTACATGCT
>JAWWTY010000037.1:24691991-24698286 GCA_035222235.1 Margarornis squamiger
GCTTAAAAAAGGGATTTTTTTTTTTTTTTCTTCTCCGTCTTAGCTAGTAGGGGAAAATGTGAAGGGGGTGGGGAGTGGGAAAAGGGTCTCGCCAGGAAAGGTCCGTGATGCAGATTTATTGGCAAAAAGCCAGAGTTACTATTGTAAATTTTCTCGCCGGTTTCAATGTCAACCCAAGCTCGTATTTGAACCCGGAATCAGGGCAAAAGCATTATCACTCTGTCACTTTGTTGCCAGAAGTGGGTTTTTTTCCTTTTTTTTTTTTTTTTTTGCTAATATTTTACTGTTACATCTGACAGGATTTCACATTTTCTGTAGCCCGCCTTTAGTACGTTGAACTGCCAGACAGAGAAATTAATACCCTGAGTGACTGTATTTTAATTAAGCAATTTCATGCAAATTACAAATTTTAGATTGCCAAATAATATATTGCACAAAAATTGTAGGCTGGCTGATCTGATATGCATGGAGTATTACTCTTTCAGGCGCTGTGCATACATGGGAAAATGAACAAAAATGCTAATTTCCAATCTACTATGCAAACGGAAAAAGATGCCTATTTAGATACATATGCTTTCCTTAGGAAGGGTAAACAGTTCTTTAATTTAATATAGCTGACACTTGAAGATGTGTTTTTCTCTTTTACAAAGATAATTTTTGCATTGAAGAAGTAAATGAGAATTCGAGTAGAAAACATCTTGTTAATGGCGACTAATAAAAACTAATATTGCATGCAATATAATGATATTAAACCTTGTAACTGGTACATAAAGCAAGATCATTCCTATTGTTGCTCTGTCAATGAACATCAAATACGCTCGCATATTAAACACATACTGTCCGAGCGGGGATGCTGTTAACCCTGTGTGTGGCCGGTTACCGAGCACCTGGAAGGGACGAACGTGACGCGCTTTAAGCAGCCCGGACGGGCAATCGCCGCCCTCGGCCCTCGCAGAGGGAGAGAAGAAGCGGAGTTTTTCCCCGCTGGCCCTGGCGGAGCAGCCGGGAGGAGCGGGGCCCCAGGGTCCGATGAGGGCGGACGGGCGGGCTCCGACTCCCCGGCCGCGCACCGTCGCCCCCCGGCCGGCGGCGACCGGGCACGGCGCCTCTGCGAGCTGCCATCCCCGCAACCCCACACACGGCTACCCCGGCCAGTGCCGGCCAGCACCGCAAGTTTGTGGCGTGGGGTGCGGGCGTGTTCGTGAGAAGGGCCGGGGGGCTCTGCTCGGGGCCAGAAGCACAGAGGTACCACCCGCGGCGGAGCTCCGCTCGGGTCTCTGTCGCTCTCCCAGAGGGTGATCCGAGGAATACGCAGCTACAGTTCCACAAAGCCTCTTACGATAAAACTTGGTGCGAGCCCTGGCATCCTCTCCTGAGCCTTTTATTACCGGGGCTACTCACTTACTGACTTGGATTGAACCATCAGGGTTTGTTCCTGGTTTTGCTTTGTATTTTAACTACTTGACTTCCCACTGCCGTGAACAAACATTGGAGTCTCTGCAGGAATGTGCTGAGGCTTCCCACATGCTGTATACAATTAACTTGGTTGCAAATTCAACATTCCCAAGTACAGTACTTACAGTCTTATCTCGTGGGTGGGTATACTTGAAAGTCCTGAGCATCTTAGCCACATTTAGTGGGTAAGTAGGCTGAACACAACAGGCCTATAGTGTAGAACATCGATGTGAATTTTAACTACAGAATAGTTAATGTTTTTCCCTCTTTATACTTTTTTTTTTTTGTTTTTTTTTTTGGGTTTTTTTTTGAAGTGGGGAAAGGGGTGGCAAACAGATTAAGTAACACACACCCAATTACAAAGTATAGATACTTTATCCCTGGAACTAGCGTACACTAAATATCTTCTCTCTTTTTTTACCCTCAGGATGTACACAGTGAGTTCAGGCTTTGTCTAAGAGTCCGGTTGCTCTTTTCATTGGAAAGAGGGTTGGTTGTTGGAGTAGTGCATTATTCACTGTTGGCTGAGTGTATTTTACTTTACAAGGCTTCTGCAGCTGTTGTTGCCAAGTTCTTCCAAATTTAAATCAGATTTGGATTTAGGTTCTCTGAGGTACTTATTCATGTTCCATGATAAGAGGAGAATTATTTATTGCCCTGTCCATTCCCTGAAATTCATGAAAACAATGAAGATATCTGTGGGTTTTTTATGCATAATAAAGAATTTGAATACAATTTTTACATGAGATTTTAGTTGAAGTGTCAGTGTGTCTTTAGTAATTTACAGCAAAGACATAGTTCAGATTGTTTGAAGTAGGCAAAGTCCAGAGATGCCAATATCAGAAAAATACTTTTCTGCCTGACAGAATAGGGGATTAGGACATATGAAGTTCAGTTGTAAACAGTGGCAGCCAAGCTGTGTTTTATTTTCAGTAACACCAACAGTTGTTCGTCCATATTAGTCAAGTATATTAGATCCTGAAAGCAGTATTTATTTGTTCCTGAATCATTGCACACTCATGCAGATATTTAGAATTTTATTGTCCAAACTCAGCTTCATTACTGTGAGCCATATTCTCTCTCTCTGCTTGCAAAGCAGAAGAAATTAACCAGAACTTTCTAAGCAGACTTTTCCATGGGCATCACTGGAGAATCTGCTTAAAAACTGGTAATATCATGTGTCCAGTGGAAAACAGTCTATACATCAAGAAAAATATCTGGATAAACTACAGCACCTTCTTAAAAAAACCCTCCACCATCAAGCATATTTGGCCTGTCAAACAGTTCCTTGCAAATAAAATAATGAAAATATTTTGGTAATTTTCTTCAGAAAATATTCAATAGTGAGTTTTCCTGTTTGTTTATTTTTAACCAATTAAACAGTTTCATTTTGGGTCAAATAATATTCTGGGAATTTCTCCACCAGCTGTCAAGAAGTTTGTTGGAATGATTTCTGTTTCTTTATTCAACCAACTTGAGAGTTTCCACTCTTGTAGTATTTGGCAGGGCAAATATTTTCAATACCTTTTCAACTGACCATCGTATTAACTGTGAAAAATTTCACTTGAACAATAAACAGTGTTCTGCCAAAGAATCACAGCAAGTTATTCCAAAATACATTACTCAATCAAAAATCTTGGGCAACATTCATATGACCTTTGCTTGCTTTCAAAATGCAGCATAAACTCTTTTTTTTTTCCTCCAGAATTCTCTTTTGAGTAATATGGCTTGATTTTTAAAAGACGGCACGAGTTTCAGCAAAACAGTTATATTTGGGATAATGATATTCAAAGGGACTCACCTTGCAACCTTTACATGTACAAGCGGTTAACTCTTACTTATATAGGGACAACAAGGACTACTTGTATGTGGAAGGGTTGCAGGGTCAGATTCAAGGGCCCCAGATAAGACAGAGCATTTAAGAGTAGAAATTAGGTAGGTCTTTTTGCTGTGTAGAGCTGGAGTTCTGATCTGGGGTCATGGTGGCTGATGTTCCTGCAACTCAAGGGTTTTGTAGTAGTCCTACTTTCTGTTTTCAATGCAAAATGAGGAAAGTATTTGGAAAAAGGGGATGTGTGAGGAAAAAGAAAATAAAAATCTATTAAAAGGTGACTATAAGAGAGTAATAACGACATTACTTCTAGATCTTTCAGGTAGACCTCTTCAGGAAAAGTTAACAAGGATGCTGAGCTTTTTGTGAAGCTCTTATACACTAGGATTTCTTACAACGAAATTTTTGCCATTGACATCAAAGCTTTCCACAGAAATTAATTTGTTTGTCAAAACTTTTCCTAGGAAAGCATCTCAGCTTGAGGGGAGGACTTCAGGACTGAAAGAGAAAGAGCCTTTCATCATAACACCTTGCTATAGGCAGACCAGGGCACTGTCTGATCTACAAGTGGAAGAAACTCTGATCTATCATGTTTGAGATAGGTGCCCTAATAACCATTGACTCACCTGTGCTGCACCTTTTTTTTTTTTTAATGGAAAACAACATAAATTAATTTTCATGAGGAGTCAAAAAAAGTTTCAGAAAATTTCAAATGTTTTATGCAGAGGAATTCCTACTTCCCTACCAGCCCTTCATATATGATTTGGAAATCTGAAAGACTTTCATGCTTGTACAAAAGGTTGTCAAAAGAGGAAGATTTGGCCACTGTGAAACTGGCAAAATATTTTGCAAATGCTTTCAATTTGAATGACTGACTTGCTCAGAGTTTAACAAATTGGCATACAGCTTTTACCAAATTAAAAATAAAACAAACAAAAAGCCAAACAAAACCACCAAAACAAAACAGGAAAAAAAATTGTCCTATATTACAGAAAGAGTTTGCACCATTAGGTCAGTATTTTCATTCCAAATCTTTAATCCAGGGTTGTATTACTTAGCCATAAACATTCATTCAGAACTGCAATGAGGCATAGCAATGTATCAGACTTGACTGTATCCTTGGATAATTTGTAAATGACAGAAAGGCAATCAAAAAAAGGCAATTAATTTTTGTACTCTTTCAATTCAAAAGGTAACTCCCACTGTTTAGGCAGATAGCCTACATTATTGAGAAGCACACTTGTGCCACCTAAGTAGAAAACCAAATATGAAATAACTTTTTCATCTTCTGCAGAGACTCAGACTGACGTATATTTACTGTGTTAAAAAAGCAAATATTTATACAGTCATTTTTCCGCACAGATTTTGAATAAAAATTAGTTCTAGTGAAACCTATTGCACCCCCTGATGACGTCAATAGAGACAATTCTGCTCACCATGCCTTTTATATCTGTGTTTAGGAGCTAAATAAACAAATCGTAATAGTATTAGGAATTATAAACAACCAAGGGATAAGAAACTCTCAGGAGCTGAGATTATTTTGCCATTGCTGGATGGAGGAAACCCAGTGTGTGCTGTGCTAGCTCAAAGCATGTCTTTAATCATGCATTGGAACACAAAAAGAAACTTCTTCCTGGAACACTTATCTGGAAACATGGTAAGAGACACTGACTGTTGCCATTGTTTCCGAAATACAGGATGCCGAGTGGGAGAGTGGCTCAGCCCTAGGAAGCCCAATAGCATCCTCTTGGCATTAGAAGCTCTCCCTTATTACGTTAAGGGCAGAGTTCTTGAAACTCTGGAAAGCTGCCCAGTGTGATTCCTGCTGGGCATCCCTCCACTCTAGGGAAGGTGAAACATGATTCTCATGGATGACAGCATTCCTCCAAGTGCATTGCAAAAGCTGCCCTGCCTGCTTAGGCCATGAAAAGGCTGGAAGCCTTGGAAGGTATGCAGACCAGGGAGCAATAAAAATCTGGTTAAGCTTCACATCTAGGTTGTCAGGTATGAGGGGACCCTTTGGAACTAATGCTCAGAATGAGAAAAGGGATGACTGGGTTTTTCCTTTCTTTGGTGCAAGGACAGGTTGCCAGTGAGTGCTGTCTTTCTTGAAGTTGTCTTGCAGCCATCTGGCTGAAATACTGAAGGGTTTGTGGTTTTTTGGTTTTCTTGAGGGTTTTTTTTTTTCACATTTACTGGCCTTTAGTCATTCTGAAGAATCAACACCCTTTCTTTCTGTTCAGCTATTCATTTTTTATCGAGCTAGGCCAATGCTGGAAATCATGTTCGTGGCAGATTTTCCTTCTTTGATATCACCATTCAAAGTTCCACTCTGATGAAATGCTGAAAAATGAACAGACTTTCCACCAAAGACATGAATCTGTATGTATTTTGAGACATAATTCATGGCACCATATGAAATTACCCTTACCACAAAGATGATTCACTGTTATGAGAAATAAATGCCAGTGTTTAAAAAAATCTTTCCTGACTTGTAGAGAGGTAACTCCAGGCCCTGAAAATTCCTTTGCATCACACTACACAAAAGAAGGCATTATATTAATGCTGTGACTGGTCCAGGTGAGAGGGAAAAAAAGAAAGACAGATTGTTGGAAAAAGGATCTGTCTAACATGTAACACCTGCTAGCACAGAGGAGCTGGGAGAGGAGCACAAATTTGGACAGTGCAGACAGAAGTTGGAGGAAAGACATTTGTATACAGAAGGATACCACTATCAATACTATTACTAATTAATACATTGTCAGCCCCTTTCTGGATTTTAGGTAATTTCAATGGCTCCATAGTAAGGCCCTAGGTCCAAGGAGTTGACAGAAAGTGTTGCAATAAGACCCACTGTTCTGAGCTCATCATGATATCTGTGCTTCTCACGGATATAATTTATTTTTCTATTTCAAACTTTTCTCTGCTTTTCCCCTGGGGGGGGGGGGGGGGGGGGGGGGGGGGGGGGGGGGGGGGGGGGGGGGGGGGGGGGGGGGGGGGGGGGGGGGG
>JAWWTY010000037.1:24698386-24709398 GCA_035222235.1 Margarornis squamiger
CGCCCCCCCCCCCCCCCCAAAAAAAAAAAAAAGTAAAAGGAGAAGGAAAGAACTGAAAAAAGCAGAAAAAAAAAAAAAAAGGAAAGGGAGGGAAGAAGATACTGCCTGCTTTTTGCTGTACTTGAAAACTGTTTCAGTAAAATGTTTCAGATTAAAATGTCAATGTTCATGCTCAACTGGCCCCAGATCTATGGGTTTAGAAGTATTTTTCCATGGGTTCCTGATTTCCATACATTCTTCATTCTGCATGGCTGCAAGCCATGCCTCATAAAGGTGAGAATGTGGTATAACTGCACAGACTTAAAAACACAGTTCTCTCTGATATGCTTTTCAGATTTGTGTATGGCCAAATTCTAGTTACTTTAGTTGGTTCCATGGGCTGAAACACCCTGAGTAAAGGAAATCAACAGAATCAGGACTTCAACATAAAATATACATGTTTTCAAGCATAATTACATTCACAAAAGCTGTAATAATATGTTTCACCCATTCAGGTGAGTTTGGCAGAAATTTACCTTTATATTTTTTAATTAATACATTATTTATATTAAATTAATACACTAAATACAAATATAGCTATATATTTTATATGTTATATAAATATTTATATTAAAAATAAAAGTTTCAATATATTAAATATATTTAAAAGTTCATTAAAAGAATGTATTATAGTGAATAGTACAGTTGATAGCAATTTTTGTATTTTAAAGTCCTGTGTAATCATGTACTGTTTGGTGAAATAAACTACTGCTCCCTATACTTCAGGGTACTGCTGCAGCTACTGTGGCAAGCAATGTGGGACATTGGCAGCCCTACAGACTAAAATCTTGAGTTACTCTTCAGACAAAAAAAGGATTATTTTTAGTGTGCCGATGCATTTTTAAAACTTAGCAATCTGTAATATTTTAGCAATGCTTCATTATTTTATAGCCTTTCAAAATGCTCATTTTATTAGTAACACCTAAAACTTCATCTTTTGTGAATGAATGGAATCAATATCAAACAAAATGATATTTCATATGACACTTTAATTTCTCTTTTTATGTTTGAATCTTCATTGCTTTTTACTTTCCTTTTCCAGTTTTCTAATCAATTTCCCCAATGCTTTCCTCAATTTTGGGAATGGAACATTAAAATAATTTCATATTTAATTAAATTATAAAGCCTCAGTTAGAACTTAACATCCAATAAATAGAATTTAAATAAAGCAATTATTGCTCAAAGGTAATTTTTATGTATTTCTTGTGAAATAGATAATGACATTTTTCTGGCTTTCAGTGCAAATCTTTTGCATAATCACAAAGTAAAACAATGCATCTTTAACTTGTCCTATGAAATGTTAAATTGTTGTTTGGGTTTTTTTTTAATTTATGCCCTTTTTGACATCTTTGCTGCAACAAGTTGCCACTACTGTTTGTGAAGGCATTACAGGACTGAAAAGTGCAAAACAGATGAGGAAGTTTGCTATTATACCTCACCTACATAATATTCATGTGTGCTTTCCTAATGAAACTCAATCTCATCTCTTCTCTGTGGGAACTCTCAGGTCATGCTGAACCCATCTTTACCACACACCAACAACCCTTGGCTCGGTTCCCTTCACTGCCCTTGTGCTACCCGGAAATGAGTGCTATTCTTCTGCACTGCTCCCCATGTCACATCTGTCACTTCACAAACCCCACTGATCTTCCCTTCAGCTTCTTTTGTCAAGACACAAATTTCCCCATCTTTCTTTCACAGTTCACAAGATCTTGAGCTTTTCTTTCACTGAAATCACTTCTCCAAAATACCTTGTCACAAACACAGGATGACCACCTTTTCTCTCACTCTGTCTCCAGCACCTCCTTGTGCCCTTGAGCCATGGTCCCTGTAGAAACGCCTGAGTTGGATGTGAAGATTTACATGGAAGGTGAATATTTGCTCCTATTATTTACTGAAAATTTATTTTAGCCCAATGAAGTTCCATCTCAGGACCCTTCTTTTGCTCCTGTGAGTCTTGTGTGGGTGGGATCTCACTCTGAGACTACAATGCACATGCCTTTTTCTCTGCAAAGTGGAAGAACCTTTGTGTTCATTCTGCTCAGCTTTCATACTTCCCACTTCACAAGGGCAATGAAGGAAAGAGAGGAGGGGCCCTGCCAGGAGAAGCTTCTGCATGTTTATCTTCTCTCCATTTTTAGCTGGCCTTGAATGACTGGAGGTAAATACATTCGCCTGGCTCAAAGTGGTCACTGCAGAACATCATGGATGCTCTCCATTGGGAAAAAAGGAAGAGATTTTCTCTAATGCTGCTTATATTACATCTATTTTGCAGAAAAAGAAGGCTATGCTGTGTGATGCTGCATTACCACCCCTTCAATAAGATTTAAAAATCTGCAAACTTCCTAATCCTTGCACAAGCGTTTAGCCATGAGGCTTTTACTGCTACTAATAGGAGTCCTTCAGCTAAATCTCTACATCTTTCTGTAATTATCTACACAAGAAGTAATGTTCTGTAATACCATTCAATCTCTATTTTCATGTCATGCCACAGTCTAATATTCCTCAGTCCATAGCAAATATGCCTTCAGAAAATAGCCTGAGATAGGACAAAATAAGATCCATGTTCAAGTGAGAAGCATTCATTGAAACAGAATTCTTTCTAGTGACCTGATACACCAGACCATAAGGATATAAAAAGTATAGGGATGGTTTGTGCCAAATACAGTCTTTAGTTGGAAGATTTGGTTCTAAAAATGCATGAAAAAAAGAACTCATTCTATCCACTGAATGGAAAAAAGAAAAGCCATGATATTTGGAAGAAAAATGGTAGTTACTTGAACTATACCACTCACTTTATTTCCAATCAAGACTGTGATTGGATGGCAGTAGAGCAAGCCCAAAAACACATAGAAAGGTGAAATGTTCAGCCAAAATCAGAGGAGAAGCTTATAGGAAAGAAAAGGCACTGATTTGCAATCTTCTTTCAGTCTTGCAGAAGCTCTCTACATTGCACGGCGTATTAAAATGAGCTTTAAAAAACAGCTCAGAGTGCAGGTTTTTGAGTTCCAGTATCTCCATAACTTTCCCTGCTACACCTGGGATACAAGAAGGAAGATGACACTTGCTCTAAAGTGATTGACTGAGAATTTCACAGGAGTTCTTTTGCAATTGACCTTCTGAGATGAAAATAGAGATTTGAAACCACAGAGCTGGGAAGCCCTTTCTACCCATTGTCCACTTACACTAGAATGCCTATATCTGGGTAAAACATAGGTAAAATAAATGAATAGTTTACAAGAAAGTTATAAATTAGAAAACTGGCTTTTGCTGTACATTGAATGACCTATAAGAGGCAACTCATTCCCAGGAAGTAGAGGAAGAGCCTCTATTTTTCACCAATTCATGGAACAGCAGACATGGAATTAGTACAATAAAATTAAACAATATTGAACTACAGTAAATGCTAACCACAAACATTTGTGGAAAAAAGATCCTCACAAACTGATGTACTTGAAGTTTTGTTGAAAACCATAAGAATTTCAATAGATGCAAGCTTGAATAAGATACTTGACATATCTTCACATTGTCCTGAGACTTTCTAAAGTTACAAGCAAAGGCCTAGATGTCAAAAAAATATTATTAAGACCAAAAAAAAAATGACAAAAATTGCATAGAGTATGTCAGTCGTACAAAACAATTAACTACGTTGCTTAATAGTTCAGATAAAGATGTGTTTTGAAGTGGCTAAATATAGTCATATTTAGTAGCCATATACATGAGAAAAATGTAGATCATACCTAGAGAATGAGCAATGTCTCCAAATGAAACAATTACTAAAATGATTGGCCTGCTATGGGATCTGAATCCTGGAGCTCTCAGGTTGCTATGTTTTCTTTTAAAGAGTTAATAAATCCTCATTTGCATATGTTGTAACTTAAGAAGCAGAAGAAGTAGTGTTTGGGGTTTTTTTTAACATCTCATAACTATTTAAATATTTTTCCAGTTCAACTTTCTAAAATTATGGAAATCTGTTGAAAAGTTATCGAGGTTTTAGGTAAAAGCCTGAAAAATGAGAACTGAAAAAATGTATCTTCCAGTGTAAGGTTCAAGAGATATTGTCTACTTAATTTATCAAGAGATAACTTAATCACAGTCTTTAAATACCTACATAGGAAACAGAAATTTCATAATAAGATGGCTCTTCAATCAAGCCAACAAAAATGTAATAAAATCCAATAGTTGGAAACTGAATCTTGACAAGATTCGGCTAAAAATTATGTGCATTTTTTTGACAGTGAGGATAATGAGCCACTAGAATAATGTACCAAAGACTTCCATGGATTCTTCAATGAACTTTTCAATAGTGTTATATTTTTTAAAGTATTTGGTGTATTTCAAATAGGTATTATTTCAAAAAAGTCCATCGGCCTTTTTTAAACAGGTCATCCTGTGTGATCAAACCTATCCTCATGAGCTCTACACTTTGTAGAAGCCATGATAAGGTACTTAGTGGACAAATATCTGTATATTAAAAAAATTAGTCTTCCAGGACTGGCAGTGATAGCTACAGACTGTACATGGACTTTAAAATTCAAAGAAATTCAAACAAAACAGTTCAAGAGGCAGCTATCAAGTAGCCACCCAAATCACTTGATATACTGCAAAATAGGAAAACAGTAGGGGGTTTCATTGTCTGAATGCCATATACAGAAAGCAGAGAAACAATCTGAGTAAGGGTTTCTTTATTGATAGGAAAATAGAGTGTGGAAATTCAGCTGATAAACATTCATATGATTTTCCTCTGGGCTAGGGTGTACTATCAGATATTTCTAACTAAAGGACTATCCAAAATTGTACAGGACCCCTGGCTGTTAAAAAGAAACTTTTTGAAGCATCAAGAGAATTATTTAGGCCAATGGTAAAACCTGGATTTCTATTGGTGAAACCAGATGAGCTCCAAAACAGTACTTACATACCAAAAAACACAATTTGAGCAAATTCAGACAATTAAGAGAGTGACCTCCAAAACATTTCTACCTAACTGGTATCAGATCTGAGATGTTGCAGATACCTGCACTTTTATTCAAGAAACAATCATTAAGTTTGAGGAATTCTGCTAGGCTCAAGAACGTTGTCAGATGGAGCACAGCAGCTAGCTAATTTTTCCACCTTTAAGGCCATTTCAATTCAAGAATCTCTGAAGTTTTTACTGCGTCTTGCAGGAGATGTGAGTTTAGTTGCCTTGAAACAGACAATTTATCTCAGGTTACCCCCCTCTTAGATGACTGCTCTAACAACCAGGCTATTGTACAAAAGACAATTTATTTTTCCAAAGAATTGAACATGTCTGTCACTTATAACTGAAAGGCTGATCTGATTACAAAATTATGATATGCACATCTTGCATGTGAACATCATCCATACAGAAACTCCTTATTCTTGGACAAAGACACCATCTTGAGTAACCCTATCTTTGAGATTTCATGTTAGGGAGCTAATTAACATTTTTTGTTCACTCCCTCATGTCCTCACCCTAATAGGGTGTGCAGAATATCATGCAAACAAGAATTAAGTACCTAACTCCACATTTGAAACATGGAACCTTTGAATATCACACCACTATGTTACACTTGGGCTCTGCCACATAGTGATCATATGTGATGGGATAGGTCAGGGCACATCAATGTCAGCTGGCCAGCAAGGGCTGCCTTGGGAGAGTGGGAAAGGAAAGAAAACACTTGTTGGAATGTATCACAAAAGTGATCTATATTAAAAAAAAACAAAAGCCAAAACCAACAAAACCAACACAAAACCAAACAAACATGAATGAAAAAAACTCACACCCCTTTTTTTCCTCTTGCTATGTTAGTTTTATTCTAGGCCATCTGTTCCCCATACAATTTACCACACCAGGAGTGAGGAGGGTTAAGGAGTGACTAAATTGTCATTCTAGAATGGTTACTGGAAGAGAAGAATACAAAACTATTCTGTAACTAAAAGATGAGATTATTGGCAGTCTCCCATACCTTCGGTTCTGTTTAAAAAAAACTCCATCAAATCAAAGAATAAGAGTGAAGCAATTTTTCCTAATTATGCCAAGTTAAGAGCTAGAGTCTAGCAATAACTACAGAAATCAAACCAATGTCATACTGATTTAAAAAAAAAAAAAAAAAAGTGGAAAAGGTAGAGGAAGTTAGGCAAAAAAAAAAGAAAAAAGAGGATATGATTTCTAGGAATCATTGGAAATTCTAGATGTTCTTATAAATGTTACCTAAGACACAACAAAAGAAATAGCAACAACTTTAAGCTTTCTATGAAGACAGTAAACATTTGAACCTGGGGTAAAAAGCAAGACTCAAGAACTAAAGAACAAAGTAATCCATAGATTATCTTCACATCCTACTTTGGCAGTTCCAATTAGGAGAGGAGAAAAGAATGGAAAATATAATAATTTAATTAGTATAGTAAACAGATTTTGTCAAAATTATGCAGGAAGTGAATCTATTTTCTGGTCAGATCACTCACAGTGCAAGTGTACCCTATGTATTTGTTTTGATAAAGGAGCAGTGGAAACTTTGTGCTGGACCAAGATGAGAATTTTTTATACAGTCCTTTTCCAAGGGAAAACTGCAAAGTTTTTGTGTAGGAAATGTTTCTAGGAAGCATATAGATGCTGCAAAAGTATGTACAATATATTTCAACTATGCACAACTGATTTAAAGTTTTTTTCTGAACAATTTTACCTTTTCTTCATATCATAAATTCCTACTTCATTGTAACTACAAATATATAAATTATAACAGTGAACTAAACCCTTTTGATATAAGCTACACAGTTTGTAACACTTTTATTTCCTAGAAAATGAAACTATTTTTGTTCATAACAGCCCTTTTTTCAGATATAGACTTCGTTCTAGAACAGAAGATTGTTGAGAGGCTTTGGAATTTTCCATGAAGTGGAAAGCTTGCATCCCAATCAAATGTAACAGTGATTTGCCATGCCCTAGGGGATTTTGAGTGCATCAGTTTACTAGGAATAAGTGATCCATTTGGGTATTTGGTGTTCTAATTTGCTGACATAATGGATGCATATGATGTCTTTTTACCTTGAATGGATATGATAAGAACAAGGAGAGAGTCTCACTGAGGAAATTCTACTTGCTAACTGTTGCAGAGGCTCCACTGAGTATATTGGCATCGTGCAAGGCAGTGGAATGGAGAGAAATCCAACCCATCTCTGAAGGACCTGATCCCACAAAGAGGGACCAGGAGTCAGGTCACGGCAGAGCTCCATATGCGCTAATACACAGATGTCTCTGCAGGGCTGATTAGCCCAGGCAGAACAAATTAATGTGGCCATAGAGTTTCTGATGTTTGAACTAGCTCTGTGGACACCTCTATTGCTTTCAGTTCTGCTCAGATTTGTGTGAGCAATCCAATAATGCCTAAAGGAGCACTGCTAAGAGCTGTCATAAGTGGTTTCTCTGCATTTTTAGGGATGCTGAAGAACAAGTAGGGAAGACCATTTGTGCTTTGTAGGTCTATTAGTGACGGCTGAAAAACTTTCCTTCACCTGGATTGGAAGTGGTCTTGATTAGCACAAAAAAATATTGCTCTGCACCAAACAACAGCAACAAAAAAAGCCTTATTTTCATAACACAGAATTTACTTTTCCCTAGGGAGAGCAGTATTTGAAAGTGGTTGACATTCTGAAATACAGATAATGTCTTTCAGGATGTACAGCTCTCATATTAGTCCTGGCAGAGAAGCATGCAATCTTAACTGTATATAATACTCAATGGATAAGCAGCATGGCAGTCAGAGGACAAGGCTGGCACACACAGCGTCGCATTTTGATCAAAATATCTATTGCTGTGCTCTGTGCTAACTGCAATTTCCCAAACACTGCAATTTCCTAAATACTGGAATTTCATGCCAGTTAGATCACATTGTTATAGTCCAGTTAGAAGGTTATAAAGTCCTGAGTTGCCAAGGCCACGTCATCATTCAATTGCTTTGCCATCTGCTAATAGCTCTGTGTCAATGACAAACCCAGGTGCATTCCTAAATATAGTAGTGATCTAACAACTTGTGGCCATGTTTCTTCAACCAGAGAACACTGAACCAGAACATTTTCCTAAAGAATATCATAACTGAATAATAACAATAATAGCGATAACAATAAATTTGTGGCCTTATCTCCAAAATAATCTGAACACAATTTAAAAATCTTGAAAACAATATCCAAGGATTATTTTGCTTGTTGATGTGTGGTAGAATGTGGCATTTTTAGTAGCATGGAACAGTGACATAGCTGTCTTAAAAAGGGGAAAAGTAGAATGATGTATATAGCTACTTGAAGGACTTGAACAGGCAGGAAAAAAATAACTCTGATTCCTCTCAAAAACCAAAGGAGATGCAGAATCTGGCTCCTAATGGCTGTGAAAAGTGAAACTGCCTCGTTTAGTTACTTTCAAATAGTCACTTTGAAGCTATGGAAATCAGCCTTCATTTGACAGCACAATTAACAAATTGCCTTATAGCACTTGCTTATGTTATGTCCAGAACTTTACTCACAATGGAGAGGGTACTCCCTGCATTCCCACCACTTGAGAATGGTGTCTTCACACCCTGCAGATCCCCTGTCCTTTTGGTCACAAACAGAGAGGGTCAAACAGGCAAACTTCCTGAAGTGTGGGGACGCCGTTCTCTTTGGGAAGAGAGGCGATGGCATAGAGCAGCAAGCCTGCCAGCTAAATAACTTCTCCTGTCAGCAGTTCCATTAATCATTTCGAGCCCCTCCGGAAGCCTGCTGAAGCCAATGGAAACTCTCTTCATGACATCATGGTTGTTTGGGCTGGTATTACTAAATCACATTAATGTCCTAAGCTGTCCTTGGAAGAAGTTTGATGCTGTTTTATCGGATTATCTGTTTCACCTTTTCTTGGAAAAAAATTAGGTGTGCCTTTTGTTGTGTTCTCTAAGCTTCCTAGATGAAATATAATTCAAAATATTTATTTCTTTAGCAAAGGGAATGTGGATATGAACAAACTCAAAAGAGCTTCTTACTATGGGGGATTTTTAATATAATTTTTGACATTTTCAAATTTACTTCAACTTTGCTTCCCAAAATTATACTTACTTTCCTCTAAAAATTGCCATTATTCTTTGTTTATTCTTTTATCACAATATTATTCGCTCAGATTCTGCTTAGAAAAGCTTTGCTGGAATGAAATGATCCTTCAGAACAGTGTACCTTTTTATGTTTCCATTATTAACTAAGGACTCAGGGTGTGATCTTGTTGAAATCAGAGCATTTTCTATTATACAGAAGTGGAAATATTTAGCTTCTCTCTTCCCTCTCAGAAAACAAACCACATCCTGGAAAAAGAGATGTTTTACACAGAATTTATACATGATAAGAAATTCATTCCACAAGTGGAGTAAGACTTTTAAAAGACCTTTATCTACCTCACAGAATAAATTTGATGTCTTACAAACCATTATGTGAACCCTTCCTCTCATTGCATGCAGATGCAACTCTCTCTCCTAAGTGCTAACACCATAATTTCTGTTCCAATGATGAAATTGGGTTTGGAGGGGGACAAGATTATTGCAACTAACTTGTATAGGGTTACACACTCGATTGTAAAAATTTAACATTTCGTTAGCTTCTTCTAATCAGTTTTTCAAAACCTAATAAATCTGGGTATCTTAAGACATCTCTGGAAGATCAGTCAGTAGGGCTGGGCATCCTGCTGGTGGAATTGCTGAGACTGTTTAAAAAGCCTGGTGAATACTCACAGTGTGTCTTACAAGAGAGCTATTCTTTAGAAAACTTTTGGTTTGCATAATTTGCAAACACAAGAGCTTGACAGACTGAGCTTTATGTCTGCAAACTATTTCTCTAGAATTTTTTCTGGAAATTCTTTTAACAAGTGTATCAGAGATGCTTGAAAGGCAGGACTCCATTAACAAAATAAGATTAAAAAAATAAATAAATCACATAACCTTTCTTTTCTGCTATATCTGAATGGGGCTTCTGTCCCTTCTGACTCAGGGACATCTTGCCTGGTGTGAAAGGTTCTACAGGGACAGCCCTTAACATACAATAGACATGCATCCCCAGGGAGCTTAAACTGGCAAACAATGCTTAGAGCAGATACTAGTTTCATTTATTTCATTCTTTCTGGTTTGCCGAAGCCCTCTGCTCTAAAGCAACCTTGAAGTGCCCTCTTTTTTTTTCTTTACTACAGTGTGATGATGAAATATAGTGTAATGCAGGACCACTAGGACAAACTCATTCCAGCAGAGATATTCCATAATGAAAATCTTTCACTGGCCAACCTCACACTCCAAAGCCCCTCTGGAGTCATCTGATGATACAAATTGTCTATAACAGAGCAGACTGCTGTTCATGGAGTTTCCACCCAGAGCACCTGCATCATTTTGCCTCCCCAGCTCTGTTTAAATAGACAATGCAATGAGGAGGAAACCAGTTTTGTGAACATAAAGAGGAAAGCTTATGATTTTTTGGAGTTCATATGTATATTCACAAAAAGGAAAGAAATTAAATAGACTATTTAAACTATTATTTTTTTAATAATGTGTACTGTTTGTCAGAAAACTTGACAAACAAGAGCATATACAATAACATGGAGGTAATTCCCACAGCTTAATGTTCCATATTCCTTGGTCAAAATCGATTCTGCAAAGCTTTTAAATCCATGAGTAAGAATAAATGAAGAGTTTTCTCACATACTTGTATTATAGAACACTTTCTATGTATTTTTTATACACAAAGAAGACATTTTGATAATATCACTGAACATTTTGAGGTCACCTTTATTTCACAGTAAAAAAACCTTCATGCAACTTTTAGAAATTTGTGACAATTAGGTGTGTCTGGAGTTGAACTGTAGTAATTAAGATATGTGAAAGAGTTTGGGAAATGTTGGGAAAGCCTTCTGCCACAGTACATGTGAAACAGAGACAGAGAATTATCCAGACTATACATCCTGGAAAAAGAAG
>JAWWTY010000037.1:24709498-24739310 GCA_035222235.1 Margarornis squamiger
CCACCACTCCCCCTGAACCCTTACCCAATCAATCCTACCTCCCAAACCCCACCCGAAGGGTTTAAATGCCCTGGGCACAGGTAATTAAAGGCTTTTCTATGACCACTCAATCTCGGACTGCTACATCTATTCACTCATGACCACGTGGGGATTTCACAATCTCACAATCCCCTCCAGACCCCGGGTGGCTGGGGAAGTAGAGGAGCCGATCCCCCACCACAGCTGTTAGGGAAACATAGGTTTAGATCACAGGACTGCAACGGTTAAAAAATGCAACTAATTACCTAAACCCAAATAATCCCATTTAGCTAAAGATACCAAGACAAAACATAGGGAAAGGATATTTTACCATGGCAATGCACCAGAAGTCTGGTAGAGCCTAACTCCAATAACTTCTGCACTGTGGCAGTGGAGGGAATTTGAGTGCGTTTGGAGATGCCCTGAGTTCTACAAGGGCCAGTCAAAACAATCAGAAGCCAGCATCTTCCTCTGAACTGCCTTCATTTCCACTATATTCCAGGGCAAGTGGGAGATAGTGAAAGGTGGTCAAAATGATAACGGGAACAAAGCAAACTTTATCCTTAGGATAACAGGGGAAATAGACTTACTGGATTTGCCTAGCAGAATGTGTGCAAAAACCTCCCAAAAATTTGCAGCAATGTGATTTTTATCTGGACTTTTTTGAATCAAATGAATATTTGAGGATTTTCAAAGATGTATATCCTAAATCAGTTCCCTAATATCTTTAGTAAAAATAAAGTAACTCCTTTTCGGAGTCAATGAGATGTAGTAGATTGCTTCCCAGCGTAGAGTGACTCTTGAGCAGCTTTTATTAATTTAAATCCCATAATAATAAGATTTGGTTGCTATAATTTTTCTTGTTTGTTTGTATTGGTGTGTATCTTAAATGTACCTGTTTGAGAAATTTCCTTTTCTTAAGGTATTACGAGCCTGTTGTTTTTCTCTTACACCAAACAGATCCATAGTTACACTGAATAAAGCTTGAGTGAGAAGAGACTCAACCCTGATTTTCAACAATACTCATAGCTTTAGACACACTGGCTGCAGGAAATCTGCCTCTTTGACTCTTCAGTTCTAGCCTCTAATACTCTCTCTCTCCTGGAATCATGACAATTTTCTGAAGCAGACCCCCTGAGACCTTGGGTCATGAGGCTTATTTCACTTATTTTCAGTGTGTATAGTTTGTCTTAGATATGAATTCAGGCTGTTTCTTGAGTGTACCACCTACTTCCAGAGGAGCAATGAGCTACCACTACAGCTGAATCACTTCTCACCCCAGCAAAGCTTACTGAAAAAGGCTCCCCCAACATTTGTCCATCTATTTAAGCAATCAGGGAATGTTGTGAGGGACAAGCTTTCTGTTTGGAAATAAAATGAAAAAGCATTTTTTCCTTGTGCTATTTCCAATTGGAAATACCATAAGGAAGCATGTTCCTCATTATATTTCCTATTTGTCTAAGTTTTTTTGCCAAGGGAACAGCTGAATCAAAAGGCAGGCAATGCCCCAGAGTTTTGAGGCAAGCAAATGGCAAGTGAGAGCAAATTAATTCTCTCTTTTCTTCTTTAACTTTTTTCTTTTTCCCCTCAAAATTGTTGAAAAGTTTTGATGCAAAATGAAAAGAGAATTATGGCTTGGGAAGCCTCCACAAAGTCTTACTCATCTTTTCTGACAACAAACTGCTGGCTAACTTATGTAAATAGGAACTCATTATGCTTTCTGGTGTGAGCCAACAGAATTCAGTGAAATGGTGAGCCGAGGCTCTGGTCAAGGCTGATAATAACTCGCCCTGTCCTCATGCATTTGCTGAAAGACTGAGTAGGATGGTATGCTATTTCACCTTTCCTTTATTCTTGTCCTGATATAAAAACCTTTTCCTTGTGTAACAAGAATAACAGAATCACAGAATATGCTGAGTTGGAAGGGCCCTACAATGGTCATCGAGTACGACCCTTAACCCAGCACAGGACCATCCACAAGAGTCACACCATGTGCCTCAGAGTACAATCCAAATTCTTATTGAGCTCTGTCGGGCTTGGTGCTGTGACCACTTCCCTGGGGAGCCTGTTCCAGTGCCCAGCCACCTCTGGGTGAAGAACCTTTTGCTAATACCCAACCTAAACTTCCCTTGGCACAATTTCAGGCCATTTCCTCAGATCCTGCCACTGGTCACCACAGAAAAGAGATCAGTGCCTGCCACTCCTCTTCCCTTCATGAAGAAGTTGTAACTGCAATGAGGTCTCCCCTCAGTCTCCTCTTCTCCAGGCTGAACAGACCAAGTGATGTCAGCTGCTCCTCATATGGCTTCCCCTCAAGGCCCTTCACCATTTCTGTTGCCCTCCTTTGGATGCTCTCCGATAGCTTAATATCTTTCCTATATTGCAGTGTCCAAAACTGCCCACAATATTCAAGGTGAGGCCACTCCAGTGCAGAGCAGAGTGGGGCAATCCCCTCCCTTGACTGGCTGGTGATGTTTTGCCTGATGCCCCCCAGGAAATGGCTGGCCCTTCTGGCTGCCAGGGCACTGCTGTCTCATATTCAGTTTGCCATCCACCAGGATCCCCAGACCGCTTTTCATGACATTGCTTTCCAGCATCTCAATTTCCAAGTCTCTATATGAATAGCCAGGGTTGTGCCAACCCATGTGCAGAATCCAGCACTTTCCCTGGTTGAATTTCATAAGGGTAGTGATTGCCCAGTCCTCTAATTTGTTGAGGTCTCTCTGCAGGGCCTCTCTGCCTTTGAGGGAATCTACAGCTCCTCCCAGTTTTGTGTCATCTGCAAACTTGCTTGGTATCCCTTCCACTCCTGTGTCCAAGTCATTTTTGAAGATGTTGAAGAGCACAGGGCCCAAGATGGAGCCCTGTGGAACCCCACTAGTGACAGGTCACCAGCCTGATGTTCCCCCCTTCACTATTACCTTCTGTGATCAACTTGTGAGCCAATTGCTCACCCACCACATGATGTGTGTATCCAGCCATGTGCTGGACATTTTGCCCAGAAGGACCCTGTGAGAGACAGTATTGAAAGCTTTACTGAAATCCAGAAAGATTACATCAACTGGTTTTCCTTGATTAACCAGTACATGTAGGGCAAAGCTCTTTTATCATGCACCAAGGTATAGACTATTCTGCAAGCAACATTTTACCTTAGGGTAGAGAAGGGAAAGGGAGCATCTTTTCCTTCCCTGATATGATGGACACATGATGGATACAACCTGGGCTCTCTTCTCATCCACAAATCCTGCTCTCTCTTCTGGGAGTGCAACTATTTGCCATCATCATTCCTTTCCATTAGTTGCTTGGCTCTCAGACAATGAGGTTGCCTGTGCTGAACATCAAGCCACTTACCAGGCGGTCCTATTTCTATTATCTATATCTTGTTGAAATCTAAAAAAAGAGGTTTTACATGAGATGTATGCAGTTTGTTTGACTTTGTTGAACTTTTCTGCAGGTAGTAACTTAGAAAGCAGAACTCATAATGACTGACAATGTGAACCACGTCACAATAGAACCATTGCAGAGGCGCAGTCCCTACCCCATTTCTCCTCAGCCATTTTCCAAGGCACAGAGTAAGAGGCACCTGCTGGTGTGAAAGGCCAGTGGTCTCAGTCAGGACTGGTGATAACAAAGGTAAACATCTCTACAGAGAAAGTAGTCTTTCTGTGTGTGGACAGTGTCAGTGTGTTCTTGGCACTTGTGCCTCTTTAGGATTATCACATTTGCTAGCAGACAAAATGCCATCTGGACACATGGCTGAAAATGCAGGAAGCTGACATTGCGTGCACGGTGTAAGCATTAAAGTTTTAGTTTGTTTTGTTTTTCTCAAAAAAGGATTTCTAACTAAAAATGCAAAATTATTGTCCATTCTGAGTATTTGTATCCATAGTTAGAGGGAGACACAACTTTTTCAGTCCAGGCAATTTCTCAATTAACTTCAAAAATTGTAAAAAAACCCCAAAACAAAACCAAAAAACTTACTTCCATTGCCACAGAAAGAAGGTTTTGAGTTCTGCATAATGAGGATTTGGTTTTGGGGCTTGTTGGTGGGGAAAGGGGTGGAATATTTTGTGTAATGAAGGTCATTAATTTACTTCTATGTCATAGAATTTTAATTTTTTGTCTTTTAATGCCATTGATGTTTGCTGCTTGTAATGGGCTGTTTAAATTTTCTCTTTCTCATATTTCCTAGTGATGGAAAGAATAAGGTGGTTAAATAGGTATATTGAAGTGTTCTTAGCCATATTTTATTTTCAGTATTTAAGCAGTAATTTTTTTTGTTACCGAGGTGATTTATCTGGACAGTATTTTAAAATGGACAAGTTTTTCCTGCATCAGGATTATTCTTTAAAAAGACAGTCTGACAAAATAATAAGTATCTAACAAAAGGGGAAACTGAGGCAGAAGGAGATATATGATTTGTAATTAATTCAGCTCAGTGACAAAACCTTAAATTCTTTCTGACTTAATCAGGGTTCAGACGTGAATTTGTTACAGAGAAACAGACACCAGGTTTCTCTGTATTCTGCTCTGAGTAATTTTTTTAATTAAAGAGGAATATGAAAACACTGAATGATAAAATGCCAGGAATAATTATGAATGCAATAACAATGTATGCAAGTTTTACAATAGCAGAGTGCTGAATACTTTGTCTCTTTTAGGTAATTTTATGGTTAAAAATAATGTGTGTACCAAAAATCCTTTTTATTACATTTTAAGATTCTGGTGTGGAGAAAAGAAAAAAAAAAAGGAAAAAGCAAAGTAACTTGTCACTTAGTAATTCATGTGGAAAAAGGCCTAGCCTACAAGAGGACATTATTGTCAGCTGAATGAAAGAGATTAAATTGATAAGAAAGAATAGAGGTCTGCTTCCTTCATTGTCTTGGAAAATACATTTGTTAGGCAGCTTTCCAACAGAGAAAAGAGAATAAGACACTTCCTAGGACAGAAAGATTAGTAGTTGGAACAGCAGTCTTTCATAATAAACAAACTGCATCTTTTTACGCTTTTAGGATCTGAGAATTGCTCTCCAATTATACTTCCCTTTTACCAAGATGTGAACATGACTGCAACAGTAACTTAAAGAAGTCCTAACACAAGACTTTTCATTTAGTTGCTTTAATATCTATTATCCACACTCATGTTTTGGTGGTGGATACTTAGCTCCCATTCAGTGACAAATGTGGTTTGTTAGGCAGTGTCATATTTCTGTGACAAGCTATTGGTAATATTCTGCTCCATATAAAAACACTATGTAAGCAGCTACTGCTGAGGATATGACTTTTTATTAATTGGCTAATTTTTGTCAGTTTAAAGGAGATGAGCTCCAGTCCTTGATCAAAGACACTAAGAATGATTTATTCGATGGACTTCCAAATGCATAAGTGATAGCAGTTTATGAAAAGCAGTTTTCTATGCAGACTTTAGTGTAAACAAAACACTCGATTAACAAAAATTATATACAGAGAGAAAGGATCACAATAAAAAAAAATAAAAAAAAAAGCCATTGTTTTTTCAAAGAAATTGTTCAATGGAAAAGGCCATTATCAGCTAAACTTCTGATAATATGACAGTGGGTCATATATCACCAACTTTTCTCCAGTGTAAAAGCTTGAACAGAAGCCAACTCTTTCTATCGACTGTAATGGGCTTCCAATAAGGTCTAATATATTGAAACAATGCATTTTATATAACAAGCCATCTCAAGCTAATTCCTGAATTATAGACATTGCATATATCTGCAACCAGTTCTGACCTTACTTCCAACAGAAATGACTCAGGCACACCTTTTATTGTTTCTTCTACCTCCTGTGTGGTTGAAAACCTTCATGTGGGTTTGAAGGCCTCTTAATTATTTTTTGGAACTGTTAGTGAATGAAAAAATAAAGGTACAATATCATTTTATTTCAAATTTGCAAAAGCAACTGATATTTCATACATTTCATTCTAGTTGCAGGAAACAATATTACAGTTCTTCTTTCAAAGCAGTTAGAATGGACAAAATTATGTTTTCTATGGGGAACATATCTATTTATACTGGTATTCTTCCTCCACATCCTTTATGTAATTGTGAAAAAAAGCCCCAACTATTATCCAACATATTCCAGAGAATTGTTGCAGACAATGAGGTTTCTGCCCCAAGTATCTTGTACTCTTACAATAAACCAAGCCTAAGTTTATTGTGCGGGGGGAAGGGGTTGGGTAGCAACTTGCTTTGTTACAGAAAGCTATTGAGATTCATAGAGTTTGATCTTCCTGATGCATGTCTTGGACACAATTACTTCCCCTAATGATGACCTAAGGTTGCTTTGTATAGCATAAATCAGCACAAAATTAGGCCTATTGGAGTTTACTCAGTTAAGAGTTGAAAATCAAGTTTAAACATGAAGACCAATGATGAGTATTCATCTCTGTGCACTACTTTGTACTTAGGTAACTTTATTTAATCAGTATGACTGAAAAAAATAGGTACAAGTTGGTCAACAACACATTTAGGCTGGAGAACAAAACTTTCCTCTTTACCAAAGACATGAATCATCTACAAAGATGACTAGGGAACTGGAGCATCTGTCTTAATGGGAAAGGCTGAGATAGCTGGGCCTGTTCAGCCTCAAGAACAAACAACTGTGAGGAGATTCTATCAATGCACACAAGTATCTGCAAGGTGGGTGTCAAGAGAATGGGCCAGTCTCTTTTCAGTGGTGTCTAGCAATACAACAAATGGCAACAGGCACGAAGTAAAACAGGAAGTTCCACCTGAATAAGAGGAAAAACTTCTTTCCTTTGAAGGTGACAGAGCACTGGAAGAGGCTACCCAGAGTGGCTGTGGAGTTTCCTTCTCCGGAGATATTCAAAACCCATCTGGACGAGATCCTGTACAACCTGTTCTAGGTGAATCTGCTTTAGCAGGGAGGTTGGAGTAGAGGATCTTCAGAGGTCCCTTTCAATCCCAAACGTTCTGTGACTCTCTAAATCCTAGAAGGAGCCACAGAGGCAGGAAGTCTTAAGGATTTCTCTGTTTCATACAATTGTTGAAAGAATTACATGACCTGCCTGTGTGTGACTTGGGGCTCCAGCCACTGTTCTTTGCTGGATTATCAGTGTCAGTTTGAAGCATCCGTACCCCAAGTTGTGTATTCTGCCCATCTTCTCAGCAGTAACAGAAGCAGCCAGATGCCTTTTCCACATCCACCCCCCACTTTATTTGCTTAAACTGCCTTGCATATATCTCCATTAATCTTCTGGGAAAGAACCAAGCTGCTCTAACACCAAGGTGCTTGTTCTGTCACACTGATTAGAGAGTGGTCTCCAGCAGGCTGCAGGTGAGCATAACTCAAGATCTTTCAAATCCTGTGGTGCAAGGAAAAGCTCCAGGTGATGGATAGTCTAGCGCCGTGGAGATGGTTTATACATTTTCTTCTGTACGCTAGTAAATTTGGTGTTGCTGTAGTGTCAAATGTGTATCAATAAAGTGTAGTACAATAACATTCCAACTGTCCTGCGAGCTGCAGGACTGATGTCCGGGTGACACTGGTCATTCCAGCAGTTTTTTGTTTCTGGTTGCCACTGAAATACTTGGTGATCTAAGATGGCTGAGTTTCTCCTCCTGGGTGTCTCCATGGTGCAACATCCAGCATGGCCAAGGTCTGTAAGCACTGCCTGCCCTCCCTGGGACCCCCAGTAACCCTGCACATGCACCCAGCACCTCTTTTAGGCTGAGGCTATAGCTCTGGTGATCCAGACTTGCTGCATATGCTGCAATAAATATTAAAAAAAGAAATTTGAGTAGATTTTATGGATATTCTTAGTAGAATATCCAGAATATAACAATTTGCAGTCCTCTGAAGCTGTAAGTGACCCTGTCCTTTGTGGTGGAGTTTCCTTGACTTAATTTTAAAGATATAAAGGGCTGATGTCCATTTCTGAATAAGTGAACTCAGGATTTATTTATAGCTAATGGAGAGGAATGGGCACTTTTAGAGTACAGTTCATCTGACCTATTTTACACACCTCTGTGAATCCTATCCTGAGTGGTGAACACACATAAACTAAAGGGAACAGGGTTTTAAATACTGAGGCAGTCACTGCCTCTTCCAGTGAGGGCACACAGGGCATCGCAAAAGCCATTTGGCTCATGGAACACTGGGTATTAATGACTTGTTGGATGAGATGCCAGGCAGAACATTTTGCATGCAATTATTTGCCTGCTAAGCTTAAAACACCTGACAAAACAAACCAAAATCAAAGTAATCAAAGTTTCTTTTTTTTATTTCCACCTGTTTTTTTTTTTCCCCCTCAGAAAATCTTTTCTTTTAAACCTCTTTGGAGAATGAAAAGACTACTCAAATACAGTGATCCAGAATCTAGATCTTGGTAGATTTGCAGCTGCAAGTAGACTTGCAGCATCTTTTGCAAATCAGTTTTTGAGAAAATGGAGGCACATTAAAGTTAAGGGTTAATCTTTGAAAGGCACTGCTGGAACACCAAAATTCTGAACAGGTCGTTTAAGATGCACAGTCAAAAATGGAGGCAATCTGACTTAGAAATAGCTTTTTGAAATGTGCTTAACTTCTATATGCCTCAATTTATTATTTTTTTTTTTTTTTTTAATGCATAGAATAATACTTACCTCACATGGAGTAAATTACATGCTTGACAACACACAATAGGTCAGTGGCAAAGATGGGGATAAAATCCCGGACTTCCAATTTGTGCTTTAAACAGTAGCTCCATTCCCTTTCTTTTCTCAGCTCAAGCTCTGGCTTTAGCCATTGTTACTTTTGGATTTATTGTAGTTTTTTTCTACCATTAAAGAGCAGATTATTTCAGAAGTACCTTTTATTCAAACAAAATTGACTTTCAAAAGGAACTTAAACTTGCTCATATGTTTTGTTTCCTTTTGCTTCTGTCTTTCACACTTGTCTCAACACACTTCTAGCCATACTGATTTGAAAGCAGCAGATACAGGGCTCTTGGCTTCTGTAAAGTTACTCATTTACCAATATCTGGATATGAGAAGACTCCAAGTGAGCTGTTTATAGAGCTAGTGTGTATCTCTTTTATTGGCGTTTGTAGGCATACGGTGGCATGATTTGCTAATGGGGACATAGGAAATGTTTCTGTATTAAATTTCATTGCCACCTCTGTTACTCACCTGACAGGTGACCCTGGGCAATCCCCTTCAGTTCTCTTGTCAGTTTTTCTCTATTTTTTCTATCTTGTCTATTAAGTCCATCATTCTGCAGGGATAAATTGCTATAAACTGGATAGAATTGCACTGATTTTCTGTCATCTTATATAACAAAGCGGAAACTTATTCTGTAGTAAGGCATATCATCATAAAGTTTCCATATCTGTTGCATTTACCCATATTGGCACTGCTTAAAATGAGTACATAAAGATACAAGCTCCTAAATAGCCTTGGTGAATTTTTAAAATTTTAGTATTACTATTGAACCCTTTCACCTCCCATTTTTTGACTTTGCAAAATATGTTTTCTCCTGTATCTATGATATCCATTAAATCACCTCTTTGTAGAATTATACAGTTATTATCAATGGAAAACTTCAGCAAGAATGTTTTGTCATGATCAAGACTATATGTTTACTGTATACTGTGCCAAATATAATTCCCTGCCAGTGTAAATTCTCTTCCACTGTAAAGTCTGACTGTCATGAAAAGTTTTTTCAAGGCCTGGTTCTAGGAATAAGCAAGTATGCAGATACTCATGGCAGCAAGGTGGTTGTCCTACAAAAAGAACTAAAGCTCTGTTGTCTTTGCTCAACTGTGAAGCCTCTCTGGCTGTCACCTCCATGGGGAAAGGCATCTGAGAGATGACAAGTGCTCACATAGAGTAGTATCTCCCAGCAGCACGTGTTGCTTTTCCTGTCTTTCCTATTCCTTCTGCAGCTGTATGAGCCGCATAGGGAGCTCTCTGAGATGTGTTCCTGTGTTGCATCTCAGCTGTGTCCCTGTTGTACCAAGTTCAAATTGCATGCCCCAGATCAGTCCAAGTCCCAGGCATCTTAAGGAGTGGCTTCAAAACTAAGATCATGTACTTTGCTGAGAAGTTCTGAGATTAATGTTTGAAGCTAGTTGTAATTTTTTTTTTTTTCACTACATAACTTGCACACTGAAAAGATACTGATTCTTTAACAAATAAAAATGGCAAAACTAAGAGAGAACAGACTGTATGAAAGCTTTTTTTGGGCGATCAAGTCAATAAAGAGAAAATAACAAGCTATTTAAAAGATCAGTATTTTAAAAACTGTAGTTGAATCACATGAAATTACCTGTTTTATATATACACAATGCTTAGATATATACAAGCATTATTTTAAATCCCATTATGTAAAACCCACTTGATTAGTTCTAGCACTAAATTCCTGACTTGTGTGGTTTATTAGTTTCCTTCCAGGTCTACTATTTTGTAAGTTACCTTACTTACCCTTCCACAAACTTATGCAGTGATGACTGGTGTTAATAAAAGTGGAATATACCATGTGCAGATTAGAAATCAGTTATCTAAAGAGTTCAATTTGAGCATGAAATGCAGGGAGAGCATATATGGGATACATTAGGGATCCTGAGACTTTGTAAAGAGTAAGAAAATGGTATTGGGGTTTTGTTAAATGATAGGCAAGAAAATCTTCCAGCTATCTAAAAATGATGTCAGGATGATATTGCTGTATAACTGGATATAACTGGAAACACAGTAGGATTTTCTTAGAGGTTGTCAGAGGAGGGTGGGGGAAGGGCTGCTCCCTGTGGTATACATTCATTTATTGACTACAGTCACAGTTATTTGCTTCAGCCAGCATGATCTGAAATGCATGTATAAAAGCATATAGGTATTGGAATTTTCAACCCAAATCAGAATCCTAATTAACTGTAAATCGTAAAGCCAGTAGCCTGAGGTATGTTAAAATGAGAACTTTGTACATGAAAGGCTGCAGATGCCCCAAAATCTAAGTATTTCCTACTTATAAACGACCAAATTCACTGCATCAGCTTCCATGACTGTAATTCTGCTCCTGAGGGATATACAAGTAGAGTTAACTGAAAACAAATATGAGTTTGCGACTCATAGAATAAGTCATTTTATGGACACATTAAAAATCACTGACATAAGGAAAGACAACATAAAATATTTGTACTTAAGGTAAGAATATGACATTAAAGCCAGAAGTGAACTTAGTTCATTGTACTTCATCAAATGCCTCTTTAATCTCTAAATGTGTGTGATTATAAAGACATTAATTTCAAGGGGAAGACCACATCAGTAAAGCACCACTGAAACACCTAGCACAATTGAATTTCACGCAGCACCAAACGTGAAGGCAAAGAGATGAAGTAACGAAACACACTGAACAGAGCTGACACAGAGGACACCATCCTCTCAGATACATAAAAGATTCTGGTTAAAAAGACCCAGGCCTTCTTATGGCAACAGGAGTTTTGTTGCCTTTAGAAGAGCAGAATCGAGTTGTAAAAGGATATTTGGTCCTTTGGTGTTCAGGCAGCAAACAAATCAGAATTTACAGAGCCCTTGAGCCTGAGGAACCTCTGCTCTGTATCACTGTTGCCCTTCTATGGGGCCAAGTTATCTTGTGGTTTTGATTTCAATAACAGCTGGACCCTTCCCCTTAGCACATGCTGAGTAACTCTACATTTCAGGGCAGGGTTTGGATACGAGCTGTGGTGTTCCCTCAGCTACTCTAATACTTTGCTCTGCAAACTGAAAACTGGCTGTATAACACGCATGTGTTTGTGTGTGCCTTTCATAAGGGATGCAATTTTTTCAGTTAATTGTTCAGATGCAAGTTATACCTTTAGATTGTAAATTATACTGAAAGCAGACTATATTCTACAATAATTTTGACTATTGGCTAACATACCTATGAAACATCAGTCTTCTTTTTGGGCTTGGTATTGTGGGAAGGAATTTGCTCCTTCCTGTTTTCCTCAGGGAAGAAAGTTTAGCAGTAAAGTTTATTATGAATATCACCAAGCATATACAATCAGAAAAAAAAACCAAACCCTCCCACACTATGAAATAAAGAGATGACAGGAAGAATCTCAAACATCAGCCTTCATTAATTCTCCCTGACAAACAATGTTTGTGCAAGAAATAATGGTTGAAAGAGGGGCAGTAAAAAGGAAAACTAATGCATATTAAGGGAGATATGAAAGTTTGGGAGTATCTTGGGAGTACCTTGAAGTCAGATACAGTGAAGTTATTGCCAAAGGCAGTACTAAAAATAATACTAACCATAGAACATCTTAATTTGGAAGGGACCTATAAGGATCATCAAGTTCAAGTCCTAAATACACCACCATTTTGAATACTCACATTGCAGAATACTGTAGGGTCCACTGTTGAAGTGACAAAACTTCACCCAGTTTACAGTGACTGTGCAGCTGCTGTTGCAATTTAAATCTGTTTCTCACTCTCAGAAAAGCCCACCAGCACCTGTGGAAGGGGAAACAAATACCACCTACATATACGCTTACTGAAAGTGTTTATCTGAATCTGTCAACTAGATCAGAAATCAAATTGCTAAATGCTGTGTTCAAGAAATTTCTGTGGATTCATGACATTACTTGGAAGGCTTTAGATCCATAAAGCAATGAATAAATTATAAGAAGACATAATTATGGTATTTTCATCTCTGACAGATATAATTTTACTCCATAAGCACAGAAAAGAAAGCTGCTGTTTTTCTCAGACCAACATTTCTAGATTAAAAAAAAAAGAAATATGTCTTTTGCTGAAAAATGACATATTTAGTAAATATTGTCCAGGGTAATTGTTCCTGTGGGATCCCAACAGAAACATGTTTCAGATACTTTAACTACTGTATATTCAGCATAGATGATGATCTCTTTAATGTTTGTTATGAAGCTCCTTGTGGACACTTAAATGTAATTTTAAATGGTATCCTTAAGAAAAAAAAAAAAAAAAAAGAGGAAGGTACAGCACTCAAATTGGATTCCAGAGATAAGGTTAGTTACTGAGGGTGCAATTTACATCAACTGAAATTAGCTGTCTAACATGCATGTATCTAATTCAGGCTCTCTTTACAGTCCATCAAGGGAAGTAGGTACCTCTGAAGGGAGATCAATTCAACTCACTCTGAAAGCTGTTTTAGGACAGGATGAAACCCCAACAACTAGAGAAGAAAACTGGATAATAAGATTAACAGCCTAAATTTGAGACAGGAAAGACAGGGAAAATATACTGGATCTGGACTTACATGGTCTGTTTGCACATGAAAACAGAAAAATAAAATGTTAAATTTCCAAATATGTCTAGGGACTTCTCCCAAATGTGCTGGAAATCACTAGGAGATAAGTCTGTGTTGAATGTTTCAGTCTGAGACCTCAAATCATCACTGTATCTCTGTTCAGTGAATCACTGTAGCATATATGTAAATCTTCCAGCTGAAATCCCATTAGCATCAAAGGGATGTAAGCATGCACTTAAATGTTTTGCTGAACTGGTACCCTTGGCCCCACTCCAGCAAAACATGTAAGTGTATGCTTAACTTTAAGAATGTTTAACCCTATTAACTTCTATAGAGTTGATTTTCTACAGTTTCCTGAAGTAAAACACAGATTTCAATGCTTTGCCAAGTCACTATCTTAATGAAGATGCACTGCCTCTATCTTATCAGCATTACAAGCCTCAGCTAAATTAGTTATACTAGAGGCACAAAGAGTGGAGCTATGTATGCTGTGAGGAGAAAAAATCCATTAGAAATGCCTAACAAAATAGCAAATATTGAAAATGAAGTACTGAAAAAAATGGATTCCAAAATAATACAAATCAAATCAAAGCTTCAGTTCATCCAGTACTCAAGTGCTTTATGTGCTCCAAACACATTGCTCTTTATGCTTACACTTCGGTGCGTGCTTACGCACCACGGTGAACTGGTTCACCAATGCACACCTTCCCCTTTATATGTTAGATAAAGTAAAAACCTTTGTCTTTCATAAATCACACTGCTTTGCCTACGATATCAAACCAACTGCTCTGCTCTGATGCTTATATATGTGCAAAAAATCCAGACATAAAAATCAATACAAACATTTAAATCTGCAAGGCTGTAGAAGTGCCCCTCGGAAAAAGTCAAATGTTAAAAAAAAAGAAAAGAATCTCACATAGCTATGAGATTTCTATAATGGGCAAAGAATTGTTCAGAAAAAAAGCTTTGGTAAAATAAGTTGCTGTTTTTAATGAAGTTGCATTTTTTAGTGAAATTTGAATGAAGATTTTTCACATTTACACGTTGCTACACGAATGAAGTTTTATACCACTGCAGTATGCCACACAAGCAAGTTACTATTTGGTCACAGATTTTGATTTTTCTGGAAACAGACTGTTTCACTTAAAAATTAGGCAAATAAAATACGTTCAGCACAAAGATTAATGATGTATATATTTACAAAGCAGTCACAAGGCTATGTTTCGTTTAGGCAGGATGGCACCAGTATGCTAAATATATCATAGGTTTATGTTACCATACCTATGCATCATTCTTCAGCTATTAATCTAAACTGCAGGGTACATGTATATTTAATATTCTTCAGAAAGTCTGTAAGACTTATTTACATTTCCTATCTATACTGCAGCTTTAAAGAGCTTCTAATATTGGCCACTGATCCTATAACTTCATAATGCTTTAATATATGTAAAAAAGACTAAACAACAGTATGAGATGAGTCAAATCAGGTCTCAAAATGCCAATAAGGAAGTTTTGCCCTTAAATTGAGATTCTAAATCAATGCTATTTTTCAACTTTAAGAGTGCAGTGCACTGAAGACATCCTATTTGAAATATCTGAAGAGCCGAATATCATACACTGAATGTGTAAAGCCATTTCTTCCAGTAATGTGAACAGCAAACCATAAGAATAAAGAAAAGAAACAGTAAAATGCACAAATTGGGCATAATAGCACTTCCTTATAAATAAATTTGTCATTTACCTGAGAAATTAGTTAATAGAAACTTACAGTATATAGTTTTAAGTTGTTTTTATCACTTGTAGCATATGCTCAAAAACTGATAAATATTTATCTTTCTTTCATTACAATAATTCACAACTCAGAAGGAAAACTAAAATTTCTTTAGTTATATTTTTTTTCATCCCTATGGCATGCTATAAGAAACAGCATTTGTGAAAAAAAAGACAAATATTTTATTTATTAACAGAAATCTGCTTGCAAAAAACCTAGGGAAAAATATGTAAATAATTTTATAAAAAAGTCTGATAGAAAAAAGCAGAGACTTTATAATATAATTATCTAGAATGTATGAAATTAAATGTATTTTTAAAGACAAATTTAATGCCTCCCTTTGAAATTCTCATGTTAAAATCAAAACCACAACTTTAATAGAAGACAGACATAGGTACGGTATGAAGAATTGCAGCTTAGAAAATTAATAAAAATAGTATCTAAAACAGTATTAGTAAGATATGAAGCTCATTCATTAATGGTCTCTGTGATAATATATCACTGAAAATGTTGCATGAAGGACAGCCTTTGATAGGATTATGTACAGTATAATAGCAAGATATTGAAATTAAAATTCACTGAGAAGATACATCTTGTGAACTGAAGGGTAAGAAGATAATAATGGTAACATTAATAATAATAAATAACAAGTATAAAATGATTCACATAAATAGAATTTCCATCAGCAACCATTATTGCAATTATGGGAATGATAAAGTAATAATCTACAGTAAATAGCTAATCTTTATTGATTCACTATTTAATTTCTTTTTTTAAAGGGCTTTAGAATTGCTGTCAATAACAATAATGTGTACATAGGGAAAAGTTATGTAGAGAATAAATGATAAAAACAGTATTGTGTAGTCTGTTTCCAAATAACCTTTTGGAGATATTTATGTTTGGTACAGGAAAAGAAAATTCTTAAAAGAATTTCCCCATCTATTTAATGAATGCTGTGGGGTTTCTTCAACAGATGTTTATGGGAGTTCCGGAGGCATATTGGGAAAATTTAGAAAGTTCAGAACCTGGATTTTTAATCACACTTCTCTCTAAAGTAGGAGCAACTCTCCATCAAAGGCATCTATGAAGAAAAAATAGGCCATAAACTGTCTGACTCTACGGCAGCCCTACAGGCAGTTTCACAGCCAACACCAAAGGCAACCAAAAAGCCAAAGCAGAGGCTGAACAGGAGAAATTCTAAGGAATTAACTGTGATGCCGAGCAAATATATCCTATAATTAAGCACAGATGTAGCAAACAAACCTTTTGCACAGCAGCAAGCTCAAATGTTAGAACAGAAAGAAAGGTAAAGGAAAGGCAGGACTTTATATGAGCAATTGAAGTGATGATCATATAATGCCACATAACGTAAGGTCCAAATTCAACTGCTTTTGAATTCATAGAAAAATAAGGTGTAGCTTGTGATATACCTAAAAAAAAGCCCAATAATGTAGTCCCAAGAGAAAAACTAGATTTTGATTAATAAAGATTTTCTTGTTAGTTTTTTTAATATATTCATCACTGTAGCAGTCTTTTGATAATTACTAATGCAGATGGACTTTGATGACCACATGTGAGTATTTTTATAGTCTATATTGCTTTCAAAATAATAAGGATATTGGATAGTATTAACCTTCATTGTACACTGTGATTTTACTTTTGCCTTGCATGGTGCTGTCTAATGGAGTTTTGTAGGCCACTGGTCAAAAACACCCTTTGTGAGTAAATACATTTCTTAAGAAGGTTCTTCTCATGTAAACAAAATCACCATTTGCCTGGAACTATACATATTGTAATACTGAACAAGGCTGTTTTCACTGTGTAAAGCAGAATATACTTCTGATTTCACAAACACTTCTCATGAGCTCTTAGAAGGGAAGTAGCAACTGAGGAAAAGAAAAAAGAAATAAATGCCAGGTTCACTATGGGAAAATAGTCAAAAACCCAGCATGGGTCCCTCTCCTTCTGGCAGTTTAAATTTGTGTCCTTCTCATAATGGCACATGGCCATACTGGCATAAAGAACAGAGCAAATAATGACTGTTGCACTCCAGATGTTCAATGTCCAGATTAGTTATGTTATGCCTACAAGGTGGTGGACTCAAAAATGAGAGACCTGACTAAAATTCTGGCCCTCATATTGTCATTATGTCAGTTAGATAGGAAACATATAAAGGAAGGTTCCTGCTTAAGTAAGAGAAACTGGCAGTAATTTGAAATGTTTGATATACTCAGAAGTGCAGCAAAAGGACACCTCACCTTGAGGGCAGATGTCAATGCTATGAGACACGTGGTAAAAAGCAAAATGTTTTTATTGGCATGAACAAATAACCAGAAATATGTAGTAGTAGTTTTTTTTCTTTCTTTGAGGGGAGTTGATATTTCCCATCATACCCATTCCCAGGAGGGGAGAGCTGACACATGATGCAGCATCCTGAGAGAAGACAGAGAAGGTTCTGCATGCAGAGACAGAGGAAAGATCTGTTTTACACAGTTAAGAAGGGAAATAGGTACAGGAGATAAATGTTGTGCATATATATATATATATATATATGTATCTAAGCAAGGAAATATCAGCAAATCTATTTAGCTGTGATATAATAGTAGTAAGAGGGGAACTCTGAGAAATGAACAAGCCATATATTTAAAACCAATAAATAAAATGCCAGTTTTCAAAAAATGATCCATAGGACTCCTGAGGTGTTTTTGGAGATGTACAGGATCAGATCATTTAGATGAATTACAAAATATTCCACAATAGCATTGTGATGGATAAAATATTGCAGAGTAGAAAACTCCATATATGACTTTCAGAGCAAAAACCAACTGCTCTTGAGATAGAAGCATCCCTCTGGGGATTCATGTTGTAATAGTCTGTTAGGAACTTCTCGACCATCCCTTTGAAACATATGGTATTAGCCCCTCCTGGAAACTGGATAGCAAAACCCCTTGACTATTTTTCACTTAGCAACTAATAATAGAATTCATCAACATTCATAGAATGGTTTGGGTTGGAAGGAATCTTAAAGATCATCTAGTTCCAACTTCTCTGCCAAAGGCAGGGACGCCTTCCACTAGACCATGTTGCCTAAAGACCCATTTTAGGCATCACTACCTGCCAGGAATGGGGCATCTATGACTTCTCTGGGCAACCTGTTCCAGTGCTTACCACTCTTGCAGTAAAGAACTTCTTCCCAATATCTAATCTAAACTTACTCTCATAAAGTCTTACCCCTTTAAGCATGATCCCTTGTCCTGGTACTATATACCCTTGTAAAATGTCCCTCTACAGCAATCTTGGAGGACCCTTTAAGTACTAGAAGGTGATCTAAGGTCTTCCTGAAGCATTCTCTTCTTCAGGCCAAACAACCCCAATTCCTTCAGCCTGTCTTCATGGGAGAGGTGCTCCAGCTCTCTGAGCATCTTTGTGGCCTTCCTATGGACTTGGTCCAACAGGTTCATGTATTAATATTTGCTTTGATTTCCCACAAACTTAAAAGGGAACAGAGTAATTTGACTCCTGCTCCTATTAGCCAGCTTTCTTTTTTTAATTTTTATTACAATGTTTTTATCTGAACTAAGGAACATGGGACTATGACCTTTGTAAACATCTCTGCCATGTGACGGTGATTGTTCTGATAATTATTCATTATTCAAGACTATAAGAATAATTGCTGCTTTCAAATACCTTACAAATCATAAATGCCTATGTCAGGGCTTTCCTTAGGCAGACTTCCAGAATGCTATTTACAAATGGGGAATTTTGATAAATTTGTTTCCTTCTGTCCTTCAATTGTCTTAAAAAGTACAAGGGTGGTGATTCTTTATTTGAGTAGATTTTGCCTTCTTTTCTGGAGGGCACTCATTTACAAACTGGGTGGGAGTCCAAGGACTGAGAGTCAGTTGCATCCAAGAGCTAATGGATGGGAAAAAAAAAATTAAGTGTGAATAAATATTCAAGATTATACACATGGTAAATGGGGCATGTGATTTTAAAATAAAACACTAAAATTATGCTGCTCAGGCTATTGTTAATTAGATTATTTAATTCTATTTAAAAATTAACTACTGAATTCAATCTGTTCACTTTCTCTGCTTTATTTCTGTTGATGATTTCTTGTAAAAATGCAATGATCTCAGTTATATGATTGCTCTACCCTTTAGTCTAGATGCATTGTGTAAAATATAATGCAGTACAGATGTCAACCTAAGAACTAAATAGCTTATATTTCTAAAGAACCATGAAAAAATACTAACACTATAGAAACAATGGTTCAGTAATTACTTTTTGCTGTGGAGTGAGGTTAGGCATTTATCCTTATAGATCCCTAATACACTTAAAGTCAGCACTGCCCCTGTGGTCCTTTTACCTTTGTTGATAAATGTATTGTACAGGATACCTTGTATGACCACTACAGTATTTGAGGTCATGCTAGGCTGTTAGCACAAATGGTGTGAACAATAGTTTATATGCCACTTAACTCCTTGGGAGAAACAGTTAACCTTGCCAGAGAGGACAGATCAGTCATGTATAGTTATTAAAGTCTAGAAGGTTTTGTTATGCTCTGAAATACTTTTATAGAACTACAATACTCTGGTATGAGCTTTACGAAGCAGGGAAGCAATAAAGTCAACAATTAACTTTGCCGTCTTTGAAAGAGATATTCAAAGTTTTCAAAAAAATATTTTTCCAGACTTTATGAAGCACACACAAACACATTTTAATACATTTAATCACCAGAGTTTCTGAACCAGGTCAATCAGGTAACAATATATTAAGCCACTGGCTTAAAACAGACCAAATTTACAAAAAATAATTGTTAATTTGATGGCCTTGAAATGGGCAGTCACCAAAACCCCCTAGCTCTTCGTGATGACAGCTTTTCATGATGAAACATCATAAATGACACAGATGATCATCAAAATTGAATTTTATTTAATTAACAATTAACTATAAAAGCAGCTTCCAAGCAAATATCCTTTTCCAGGATTTCTTATGAATAGAAATGACAGAGCGAACAGAGAATAAAACAGTATAGGAGATTACTGCGGAGTTATAAGATACTCTCCATACAGATGGCGACAACGACACTGTTAACATGGATGACCCAGTTTCATGACATAATGTGCTGCTCCTACATTGTTGTTTGTTCCAATGGACTAATTGTCAGATCCAACTAATTTTTATCTCTTTTAGAAAACACAAATCTGAAGGCAGCTCAGGTTCAGGTAGCCTCATCCATTTCAGGTTTACGCATAGAAGCCTGTCAGCCCCTGCACCTGCATGTGTGTTTGTACTCATCCAAACATCATTAACCACCACTGAATCCCTACATTTTTAGTGTTAATTCAGAATGCCAGCGCAGCTGTCTTAGTCTGGCCTGCATTTTTAATTCAGCACACTCAGATTAGTCACTTCCTCCCCTCAAGTTCTGGTTTAGCATCCCTATATGCAGATAAACAGGTGCTAGCTCAGGCAGAGTTTGAGATTACAGAGGTCACCTCCCTTTGCCAACCAATCTGCTGCATGGCACATTGCACATCCATGCTGCGCTGCTTCTACCCCTTCTTCCCAGACATATATTCGAGTGTACCTCTCTCTGATTCCACTTCATTTGTCGATACCTGACTCTACACCTGAGGTGGCAAAGACTCACTCAGCCTTGTGGAAGCTCTTTCCTCTGGCACACTAATCTCCTGCGCAAGCATGGGAACCCTCAGCACCACACCAGCCTTCATGTCTGAGCAGGTAACTCCACCGTGTTCCAGGGTAGGTGGGAACAGACACATTCCAGAATGGACACTGGGGAGAAATAGCATTTCTAGGAGTGGATTCAAATACTTATCTTCGTGGATAGATTTAGTAGTCCATCTACATACTTTCCTACCAAGAACTGTTACTCCATTAAGTAAGAATCTGTACTGTGTCTTCAAGACAAGGACGTGGAGAGCAATGAGAACAGGAAGAAATCAGTTTGTTAGCACTGCCTTTTAAAATCTCCTAACTAGCAAAATGAAACCATGTCTCTTTATTTATTTATTGCACTTGTAAAAAGATTAATGGGGATGTGATTCCTTCAGGCTTTTACATATAACCCCATCACACAAAGAACAAAATTATACAGAGCAGCAAATGAACTAAATTAGCTACATTTATTTAAATAACTGCTATGGAGGAAACAATAAATCAACAAGAATCCTCACAAAAATGTGTTTACAAAGTGTCTAATAATTTGTTTTAGCAAGGACACAGACTTCTAGCTCTTAGCTAAGTTTGCTGCTAACAGTCTATTATCATATCAACTGGTAATGAATGTTTGCTATAGAGAAGCATTTCTAGGAAAAAAAAAAAAAAGACTATGTCTAACTTCTGCCTTACTGTCCTTTAAGACATGGCTAGTAACCCTACATGAAATAGATTTTCCTAACAAACATTTTGTCACAGCCTTTTAATAACTTGGGAGAACAATCAAAATTAACTGACAGTACTCTGTTAAATCAGAAAAAGAGATTATTTGAATGGTCATAATCATGCAATTATCTCATCTTCACTGTATTTCAAGAGGCTGTATCTATATCTAGTCCTATATCAGGAGTGAGTAGGGGGAGCTCTAATGCTGAACCTGTGATGTATTCATAAATCAGTACTTTCAGAGCCTGTCATGGGCTCCATAATGAGGGTCATTATTCAGGCAGAGTGTCAAAACTACTATCAAAGGACCTTCTCAGAATCACAATCATTCTGTTTCTTGTTAAATAAGCAATGTAGTACACAAAAATGGCAAACAAGAAGCAGGTCAATTTGATACAGTATGAGGGCACAGAGACCTCTAGAGTAATTTACCCTCTGGGAATTCTGATGGCTGGTGAGATAAATTATATACACCCTCAGAAATGATTAATGGTAATAAAATCCCAGGAATATTTTCAGAAAAAAAAAAAAAGTCCATATGTACATATGGCAACTTCAGTAACAAAGAATACATTTTCTAAAGCAGAACACTTTAAGAAAATTATTATTAGAACTGCAAGTAGCTCTCTGGAAAGCTACTAAATCTTTTTACAAAGTTGGCAGCATTCCATGGGAATGCCTTATTTCGATTTGGTGAAAGACTGATTTTTTAAGAAAAAAACCTCCACACCTAGAGCTTTTCTGAATTAAAAAGAAAGGAGATAAAGTTGGAAAAAAAAGGAAAAAAAAGGAAAGACAAACTGTCAAAAATAGATTTACTGAGACAGGCTATTGTTGACTTAATTTTATTATAAGCAATAGAAGATACGAAAGGAGTTATTAACAGAACATCATCTGGACATTTGACTACAGTGGCAATAAATGTAAATTATTTGTAAGTGATTAAAGGCTGTATTCAAATCACATAGCACAGGTGCCTAAATTAGGCACTGGCATTACTTACCTCCTTTCAGTTTAGGGAACAAGAATATAATAGCCCTACATGCGAAGTAGTCTGAATTGCTCATTCTCACTTGAACTAAAGCATTACATTAGTAATGGGTAAATTAGACACCAGTGAAGGCAGTCTAAATTCTGTCTCAAGATGACTTCTAGATATTACAGCGGCCAATCATTTGGGGATTATTAGTCAATCTTTTCTGACACTAGTAAAGTTCAGTGTCTCAGAAGATTAGATTTAAGCAAAAGCTCTTTATTTTTCATTGTTTTTTTAGATAAGTGTGTTGAGTACATGTATGATATCCATTATCATAGACACACATATATATATATTATACATATCTGTACATACAAGTATGTATGTAATTCCACAGGTATGGTCATACACAGTGTAAATCCTAAACAGCAAAATATTGTAGAGCAGAAATTTCAGTGCAGTCTCTTTATGTAGTGTTCCTTATTTGCCTGGTCTAAGGCTTCTCCTAAGGCTTTGCCTAAGAAATAGTAAAGTAGACTTGGCCAGAATTTAGTATGGTCCATGAACTTACACAGTCATAGTCTTCAGAGACGGATGTCAAGAAATTCGTTTGTAACTGCAGATTTTGATAACCATTTGAATGCTACTTATGGCACAGACTTCGTCCTATGCTCAGACAGAGTACTGCTTTCAATAGGACTTTTCTGCAGGTGTGAAGTTCCCAGCGAAATTCAAAAATTGTGCCTAATACCCATTGCAGAGTCTGTCTTTTGAGTACCTTTCAGGGTACCCTGAGCTTTTGAAACTCAGCTGTTTTATATGGTTGCCCTATTACTATTTTCCAATTCAAACTCTCTTGTTATATTTTTATAATTCAGTCATGTCAATGTTTGTATCCACGTGCACACTTATATAGCATAACTTTGTGATACAGATTGATAACATTTTTTGTATCCCCTTCAAACCAATAAATAAATTGAGGGTCAGAAGACACAAGTCTGCTTCCTTTCTCATATTACCCTTATTAAACAGCAAGGTGAGAAGTAGATTAAAAAACAGTCCCCCTAAGTGCCTCATAAATCCCTCAGCTTCACTCTACCAAACTGAATTTTGTCTGACAATAAACCCTAGCCTGTCTAGACTTATTGTTTAAGTAAATTTGTATCTGTGGAATAATCAAAAGCAAACCAATTACATTAAGGCATCTTTTTTTTATCCATCTGTTTGGATATAACTGTCTATTTAATAGTGTTTGCATATGAAGCAATGTTCTATTGTATGCATAGGTACTCAATTATTTAGATTATACATTTGAATAAATTGTGCAGTTAGAGGAGTACCCTTGTAATGCAGGACAATTACATTTTTCTAGCACAGTTTACACGTTATTAAACTAATATCACTTTGGACAGCACAGCTGGATGTAGGATCCTAACCTTCACCTATTAAAGTTCTTTTCTTTAGGGGTATATTTTACTACTACAATTATCAGTTGTTTTTAGTCCCTTCAAATTATATCAAATTACACAAAAGCCTTGTGTGAATAGAGACTACAGAAAAAAAAAAAAAAAATTCACACCGAAGACTGTGCATTTAAATGTAGGTTTGCTTAATGCAGCTATAAAAGTCCTGCCTATATGCATGATGGGTCATTCTAAAAGGTGCCCTGTCCATATGAAAATCACTCTGTCTGGCCAGCATAAGAAATTAATACCACATTGTCATACTGTGAAAGAATAGTTCACTGAATATCCCCTCTTCCTACCAATCAAGGGATGGCTATCACATTTTTGTAAAGGAGAAGACAATTGTCTTTCTGCTGAAGAAAAAGAAAAAAAACAAATCAAATAATATTAAACACCCAGAGATAAGTAGGTGTTTGTCAGTCCCTGAAATAAGTTTTCAGTGACTCATCATGAATTCTGAGTGGGATAATGGAAGAAAGATAAAGAGATATATAATAAAATAATCTCATATCTGTTATTAAAATATTAAATTCTGGGCATCTTCATCTGCCTTGTATCTTGTGGAAGGATTACTTCACACATATAAAAATTGACTTCAAAATGGAATCTGTTCTTTTTCATCTGTTACAAACCTGTATGCTCAACGGGGAAGAACAGGTATTTACATTGTTCTTCTATCAGTGAAAGTATGCTGAAAATGTGGAACTTCACGGTATATCTCCAGTTTGCACTTTTGCTAAAGTTCTTCACTGAGTACCCTTTCTTACCTCTGAACATCATTATTACAAAATAACTACCTGGAAGCATGAGAATGCACAAAAGCTGAGTTTGTTTTACAAGGACTAATTTTCATAAATTCCTCCATACTCAGTGTTGGTAGATAAACTCCACTGAGAAGGAGTCACAGCATTCAAAAGTAGTTTCCCACTCTAAATCACTCTCATTAGAATCTACTCTATCTCCATTGATTATCTGGCCACTCAGTGCGTAGTGATGGCCAATATAATTTGTATTTTTCAATGTCTCGAGATCAAAACAAGTATCATGATACTGCTATATATCATATTATTATTCAATGAAAGGGAATGAATGAACAAAATACCCATGCAGTCAGAAACCATAGCTCTGTACAGTGTGAAAAGATGGCTTAATCTCAAAATGCCACAGATTTGTGTGTGACCCCATGATTGTGTGATTTGCAAGTTTTCTAAGGTGCCACAGACTGTATCATCTTTTCCACGAAACTAGTTGTTCTGTTGGCCATTTTACTTTGCCTGAGAACTGCTGTTCCCCTTAGCAGTTTTCCTCCAAAAGGGCAGCTTAGTGAATGCTGAGAGTGTTCATTGTAGCTGGATTTCGTAGGGGAAGCTCAAAAACCTAGCAAACAGTTTGAACTTGCATTCATGCAGATGCTAGAAGTCCAGACTAACAAGACTAGTAAGCTGCTTTGGAGATTGCACCATGACTCCAGACCAAGATGGACTTTTTCTAATACTAAGAGCAACCTGTGAAGTTGCCTGCATGGAACTGGCAGTAATTGTGAGAAAACAGATCCACAGGTACCTAGGGTGTTTGTCTAGGAAGTTAGGAAGCATTTCTGACCACTTCCCCATTTCCTCCAGCAAGAATTTTTCAAGTCCCTCCCAGCTTGGGTACGGATCTGCAAGAAATTCCTTTTTTTTTCTTCCCTGCTGGTTCCAGAGAACTGGATGCACAGTTACCTTATGTTCTATTCAGTGATGACTGGTTGCCAGCAAAGCACAGTTCATGGAAGGACAAAATGTTGCTTGCCCTGTGTAGGGAATACTGGAGTGGGAGTAGATGTTGCAGAGGCCAGGCTGAGGTCTGGCTATGCCCACAGCAATATCCAGAGCCAGTTTCATTCTAGCTCATTTTGACTGGCTACCATCCAACATGAAAGTAGAGATACTTCTGAATCAGACTTTGATCTTGAACCCAGTTTTATTCATTTATCAATACATTCATGCCAGGGGGTAAGGAATCCCAGTAGTAACTTCCCAACTGCAAAGTGGAATATAGCAGAACCAATAGGGCCCTCAGGAAAGAAGGAAAACTACCTTTTATAATATTAACACACATTCACTGAGATCTTCAAAGATCATGCCTCCCTTGGAGTTAAGAGTGCAGAGCCCACTCTTTGAGATACCTGACATGAAGCAGAAAGTGTTGAGCAAAGGGACTAAAGCTTACAAAATACCTCCCTCTCTGTGGCAGAAGGAAAGCAGATGGTTAGGAAACCTGGCATCAAATGCCAAGGTGGCCTGGCCCCCTGAGATTGCTTTGCAGATGTAGGAAAATCATGTGAGGAGGAAGTCATGTCACAATTATTATTGGCTCACTGTAATATTGTTACTGATCCAATAGTCTACTGGTTTTTCATTTTGATTCTTTTTCACACCAGAAAGAACTACAAAATGATGTGACAATAATATACAATATATGTTTTGGAATAGAACTATGAACATACATATATATGAATTTCTGAAAATATTTTAAGTTTGATATTCTGAGACTGAAAAATCAGTAATCACCGACTTACCAGATTTGTCCTATATATGTTTTGATTTTCGCTAATAATACTTTGAAATGTCCCTTGGTAGATGGTACAATGTATTTTAATTTTTTTTCGTAGAGCTACCATTTCTTCTTTTATTGCCTTTTTCCTTCCAACTTTTAGTGTAACAACTGCATATAACGATATAAACTTGAAGGCTTTCTTTCAAATGTACATTTGAAGTTGTAGGTCCTATCTGAAAGACTTCTGAACCAGATCTACACCCAGCAAGCCTTCCAATCTCAGCTTCATCTCTCCTGCAATTGAATAAGATAAAAATAAATATGTGCACACTCTAATGAATTAGATGTGTCTGTTTGGTTAAAATCCACTATGTATAATTTTTTCCCTTTGATAGAAGCTTTTGGAGTTTTAGTACAAAATTACCTTTGATTCACGCCAGCCATTCCACCATAACCCCTCACATGTACACGTACTTTACTTCCCCCAGGTCACTTGTAATTGGCCTCTTTTCCTTTGTGTTCGGTAACTTTCCAGTTTTCTGCAGGACTGTTCACAACTGAATTGACGCTAAAGAAAGAGTGGATAAAGGCAGACCTGAAGTCTTTGCAGAGGACAGGTAGGAACTTGCATTTCTGAATACAAGTAGGTCAAAAAATACATTCTCAGAAGCTGCTGAGAGACCCAGTCCAGAGTATTATACTTCTCATAAGGAGTTGCACTTTTTGAAATATATCAGAAACTCTATGACTGTGAATAGAATCTGAAAACACTCTGTAAAGCAGCTGTGATAAACTTTGCTTAGTTGGTACTTCAGACATACATGGGCAAAGATCTGCAGACATGAGCCCTGTTGTTTCCAAGTTCTTCCGTGAGAGCTCTTGGCAACACCCCCAGCCATCCCAGTACGATGCTGACCTTTCTGCCGAAGGGCCCAGGTAACAACTTGGAAATAGCTTAAAAGCTGCAGGTCTTCTGAGATGAACCTCCTTGTCTGTGCTCTCACCACCTTCCAGACACACAATGCACAATTTTTTTTACATGCAGTGGGAGGATATGGACTTTAGAGATCAATTAATGAATAACTTACACAATTTTTACATGAGGATTTTAAGGTAGTTTGCTCAGAAATGTTCTGAATTGACTATATGAATTGGTATTCACTGTAATGAGCTTTTCTGAGCAAAATAGGACACTGCAACATGTTGTGATCTGCGGTCTGAAGAACAGCTGAGAAGCAACAATTAAGCTTAGATGGGGGCACCAGTAGGCAGGCAAAATTGTTAGGAAGAATTTGGGGCAGTATGGGAAGCATGGACAAAGTGGAATATACTGTTAATTGTCCAAATGCTTTGGGTATTGCTGGTTATTTGCTCTAAATTCATCATGAAGTGACTAAAAAGTCAATCAGTAAAGACTGAAAAAAAATCCAAACCAAAACACTACAAAAATAATAAAGAAGGAAACATACTTAACCACACATGGTTGAACAACATCTTTTCTTTTTGTCAGTGGACTTTCTGGTACCTTGATGGTGTCCCCATCATTTTTTCTTACCTTTTCTTACCTTTCTTCAACCTTTCATTTTCTTGTATTCTTTTAGGCACCTACCCTGTGGCATCATGAAATGGACATAAACAAATCTTCCCCATAAATCGCTCCTCCCAAAAGTAGACATAATGAGAAAAATCCCTTCTCTTCCTGTTGCTCTGGTTTGGTTTTGTGGGTTTTTTTAGTCCACCAGGGAAAGGGATCATAAACCACCACTGCTCAGGTTGCAACCCTTGCTGCTGCCAGGTAGGCACAATTTACAGTGCCTGATAACATTTCAGCCACATGGTTTAGTGTTTTACACTGAGATAGCTAAACCATTGGTGTAAAGGAAAAAGAGCTCACCTTAGACAAACTTCGCCCAACTTTCAGTAATGATAGCTTAGAAAACTGCCATGCACTCTGGAAATCTGGGGTAGTCTTGTAAATCTTTGAAACACACACTTGGACACATATCAGCGAACACAATGTTCTCAAACATCATCCTCCATTTTGGCTCAGAAAAAGAAAGCATTTCCAACCTGTATAAGACAACATTGATCAAAGAGAAGAGAAAGAAAGAGAGAGAAAAAAGAAAAGCAGTAGGATAAAAATCATGAACAGTCTAAACATATTGTGTGTCCATATACTTCTGGGGAGCAGCCTGGAGAAACACTGTTAAAAAGAGCTGTGTTAGTAAATTTAAAAAAAACCAAAATTGTTGAAAATAAGGTGACTTGCTGATTCCATGTTCAGTTGGCTTTGAGTCCTGAGCCAATCCAAGGTCTAAGCAGAAAGGCTATAAATTCATACAAGAATTAAAAACTGCTCTTTGGACTCTGCAGAGAATTGAAACAAGACAGACATGTGCCTGCTATGAATACCTGTGCCCCACTGGAAACAATCTTAACATTTCCTATTTAGCCAGGAGTTGAAAAGAGTAGTCAACTATTTATTCAGAGTCTGGAATGCTACTAACCATAAATATCTCCAGACTTGTATTTGACAACAAGCCTCTGAAATGGTGCCATTCACTGCAGCTCTAAAAACTCTGGTGTCACATATGTATATATTGGAGCACTGCTAGCAAAATTCAAAATCTGAATAGAAAAAAAATCACTGGGAGAAGTCCTCACATCTGTGTTTTAAAATACACAGCATATTAGTACCTTTCATTTATTTATTTACATAATGAAAGTCAACAATATTAGGAAAGCCCATATAAAGAACATTTATAGATTTGCTGCCTAGTTTTGCTTTGGTTGTTTTTTCAAAAACACATTTAAAACTACAGAAAAAGTGCACAGTTAAACAATATTTGTCAACAAATGGGATAGTATTCTAATTTAACACTGTTTCAAATACACTACCAATATTTATCCCTAAAGCATCAACTCCGGAATTGAGCTTCTAAAATGTTCTGGAAAATGTCCTAAAGACATAGCACTTTGTCTCATTTTTTAAAGAAATTGTGTGATATAGGAAAAAAAAAAAAAAAAAAAAAAGAAACCTATTAGTGACTAAACAAAATATTTCTCAACATCCACTGCAATTACACCAGCAGAAAATTTGAGCAAAAGATCTTAAGTGAATTGCTATGTTTCATAAACTGGAACAAAACTGTGTCACCACAGTAAAATTTCTGTCAAGTTTGGATGTTTATTAATACACTATACTATTTGCTAATAATAACAATGGTGGTGATGATGATGATGAAAAACCCCAACAACACAAAAATACCTACAAAACCCAAAACTGTAGAAACAAACTTGATTTGCTGTAGAGGAAGGGAAGGGAAGGGAAGGGAAGGGACGGGAAGGGAAGGGAAGGGAAGGGAAGGGAAGGGAAGGGAAGGGC
>JAWWTY010000037.1:24739930-24750477 GCA_035222235.1 Margarornis squamiger
AGGGAAGGGAAGGGAAGGGAAGGGAAGGGAAGGGAAGGGAAGGGAAGGGAAGGGAAGGGAAGGGAAGGGAAGGGAACTTTCTGACAAAGCTCCATCACAAATGAAATTGCACAGTGAAATCACACCGGTGAAATTCAGATCATCCCCTTTGCTTTGCAATATTGCAGTTCAGAAGGGAACAGAAGTGCCCAATCTGATGTCAGCAGCCACCCATATGGCAAAGGAGAACTAGAATCCCCCAAATCCCCATAAATAGCTTATTGAGTGCTATTTTTAACATGAAGGTGAAGGGAGCACTCTGAAAGAAACGTTCAACTCTTCATCAGACACAAGAGTGCTAACAAAGGTGTCACCTCCACCCCTCCCACAACTACCAGTGTCACCATTTACAGCTCCAGTGCCAGCACCTTCAGTGGCTCACTCATCTCTGATACTGCCCTCCCCATCATCAGCACCGATGAATTTCTCGCTATTACTGCTCCTGATACAAGCCTCACCAGCAGCCCTTCTAAACACCTTTGAGCCTCTCCTTCTCTCTCTCACACACATTGAAACATTTCAGCTGACAGTCTATTTTTTAAACACTCAAGTGCTGGCTTTTAAAGTATTTGATGTGTCTAGCATTTCAGCCCCTTCCTTCACACCTTCTGCTCATAGGGCCAAGTGATATGGGAGGAATTTCTTTTGGTTTCAAAAAATACATCCTTTGTTTTCTTTTCACAAGATTTCACCTCATGCCCAGGTTTAGCTGAAGCACAAGGAAAAAAAAATAAATTTTGTACAATATTATCAGAACATATAAACAAAGTGCATACACTGAATTGCTGAAAGACAAAGGATTTATCAGTAAAATATCTTTAATTTGTGAAAACTGGAAATTTGCCAGAATGGCTGGCTTGTTAATTTAACCATTGAACACAGACCTTAAATTGCTGTTTGTGATATTTCGTCTAACATCAGAGATGGTTTTTTCTCTTATCTGCATGTACTGAGTTATTATTAATATTAATTATTATTTTTCAGCTCAAAATATGTACATTGCCCTTCATGCTGAATATTAAGTCTTCTGTATAGCTTTTCCTCAGGATCTGTAAAACTGTGGAATAAGAGTGAATCAACAAGGCTAAAATTAAATGGGAAGAACTAAATATACATTCTGCTTCAGTAGCTGTTTACATAAAGTGGACATTTCTTTCCTGTTTGTAAAAGCTGATCACAAACACAAGTACCTCAATCCATGCACATATTTAGAATGAATTATGCATTTCCCTAATGGGCATAAGAACTAGGAAAACAAGGTGCCATCATTAATTTGGAACACAATAGGTTCATGGAAATTCATCTGTCCTGGTAAACTGAAAATCCTTGCAAACCCTGTATTAAATGTCAAAATCTACTACCTGATAAGGTGGATGCATGTCTCGATTTTGTTCTCTGTGCTCAGCAGATTATACTTTGGTGTGAATCACACTCTTTTTTTTTTTTTAGCAATTGAAATATTTTTATTTGTTCAGCAGTTTGTTGGAGTCCATGCCACTTTGCAAGAAGATACAGTGGCTTTTAGAACTTGTCCCTAGACCTTAATGTGGCTACTCACATCCCTGTGTAATTACTGGGAAGCATCAGAGCTGATGTTTCAGGCCCTCTCTAGGTTCAGGAATCTACATTTATGGTCTTTAGTCAGATCACACTCAGAAGAATTTGAAGATGTGTTTTAAGTCTGTGGGTAGGATTTTTGATTAGTCTTCAAGGAAAAGATTCACTAAAAATCTTCAGAATACTTGGTGGTGTAAGATACTTTTTAAAATCAGGTAATTTTAAGCTATTTCAATATGGGCCACCAGAACAATTAACAGTCTTCAAATGCCTTTGACACAGAATTGAAAAAGTCACTCGGTCTGATAATATATGAAAAAGGTCAAAAATTTGACCCTACCTATTTAGGTAGAAAGGAATCTCAAGGGAATAAAGAGGCAAAATATCATACATCTTTCTCCCTCATTCACTGACTCCGCTGTTCTCACCAACACAGAAGGCACAAGTTCTTATTTCTGCAAAAGCAGATTATGATCATGCATACAATCATATAATTTTGCCTCTTAGAAATATAGGGAGTTTTTAACTATGCCTTGAAATCTTTTATTTGTTCATTCGTGTAATACAATATGCGGTCGTAAGTTTGTCTAACTTCTTTTTAAGACAGCTACACTTTACATTTGGAGTGTTTTGATTAAAAATGATGATGCTATATCAACATGTGGTGGTAAAAATTTTGTAAAGAGAAAATACCAAGTTCAAAATCTGAGATCCCATTTCTCTTTGACTAGTAGAAATGCAACACAGGAAGAAAGATATGATGACTGGAGTAGCATAGGAAAAACAAACAAGGAAGAGAGGGGGTGTTGATGAAGAAACTGCTTAAGTAAAGAAAGTGCTTAATTCCTGAGATAAATTAGTATGACAGTTCAAAAGAACACTGGAAATACTAGCCTAAACCCATGTAGAACTTTTTACAAGCCACAGCAAATGCCATCACTTTATAGAAGCAAATGCAAAACTTACTTGCCTAGACTGGCATTCTGAATTATTCATAGACATTACTGACTGTCAGCAAACTCAGTCTCAAAACAGTATTATCCCCAAAAAATGGTGCTTACCATCTGCATCATTTCAGCCTGACCTGTTGTTCCTGTAAAAAGTAATGTGCAAAATAGCATTGTGGTTTGTAAGACTCTTCTGTCTTGACACACTATGACATGACTTTGTCATGAGTTCTTAAAATAAACTGCATTTTCAAATTGAATGGAGGGGACCAACTACTTCTGAAACTTTGGTTATCTCCTCAAGGTATGTACATGTGTACACAGCTTTTGTGCTACACACCTACCACACTATGCAGTGGCTCAAATGTTGCTTTCCACCTCTTTTGTTTGACCTGATATTCTTCAAATCTCACACTCAGAAGAAAGTCATGTAAATTTCATCTGAATATGATCTGTTTATTTGAAAGAACCAATATTCCTGTTCTTTATGGGGTAGGAGCAGGGTAAGGCAGTCTTGTATTTTCAGCAAACTTCCTAAAAGAAGAAATAGTGACCATAGGGCAAACTCAGACCTTTCTGAGTGCGTCTTGACATCCAGTTATGCCAACTAATTTCACTTCTGACCCCAAATGTTATTTTTACTGAAGTCCCACTTTCCACTCTTCTGTACTTGATCTGAGGACAAAGAAATCCAGTTTACATTTAAGTCACTAAGATAGTGCCTTTTCAACAAGGCTGATGCTGCAGTGGCAGATAAAGACACAGTACCCCAAAAGTAGGCTCCTGATGCCAATTGACCATTCCCTTTCTTTTCTACCGCAGCTGCAGTTGGACCAATCTCTAGTTTTGCCTAAAGGCACCTTCATGTTGCCAGAGTACTTTCTACACTCTCTCCAGGAGAGTCTAACTAATTTCCTTCTTGTTCATTGCCTGTTCACTGTGCACACAGATTTTTGATAGCCTGTCCTAGATGGCTTTCTAATTTGGCCCAGTTCTGTGCTACAGCCTGCTGGCCTGTGAACCTCTGCTTCACTGTCATTCTTATAATCCCTCAGTGACCACTTTGTCTTGTCTCATGTGCCCACCTTGTGCTCAAATCTTTGTGTTCACTATGTCTAAGGACCCAGGCTTACAAAAGACAACATCTGTTCCAAATGTGATTCCTGAATATCAGCAACACTCCTTGCAAGCTAAGTTACACCCAAACAAATCACTTGCAGGATCAGGGCATTAAGTTTTAACTGAATACCTACCAAATATAACTAACATCCTTCCTCATTTCTCTAAGGGAACTGATTCACCTTTATAACTCTTTCTGTTGTGGGCTTTCATTTACCATTCTGACATAATCTACTGCTTCACTGCATGATGCTGATGATGTTTTTGTCAACATGAAGAATGCAGTACAATTGTTGCAGAAATTGTCTAAGAAACGGAGACCTTAATATGTACCATCTGTTTTACAAAAAAAGCTCAATGTGGTAATGCATTTGCAATACCAGAAGCAATATCTCTAAGACATGAAATGAACATATGCTGTCTAAGAGCCTTCAGGCTGACATTGAAAAAGAGAAAAGATAGTACTTCAAGGCAAATATTGTCCCAATAGAAAGACTGCCAGAACCAATATGGCTCAGTCTGTTGACAAGTCTCTGGTGAACAACATCATATAAAGATATGCACATTGCTATGGGTTGTACAGCTCGATGCCCCATTTTTTCAGCTTGGGAAAAAAAGTAAAGAACACCTTCACTGTCACACTGGCTATTCTCCTGCTTAAGATCAACAGATGTTGTCAGATGAAGACATCCTATCCATTATTCTTTGATTAACTATTGTGTTTTTTTTTTTTTTAAATCAAGACAATGAAACTCACACTAGCTTTTTGTACTGGCTTAAGTAAGCAGTCTGCTCAGAAGGAAAAAACTGAAAGAAAACTCTGCTTTCTACTGTATTTATTTTCATTCCTAAATTAATACATTTTATGCATGAAGATATCTGTGATTCTGAAGACAAGATGGCATTGAAACTACAAAACCTAGTAATGAATTTTATGCATTCCAGAAGATACAGTAATTTTATTTTAAAGTCCGTTATCATTAAAGGAGAGGGATCTAAGTTACTGTTCTGTCAGCCACAGTTTATACCAACATAATCTAAAATCCATACTTTTTTCTTAGAAGATATAAACAAAAAAAATGCTATGTTATAGAAATGCCTGTCTTTGAGTGATGTTTTATTTGTCTTCCGTTATATACTAAAAAAGAAAAATAAAATTCATTGACAAGTCATCTCTAATTTTGGCACATCAGACACATTCTCTGAATACCACTCTTTCAAAACCATATTGGTTTGGAGGGATTGGGAATAGATAAGGCATATATTAAATATTTTATACACTAAACATTTGGTTTTGCACACAATTTTTAGCAAAGTGGGTGTGTATCTATGGGAACTATTATAGTATATATGCAAATCTGCTGTTTCTAGTAGTATTATCAATCTGTTTTATGATGTAAAGTTTTTTTAAAGTTGATAGCAGGGTTCTTTCAGCAGTAGTTATTTAAAAAAGCATTGTCTCCAGAATACTCCTGTTTTTTCTGCTTAGAATACTCAGGGGTACTTAAAGATATTATTTGGTATGTGCATTAAGCAGACCTGAATAAATGTTGAGGTTTTAGGTGTTACTCCCCAAGCCATAAAAGCTATACCATCTCAGAAGTGAAGTAACACAAAGATAACATGGGCCCATGTTTGTAGATCTGAAACAGACGTGATGGAACTCAATGGTTTCACACCTAAAATGGCTGTAACTGTAAGAAATTCTTACAGGCAAATGAGGATTCAGGAAATCCACAGTATTCTTCTGTGGGTATTATTAGTTCCACAGGAGGGAGTCTTTCTGCTACAGATTGTAAATGCTACAATCATACTAAAGGAGCTTGTAAACAGCGTTTGAGGAAGCTGCTCTTCTTTAGATCTCAGAAACTCTGCAGGAGGTAGCTCTTCCACTACAGATCTTAGAAGCACAACCTATTTTAAGTACAGTGTAATTCTAATTAACTACACCATCAATTATGTCAAACAAGGGCACAAACACTGACCTTTCACTAAAGGCAAAGCCATCAAAGCAGGATTTTTAAACTGTGTAAGGGAGGAGGACCAAAGGAAGACCTCACATCGCCATCTCTGGAGACTCTGATGGATACAAATATCACAGGAGTGGAGGAACCTGTTAGCTTCCTAATTGTTTATCGTGTGGTCAGTAGTATGCTCTGTAATGGGAGGCTTCTTCCTCCCAAGTCTGCCTGTTATTTGATAAGTTCTGTGCATTCACAAGATGAAGAATTTCAAGACCAACATAGTTATTTTGCTCTATAAAGCTTTTTTTCTCTATAATCAGAAAAATAAGCTAGTTTTAGACACAAACCCTTTTGAATATGCAGCTTTTAACTAAAAGAGTAAGAATCAGGAGAAAGCAAAACAGAACCATAGAAAACAGCATTTTTATTTTTTTTTAACAAAAGAAATACGAGCAAAAGGCTTAGTTACTCCAGCTAGTTGCCACAAGAATAAATAATGTAATTATTACTAGTATGCTATATCTATAAAAAAAATACAGACAGACAAATGAAGTATTGAACACTAAAAACTGAGCCAAGTTAAACACTGCTGTGTGACTTTTGGACACTAGTTCAAGATCCATAGAAATTAGCATGCTTTAAAATACTGAAAGAATTATTCCAGCTTCAATATTTTCAAAGTTAGATTTGGAAGAGCCTAAATCTTCTCATTGACCCTAGGGGAAACCAGGCTGATTTGCTTAACCTGGATGCTTGCCTTTTTTACCCTAAAGTTAGATAAAGTGAATGATTGTTTGCATTATGAGGAAGAGACACAGGGCTTAAGCAAGCTCCACTGATCTTCTCCTTTGTTCTCCTCTATCTCAATCTCATAAATACTTGCTGACTGCTTTATCGATATTTTTAAAAAGAGTGGAAAATGTCTTCAACTTCTCTGACAATTTGATATCATTTTATCTCCTGGTTTGCCAAAATCTCATATTGCACAACATACTGCAATTGCTGCTCTGAAACCCTTGAGTCTTGAACTGTAAGTTTTATTATCACATATAATCACTGTATGCCTTCCATTTTCAGTAGTATTGGGAATGTATGAGTGCAAGTCTGTTCAGACTCAAAAGAAAGTAGGTTTTCTTTGGAAATATAGAACAACAGCTAAAACAAGCCAAAAAAGTATAAATAATAAATAAATAAATACAATTTTTAAAGGAAAGGAAAGGCTAGCATGAGAAAATAAATAAGACAGCATAGGATAGAAGGATGCCTGTCTACCTAGGGCACCTTTTAAGACAAGGCAAACTAATAAGCAATTTGGACTAGAGCTTCACGGATAGGACTCTTTCAAGAGAGAAGGAAACTCCAAATGTGCAGGTGTATTACTTATGAACTTGCAAATTCTGAGTAACAACATCACGAGAAATTAGACAGACACTCTTGTGGTCTAAAAGGAGTGACTATAATGTGTGCAATATATGCCTGACAGACATGGTGCAGTGCTGGGAGAGATAGGTTAGCATGTTTTAAAGGAAAAACCCTTCCAAAGAGTATTCTAGATATTGGCAGCTAAGACTTTCTCCAGCACAAGGTTATATAGAGAAGAGTAGAAATTAATAAATACATTGCAGAGATAGGACCATGTATATAATCTGTAGTTTGGATTTACTAGAAATATTAATATAACAATATAGTTTTTTTAGGCATAGCTTTGGTGGAGGGGATAAGGATTAAGAATCTGTTAATTCTCCTATTGGTAATCCATGATGCAGTATAGGGGGAACAAAAATGACATAACTGAAGACCACACAAACCTCATCAGATATGCAGCTGCACTTTGCACTTGTCTCTATTTTTATGCTATCATAATTCAGTCATTCTGATATATTTCAGTGAATTCTTTAAAGCTGAGGAATACCAAAAGATCTTGTTAAGTGTCTTAGTTTTCTAAGACTGGTTTCTTTTTCCTTGGAAGCCCTTAGTTAAAAGTTGACTTCTATACTTCCATACTTCCATTTTTCTTCTCTACCTCTGTCACCACTGCTGTTGCAACCATAAGAAAGGAGAGAAATAAAAAAAAAAAAAAGGAAAGAAAAACAACCATGTATAGGTTTTAAGTTAAAAAAGAAGGATTGTCCAAGAAAACACACAACAAGATATTTTTTTCTAATGTGAAACCTCCATTTTGAAGATAATTTTCTTCAGATTTTCCTCTGATGAACTGAACTCTTGTTCTTCAACATCTGAATTTTATTATTTGTAATAATGAGCACTGTTGAGCATGTGGGAAGATTTAGATCAAGTGAGACAGCAAGCAAAACCTGAACCTTGACCTTGTCTTCCAGCCTCCTTCAAGATGTGCTACCTAGTAGTTTTTATAAAACAGCTCATTTTTAAATTATTTGCTTTCCCCGTTCAAGAATAACTAAAGAAAAATGAATTTACATTGGGTCTGATTTACAGCAAAGCACTTCACACATTTCTATGTATTGTATCTGGACAGAATCAGTAGCTGATGTTCATTCCATCACTGAGTACATATGACTTGTACAATGAACTGTAGTGGGTCAAAGAGTGGTGACTAATAACCCTAATAAGACTTATTCTATGTTTGAGCTAACAAATCCTTTATCAGTACTTCAACCATTCTGCTTACGTAGCCTCATTGTTAAGATTATGCTTTTCATCTATGGGAACTAATCCCTTTCATATACAATTTTAGCAAGAAGCTTATAAAATGTATATTAAAGCAGTATTGACTTGTCCAACAATAAAAAGTACAATTAGGCTTCCAACACAGAGCATTACTAATTTGCATAAAAACCTCTCTAGCCCATTCCTTTCACTGCAGAATATAACCAAAAGGTTACATTCTGTACCACGCACCAGTAATTTACTGTAAAATCAGTAGATAGCTGTACCTGTGTAATAGTGTTCACGTCTTTGTGCAAATTTTTTAAAAGTGAACTTACATGCTGAATGTATCAATAGGAAATAATATAAAAGATCATTACACTGAATGACCAAGTACAATGGGTTCTTTTGATAGTATCCCATAACACAATAACTCAAGACTTACTTATTGAGACTACCTATCCTGATAGAGTCATGGGTAGGGTCACACTATAGACTCAGTTTTATCATACTTTGCAGTTGCAATAGCTCATTTTCATAATGCACTATTTAAGCAAGAAGCTTATAAGAACTGTAGAAGAGTAATAATGACCAGTCTGTGCATAGAAATGTATAAATAGTTAGACTTACAAAACTAAGCATTTCCATCTAAGAAGATTACTTAATATCCCTTTTGCAAAATTTCTCATTTTCATAACTAAATAAGTGCTATTGTCTATCCACTCTCCAAGTACTATAACTTTTTTGTGGCACTACAGGAATTTCTTTTCTGTGTGTACTCTGGAATATATTAAATTAGGTTTGTAAAATACATGCCAACTAGTAAATAATAGCAAGACATGATTCATGTGGGGTTTAGACTGCCTAGAATTAACCAAAAGAAAATCAAAAGAACATACCACTTGCCATTACTGCTTTTACCTACTAAGAAATTCCTCATGGCTAGCTATGATTAGCCTCCTCTTCACTTGCTTAATAAAGAACAGCATTTCCTTCCCAAGGCAACACAAGATGACATTGCCTCAGGTCACTGCAGGGCATGTCATATCATGCAACGCAACATAACCTGACGTAACCTGATCCAACAGGCCATGAGCCTGTTGCTTATTTGTAGAAAATATTACTTTTTTCAGAAGTGAGGACACAACACCATAGATAAAAAGAACATCAATTCTACCTTTTAGTCCAAAGACTTCTGTGTTTACAATTAACTTGTCCATAATCATAAGGAATAGCAACAATTTCTTCTTCAATTATTCAGTGTTGCCAGTATGGAAAAGATTATTTGTAAAGCTACCTTTTAGAGTAACTATCTTTAATCAGAAAAGGTTGAGATTACAGAAAGTCAAAATATGCTCTGTGAAATGACATTACTCAAAAAGAACAAAGGAAGAACCAAACTCACCAAGGCATTACCACCACTACTCACTCCATTTTTACAGTTCTCAGCAACATGTCAGTTTGTCTGTGTCAAGATCAGGCCAATCCTTCACTTCATGTTCTCTATTTTACTGATACATATGATTATTGAATGATGGCTTATTTTTAAAAGAATGGCAATTACTTGCATTATAAACGTTAATTATACTTATTTATTCCTTTAGTAAGCCAAGGAAACATTAATCTATAACAAAAACTTAAAATTGGCATGTTACCAAACAAATGATTGCTTTTTAAAATGCCTAATCTGAGCTGTCAGCATAAAGTGATTTTGTTTAAAAAAACCCCAAACCATACATCTAAATAACTTAAGGCACTACTTTTGAAACCTTAATCCTCTTGAACTCTTTGCTGAAATAAACATCAAGAGCTAAGGAAAACTATTTTTATAAATAAATTGTAAGATAAAAATAAATGAACATTACTCCAAATTAACAAGTAAGAATCATAATTAAACTTTAACAGTGTTTGAAAGGTTTGTTGTGCTAATTAGATAAAGTAGTATAAATTTCTCTCACATTCACGTATGATGAAGCACCAAATATAATATAGAGAAATTCATCCAAATTTGCCTGATCTTGCAATCATCAGGTAAGTATGTGTTCTACAACTAAGTCACTCAAGACCTAAAAAGTTTATGAAAAAAAGAAAAGAAAGAAAGAAAAGAGAGAAGAGAAAGACAAAAAAAAAAGAAAAGAAAGAAAGAAATGAAAGAAAATAAATGGAAAGAAAGAAAGAAAGGAAGAAAGAAAGAAAGGAAGAAAGAAAGCAAGAAAGAAAGAAAAAGAAAGAAAAAGAAAGAAAGAAAGAAAGAAAGAAAGAAAGAAAGAAAGAAAGAAAGAAAGAAAGAAAG
>JAWWTY010000037.1:24750577-24764812 GCA_035222235.1 Margarornis squamiger
AAAGAAAGAAAGAAAGAAAGAAAGAAAGAAAGAAAGAAAGAAAGAAAGAAAGAAAGAAAGAAAGAAAGAAAGGAAAAGAAAGAAGGTATGTTTTTGTAAAGGTATTAGCTTGCCAACATATCTACAAAAAAAGAAACAATGACATACTTATCTTGTTATTGCTTTACTTTTTCAAAATTTCATTTGCTTGTCTTACAGTCATTTTAGGGGAAGATGTCTTTCTTCCTCTTTATTGTAGAGTACCTGTATGGGAGTTTTAGGAAGGTTAATAATTTGTTAAATCATGATTCTTATCATTACAAATATCCATGTTTAAGACCTACAATGTCTGTTTATTTATTCCATATTTTAAAAATTCATATTTTTTACAGTGTTTTGTTTCAGCATTCTCTTTTTATATGTACCTTATATATACTTATGCAAGTATTGCAAATTAAATAAAGGAACCTATAAAGTAATATTTTACAGAAACAGAGGTTCCTAGAAGCAGAAAACTACCGTTGGGTATCCAAAATCCTCTTTTTTTTTCATCTGGAATTCATTGCCTTGGCAAGTGGGAATGCGATAAGAAGCGGTAGAAAATAGGAGGGCTGTTTTCAGAATATGGCTCTTTTTCAGGCTCACAGTATGCTCAAAAATCAGTGCTTGGCAAATATGAGAACAATTGAAAAAGCTAGATCTGAATGCTTTTTATATTTGAAGCAAATTCCAATCACATTTTCTGAACACCTAATTTGATGTCTGCAGTTTAGGTCTGAACTTTGCATCCTAGGCATGTTTCGTTTAGAAATATTAAATTTTAATCCTCAGCAGTGAAAACCTGCCACCATCCTCTGCTGGTAGCAATATAGAAAGGTGTGAACAAAACAATCACCTCAGAGGAAATGCTGCTTTACTATTTCCCCTCAGTTTGACCCTTGTTAGCATGCACAAATGAAATCAATCGTCTGAAGATTTTGCAGACCTGGATTAACATATTTGCAAGGCTCAGTTGGATTTTCACAAGAAAACACCTATGGATAGAAAAACTCTTTGTTGTTTGTGGAAAGTCTGATAAAAAGTGGTCAACACCCAGATTTTAAAGGAATTCTATGCCTTGATCAATAAAAGTACAATAAACACCTTCTGAGACATGCAAACAATAAAATAAGATGATAGCAACAAAAAGATCTGCCACATGTTGTTTTCTTCACCTTTTTGATTTTGTTGAATGTCAATAAATCAACTTTTAATAATAAAACAGTAAAATAACAGGGTAAAAAGAAAAAATCCATCTAAAACGTGCATTGAAACATGGGAACACAAATACCATGAGGCATGTGTTTTCCTAATAACATTTTATACTGTGAAAAATCATATTGGTTAATGCATATCCATATGACAGTGTTTTGCATCTTGGAAATGCCTGATGAAACTGCTGTATGTTAATGAAATAAATTTAATGCTCACTATAGTTTCTGTACATCCCGCTGACCTCTGCAGGGTTAATGAGAGAAAATTCTCTCCTTTAAGCATAAAATATTGCTGTTTAGTACAGACAAATATATGCAAGAAATTGCAGTAAAGTATGATTGAATTTTTGCTAGCTTTTCTGCCAGTATACATTAGAAGAAAGGCAAAAGGCATCTCCAAACTAACATAGCTCTCAATAATCAGGAGATGTGTTGACATTCCTTTTGCAGTCACTAGACTTGTTCCTGGTGAGAAGACAACACTTGGCAAATCAGACCTGTCAGTCACCTTTTTATATCACAGTGGGATAGAATGGTTTGGGTTGGAAGGGACCATAAAGACCTGCCTCCAGCCTGAAGTGCTGCATGAGGCTAGTCTGGCTAAAGTGTAGGACCCAGAACTTGGTCTTGCTGAACCTTATGTCACTGGTCTCAGTCCTTCTTTCTAGACTCTCTAGATGCCTTTGCAGAGCCTTCCTACTCTCTAGCAGATTGATGCTGTGACATAACTTGGTGTCATCTGCAACTTTTCTAAGAGTAGACTCAATGCCCTTATCCAGATCATCAATAAAGATATTAAACGGGACTGGTTGGACATGAACTGGATGCAACATCATTCACCACCACTCTCTGGGCCTGACCATCTAACCAGTTCTTAACCCAGTAAAGAGTGCACCTCTCCAAGTCAAGGTCTGTCAGCTTTTCTAGGAATATGCTGTGGGAGATGGTGTCAAAGGCTTTGCTGAAGTCCAGGTAAACTACATCCACAGCCTTCCCCTCATCCACCACCTGTGTCATCTGGTCATAGAAGGAGATAAGGTTGGTCAGACAGGACCTGCTTTTCCTAAACCCATGATGTCTAGGTCTGATCCCTTTGTTGTCTTGTGTGTGCCATGTGATGGCCCTCAAGACGACCTGCTTCATAACCTCAGTCCATAACCTTAAGCACCTTACTCAACTATAAATGCAAGTTATCAGTCTCATGTTGTAGTTTTAGTAGAGTGCATTTTTGTTGCAGGTATAACTTCAAAAGAGCTGATAAAGCAAAATAAAAACAGAAAAAGACAATGTCTGTCTACTGAGACAACACTACATATGAGCACTGAAGAAGCTCAGTTGCACCTCAAAGTACACTTGCATCAGACTTTGAAATGTTATGGCCGGATCCTGCCATGTGCTTTTTGTCTCTGACTAGACAGATAAAAGAACTCAGAAGCTTAGACCTTTGGACTTTTTATTGTTTACCTGAAGTAAACACTGAAACCTTGAAAAATCTCTGTTATGGGGAAACACAAAGAACGTGAATCTTATTCTCAGCTATTAACAAATATCTTTCACTTTTACTGTATAAGTCAAGCTGCCAAGTAACGTATCTTTGTGAGCAGAATATTTGAAGTAAGCAGCTTCCAACAAAGAAACTGTATAGTTGCCAAAGGAACAATGATTTTTATTTCATGTTTAAAGAGGGGTTTACAGACTGAAACAAACTTGGGATAAGAGAAACTTTAATGGTTAAAAGATGTAGCTTACTATGGGGAAAGAATAGATGTAGCTATTATGGGCTTGGTTTTATAACATGTCTGTTTAGAAGAGTCAAAAACTCTGCTTTTGAACACTTCACTTTAGTTCTCAGATTTTTTGCTTTGCTCCTGTTATATGTAAATTTATATGTAGGACAGTATCTGAATCAATAAAATGTATTTAAAGAAAGAGAAATGATGTCACTGTTAACTCTGTATGTCAAAGTGTCTTGAAACTTTTCTAAAAATTATGGTTTTTGTTAAAAACTACAGAAGGCTTAAGAAAAATTTTTTATAGTTCTTTTATTTGCATTCTCACTTCTGAGCCTTACATATTAGTAAGGTGGAAAAGTCAGTCTTTTCTCACCACCTTTATAGGCTAGAGGCTTACTTTTTAGAACTGAAAGATGACATTCTTATACACTGCCTTGACCACAGGTTGTGATGCTGTAAGAGAAAACACTATAATTGTTGGGGGTTACCACGATGAAAGCTGGTTAAAAGAAATAATACCTCATATATCTTCTACTACAACATTCATGGGAGGTTATGCCTAAGAAGTCATGCTGCAAAAAGCCTCTGGACTGAAAATTGTTGAAGTATGTGTACCATAGTAACATGTATGGCTTTGCAAATATCTTCTGTCTTTTGGTGTCAGTTATGGTTTATCCCAGGCAATCCATTCCTATCTTTCTTATAAGGAACATGAAATGTATACTCCCTTAGATAAACTAGAAACCAAAACTAAGTCACATATTGCAGACCTAAATCAGGAACAAAATGTTGTTAAAGAATCAGCTGCAGTTGATTTACTTTTTAAAATTTACTTTTCTGTACACAGGGACAGCAACAACTTCTCAAGTTTGGACATAATTAAGAACTTGAAATCAAAGAGACAATTTTTCGTATTCAGCGTTTCTGAAAACAATGACTAAGTCTCTTGAGTGCTAATTGTCTCTGGAAAAGACAGTCAAGAAATGTTGTCTCTGTCTTCCAGAGGCATTGGTAATGTAACATTAGATACTCGAATTTTGGTGGCATTTTTTTATGTTTGCAAGATTCATCACATTAAAGAAAGCAATATAAAATTCTAGCCTCATTAGCTATAATTTAACAAAATGTTTTGTTTGCTTTCTTAAATAAATCAGTCATTAAACTATAAGGTCTTGAATTAAATGTGAGTTAAAGGCCGTCTTACATATGGATTCAAGACTGGAATTTCTCAGAACTTGGTCAGAATGAGCTATAGCTAAACTAAGGGAGGCGAGGCAAGGAGCAAATGTGAGATCAGTGAGTTTCCTACTGGGATACACAAAGTTTCAGATGGATGGAGAGACCAAGGAGAAAAAGGGGAGGGACCACAGATAGCTCAAATTATTGAAGAAATTCTACACTGAAAATAAGGCTCGATAACAAAACTCAGAAATGTGTTAATCCAAGATTCCAGTCACCCTTACCACAGTCATGCATAAGACTCAGCTTAGAAGAGTCCTGAGAGTGTGTGTGGTCTTCTGTTCAGCTGGGCAAATTAATCTCTGTGTGGTAAGGGAAAATCACTAAAGTATGTGATTTTAACACAGAACAATAAAATGACTCCAGAGTTTTATTCTAAACCTTCTGACTGAACCTCTCTTAATGTGATAAATGTTTATGGATTCTTCTAATTACAAGTCTGCTTTAAAGCTAAGACACTTAGAGAATATGCCTCTCTTTCATAAAGTTTCTGAGGTTTTCCTATAATAATCAATTACCATAATGAGTTTTTTTAAAGCTGCCATTTGTCACTTTCTTAAAATATATAAACTACCCAGTATAAAGATAAATAGCTAGAGCCAGCCTACCCTGAGGTCCTCTACCAAAGACATCCATTAAATCAAAATCAACGGGGGAAACCTGTTGGTTTTTATTTTAAAGTCAATTCTGATTGTGCTAAATAAAATCTGCCCAAAACAAGTGTAACTTCACAGCAAGAAGCACTGCTTTTTTAACAGAATCTTTAAAAAAAATACATTGTTCTTAATCCTAGAAATTGGAGACAATGTGATTTGGAAGAAGAATATGCAACTACATAAATCTGAGACCTATGTACAAAAGGACCGAAGAAATTGTAAACCATGTGGTTTTAGTCCTGATGACATTTTTGCTATCTGCCATAGTTTTGACAGGGTTGATATGGCAGTTCCTTTGCTAGGCTGACTGTACTGTCTATGACTTTGCTAGTTTTTGAGATCTATTCTGTCGAAACCAGGTAAAGCCACCTTACTACACTCCACCTCCTGTCAATATCAATCATTTTTCTCACTCCTTAATTTAACAAGCATAATGTCTTAGTAGTAATAAGATAACATATTCACTTAACAGTGTTAACTTAAGGCATGGCTGTAGTACACTACAAGCGAATAATCTATTGATATTCTTGAAAGACATACTTGGAGTTTTTAAATCTTTCCTGGATTTCTGGTCAGACATATTTTATGGCATGTATAGGCTCTTGAATCTTGTACAAGTTATACCTTGCAGAAGTTAAATGTTCAACCATCCACTTGCCCAAACAAAACTCAAAGCTGCAACAAAAACACTTCGCAAAACACAATTGCTGCTCTGTTGCTGGCAATTCTGGCATGTTTGGCTATGTCAGCTGAAGAAACCCCCCAGTTTCTTTCATCAAGAGTCATTTCAGAGATGCTCATATTTTGTGAGTGAAAATGTTTAAATTTCCTTTAAAATGTTTTTTTTTTTTCCTCATGAAGAAAATAAAAGACAATGTTTTCAAACAACAGGATATCTCTGACACCCTCAGACTATGTTTCACACGTAAGCCAGTGCCACCGAAATATATTTATAGAGACAGTTACAGACGAACAAACAGGTACTTTGGCTTATGTATACTTATTGGAAAATTATACTACATGAGGACCTTCAGGAAAAGGCAGCTGACAGTTTCTTTTAAAAGCCTGTAGCTAATGACCACAGCTGCAATAAGACTGAATAATTTTTAGCACTCTATTTAATAAATACATTTTTAAAAATAAAGACAAAGGTCATTATTTAGCTAATGACTAACAGTATGAAGACAAAAATGTGCAAACTTTCAGAATAATGTCTGTTTCTTCCAAGAATTTTATAGTATATCAGTGTTGTTTTCATTGTTTGGATAACAATGAGAATTTGTGAGAATTTTGGGAGGATATTTGCATGCTATTAGCTCAGCAAATGCCTGCTGTCTACTTAGCTCCAGAGATTCTTGTCTCTCCTGCCCATTCAGGAGCTTTTTGGATCCAGTTAGATGCACTTGGACTATCCAAAAGCCTGCAGGAGTACTGCCCACCCTCTAACAGAGGGCATTTTTAGAGCCATGCACCCGAGTAGGCTTACAATGCCAATGCCATAGGAATGGGTATAGGATGTTGGTTTAATTTGCAGAAATCCTGGAATTTCTTCTGACAAAAGGTTATTCTGTTAGAAAATCATGGCACATGAGTTGTGCTGATCCCATTCTCCTTTTTCAACTGAAGACAAACCTATTCTTTCAAATATACAGATGACAGTGACACAGGTCAGATACTCATGACAGAAACTTCATTGCAGTTGTGTATCTATTCTGTTTTGATGGACCCCAGGATTTTGTAACCTGTATTTGAATATTTTGCAATTCTAAGTTTTCATTTTTCACATAGATCAATGACTTCTGTACTAAGTGCACCCTTTCTTTAGGTGACTGTTATGTCATATGTCTCCTTATCTAGTGAACACATGTAATTCTATATAGAGATGCTTCTGGTCTTGAACAAAAATTGTATTTCCTTAATCAATTTACTTTTCCAAGAAGTTTATTCAGCTGTTATTTGATCCTTAGACTACACAGAACTGTCTGATGTTTTTTGGTTGTATAAAGTGCTTACATAAAAATTTTGAAACTATCTCAGTAAATTCAAAGTCTAAATTTCATTTTTAGAAATGACAGTGGCATTTCAAGTATTTGAAACGTCCTTTCATCTGCTCCCAACAGTTTCGATGCCATGCATCATGTGTACAATTCCTTATTGGACTCACAAACTATGTTTCCCGTATGACTTTCAGGCCTTCATCAAATAAAGCAATATTTGCATGATTAAATTTAAAATTTCTAGCTAAATGAAGAACTAAAATTTATGCATTCCTTATTTAGATGCAAGTCTGTTTTACTTATATTAAAAATATGAACTATTTTGTGTTTCTTTAGAGTAAACTTTTCTGAAGAAATCAATGAGTCCTAGGTTTCAAGCGCAGATAAGCATTTCCTTACTGCCTGGAGCTGGAATCCCTGCTTCCGAAAAACTGTTGACTACCTAAAGATAATAGCATGAAATTGAAAATGATGATGTTGTTTGTGAAAGTTGTATTAAAATTTTCTTTTTGAAAGCCAAAAAGAACTTAGGTTCTGGCATCTCTTTTCCTACACTGAAAATTAAACTTAAATTTTGAAATCATTGAGGTACAGATTCATAAAGAGCACTGCAAATTTAAGCTCAAAATCTTCAGTTCCAAAAAAAAAAACCAAATCATGAATCTTCTACTGCATAACCCTGAAAGCAGCTAAATATCACCACTGTCTTAAGGTTTTTTGTATTAAATGACTGTTGTTAATGTCTAAAAAAACCCTTCTTCAGAACCAAAAAAGAAAATTAGATTGTAGGCCTGCTGTGTATATGCAATTATGAACAGAGAATATACATGTTATTATACGTTGTTAATTAAAGGATTTATGATCAGTTACTCTCTCTACCATCATCTTCCTATGTGGCCTTTCCTAAACCAATTAATCTCACTGAACCTTAGTTAAATTATAGGATGCATGTTTCACAAAGTTTCAGTGAAGTTAAAGGCATTACAGATTTGGAAGTTGTTAGATAAGATTAGGCAAGTAATTTACATGCAAAAAAAAAAAAAAAAAAAGGAAAGGATGCTCACTTTTAATATGATGAGCTCCTTTTGGGACATGTTATGATACCTACTTGCTGCTATGTTGCTTATATGTCCTTGGGTCGTTTGGAATTAAGAACATAGATTGGCCTTTGACAGCAAAAGATGTAAATACAGTTTTGATTTTAGGTGGTTGTCATTTTTTCAGTTAACAATCTCATTTTCACTGGATTGTGTTTTCATATGAACAGGAACAGACAAAAAAAGACATAATTATGTCTTACTCTGTGGGACTGAGTGTAAATAAACCACAAGAAAAGGAGTTTGTGAACCATCTATGTAACTGAAACTGAAAACTGAAACTCTCTCAGAAAACAAGATCATCGATAAATATAAATGAGAGAAGGAGGAAGAGAGAAATGAAAATTTGTCAAATCCAAATTTTGAAGTCTTAACACAGGCTAAGGAGAAGGAACACACAAACAAACAACCCTCCCAAAAAAACCCTAAAAACAAAGCAAAAAACCCCAAACACCCCAAACCCAAAGGTAAAAAAACACAACAACCAAAAAAAACCAAAAAACCCAACCCAAACCAACAACAACAGAAAAAGCAAAAACAAAGAAAGAAACAAAACCACCACCACCAACAACAAAGAGCAACAAACAAAAAAACCCAAAACAACAAAACACCCCACAATTAAGAGACTTCCCTGAGGAGGAGAACATATAGCAAGAACAGTTATGAAAGCTAACGTAGAAGACAGTTTCAGATTTTCAAAGACATTGCTAATAATACATCATTTTTACTTTTACAGATTAATTCTATTCCATAATCTAGCAGCTAAGGTACATAAGTAACTTTTGATCCATGCTCTTACTTCAACATTTGAAGGAATATTTTTAATAAATATGAATGTATTGAAAATAGAAAATCATTTAACAAAACAGGAAACTACTGATTACATTAAGATGAAAGTTTCTGTGAAAAGCATGGCAGGTAAGTCTCTGTCACATTCTAAATAAGGGATGACAGAGAATGTTATATTTAAGGCCAGTTTCAAAAGAGTGGAGCAACATCATTAAAAAGATCAAGCCCATGGATTCAAAATAAAAAAAAACCATTTGGTGGTATTCAGAGATAGAGTTTATATTTGCTATGCAATTATAGTAGCAAGTATGTAGATACTGGCCCGAAAGTCTACTTTTGAGGCTTCATGGAAACTCATTTCAAGGAATTCAGCTCTCCATGACTATCTTCCCATGAGGAAAAGGACCCAAAGACAACTGGATGTGATACTGTCTCCATTGTTGCTTTGTACACACTGGTGGTTACAGGTATGTATGCCTTATGCCTGCTAGCTTGTTAGTTTCCTTTAGCTTGGGAATATTCTTGATTGGAATTGGAGGGGAAAGGAAGGGCATGTGGGTAACTCTGCACATAGAGACAACTGCTAAATTCAGTATTTTAATGTAGTCAGAAATAAAACTGTGTTTACCACAGGCAACTAAATATGAGTGGGTGCATCACATTTCATGTGGAAAAAGAAATTCTTATGGATATTCAAAACTGCAGGTGAAATAAGACTGCAATAGCTGTTACAGCCCTATATAGGAAAGCCATACAGCTTTCCTATACATTAGGCTTAATGATCGCAAGTTCAAAATGCATTTGAGAAGAAGAAAATTAAGGTATTCCACATAATAAAATATGTGCTTTGGTGATGACTTATACAGTACACTGGGCTTACAGAAAAAGCATTGGTCCAGATAAATAACTTCTTTATTTATGTCAAGAATTTTTAAAATGCTACATTTAATTTTAATATCATGATGAGAAGTATATCTCCTGCTTGATAGGCCTCATTACACTACACTGAATATAGTGTTTGCCCTATTTAACAATTTTTATCAATCATTTAACAATGGATAATGCACTCAATGTCGATAAAAATACAAGCAACAAAGGCACAAGGGTACAATCGACTAGGAAAAACAATTTTTGTCTTAGAACATGGCAATACTATTGCAGTGAAATATGAAAAATGAGTGTTGCTGTTAAATATCTCAGGATGGTAAAGGGAATTTTATTAATTTTAGTTTTTATTTTGTGAAAATTCTTAATCATTAGGACCTTTATTTTGCACTAATTTATACTTTTTATTCTAAGGAAACCTGGGTGTAGCTAATATTTCTATTTATAAATAGGCTAGTCACAGTTTATGAAAACCTGAATGCATCTCAAACCAAAAGAATAAACTGGTACCTGGCCAACAAAGCTAATTCTCTTTTGTCCATGGAAGTCTATGTTTCTGAAGAACTGAAATGAATCTAAAAAATATTTCTTGAGCATATAATATAATATATTCTCATATTGTCTCAACTAAGAGATGTCTCAACTAACAGCTCTAAGCCCAACTTCCAGACTGGCGAATTGAACACCATAGCTAATGGTACATCTAAAATTTTTCAATTTCTCAAGCATGTACATAAAAACATTAATTATTATTTCTATGTATAGGTACTAATAATGATCAGTAATTTACTAGTGTGCTTCTTTATTTAAACAAAGAACATATTCAAATCTCTTCTTTTACCTAAAAGGGAACCATATTAAGCATAAAGATTTCATATAATACCATTCTGCTTCTGCTGTAAGTTGCTGAGGCCATCAATGCACAATGGAAGTAAAATTGTTCATAAAATTGTTTTCCTAGAGTTTCTTTAGCCTCACAAAGACAAGTTATGGAGAAGATCCCAACAGTCCTTTAAACTGATGTGCTTTAAAGATTCTGGATTGTGTTTATCTCAAAAACAAGGAAAACCCACAATGACTTGTCTGTTAAGCACTTATGATCCCGTATGAATAATAAAAAAATTATATAAATATTCAGCAGCGATCTACCCTGGCAAATGGAATATTTTTGTTTTCCATTAGCCCTTTTAAACTAATTAATGAATTAATGAGTGAAAATAAGCAATATCAGACCTCAGTAGACTAAAGTGAGGTCACTCTGGTGCCATTTCCAATTAATGTTAGCATTTCATATGCATTACATACTATTGAATGATGAATCTTTGTGGGTTGGGAGTATTTCATAGCTAGAACAAGGGACCAAGGACCTGGTGCTGGGCTGGTTCAATTCTTTGTTCTTCCACTGGCTCACCTCATCTCCTCGTGTGAGCTGCCAAAGGTGGCAACTACTAGCGCACCTACCTGAAGGAGTGATGTGAGACATAATTAAATAATAGCTTTAAAGCACCAGCCTTTAACCAATGAAAGAAACAATAGAAGAACAAATCATGCTATTAATTTTTGAATTCTGCCTATAAATAGACCGCCATCTTTGAAGGTCTGTAGATGTGGGGTTTTTTTAATGAGACTACTGACAGCCAAAACTTCTAACATGCCATGTGGAAGCACTATTAGAGAAAAAAATGGTTTGTGCAGCTAAGCAATAAAAGAGAGGCTTCTCTGTGGTAATTTTTCAAAACATTGCATGTGGTTTTAACTATGTGACTCTTATTGACTTAAATGGGAGTCATGCAGCTAAAAAGACATACAACACTTTGAAAATGTATGCCTAAGTGTTTTGTCAATAATCATATGTAAGTAATAAAATGGGATTAATTTTTTCTACTCAGAACATATAAACATTATGTTTATATCAGCACAATTACTGACTTTCTGTATCTTGATAGCTAGTCTTTAGTCATACTATAATTGGCATCCTGATCACATAATGCCATTTTAATGTGTTCTTCAGAACACACATTATATTATTAGATTCTTGCTGTGAAAGAAGCGCAGAACAACTATATCATAAAAAACCTGCAACAATGCTAACTCAAAAAATCAATCCCCATTCAAAATGCAATACAGATCAGTGTTGAAGTACTAATTTTCTAGAAACATTTCCAAATTGTGAAGACAGCTAATTTCTGGGAAGAAAAAATAGATCCACTGTATACTGCCTATAGAGTGAGAAAAAGAACATATGGAATGTCCTTGAAAGAATTGTGTCGGGCAGTTACAAGGGAGGAAAAATGTGCCCTCACTAACTGATAGCTTATGAAACATTTCCATACAAAAAAGTCCTCTGTATTGTGATTGGGTAATAACAGCCAACTACTTGAAAAAGTCCAGGTTTTTTGGTATGTCTCATTAGCTGTAGTCATTATTCACACCTCTGTAAACTGGTTGGTGCCCTTATCTTTTGGTAGTTTTGGGAGGATAGACAAGCCAAATGCTGGGACTTGTAAAATGGATTATTCTTTTCATGGTTATTGAGGAACAATAGTTACTCAATACTCCTTCTGCTATTTCTCATTGGTTGCAAAGCAAATCCTGAGCTTAATCTGACTCTGAAGCTATTAAAGATAATTCATAAATGAAAAAGAAAGGAAAAAATATTGCACTCATGAATTCATGACATTTAAAGAATATTTGAGAACAGGACTAAAGAAGACTCGGAGAGGCCAGAGCTATTAGACTGTGCTTAAAGTGGACCTATGGAGGAAACACTGTGAAGATACTAGCTCAAAGAACATTCACAGGGCCTAGCTACAACAGTTATGAGAGGGGAGTATAGGCTATTTTGCTATGCTGTGGTATATATACAATTATATATAAATATACTACTTCCACACCCCGCATGGAATGATTACAGTACTTTATTACAATATTATCACAACAGACATAGCTTTTATTTAGCTTATTGTGTAACTCACAAGCAGAAACTGTAAGTCCTGGAATAATCATGTTAAGTGATTTTTTAGAAAGGGAAAGTCACAGGAAGAGTTACATATTTCCCCACAATGCTCTGCCAGTATGTGTTAGTCTTGACCTGCCATTATAATCTGCTTCTGCTGAAGGGAAGCTGCCAATTATGTTGTTATGTGGGGATTTATGAGGCAGACAAATACCTCATAGGAAAGATGAGACCATTACAAGAAACACATTGTGCTAGAAAGGCTTGGTAGTTTATATGGCATTTCTTGGGAATTCAGAATATAATGTCTCAGCATTGTAAAAACAAAATTCTGAGAAATAATTAACAAAAGATTAGACTACGTGATATTATTTTCAGTATATTGGATGGACTATTATCACTTAAGAATCTATTCTTGCAGCTGTCTGGAAGACGAGAGATGTTTGTCAGAGTACAAAACAAGTTGGGACCTGTGCCTTTACTTCCTAGGCAGAAAAAAACAAAAACAAAACAAAAAACAACAACAACAACAAAAACAACAAAAAAAAACCCAAAAAACCCAAACAAACAAAAAAAACCACAACAAACCCCCCCCCCCAAAAAAGAAAAAAAAAGAAAGAAAAAAAAAAAGAGGTCATGAAAGCCTTAACAGCTGCAGTAAGCAACTTTATATTAACACAAATGGCCATAAGTATTTGGTGTGGTTTCTAAGATTTGATTACATTTTGACTCTCAAATAATTGAAAACCTTATGAAGTTCAACAAGGACAAGTGTAAGGTCTTGTAGGTGGGAAAACATAATCCACGAGTGCAGCACTGGCTGGGATCTACCCAGCTGGAGAGCAGCTCTGTGGAAAGGAACCTGAGGATGCAGGTGAACAACAAGCTCAATATGAGTGAACAGTGTGGTGCTGCTTTGGCAAAGAAGTCAAGAGAATGCTGGGCTGCCTCAACAAGGGCATCACCAACAGAAATGAAGAATCCATTATCCCAGTCTACTCAGTGGTGGTTAGGACACATCTGGAATACTATGTTTAGTTTTGCTCCTCACTAAACAAAGAAATCAGTGGACTGGATGAAGAGGGCCCAGAGAAAGGCCACAAAGACAAACAAATGATGGGGAAGCCTGACAGATGAGGAAAGGCTGAGAGAGATGAGTTTGTTCAACCTTGAGAAAAGAAAGCTTAGGGGAGACCTTAGCACCATGTTCTGGTATTTAAAGAGTGGCTACAAAGAAGTTGGAGACTTCCTTTTTACAGGAAGTCACGTGGAAAAGAAAAGGTGTAATGGGGACAAGTTACTCCTGGGGAGGCTCCAACTGGACACAGAAGAAAAATTTTTCACAGTGATAACAATCAGCCATTGGAGTAATCTCCCCAGGGAAGTGGTGGATTCTCCAACACAGGACACTTTTAAGATTCAGCTGGACAGTGTGCTGAGCCATCTCATCTAGACTGTGTTTTTATCAAGAAAGTTTGGACCAGATGATCCTTGAGGTCCATTCCAACCTGGTATGCTATGATATTTCCGCAGTTAATTCTTTTTTCATTATTTTTCAAGCATGACACTTAATAAAATGAAAAAAAAAAAAAAAAACAAAACACCAAAACAAAAAAACAAACAAAAAAAACCAAAAAAAACACAACAAAAA
>JAWWTY010000037.1:24764912-24797327 GCA_035222235.1 Margarornis squamiger
GATTTCATAATACATAATTCTGTAACAAAGCAGAACAAAACAAACCAACAAAAACAAGCAAAACTCACACACAAAAATGTGGTGAAGGATTAGATCCTATGACTACAAGGTAAATGGTGCAAATACATGGCTATTCTGCTATTGAAATGTCCAGATTTCATATTTAAGTTTGCACCAGCAGAGTCAGGGAATACAAATAGAAAGACTTTATCTAGTGTCGGTTTTATCTCCCTGGGCTTCTCTTTTGGTGTAGGCAAAGCACTTCACCAAGAAATACCAGAAACAAAACCAAGCTCTTCCAATACCAGATATTTTTATTGTAAATAATTTGTTCCATGCTAATACTCGTATCTTATCTCTGTGTCTACAGGCAGGATAAGCAGTGCTGAAGACAGACTAGCCGTGTATTTCTGTCAATACTTTGACAAAGTCTGGACGTTGTCTCCTAGTAGAATTAAATGTGTTAAATTAAATTAGTAGTTCTAATTTTCTTGCTGTTATTTTTTTCCTACTTATTAACAAAACAGGTATTACTAAGAAGTGATTAAATGATAATTTAAAAATTTCTTATGATGTTTCTGACTTTATTACAAAGTGTGTTTTCCAGCTGAAATTACATGCATTTAATTCTGAATTGCCATTAATGCAGGCAACAATATGTACAATTCATGAACCATTCTTAAACTACCTTACCTTTAAAGTAATATTACAATATTAATTTCATAAGCAGTTAATGTGATTATGTAAGAGCTGCATAACAACTTAAGGGGATTAGGTATTTCATATATTTCTTTTCACAAAATAACGAAGGAAGAATACATGAAACAACAAGAAGTTCTAGAATCATATATATCAAGTTGATAAAATGAAAGATGGATTTGTTAAAATGTTAGCCTAATCAGCTGTGAATTTATTTGCTTCCCTCTTGGGATGTCTGCTGCTTTTGAGGACACACCAGGGTTAAACTGGAATTTCTTCAAATGGAAGTATCAACAGACAGCCATGGTCACATGGATCATGGTTTAACCACTTGAGTAATTAATTTGCTTCTTCAGCAGCTCCTGCAGCCAACACTCATCCCCTTGCTGCTGAAAATGTCCTGCCACTGGTACCTTTGTTATCTAGTGTAAAGCTTCTGCAGCTTATTCTAAGTGAGCTGCAGTCACAAAAGCAGAGGTAGTGTCTATGGAAACAGATTAACCAGAAAGATTCTGAAAGTGTATTGAAGATACTACAGACAAGCACAGAGTAAGGCAATTGCAATGCAAATTATCATAAATCACCTAACTTGAATAGGCTTTAGAGGTTTGCCATACACTGGGTTAGTGCTTAATCATTTCAGGCAACATATTTAGTACAACTCAACGCATACACCCAGTATCAAATTCACTACAGGTGTAAGCAAGCATGACTTCAACTGAGTTGTACCTGCTTGTATTAGATTTAGCCTGAGCTCAGAATGACTTTCAGCAGGTGCAGGTTATGGTGCTCCAGATGATATATCTCTTGCTGACGCATAAAAATAAATACAAGGATGGATTGTGTTAGGGTGACCACAACATACAGTTAGTAGATCTACAACGGTTTTTTGTAACGTGGTTTTCTAAGAGTTCTGGTAGACCAGCTCTGATAAAGAAATTTTCCACATCTTCTTAGTCCTCTCTTGCATGCTGTTTCCTGGCTTCTGGCAGTGGCTGCATGAGTAGCATGTCCATGCTGCCACTTGCAGTCCAATACCAGCACACATCCTCTTTCAGGAGCATCTTAAGTTTGATAGATTGTGAAAACAGCTCTTGTAGCATGGATGTGTTTTCCATCCCACACTCCCAACATGGAAGAGGGAGTCCTCAGCAAAGGGCAGTCAGCATAATCTGCAGTGCTATAATCTCTGCAATGCATTGTTTAGACAAGGAGCAGCCTGGGTTGTATGGGAACAGACGCAACAGAACTGCTGCATCCTAAAGCTTTGCCTTTGCTAGAGTGAGAAGCTGCCTTCAGAAGGAAAAACTGTAGTGACAACAGAGTTCTGTTTGTAAGCTAAAAAAAAAAGAAAGAAAAAGACAGAATGAAAAACCAGCCTTTAACATCACCTAGTTAACTCAGTGAGAAAAAAAGAGGTTCCTCAAACTCTCCTAGTTCACCGGGAGCATCAACCACCTTGTAGACTGACAAAATCAGCACTTATTGCTGACAGAGAAAATGCAGTGTGAAATTACATCAAATCTAATTGCATATTTATGGTCCACGAAAACAAGTGCTTGAGAGGTTGAGGTATAGTTCAAGAGAGCCATGAGCAACTTGGATTTCATTGTTGGGTCATGCATTTAAATCCACAGAGCTGCCCCACACTAACATACCATTTTGTTAAACTGCAAATCCACAAATGATAAAGAAGCTGGTTTGTTTGGGTCAAAGCCCATTAAAACAGCCTGCTATCCAAAGGGAGCTTGGGATCCATTGTGAGTCGTAGCCTGTGCCTTTCAAGCCAATTCCTTTCCCTATGGCTTGATGTCATTCCTGAAAGCCAGACAAGTGCTAAAAATGAACAAGAGCTTTTCCTCACTGTCAGCGCCTGTCCTTCTTCCATCCATTAACACTCCCTAATCTGAAAAATTCACCAGCCCTATAGGTTCCCACACCACACACCAGTTATGCTGATTAGAAAATTCACGCTTCAGTATTAGTGCTGATTAAAAAGGTTTCCCTGTGCTTTATGCAGATGTTGAATATTCATCTACAGTGTCTGGTTTAAGAGATGATAAATAGCATAGGAAATAATTTTATAACTACATCAAAAACTTATTTGTAGTGTTCAGCAATGTCCCCCTACAGCCTAGTTTATAAACAAATTATCTGAATTATTAATTTATCATGCAGGGACTGAAAAAAGGAAAAAAAATCCCAGTGGGTTATTACAGTCCTTCACAGGAAACGAATATCTCCTGGCACTAATGACATCATCAATAACAAGAAGTTTATTTCCAAAGAACTCAAACCAAAATTTAATTAACTGCATATGATATTTTCAAATTAAATATGAGTTAAGGGGTTCAGTACTTGAATTAATGTAACAGTTCTAAAGTAAATTTTTCTAGTAGATTAAAAACAACAACAAAAACTGCAATAAAAGACCATTCAAACTTCAAAATAAACATACAGTTTATGGAAATATTCCTTTCATCTGCTGACAATATGGAAATTATTTGCTTCTGTTTGGAATTCCCATTTGTTTAAAAGAATCAGAAAGAACACTCATAGATAAGGAATGAAGCACAGGTCAGTGATACTGGAGCTGCAGTGAAAAAGGGAATCTTGCCAATGAAATCTCCGTTTTCTTCTACTTTTGGTAGTTTTTATCTTTCTGGATGAGAGCTGCACACAAAGTAAAGAGAGAGTAATCTACACTGCATGATGCCCATTTTGAAATCATCTTTGAAATAACAATTCAGACATACCAGACACATAACAGAGAACAGAACTACTTGAATCTCTGCTAAATTTCCTGTTTGTTACAAAAGACAATTGGAAAACAAAATAAAATAGAAGCCTAATCTAAAAAGTTACCTTATAAAAAGAGAAATAATGAAGTTCATATTTATGACAACATAGAAAATGTAATTGATATTGTGCTTGGGGGGGGGAATAAATAAAAAATTTAAAAAGTATAAAAAATCCTGCAAGCAAAACCCTAAAGGAATGACAAGATTGTGTGGATTCCTCAAATTTCAAGGAAAAAGAAAAAAAAAAAAAAGAAGGATTAGATTCTAGAGATATCTCTGTTTTAACTATTTTGATATTCAGATATATGCACTATTCAAACAGAATCAGTGTCAAGTCCTGTTTTATGATTTCTTTTGGTAGAATTATATTTATAAAGACAAAGCAACACTAACTAATGCATCTTAAGGCACTGAACAAATATTGCACAAGGCAATGAATATGCAGGACAGATGCCAGTATGAAAGGGGACAAAAATTATATATTGTCTTTTCAAAGGGAAGGAAAATACTTTGCTACTGTGAAAACAGCTTTTTCTTTCAGCTGCCTTTGACTCAATCCTTTTCCAAGGGAGACATTATTGACAGAAGAAGCAGGAAACAGACACTGAAGTTTTGGAGACTGAAGAGCAAATTGCTTCTCCACAGACCATTTTGCAGTTTACCCTGAAGAATATATACCTTAAATCTACACATCTAAAATGACAAAGTTGACCAAAGCACCTCCTTTCCTATTTCTTTATGGCCACCTTTTTGGTCATGACTTTCATTAAATGGTAAACAGTCAGAAACAATGGACATATAATCAATTTCCAAGCATTTTCTTAATAGAGGTGGTGATAAAACCAAGAAGCAGTGGTAGAAAAATAGCCAATTTCTCTTTATAAGTTGTTGTGAGATCTTGAAAACAGTCAGTAACAAGAACTGAAATTTGACATTACAGATGTTCATGGGGAGGGAAGATGAAAGGGCATGCAATTATGAAGGAAGCTGAAATTTTACCTAGAGCTTACTAAACTATTTTTTACTTTTAGAAAACCATCATAACACAGTAACTTTTTATAAAATGCTGAGTGTAAGAAGGGTTTTATGAAGCTGTTACAGGGTAGAGGAAAATCTTGTCTACAAGAAGTCATCATAATTATGTACTGATATATAAAAAGACAAAATTATATATAATTGTAAGCCCAGACCAAACAGCTTTTGTGAAGTCAGCTGATAATTGCTAAATCATATAAAAGAAAAGTTATTGTTGTTATTATTTTTGGTGGTGCTGATGATTCGTTCTTTTACTTTGGCACGTTCCAGGAGCCACTCTGATAGGCACACTGTATAAAGAATAAAAAGTGTTGTCTGTCCTAAGAACCAAATACTTCAAGGTTTCACTCCATACTTTTCACTTTCCCAAGCCAAGAATTTATATCCAAAAAGATATGGGTAGCATCAGAAAGTCAGTTAACTACAGAAGCATTTCCAAATTTTCATTGTACTGTTTCTATTTCCATAGTCCTGCTTACTTCTTTCTCCTAGGTATTTTGGCCATTGTAAACAGAAACTGAGATGCTGAGGTTCAATTCTGCTGTGCATATAAGTGTGGGAACCTGCATTTCACAGTCATAATGCCGCCAGGAAAGAACAGGTTGCCCAGAAAGGTTGTGGAGTCATGGAGTCATCTCACTGGAGATATTCAAGAACCGACAGGATACAGTCCTGTGCCGTGTGCTCTAGGATGACCCTGCTTGAGCAGGGAGATTGGACCAGATGACCCACTGTGGTGCCTTCCAACCTGACCATTTCTGTGATTCTGTGAAAGTTTGTTCCACTTTTTCAAAAACATTATGACATGTTTCCAAGTGCTGTGGAACAAACGAAACCAAGTCTTCAAGATAACATACAAGCTCTAGGATGCTTGGATGTGCAAAATGCTGGATGCTTTCTGAAATTTTAAGAACTTCTCTTGAATCCTGAACAGCTGGAAATGTAGAAATGCATAAAATATACAATAACTAGCTACAGGGTAAAGTATTATCTACAGTCAGTGATATTCTGTGAATAATTTCTTCTTGGGCAAAGCTTGCAGTGAGGATGCTATACTAGGAAGCAACATGGGGATCCACACTGAGATCCAAGCAGGCAGAAGCCAATATTCTTTCCCTGTATACTCTCTTGGTTCTGTAAGCAGTCTGAGTTGGGACTAATTCTTCCCATGAATTTGAAGAGAGGCCATCAGAAGCAGGGCTGTGTTCAGGAGAGACCTTAATGTGCTACTGTAATGAAACCAGGGGAAATCAACGTGCACTTACTTGTGGCTTTGCCAAGCACGAGCACTACAGCTTTGTTAAATTCTTACCATCTGCTTCACTGGAAACAAAAGCAAGACTGTACAGAAAACTTTTAATTCACTTCAGACATATTTAGGCAACAAAATGCATGATACAAAACTGATTTCAAGGGCAGAAAAAGCAGAAAATCTTTCTAGAAATTTGCTGAGATTATATCTTTTCACAGAAAAAAAACTAGTACTATACACCATGTATATTGCCATAATAAGATCTTGTGCAGTATGGATTTTTCAAATAAACATGGTGTACTAACAGTGTGAAATAACATAGATACACTTCACATAAAACAAATACTGTATTGTATGTAAGATGTTGGCATTGTGCTAAAACATGCTGCAAAGAAACTGAATGTGATATTTAGGAGATATATAGGTTCATAACAAGTTTCTGTAAAAATAATCTAAAGTCTATCATTCAAAACCTCTTTAGGGAAAAAGCAGAATATTAATTTTCATGGTACTCCATTCCAGTATTTCCAAAAGTATTATATATCTATGTCTACATAAAACTGTTTTTACATACCAGGACCACTATAGCTGAAAAAGTTCCACGAGCTGAACAGAAATCTTTCCATCCCAAAAGTGCCAAATAACAGCTCACCTCAAATGCATGGTAAAAACCATAATTATGAGTGCATTTGAATACTTACAATGAATTGAACATTGTAAATTTTGCATTGTTTGTATGGTGTACTGCAGTTATAAATAAAATTTTAAAAGGTGCTGCATACCTCAAAAAGAATAATAAAACTTCAAAGTAATATATATGTTTGTTATGTTATCATGAACATACTGCATTGCAGAGATGTGTACAATTGTTATGGCCAAAACCCCCACATATAAGGTGTGTGAAATTATGAGTTATTGTTTTCTTGACTCACCACATTAGTTTAATTATGCTTTTACATCTTCCAGTAACATTTTCACAGAGACATATAGCCAGACAAACCAAGTTAAAGACAGTCTTCAACATTTTTACATAAGCTTTACATAAGCTAAACAATTACCAGTATAGTAAAATATGCTGCAATATATCATGTATAACATAATCTGAAGTAATACTATCAATATTAAAATAAGCAATGACAGTCTCACCTGTGACCCTGAAATATCAAAGCTGGAAAAAATAGCAGGGAACACTCTTCAAGGAGAGATCTGCTGTTTTCTCCTCATCCTGCATTTTAAGCCATTTTAGGCTTGTGCAGACTGTTTCTACAACCCAGACATACCAGACTTCACCTTTATAATCCAGTTAAAGGCTACAGCCTATCCCCAACACAGTATTACAACTAGTTCCTTTTTGTTACATAATAATTTCCTTATGCCCACGTTCACAGTCAGCACAGATAAGGTCACCCTCACTTCTCACAGCATTGGTTATGTTGGAAAGGATTGCCAAGAGGTCTTTCTTCTCCTGGCTCAGAGCAGGGTTAATGCAGAATTAAGACCAAATTGGTCAGGACTTTGTCCACTCTTAAAAGTCTCTAAGGATACAGATACTGTAAACTCTCTGACTATACTGCACCAGTGCTTAATTATGCTCATAACAAAAGTATTCTCCCTATCAGGAGAATTCACCAGAAACTCTCATGCTTCGATTTATGGGCACTGTTGCCCATTCTCCCACTGCGCCCTTCAGTAAAGAGCCTGGGTCTGTACTCTCAGTAGTCCCCAAAGTCCCCCTGAGCTACCTCCCTTGAACAAGCTGAACAAGCTCAGCTCCCTTAGCCTCCTCTCACAGAACATGTGCTCCAGGCACCCACCACCCTGGTGGCTCTTTGCTAAATTTGCTACAGTTGGGGCCCACAGCTGGATGCAGTACTCCAGAAACGGTGTAAAGAGAACCAAGCTGAGGTGACTGAGTCCTTCCCTTGGTTTAGTGGCTACAATCCTACTTATACAGCCAAGTACATGGTTATCCCTCATCACAACCAGGCATGGCTCATGTCTAGTCTACTGTCCACCAGGACTCTCAGGGGCCTTCCATCAGAGTTGCTACCAAGCCAGTCAGTCAGTGCCCAGCCTCCACTGATGCAGAGGGTTAGTCTGTCACAGGTCCAGGACTTTGCATTTGTCTCTGAGGTTCCTGTCAGGACATTTGTCTAGTTTGCCTGGCCCATTTGAACATCAGCCCCGCCCTCATAAATAACAATGACATTCCTGAAAGTTCTCATATGCAAATTCAATAAGGGTGTCTTCTGTCTTCTCCTCCAAGTGATTGATAAAATATTAAATACAATTAGTCTTGGGACAGACCCCTTAGAAGTTTCACTTGTGACCAGTCACCCAAGGTAGAGCATGGATGGTGAACCTCTACACTTTAACCAGTGAGACAGCTTTTCCCTCATCTAATAATTTATCCATCAACACTGGAACATAGAGTTGTGATACAAAGTGGGGAGACCATATCAAATTCCTTGCTAAATTCAAAATGGATGACATCAATCCACTACAAAAATCTGATTAATTATAAGTGTAGTATTCTACAACTGATATATTTTAATAACATATTTTCAGCCCCATTTGTGTATTCCTTCCTCCTAGGTGACAGCTGCTCTACCTGATAAGGAGCTCCCCTTATGAGCTGCATCCCATCAATCATAGACCTTGTGCAGTCTGCAGTCTACAGTCTAAAACTTTGATTAAACTACTTTACCTCCTGGTTTTTAATATAACTAGGGAGAAATCATAAAATACAGTTGAATATTCACCTGAATATTCAGGATTAATTTCATTTCAGTACTCTTCCAGCCCTCTGGTGACTACTTTTCCAAACATGTGGGTGATTGGATTTTTCTGAACTGCTGTGAGAAAACCACGTTTGTGCTTGCACACAAGTGTATGGATAGCAGGGTTGGTATGTTTCATTAGGGACAGGATGCAGCTTAAAGTACAGAGGAGACTGGGTTTTTACAAACCCAGTGGCAGAGTCCTGGAAGACAAACTAAGTAGTTAATTCAAGATCCACATTTTCTACATTGAAGCATTTACTCATCTGCCTGGAGCCCCCTAGAACATTTAATCACTTTCATTCTCAAAAACCTACGTACATATTTAATTGCTTGATGGATCAGGGCCTTAACTAAATAGGGCAGAGCTGCGGTACAGTGGAACGACTAGGACACCTGAGGCTGTAGGTCTCATCTCATCCAACATTAGACATCCAACATTAGACATCCAACATTTATAACAAAAGCATATATCTCAGCTAGTTACTATAGCCCCCCTTCATAATTAATGGAGAGAAATAGACACTTCTAGGGTGCAATTCATCAGTCTTACTTTAAACATCTGCTTTAGGAAGAGATGAATTGCACCCTTCAGGAGCATATTTTTTCCTGCTGGTTATAAAGGGGGATCAAGATGTCTACCTCAGAGGCACCATCTCTATTTGAATCCTGACCAAAATCATGCCTCTGCATGGACTCAGAGGGCTATAAGAAATACTCCTAGCATCTTGTTGGTTGCCCCTCAGTCTTGTTCTGATCCATGACTCCTAACTTCTGTTTCTGCCAGCTGCACTCTGGTCTCTAGTTCTTGGTACATTTTCCATTTTACTTGCCCAGATATCTGTCCCCACCTAGCCCGCACTTCCTGCTCCTTTTCCTGTCCCCTCCCTCAGACTTAAAATCCCTGGCACCCCAGCCTTTATCTGAACCTGGGTTAGGTTACTGCCTTGCCTCTTACACTTGGAATATACAGATGCTTTGTCTTCTGGGCTTCCCTCCTGACTTCTGTGTAAGGGATATTCTCTCTAGACCCTAGAATTAAGACTCCTTCACACTCCTGACATTGATCCTTCTTAATGACAGGCTCCAGCTTGCACTTCCATTTCCTTTCCAGCCCTGTTTAGCAACCCTGTCCACCCATGTTCTATTTATAGTAATTAAGCTGTCAACCATTGAAGTAAGGGTAGAATTTGCCACATAACTTTATCTGTGCTGTAAATTGTGATATGATTCAGTGAGTATGACTATTAAATGTTCATATAGTAGAAATATAAAAATAACACAGATTAATGAATGGAGCAATGCACTTAATGGACATTGAGCATAGGCACAAACATCAGTATTTGGCTATCTGTCTGCAAATATGTAGCTACTGCCATTCAGCAACTGACCTTCTCCTGAAACCCTTTAGTAATTTTTTTTAAAATAGCTTCATGACTTCCTTCTTGTGTCCTCCATGAGTGTTTTGTCTTTATGCACCCAAATCTCTTTGTAGTCTTTTTTCTACCTAGTATTTCTCTACCACTTAGTAGCAGTAACAGAAACTGTCTGAGCAAAGAGAGCATACCATGCTCTCTGAGCTTAGCAAACACTTAACCCCAGACAAAGTCCTTTCTAGGAAGTTCACACGTGTTATTCTATCAATTCAAACTGCCAGCTGGAGCATCAGCTTTTCCATTAACAACCAGCTTCTGATGAGGAGCAAACACCATACTGATTGTTCCAGATGCACCTTAGTTTTGCTGCTATGGTGACTCTACTAGTGGCATCTTCTTACAGGTAGTGACCAGGTGACTGAAACCCTTCATAATCTCAAAAAAGCAGCCATTTACTACACTCCTCAAAAAAAACCTGCTTTGCTGTAGTACCCAACAGAAAAATCTTAATATTTATTAAGTCTTGCAGTAAACGGAGATGATGCTAAATTATGAAACTCAAAATAAATCATTTGTGTGCTAATATAGTATTTTTAATGGAAAACCCAACAGATTATTAAATGAAACTGCAGTGAAATAAAGGGGAAGGTAGTACAGAGACACACACCTTCTCCATCCTTGTAAGTGATAATACAGCCATAGTAATCTATTCATCATTCATCCTCTATCTACTCTCAAAATTACACGTGGTTCCTTTTCTTTGGCTGATCAGGAAACTACTGGGGAAAAAAAAAAGAACAACCAAAAACAACACTGCAACCTTCAGTTGTAGTAAATGGAAAATTAACTGTTGGAAACAGCTCAACTGCACCAAAAACACCCAAAAACCAACCAACCAAATAAACAAACAGAAAGAACCAACCAAGCTTTCTATCCTTTCTAACTTGCTTTTTGTCATTAGCATCCAAAGAGGCCATGCGATTGCCCTTTTCAAACACTCAAGTATGTTAATGTCCATAGTGATGACCTAATCAGTCTAGGTGTATCATCCAAACAGTTTCACAGAAGCAGTTCAGAGAATGTCACTGAGGACTTGCAAATGCAGTGTGCTTCAGCATGTCTGCAGAGCAGACCAGAATGTGAGGGATGGCAATAATGTTATACTTCTTTAAAGCTACTGATATCTTGCTAAAATCACATTCTAAAACAGGGTTTTGTTTGGTATTTAAATGAATAAAGCATGGAAGCACTGTTAGATTCAAGTTCTGTTATGAGCTTCTGTTAGGATATTCTTCACTTAAAAGTCCCCAGTTTTGAGCTTGGTGTCAGAAACTATACCCACAAAATGTAACTTAATATAGCCTGCTGGCAAAACATAAAGCTGTGGGAAAAAAAAGGTGCTTGAGCTCTTGTCTTATGTATGACAGTAAATGTCTTGATTGTGGGAGCATTAGAAAATCCATCCTAACTGAAAATGGTGAGTTATTAATGAATAGAACATAGAAAATTAGCTTACAACACCTTTCAATTATTTCTTTTATCTGATGGAAAAGAATTTGTAGTAACTTCAGAAGAATCTATGGAAATGGTCTACAATGATAGTCTGATTTTATGCCAAAAAAGCCAAAGAATCTGGTACTGATTTTAAAGTGAGGAGTAAACCCATGTGCAAAGCACTTTCAATTGCTTTGCCAGCAAGAAAACTAAAATATTTTTGTCACTGACAAAATTACTAAAGGTCAAAGTTTTAACTAGAAGTTATGTTATGATGTTTTACCTTGTGCAGATAGTAAAGAAACACCAGCACTGCACAAACAAAGCATCTTGGTAAAAATTCTCCAGCTTTCAGCACTCTACTAAGCCCTTCAAAATGTGTTTTGTAACGTGAGGAGGCAAAACGAAACGCAGAAACAGATGTTCTTCCTTCCTCATTTGCTCAGAAAAGATTCTGCTTTAAGTCAAGCCCCTCCCACTCAGTACAGAGATTTCTCTTTAAACACCATGTCTTTTACTCATTGGTGAGGAAATAAAAACCACATCAGACAGTAAGATATTCATAACTGCCAAAAATAACAGCGAAATGGGGACACTTGATGTGAAAATGCCTTTCTAGGAGACCTATTACATAAAGTGCACAAAATGAAATTTTCTCTTTTTCTTATCTTGGGTTTATATACAGGCCTTCACTCTTTAATATAGAGGGCATTTGGATTGAAGGAAGCCATGGGTGAAATACTAAGTGGATCACAGTGAAGGTGGAAACAGCCTGTGTCTCCACTGGGTTTCATGTATTGCTTTTATGGTCCTAAAATATGGTTGATATACCTTGTGTGTTTATAAGATTGTGTGATCTGAAACTTGTGCAGTTTGTTGCAGCCCATACATCTCCATGCCATGGAGTGCAGCACAAAGGCATGTAGGAGTGTTTGGAGGACACAAAAGTCAGCTGCAGCAGAAGTGGAGGACTATGGAAGATGAACAGAGCCCATTCTGGTGCCTTTCCATGAACACTGCCCAGGGAGTGGCCAAGCCTTATCCAGCCAGCCACAGTGAGTGTGACCTAATAACCCCAGGGGGTCAAACAGGGTCCAAGCCCAGCCATCCAGAGCCTGCACTGTCTCCCTTGTCCTGTTTTGTTCAGCTGCACAGACATGGTCTAAGAGTATGACTTCTTGAGTTTAATTTTTATAAGGTACCTTTCTCCTTCATTTGTGCTCATGTGGCAATTTTATGTTTCTGTGCTAAATTAACAATGAAATCATCTTCTACAGCTTCTTTCAGAGAAATAAAAATGTGCCAAGGTCTATTTTGCTTATGATGCTACCTATTTACAAACGGACTTCTTGAATTATCTTTAAGACACCTACATTTATGTTCACAGAGCAGAATTACAATGTCAGTGAACTGCTTTTCTGCCTCTTACACAGAAGAAGTTCAGCCTTTGAAAAACAGCTGTTGTAGAAGATCTAGCATCCCCATTAAAAATATTCCCCATTAAAAATGGGAAGTTAATTTAGACTTGTCCTTGTATAACCCACAGGTTAAGCAACTGTACTTTTAGTCTGCTTTTGAAGAATGTATTCCAGTTTAGTTTCATCCTAAATGATGAAACTGCATTTCAAGATGTCAACAATCATGATGTCAACAATCCTTTTTTTAAAAATCCATAAACAATTGTACCCTAAGTTACAGATGAACAGTCTCAACCAAATTATTTCATTTTGTGGGCAAGTAAAACTAGCAGTGGACTATTTTGTTGATGTCTTTATTTCACAGAGTCACAGAATCAACTAGGTTGGAAAAGACCTCTGAGATCATCAAGTTCAACCTATGACCAAACACCACCTTGTCAACTAGACCATGGCACTGAATGCCACATCCAGTCTTTTCCTAAACACCTCCAGGGACAGTGACTCCACCACCTCCCTGGAGCCCATCACATCCAACAGCCAATCACTCTTTCTGTAAAAACTTCTTCCTAATGTCTAACCTAAACCTCCCCTGGCACAGCTTATGACTCTGTCCTCTTGTCCTATTGCTGGTCGCCTGGGAGAAGAGACTGACCCCCACCTGACTACAATCTCCTTTCAGGTAGTTAAAGAATTTCTTGTCAGGAACTACATTTTTTTGATAACAGTTATTTTTAATTTAGGTATTTATGATGGAATTGAGAGGAAAAGGTAAGTATGTCCTACTGTTGACTGACAAACAAGGTGGTACTTCCCCCTACACAAAACTTTATCTTTTCTCTGTATATCACTTTTTCTCAGTGAAAGGATGTCACTCATGCTGTCTAGGGTCAAACTTCCCCACCCAAAATAAGACACTAGCCTGTCTGCCTGGGACAACAGCTTGTGAAGCAGCCCAGTGATGAGTGGTTCTAACAACTCAAATGTCTTCAAATGTCCAAGACCTTTCAGCTGTACTGCCTGGTTTCTTTAATGACAAAGTGATTGAATTAATTTTTTAATTTCAGAAATGAAAATGCAATCCACCTTTACTTGAAAGTTCAAATCATATTTAAACACAAGCTTTAGACTTCTTTCAACTCCTGAAAGGCATTCTTTCATAAATGAACATCTGAGCTGTTTTCAAATGACTTTAATGAGCACAGCTCCTAGGCTTTGTACAAAAACACAAACAAACAAATAACTACCCTGGAAAGTGTATTCTCACCCAATCATAGAGCCATACCGACATTGTCTCTCACACTCTAGAACAGCACATTATCCTGTTGAACATATTTTTTGCTATCTCTACTGCTGAGAACCAGTTGGATGCTTCAGTTCTCTCAGCATTTTAGTTGTTTTTATTCTTTCAGCTACATGCGGTTATCACGAATTATCTGATTTCAAAAACCAGAAAATGTCCCCTTTTGTAATAAAGCTGTTCCAGCTATTTAAAATGTGTTTTCCAGATTATCAAGTTTTTTGTCGCATTAGAATTTTGCTTTAACACAGATAAGCCATAGCTTCATCAAGTTTTATCTTGCCGAAACTGAGCCAAGGGCAGGCATACTCACTGACAAATAATAGAAAGCATAGCTTTTCATCTCTATGTCACCAGGTGAAATTCAGCAAAGGTCATCACTGATAACCAACTGAGTTTTTGATGGCCCTATGAAATTAGCTGATGATCTTGGTATAGTGACTAGTGGACAGATGTTCTTATTACAAAAACCATTATACCAATTGATAACATCTCTTACTCGACTCAGCTGAGAAATGAGGAACCAAATGAGGCACAGGTGCTCAACCACTTTCTCACATCAACAACTGGCACCTGGAAAATAAGTTTAAGGGCATATTGCCAGGGGTTGTGTCCCACCTATTCTGAAGCTTAAAGATTTCAGACACGTAGGCTATTAGCCTATTACCTTTCTTAAATACCATGCTATTTCAATTTTTTGTTTCGGGTTGGGGGGGGGCTGAAAAAAAAAAGTAATTAAAAAAAGTGAGATTGACTAAATCCAGAATTCAAATCCACCTAGACAGTCAGGGCAAAGTAAAACATTTCACAGTAAGAATGAAAATAATGGGTGCAATAATATATGATTGAAGAGTATAATTTTACAAATCTCTACTAGTATCAAGTTTTTGCTATTCTGATGCATTTTCCATGTAAGTCTTTTTCAGTGGAAACCAAGACATCTGTGTCGTATGAGAAGAGAAAGGCTATGGAGTTGCTTGCTGAGGCTGGAGTTTAAAGTCTAACAAAAAGATCTTCATTAACAGGAATAGAAAAGGATAGAAAACCTTTGTCTCCTCTTTTTAAGGGGCAAATTCTTCTGTTGCTGTCAAATGTAATTTTAAAATAGTTATTTCTACCTGACATGTACTCAGCATTGGAAGGTGTTTTATTCAAGTTAATTTCACTAGTTCAGTTAATTATCAGCCCTTTCAGACTAATAAAAGAGAAATTCTAAAGGAAGATACTGCAAAGGTTAACTCTGGATGCTAGAAACTCATTGCTTCTTTCTGAAACAAGCAGAGTTAATAACACTTTAGCAATTTTTCCTGCACTGTACTTAAACCAGATTTCTCCAGGTCTCACAAAACTTGTGCATTTAGTGGAAACTGGTAGTTTATTCATCAAATATACGATGTAAACCACTCTCTTATGCACTTTCAAATCAAAAAAGGTGAAAAAGGAGAAAAAAAAGGGTGCACACAAAGGTAACAGTGCTTACTGAAGGACATGCTTCTTAGTGCTTGGCTGTACAAAAAATGTTCATACAAACAACTGTCGCAGCAATTATTTATAATTAAAAAACATGTGAATGTTGTGGTGACTTTGCATCAGAAGTCTAGTATATGTCAATTGTTTTATTCATGATAAACAGATCATTTAGTTGGAAAAATCCCATCTGCCTAGATATATCTCTTATTATTTATGAGAACCATGTTTAGGAATGCAGGCAGCACATGTGCATAATTAATCCTGAAGAGAATTAGACATTGTTTGATTCACAGCTGAATGCAATTAGCATTAGGAAGTTTACATATGTTGGCAATAACACAGATTAGCAACTAAAGTGCTTGTTAAAAAATTTAACCTGAGGCTGCTGGAGCAGACCTCTCTTAATGATGCTTTAAATGTTGTTGATGAAGTAATAATCAATTTTGTTTTATAAATAGTAAATCAAGAATTTAGGTCTAATTAGCTGTGCTACAGATCACTTCACTTACATATCCAACGTACATGTGATGTGTGCTGTGAACTTTCTCTGAGTCTGGTGTGCAAACAGTTGTTAAGGGAAAGATGTGATCCCTTCTGTATAAAAAAGAAAGAAAAAAAAGTCACAGATGGGGAAGAATGAGATGTCTGAGGTGGGAGTGACTCTATGCTCCTGGCACTCCAGAAGGAAAGAGCTTTCCCTTTGTTATTTCAGAGCTTTTCAACTGAAGGATGAAGAAACAATGCCTTGTCTGCCTCTTTAAAATATAATAATTAGACTATAATTCACAGTCTGTGAAATGAAGCCCTCTAATGGAGAGGGAGGAGGAAGAAAGAATATAAGTGATGAAAGTGAGGAGGCAAAGTAAAATTGAGCTGTAATTGTTTTCACTTCAACTTTAAGAAGTTCAACATTAATTAAAATGTTTCTGCACCACTCACCACCAGATTGGCACAAAAGAGGACTGGCTGGTATGTGCAGCTGCTGACTGGCAGGGATGTCAGCAAGGCAGTTGCCAGGAAGGCTTCTGTTACACACACACACTCCTCCGTCACACAGGCCCACATATTCTAAAGACAATGCTGCAATTAGAGCAAGCAGTTCTGGTTTTATTCAAGTACTACGTCAGAATTACTTCCAAGTAAGAAATTAATGCTTCCTGAAACACCTAAAACACTTTGAAAATTGTTCCAAGATATCTTTCCTATTCTTTGACTTAGGGTTTGCTTCATTTTCCTAATTTTCAATTATATTTACTCATATGGAAGATGTTCCGAGAGGTAAAATTCAAGTTAGCATCTACTGTACCCTAAGAGCCAGCACAAGCTGGGTCCCTGAAGAGTTTTCTTTCTCCTTCAGCTATACTGATTTCTTATCCTCTAAACATTTCTTAATGCAAGCAGGTGCTCTTGGGAGATGTATTGTGCAGTCCCTGTAATCACCCTTTGGTACATCAGAAGAGCAGGAGAAGGCAGTAATTACTTTATGTGAATTAAATTAAAGGAGGGTACTGAAGGCCCAGCTTCTTCCAGCAGATGCCTGTATGCCCCCACACCAAACAGAAGAATGAGTATGCATATAGCCTCAAGCTTCTGCCCTTGGCAGGGTGGTAAGTCCAAGTGAGGATAGGATGGGTAGCCAGGAAAATTTTTAAGTAGCTGAAGGAAGAGGGAGCAAGCAGAGAGCCAAAACTGATGGGACTTTGCTTCCCATGGAGCCAAAAGAAACTCATTTTGCATGTGATGGCTCAAATTGGACACTTCCTTTCTCACTCATCTACACCACTGCCAGAGACAAAATAATCTTGAAATGGAGTCAGGGCTAAACTGGAAAAGTTGTCTGGGCTCCTAAAAATCAGAAGCAGGCATTCCGGAATGAATAAGAGCTCTTGTCAGAGGAAAAGCACGGAGTGCAGAGCAGCTTCAATTGGCCATGCATTGTTTGGGGAGGCAGCAAACTCTGAAGATTTCCCTGGTGCATGGTGAGCTCTCCCCGTAAGTCTGGAGGGCAGAAGGGAAGAATGAGCTTGGGAAAAGCCTGCACACATGCAAAGTCTGAGTGGCTTTACATGATAAGTGTTGAAAATTTTTAAGTGCTGCTCAATCCCGTGATTTAATATCCATTATATCAGTTCAGTAGGCTGTGTGGGGAGCTCATGATGCTTCCCTTAGTCACTTCGACTGATCAGACTGCAAACATCCCCTCAGTTTTTGTGCATAAAAAAAAAATTGTCGTCTGCATCTAAGCTTTATTCTCAGTACTTTGTGCATTCAGGTCCTATAAAAACAGATGATTCTGAGGAGACAGGACAGTAGCCTGGTACAATTTAAAGAAATTTCCAAGACAACCTGTTTGTTTATCTTTGTTTGGCTGATAGAGCCAGATGAAAGGAACAGAATACTTGTAGGTTAGGAGACTGAAGTGAATTAATAGACTGCTGTACCTCACAACAAAGGAAGGAAGGAACAAGTGAATGAATGAACTTTGACTTTTCTTAAGTAGACAGGGCAGCTGGGCTCTGACTGATGTTTACAAAAGTAGATGTGTTTGAAGCAGCACCACATGGAGAACTGTGAACAGTTTAAGAGTTAAGGAAGAGTCCTAAGAACCAACAAAACTGGAAAAACATCAACTATAAAATATATTTATCCCCTGTTTCAAACAAGAAATTCTGATAAGCTAAACATGGGATAACTTCTGTGCAAGGTGCATGAGAAAATTAAGAATTAAATAATAAAGAATATGAACAGAAGTCAGTTTTGATGCACCAAAAAGAACAGTTTCACTGCATTCAAACGTTAATTATAGCAATCCACTGGGTAATGGGAGGAACTTTCCTTGTCCTCATGCTGTTCTTGCTTACAGATCAAGGAACACATCTCAGGTCACTAGACTTCCTGCAGTGCTGGCCCTTGCCTCTGTTTATGAGTTGAAACAATAAAACCCTTAAGCAGATGCCTAGATTCAGAAGCTTGAGTAGTGCTGTTAGATACTGAAACAGTATTCTCTATTATCAAATCCATGAGTAGCAGGATTGTTTATAAGCCCTTTTCTAATCAAAATAAATCAAACTTCTAAATTTGTTGAAAATAAGGACTTTCACTTTTGCTTTTTTCTAACTTGCTCTATAAAGTGAGTAATGTAAGAAAGGAAAGAAAGACCATTTCTTCATTCAATTCCTTTTCTTCAGCTGGTGCACTGTGATATTCTTTTGCTGTTCTTTGTTGCATGCACTTTGATAAGTTAAAAATACCTCAACTGTACACAAAAAGTAGCCAAAGAAGATGCTATTATTTGCAGAATAGCAGGAGTAACATATTCTGCTAGTTAATTATAATAATGTGCATATTTTCTGTGAGCAATAGGAATGGATATCACACTTTAAATTATTCTGTGTTGGCTTTAGGAGGACAAATAGTTGTTGTTGACAATGATTTGATCTGTCTCATAATTCTGTTATGATGACAAAATAAAACTATACTTTATTCTCAGTTTCTGTGATCTTTCACCTAGATAAGAACCAACACCTGGCATCTTTTCAAATTTTCTTTTTTTCTTTACATCAGTGGCAAAAGTTAAAAAGGTAACATGAAAAGAAAGATGAAAAAGGAATGCTGTTCAAATTGAAGGACTGCAGTTTCAAGTTTCAATCCTGTATCAAAACATCTCCACCTCATCTTCTTTCTCAGTCATCACAAATGAAAAGTACAAAGAAGTACACAAACATCAGTACAGTGATGTGTGTGTACTGCTATCCAAAAATCACAGTTACAAAATTATACCTGACATATCAAAAACTGACAGTCACATCCTCAAGATTTTCTTCTGTTCATTCCCATGGACCTTCTTTATTAATAAATCTGACACATAAAAAGCATCTGTATGACTAAAGTGTCAGTTACTGGAAAGACCGTTTTGATCTACTTCTTAACTTTTAGAAGAAATATTCTCTTTTTTATGAAGACAGGATCTGTTCGCTGACTGCCAGCTTTCAAATGACCACCTCTTGAAGTTTAATTTTAAGTTTTAAATAAATATTGTATGCATGCAGAATAATTATGATGCTCTAGAGAGACTATGTATAATGACATTGATTCTTTTTTATCTAAAAATGCCAAACCCTTCAGGCAGCAAAGTCTCTATTTGCCACAGACACATGAAGGTTCATTCTACATGTTAAATTATAGTCGGTTGTTCATATTTCTGTTGCTAAGTAGGTAGTGAAACTTCCATTGTAAACTTCAATTTTCAGCTGTTTAAAACTTACTGGTAAAAATTGTCTTTGATTAAACATTTGATATGGAGAATTTCAGCCGCGGAATAACTTCTATTACAATAAAAGATAATTTGTAAATTCTGATGTTTTGTAACTACTGAAAAGAAAGCATATTGAGTTTGGATAAATGTTAGCACTCATTACTAAACATGCATTGTCTTTCACTAATGAATGTTGCAGACATGTTATTCATAAAAGTATACAGTTATTTCAATATCAATAAAACCAAAACCCCTTACTAGAGTGTGAGATTTGGCATTTGAGCAGGCAAAGCAGCTTCTTGTTTTATTTTTCTTATATTTATTATATCTAAATAAATCTTCTGATTTAATAGTTAACCCAGTACCCCAAATTGCTGCAAAAATAAAAACTCAATAATGTGGATAAAAATATAACCAAGCTCATTTTTTTAATCTGCTATTTGGTTCACTGCTTAGGTTAGCAGTCTTTTTTTCAGAAAAAGTGATTTCTTTTACTGCACATATATCTGATCATTCAAAATAAGTACAGCTCCTTTAAAAAATGACCAGTGTCTTGAACACATGCATTTGCTTTAAAACTGACAGTAATGATAGTCTTACTATATTATTATTAATTTTTGTTCTCAGTAGTAAAGAGTAACAAAGGTATAGTTAACAATAATGTTATTAATAATAACTAGTAATTCTTAATAACAATTTAAATGACAATAAATACAGAATTACTGAAGTCCTTCATATCTCAATCCAAAATAAGTCTTATGGGAAGTATCATGATGCAAACATTGAGAATCAGGGGGAAAAGGCTCTGAAGACTATACCTGCGAAAATTTTCCTTTGTAACCTTAGTTTTCATTAAGTTTCTTGAAAGATCCATTCCTCTCATTTAAATGCAGCTAGAAATTATTAACCTAGTACTTTATTAGGTGTTGATTGGAAACTCCTGTAGAAGTTAGGTTAGAGATGGGCACATTTGGAAAGCAAGTCATTCCACCTACCTAAATATCTCTTTTATGGTAGGGACATTAAAGCCTAGCCTGTTGACATTAAAGCCTAGCAAACTAGATGCCTAGCTTTTAAATAGCTGTTCTTAAAAGTGACTTTCCTGCTTTAGAATTTTGGAGTATATAATTACATCAGATTTAACATCCCAATGTTTCAGTAGTTATTGCTATGCAAATAATCTTTGTTCAGACAAAATTTAAATCTAGCAGAAAACACATCAAAACAAGCTGAAATGTGTAGACTAAAATTGCAACTCTTCCATTATATTTTGTGTATAGTTGGTTCAAATTATTTGGTTTTAGGAAAGTCATTGAACTCGGTGCCTCCTGCCTCAGAAGGCTCATAGAAATCCCCTCCGGAAGGACATATCCTCATATGGATAAGTCTTCCTCCAGCAAATAGGTTCCTTTGCCATGGTCCTCCTACTCAATCCTCAGCCAAGGTCCAGAAGGACTCACTGCTCTCCTAGAAATTCTTCTTAGGTCAGAATTAACAAGACTGTGCCGAAAGCATGACATATATTAGTCAAGCAAATTTTGTTGCACAGAGAGTGGGATTCATCTCACTTGCTGTGAGAGTTCTCCACTTGAGTTAAGCAACTGGAATCCTTGTGTGCCCATGGAGGGAAATGGATATTCTAGATAGTGATTCCTTTGACCTATATTCCATACCTGCCTTGAGAGAAGATTAGTTGTATTCTTCAGTATTATATTAGTAGTATTTCTTTACACTGACTACAGAGGGAATATAAACTATTCTCAGATATACAGATAACTGTATTAAGGACCATTAAAGTTAGAGTACTGAATACTATCTAAAAAAAACACAAACCAGAACAAAAAGCCCAACCGACCAAACCAAACAACAAAAGAATAATAAATCCACACTAACTTCCTTTGTTTATTCATAAATTCATTTGTGTTTCTCCTTTTAAAATTCTGTTAGTAATAACTTTTTCACTTATAAGTAAATTTGTTTAATGTTCCATGCAGTGTATTCCATCACGTATTTTAAATGTTTCTCTGCTCTAGACACAAACTTGGAGAGAACTGTTTTTGGATATGCAGGTAGACAAAACATGACTATCTCTTACATTCATCACCATGTGCTGACTGTTTAACTTCCTTCCCTCTGGAAATAAAAGTTTCCATGAGTGTCCAGTTTAAAGTGTTCTCATAAAAAAATTGAAAGTATTGTGGTCCAGCTTTTATTATCATTTTAAAGCAAAATTGTCCATTAATTTTATGAAAATTTACTCAGATTTTTTTTTTAATTATCTGACCCAGTGTAGATTAAGATGAACATCCTTGTTTTCAATTTTGTTTCTAAGATTCACTTCATTATTATTTCACTTAGTAGTCACTGTAATTATACCAAGTAGAATTGTTTTGCTATTCACGTGGCTGTTGGAAGGATTTTTATAGGCCTTCCATTATAATTAGACATATATTAATAGATATTTAAAGCATGTTACTATTTTTAATAAAACTTGAAAATGTGGTCTACTGAAAATGAATAGGCCTAATAGTGAACCGTGAACACTTCATTTTAGGATACATATTATTTACCTGTGACATTCCTGTAATAGGAGGTTTTTGAATATCTTTGTTTGCTGAATACAGGACACTGACCTGGATTCAGTTAATGATGCACTGTCTAGTTATGTACCTTCTAAACAGAAATACAGTATCCCTCTCCCCTTGAAAGAGGTTTGGCCATCCAAGAATCTCCAAGACAGCAATATGTAGGTCAGATAAAACCCTCATAATTCTAGAAAACTCCAGAAAAGCAGTACAGTCCAAGAGCAGGAACCTTTTCCCTGAGGATTTTTATAGCAAGAGGCCAATCGGAGAAAGAACAGACATGACGTGCATAAGGATAGACTTGGTGATTATCCATCATCTACTGAATTTTAGGTAGCCTAGAAAGTTCTCAAATAATTGCTGTTAGAAATGAAGTGCCTCTCATTAAGTGAGTCAGTATGGCTATCAAATACATCACAGTTAGTTGTTGTAATGTCTTGTTCTGATTTATAAGGGAAAAAAAATTCCACAAATACATCGTATTTGGTTTCTATTTCAGATGCACAAAGGCAAAGGAAAGGGCACCCAACAAGTGCCAAAGCAATCCCTCTTAGCACACTGTTTATGAATATGTATACATTATCTAAATGAATCCTATAACTCTTCCATATAACATGAAATATTTGTGACAAGAAAGGTGAACAACAGCCTTTCCAAAAGTATCTTATAGGATGGTGGTTAGGAATGCTCCCAAGGGGTCAGGAAACATCTTCCACCTTGGGAAGGAGGAGTCAGATCCCAGGTCTTCCTGTACCTATTTAGAAGCTGTCCAGAAAGGTGATAATCTTCTTCCAGTAGTTTTGTCAAGTTAGTCCCATAAAAGAATTTCAAACCAATATTTTTAAACTGATATAAATTCAAATCAGCCAGCTTTACTTTTCTTAGGAAGAGAGCATTTGAAAAAAAAGAAATTGTGCTGCTTGAGCACAAAGACAAAGCAATGTGTGACGACAATTTCCTCTCTGTGCTTTTCTAAAAAGAAATAGAAACTGAAAGCCTTCTTGTCCTAAAGACACTCTTATTACTACCTAATCTTAGAAACAATATATTACTCCTCAAGGCTGCATGCTTTAAGCCAGAACTAAAACTGCACATGGCACATAAGCTGTATTTGACATCTGTGTAATTTTTTCTTTCCTGGTGTTATGACTCCCCAAGGAGTCATTTAGAGTTATTTTTTTTGTTTGTGTTTTCCTGAAAGACAGAGAGAGAGGAAATTCTGTGATGGGTTTTATCTTGAGCCCCTATCAAAAAACCTGTTCTGGGGTTAGGCTCACTGTCTAAAAATCTTTCTATGGTTTGAAGTTGCTCTATGCTTTTTTGTCTCAGGTCCATGCTAGCTATACCTAGGAGGAGTCTTGCAAAAAAATATAATGACATCTTGCAACAGACCCAAACCGTTTCAAAAGTCCTTACTGCACAGTCTTCAATATGCTAAAATAATTAATAAAACTTTGTGAGAATTGTTTAGCAACATATGTGAAACATAACATACCAGTACAGATTTATATTTTGATCCAAATTTATGTTTAATAGTTTATCTAAAAAAAAGTCATTTTAATTACTGCATAATTTTGCATGCTAGATAAAAAAGAAGAGTCTTCAGGTATGCAAGAGTTTCACAATTCTTTATTGTACCTTATGTTACATATAGATTGCAGCAAAAAAACAAGACAACAATGATAATATATCTTATAGTAAAGAATGGCCACTTATACCACTCTTTATCTTAAAATGTGTTTACCAGGCAGAAATCCCAACTATCTCTCAATACAATGTGAGGTACCTTCAAATGACTTTCCAAGTAAGGGAGACAATATTATTTCCATATATACTTTGGCTGTCCAACCCCTTGGTTGACATTTCTTAGAATTTTTAAAGGAATGTAGTACAGACTAGCTTATTTATACTATAATTAAATAATTAGCTTTTTCATGCAATGAAGAGTTCAGTATCTGAATACAGGACAGTTCAAAGCCTTAAACAAATTAGCTGGTAAAGACTGATAGTTGAAAGTTAAGACAAAGTTCAATTCAGCTGGTCTTTTTCTCCCCCCTGAAAACTAGACATTTCACGTGCCATGTCAAAAGTAGGCAAGTTCATAAAACATTGGTCATTAAACTTTAGAGCTTAATGAAACAACTCTTCACTTTTGTCTCACAAATTAAGAAAACCTTAAAACAATAGCCATGGAGTTCTACTTATTTTTCTTCCATATTTCTCCCCCCCACCTCCCCCTCCAGTTTTTAATGAAAGAAGTAGCATTTCCAGAAGAAAGATTAGTTTGGTTTGTGGCACTGGACTCCTTGGGGATAGTTTCAGAGCACTGTTGTAAGTAAGCCTGCAATACACAGTTTCAAACAAAGTACACTTCTACAAAGGGTTTTTTTTCCTGTGCCATGTAATGCATGTGGGGATGCATCTATTCAGGACAAGGAAAGAAAATTAATAAATGGAAAAAAAACAGTAAATAAATTGGATGGTGTTTAATGGAACTTTTGTCTAAATGCCCTCCCCTTAAAAGTGGTAATACATAAATGCAAGTCATTATCCTAAGGTATGTCTTAGTCTAGACTGAAGCAAGAAACTCTAGATCAGACATATGACAATTGAAAAAGTGCATTTTATTTATTCATATTTCTTAATGCGAAATATGTATTTTGAGAGACTAAAAATCTCTGAAAGCCTTTTTTGCAACAGCCAATTACACTCAGCTTTTTAATTCTAGCACTGCATTTGGAACATTTCCATTGTTCTAAGGGTTAAAAACTTCACCGTGACCATGATGAGCCTTATTACTCAGTCAAAGTAAATGGATCACCATATAACCTTTCAGAAATGTTCTTCCTTAAGCTGTTAAAACATTCCATGCCCTTAGATGACAACAATTTCTCTGCCTTTTGAAATTTCTTTTCTATCCTGCAGAGTTCATAGAGATATGCTCGGTTAAAATCAACTTATATAAAACTATGCACTGTAAATTCTGACACTTCTGTTTGAATCTCTTTTCAAACACTTGTCTTTGCTCACCATAATAGATGTCAGTTCTTCTGATGTAGTTCAAGCATGAGCTTCATATGAAGACTCAGCTATGTCTATTGCATTTCTGAAGCTACTACTCACTGAAGTTTTGTGCTGTTTGACATCAAAGATAGGCAAGAATCACCTGCTGAGTTCACATGCATGGAGCAAAACATCTTCAAATCACTTGTGCTAGACAAAAGTTTTTCATATTAAGCTTTCACTATCATGTGGACTTAAAGACAAATGTAGTCCTTGTTAAAGTTGCAGCATCGTGTTATTAAACTATGCATCTGGGCCTCATGATTTATAGAAGTTTTAAGCCAAAAGATAATAATTTGGCTGATTTATTTTTTGGCATCAATTGCAAAGAATTCTGTTGCACAAAAAAAATTGTTTTTCATTCAATATGCAGTGATTTTGCTCAAAGGTAAAAACAATTTGAAACTCTGATATGCTCTCTTTTATTAAAAAAACACCACAGCATTCTACTTTTTTAAACTTTAATAGCTGACTTTTTTATTGATTTGAAAACCAGAAAGAAGCAACAGTTAAAATCTATATTATATAGAGGAATATAAATTAAACAAATTCCTATTTTAAAAAGTTCACAATTTTTTTTTTTTATTTTTTTTTTTTTGGTGCAAGTTTAATTAAGTAATATGCTGGAAAATAAATAGAATGTAGAAGAAAAAAAATATGGAGGATCAAGAACTACTGTCTAATGGATGTGTGTCTAATGGATGCCTAATCAGTATAATAACTGTGCCATAGTTTTTAATCACAATGACTCCAGTGATGACTCTGTATGTAAACCAGATTCAACATGAATATGCATAGGAATTAGATTTTGGAACAGTTTTGTATGCAAAATGTTTATAATTAGCCCTCATTTAAATGTCACCAAGTGACTACATTAAGTGCAAACCAAAACACAACAGGGCGTGTGGCTGTTGAGATAATTGAATGCCTTGGGTGTGTCAGTTCAGTCAGCAGATGCTGAGATGTACTTGCCAATTTTAGCAGACCGATGATTTTAGTGTTATAGGGCCTTCAGTGTTTTTTATTCCTTTAAGTGGCTTGACATGAATTTAAAAGAAAAAAAGATAGTTATCCCTTAGTATTGTTTTTCCATTTCATTAGTTTACAGATCCAAGGAAGCCAGTGTGCCTAACACTTTCCAATCTCTGCAGTTGTTCCATAACCTCAAGGTTAAAACCCTAGTAGAACAGACCTTTAACTCACTCCTGACTATTTAAATTTTTGGTACCTAAATTAAATGCCCCCTTTAGCACTTTCAATACTAATGTGTTTCTTGTTTTAAATACTTTTTATTTAGTGAGGGCTTAATGTCTTACAAATGGAGAGTGTAATTACATTTTACTAGGTGCTTATATGTATATATAGACAGGTTCAGAGTATTTTTTTTAATGTGTTTCATACGTGGATAAGGGACATTAAGTCCCTTTAAGGACTCTAGCACTTTTCTCTGTGTTGTAGGGCTCAGAGGTGCTTCCAGGTGTCATGCATTCGTTCTAGCTTTGTCCTGACAACATTTTGCATTGATTCACCAGCAGGTGAACTTACCTTCCTTTCCATCTGTCCCCTCCTCAAATCTTGTTTTCCATGTAAAATAAATCCAGGCATGCTGGCTGGCAGGGAATCAAGTCTGCCACAGCAATAACTGTGTAACACCTGAAATACTTCTCGTATATCCAAAATCTTAGCACACACCAAATCCCAGATTACAAAGCTTTGGAATAGACTGTCTCGTTGTAGAATCAAATAGATAAACAAATGAGAATCTTCCACTGAATGCCTCCTAGACCAAAATATGCCCTTAATATATATATATTAGGCACCAAAGCTGGAACTATAAAATGTTTTTTGAAGAACAATTGTTCTGAGCAACACAGAGTAGGAAATGTGGAAGTAAGGCAGCTGAGACAGAATTTGGGTTCCAGACTATGTTGGTTTACTTAAAACACAATAAATGTCTTGCCTTTGTAGTTGTGGCTCCTTCAGATCTGTCAACACTAATTTAATATCCTACTCTTAACATGAATGTGTTCAATATGAGGCATTTCAGGATGTATGTGAGCCTGTGCTCAGATTTAATTAGAAATGAGAAATACGGCAGATGGAGAGAAATCATTGTTGCACAATTGGGCCATAATGCAAAGAAATTTCTCTAACCGTTGACAGTTATGAACTGCTCGATTAGCAAACCACAGCAAAAGAAAAACTATCTACAAATAGAATTAAAAAGCAGGATAACAGCTGCTCTAGAACCTCTACAAAAATCTCTTAAGGAAAAGACTAACCGTGACACCAAATACCACCATAAGACAACTAGATTGTAGTACTGGTATTAGAGTTTACCCTCTGTGAAGTTGCTACAGAAGTCACCTGTATATTTGGCTTTCCTGAGAGAGGAACTCAAAAGAGACATTCTGTTATCAAAGGAAAAAGAAAAATCAAAGGGGCTTTTTTACCGTTAGTTTTGCATTGTATTACCCTGATTTTCCCATACTTTACACCACAGAGACAAGTTTCTGTACACAGGAATAGTGTGCTGCCCAGATAAAAATATTTTGCCTTTAATGAGCTTTATACACCCAGTCATCCTAACATCTGAGTCCACAATACACAGAAGAAGTAAGCAACACATTAAACTAAACTATCCACAAGAGAAAGCACAAAGAGCCAACAGCGGGTGGGTCAGCAATCTCTCATTTGTGAGGTATCAAAGGCTGTTGATAGATCTAATAAAATTACTCTGAACATCTGACCTTTGTCCATGGCCAGAAGGAATGCAGTTATACAACCGGGGAAGGGAAACCACTGGTGACAAAATGCAGTTTCAAATAAACTATGCTTCTACTGGCAATTTTTCTTTATCCGCTATCATGTAATACGCAGAGGGATGCACAGTATGTACTTAGAACAGGAAATGAAAGTGAAAAAATGGAAGCTAAAACTGATACTAACCACACTTAAATTGCTTAATGGAGATGCTGTGTACATACTCCCCCAGGCAACAGATCCTTGTAAGTGTTCAGAGCTTCTAATTGTACCATATGTCTTAATAAACAGCAGGTTACAGAAACGTTGGGTCAAATGTTAGACAACAGAAAGATTTTCTCTATAATTTGTTCTAAAGTTTGATTGTATCATTGCACATTAGTAGGAAATCAAACCTCAGAGTTATGAAGCTAATTACTGCCAAGCATCTCTAAAGTTTGTATGCATGTGTGTGTATTTAGATAGAAGTCTGTATGTGTGTGGGAGCACATATAGTATGCATTATGTATGTTCCATTGTTTATATATATAAATACATATAGGTATCTCTAGCTGTTTTCCTGAAGACTAAAGGCAATTAAGAACAGATTGCAGAAAGCTTTTCTTATGACTCTAATTATCAAATAAATGCCAAAGACCCCTTGGGTTTTCAGAGCATTCTTCCACAGGTTTGCATCTTCCTATGTTGTTCTGCTTGTGCCAGCTGTCCCTGGAAAATCCATGTCCATCTTGACAGTGAAGCACAATTTTGATACGCTACTAGGTTTTTCAGAAACAGAACCTTTGCTCAAACTTCAGAGCTCTTTGGGTTTGAAAAACACCAGTATGGGATCAAACCTCATCACTGACATAGTCTAGACACACTGAGCACTTTGATAAGTAGGTATTATAGGAGTAACTATAAACTCTGGGAATGCTGCCTCCACATTCCAGCTAAGGATGCTTCCATGCCTTTCATTTAACAGAGTATCTTTCTGGCTGTAATGTGAATTTACAACACCAAGGAAGAAACAGCAACATGCTAGGCTGATGGCTGAAACATGGACAAAAGTGCATGGGTGATGAAGGTAGCTATATCTAAGCCTGTTTCCAAACATGCATTCCATCCTGTTAAGAATGAAATATTTATAATATTCATAAACATTTTGTGGATTGGTGCTGCACAGCTGGAAAAGCCTAAGGACCAAGAGCTGCCCTACAACAGTAACAGAGAAGAAAGAAATTACAAACCACAGATTCCACCCCTTTCATAATTTAAAGATGAAGAAAGAGAAAAAACTTAATTTAACTTTTTTGGAGAAAAGCTACTTTTCCAGTCCTCCTAAAGTTTCTTGTATTAAGGCTAAGGAGATAGAAAAGCCAAATAAGACTGTCTTTTTATTAAATGTAAAAAAGGCTTTTTGAAATTTTATAACTTTCATGATTTTGCTCTAAAGTCAAATGAAATTTAGAGTTAGTGTGGATCTATGGCAATTATTTAATTGACATAGGTGGTTTCTACAGAAAATCTGTCCATGTCCAGACTGAAATAAAAAGCAAAACAGAACTAGCCAAAACCCAAGGAACAAGATCCTTTTAAAGGAAACCTTCTAAAGTTTATTGAGGAGTGCTGGCAGGAGATCTGTACCTGTACATTTTAGAGCACTCCAATAGCCATCAAATCGAACTGAGAGGAGCTGACAACACAATCCACCATCCAAAAGTACCTTGACACAGCCAGACTTTTTCTAACTAGAAAAAGCCAAGCCATTGTGCCAACCAGTCAAGGCCAAACAAAAATAAGAAAATAAAATACATATAAAACCACTCAGATTCAAAGAGAAACTACACAATACTCCTCTTATAATGTTCTGAGGTTTTGGTCTCCACTCAAGACAAAAGAATCTGTTGAAATAATTTTTCATCTGAAAAAAATAGCAAGTAATTAACAGGGACAATATTAATAATAATAAAAATGCACTTCTTTGTAAAATATATATGCTAAGATTGCAAGGTATCATGTTATTCTTCTTATAAGTATATATATATAAGAGGTGAAGGTGTGGCACTGTATGTAGTAGTAGATTTAGAATAAATGGAACTCACAGTTGGCAGTGGCACAGGTGGCAATGGCGCAGTTGAGAGCATCCGGGTAAGAATCAAGGGGCAAACAAATAATGTGGATGTCATCATGGGAGTCTGCTATAGACTTCTCAGCCAGGATGATGACACTGATGAATAATTTTTTGAGGAACTAAGGGACAGTTCCAAGTAAACTGCCCTTGTCATTACGAGACTTCAGCCTGCCAGAAATTAACTGGGAACATTATACAGCTGGTACAACCTCTGCCAAAAGATTCCTAAAAACCTGGATGACAACTTTATGGAACAGGTCCTAAGGGAGCTGACTCAGAAAGACGGTCTCCTTCATCTGCTGCTTGTCAACAGAGTTGATCTCCTGAGCAAAGTGGAGATTGGTGGCCATCTTGGCCACAGCAACCATGAAGGGATCAACTTTAAATTCCCTATTGACAGGAGGAAAATTCCAGCAAAACCTCAGCTCTGGATATGAGGACAGCAGATTTCAGGCTTCTTGGGGAATTAGTAAGTAAGGTCTCCTGGGAAAAAGTTTTTGCAGGTTCTGGGGTCCATTAGTGCTGATCACTTTTTAAACATCACCTCCTACAGCACAGGAGCAGGCAGTTGCCAAATGTCAAAGTCAAGCAAGCCATCTTGGCTCTGACCAGGGGTGTTTTCTTGGAAATAAGACAAAAAAGGAAGGTGTATGCCCAGAGGAAGCAAGGTCAAGTGATACAGGAAGAGATACTGCTTGCCGCTGTAGGGACAAAATTCATATGGCCAAAGCTCAGCTGGAGCTGAAGCTGGCCAAAAATGTGGGGGACAATAAAGAGTTTTTTCACAATTTTTAATGGTAAGAGGCAGTTTAGAAATATCATTGGCTCATTACAGGATGAGGATGGTCACCTCATAAACAGGGACAGTGACAAGGCAGAGGTGTTTAATGCTTTCTTTGCCTCTGTCTTCAACACAGATGACAGACCAAGGGGGTCTCAGTGCCCTGAGCTGGAGGACCATGACCGCGAGAATGATCCAGTCGACCCTGAAATTGTCCATGATCTGCTGCTCCAGATGGATCCCTACAAATCTTTGTGCCCTGATGGGATTCATGCCAGAATCCTTGAAGAGCTAGCTGATGTCATTGCAAGGCCTTTCTTGATGATTTTTGGGAGGTCTTGGGAATCTAGAAAGGTTCCGTCTCACTGGAAGCTGGTAAACATTTTGATTTTTTAAAAAGGGCAAGAAGCAGGACCCAGGAGACTACAGCCCTGTCAGCCTCACCTCAGTCCCTGGTAAAATTATGGAGAAGGTTATTCTGGGAGGTATTGAAAAACACCTGAAAAACAATGCTGTCTGGTCATAGCCATCACAACTTCCTAAGAAAAAAGTCCTGCTTATCCAACCTGATTTCCTATCATGACAATGTAACCCACCTAGCTGATCAAGGGAAGACAGTTCATGTAATTTTTTTTGATTTCAGGACTGGAAGGGATACCAAGCAAGTTTGCAGATGACACAAAACTGAGAGGAGCTGTTGACTCCTTCAAAGGCAGGGAGGCCCTGCAGAGAGACCTTAACAAATTAAAGGGCTGGGCAATCACCAACGATATGAGATACAAAAAGGGGAAGTGCCAGATTCTTCACCTGGCTATTCATACAGAGAGTGGGTAACGAGATGCTGGAAAGCAATACTATGGAAAGGGGCCTGTGGGTCCTGCTGGGTGGCAAGCTGAATATGAGTCAGCAGTGCCCTGGCAGCCAGGAGGGACAACTAGGGGGGCATCGCCAGCCGGTCAAGGGAGGGGATTATCTCGCTCTGCTCTGCACTGGGGCGGCCTCACCTTGAATATTGTGTGCAGTTTTGAATTCCACAATATAAGAAAGTTATTTACGGCAGTTTGGATGGACGCTCCTCACCCCTCCCCTCTCCACGTGGTGGCGGCCAGGGTCCCAGAGATGTTGCAGGGAGACCACACACGGGTGAGGCAGGCATCAAAGAGATTTTATTCCCAGAGTCACAGGTATTTATAGGGTTTCCAGAGGGAAGTGATGTCACATCCTGAGGGACAG
>JAWWTY010000037.1:24797427-24854683 GCA_035222235.1 Margarornis squamiger
TTGTTAACAGACAATGGCAGTGGCCGACCTCATTTACAAGGAGACAAACCTGTGATTTTAAACATTATGGTGAAGTTCTTACAAGCTTTATTTTCACCTCAGATATTGTACATCTTACAGCAACAGTTATTAAGCTACTGGAGAGTGTCCAAAGGAGGGCAATGGTGGTGGTGAAAGGCCTTGAGGAGAAGCTGTGTGAGGAGTGGCTGAGATCACATGGTCAGTTCAGCCTGGAGAAGAGGAGACTGAGGGGACACCTCATTGCAGTTACAACTTCCTCCTGAGGGGAAGAGGAGGGGCAGGCACTGATCTCTTCTCTGTGATGACCAGTGACACAACCTGAGGGAATGGCCTGAAGTTCTGTCAGGGGAGGTTTTAGTTGGATATTAGAAAAAGGTTCTTTACCCAGAGGGTGGTTGGGTGCTGGAACCAGCTCCCCAAGGAAGTGATCACAGCACCAAAACTGCCAGAGTCCAAGAAGTGTTTGGACAATACTATCAGTCATATTTTGTGACACTTGGGGATGGTCCTGTGCAGGGCTAAGGGCTGGACTCAATGATCCTTGTGGGTCCCTTCCAACTTAGCATATTCTGTGATTTTGTGATTTTAAATATGTTCAAAATGGCAAAACCCCCCAAGTAATAAAATGAAAAATTTGAAAGGAAAAAGTATTGTAAAAGTTAGTATGAAAGGAAACTATGCCATCTCAGTTTGAGACAATTTGGAGGGGTGGAGACTCCAGACAGAACTCTCCTCCTTTGGATTCATTACCTCTGGTTTCTCCAAGGCATAGAGAAAGACCAAATACACCCACATGTAAATGAAGAAATAACTTTTTGCCAAGAAGAAATGCTAATAACAATACTGATAAAACTAGGTTAAGCCAACCGATGAGGAGAAACTTTCCAGGTCCTGCCCACCAGACCAAATGGAGATGGCAGCTGGCCTCCCCCCCCAGAAAAAACCCACGTGGCCACAGGACAGAGATAGGATGGCCACCCTTCTGTGTGGTTCGCCTCCCCTATACCCAGAAAACTGGCAGTTGGAGAGTCAGTGCTGGCAGGAAACAGCAGGCAGGTGGGATTCAATACTGCCAGACACTTGCATGGCACTGGAGTGAGGCTGCGGTGCTGGCACAGGCAGCCAGACCAGGGCTGTGGATCCCCCAGGTGACTGGAAGGACCAGCAAGACACCTGTTGGATCCAGTGACGAGACTTGGTTGTTGCAATTCTGATGTTCATTGGTCAAAGTGGTGGTTGTAGTTCTGTCAAAGTGAAGGCCCCAGTCTGGAATCTGTCAAGGTAGTGGTGGAAGCTCCGGGTATAAGGGTAAAATCTTGTGTGGTCAGGTCAGAAAACCCAGGGGTTTTGAGGGAAGTCTGAGTGTGGTCTTTTTATTGGGCTTAGACTAGGTGGGAATGCCCCCAGTACCTCCTCAGGAGCAGGGAATTCTACACTGGATGATGCAATACTGGATCACAAAGATGTAGTCTTTGACATCTTCTAAGATGTTACAGCTTCCTTTTAGGTCAGCAGAGGTGGATCCATTATGGTCCATCAGCAGTGATGAATATCTTCAGGCTATGTGGCAATTCTTCTGGTGCTTCCCCAGAGGGGAATTATCACAGCTAAGTCATTTGTGTAAGGACAAAGAAACACTACATCACTTAGCAGGATTTGCCTCTCCTTACCTTGTTTAACACCCGACTTGTGGCCTGAGATCTCGGATGTGAACGGCCTCTGCACCTGGCTGGCCACTCTGCACGTTGTTAGCAAAGCACATGGCTGAGTGAGCCATCAGCACCAATAGTCCAGTCTCTTACAGCACCTGAGCTGTCACAGCAGGTGGTTGAATGCTAGAGTCATTGATCACTAGCAGTTCAGTCTCTTTAAAGAAAACAAAACCCCCAAAAGGCATATTTGGAGAAAAGGGGAAAGAAAAGGTGGATACCAGAATTTTTGTGGAACCCTGGACACACACCCTTCTTGAGGCTTTTCTATGGAACAATAAAGTGAAGCAGATATAGCTTTGTTTAAAATTTGTTTACAGGTAAAGAAATGCACGATAACCTGCACAGTTGTTTGGGGAGGAGAGGGTGTGGAACAGTATGGGGAGGTTAATCAAAAACCTTCCATGAAGAACAAAGCCAAAAAATTGATGATTTCTTTGAACAGCTACTGCCTTATTAAAGTAATTACTAGAATCTCTGAATATGAAGAATAAAGAGAGGGAGGAAATAAGCACATTTTAAAATAAACATTGAAAAATGGATGTGAAGTTTGCCGAGTCAAAAATTTTTCTTCCTGATTGTTTAACTTATGGAAAACACACTCATCCTACTTTGGCTATTTTGACTTGGTTTTAATAGCAAACTTCAACTTCCTAATACCAAAAGAATTTCTTTCCTCTACTCCAAACAAACTCATTCTGTGTCTATTTGTTATCAAGTGTTATTAAGTAATAAGTCTTCACATAAAGTCTACTTCAACTCATCCACCACTAATATTTCTCTTCTAGGGCATTTGAATGTAGAAAGAAACCCTGGGGTTCATGAGTGGAGAGGTTTGCAATAGTGATCTCTAAACTTCTTTCACAATAGGCAACATATATTTAAAGTTACGTTTTCATTAAGCTTTTAAAAGTATAATTAACTATTGTCACTTACTCTTGTCACTTATTATGAGAGGGAGTCAGTAATTTATCATGAGACACTACAACCACCATTTATCATAAAAATAGGCAATGTGAATCCTCCTTAGTATACAAGACCCAAAAGTCTTGGTTTGTTCATTTTAGCTCAAATGAAAAAAAGCTGTGTCCTGGTTACAATCAATACAGATATATAAAATGAATACCTAACATAAATATTAAGAACTCACAAAAAAAAAAAAGTGTATTTTCATCATAAATGGATAAAAACATATACTATTAGGCAAAGATTATGTTATTCCTTTCTTCAATGACACATCATTCCTTAGAGCACGAACTCTATTTCTGTCTTTATCATATGCTCTGTATATTCTGTTGATGAGCAGGAAAATGAGGTAAGTACACTGTTTCTGAAATAGAAAAAACCCCAAAACTTTACATATATAGTAACTAAGAAGTTACTGAGAAAAGCACTGTGCAAAATATGGCCTGTATTGGAGCAATGAGTGATCTCACTATTGTAAATGAGAATCCTGCTGAGTGTCAGTGAACACCCTTTGCATTCCATTCTTGGTATTCATTTGCAGTAACAGCCACACAAGATCATTTAGAAAGACAATTCTGCTTACAATATATTTTTTCAGGACTCACTTTAAACAAGGCAGATAATACCTTGTGTAGTAATTGAAAACAGAATCCATCTTCTTACTGAATCTGACATTTTCATTCCTTTACATATCAACCAGAATACTGCAATCAAATATTGGAGCAGATATATCCATAGACCTAAGCTGAACAATCACAAAATATCAAATCACGTGGCATGCATTACATCAAAAAAAGAACTAGACCTTAGGACTAGAAACACATTCAAAAATGACAGAAAACAAATTTCATCCACATTTTTACCTGTGATTTCAATGATCACTCCTTTGCAGACACACTGCCCTGGTTACCTTATATCTGTCACTGACATTGAGAGGCAAGTCATTCTGCCAAGGAGCTTCTGATGCTCTGAGCAATGTAAAGACTACAAGGAAAGCAGTGGCATTTTCCCCAGCATTTGCTGTTTTGAATAGTGGAATTGAATGCAGTCCAGGATGCTGGATCTCTTCTCATAGCGTGTTTCACCCACACTCAACTTGGAGAACACTCTTTTTTTTTCCATAATACAAAGAATGTTCACAACATGTTGGCTGCTGAACATAAAATCCAGACATTTCAGATATTTTATAACAAACATGCGGGAAATTAAGACAGCTGCGTGGAAAGCATAACATTCTTTTTATAAATTGAAAAGAAGCTTATGGACAGCTGAGAACATGTCCTTCAGGACAGAGTGTTCAGCATGGAAGAACAGCATATCACACAGAAAGATGCTCACCACAAGTGATGAAATATGAAATGCATATGGTTCTAAAGGAATTCACACATGAAACTCAGACAGCAAACAACAATCACACACTTTGTATCTTAAAGACTGGCAAAGCAGAGAGAAACATTTCCATAAAAGAAGTGTTATGTCCACATGTGCCATCTATCAACATCTGCTGGTGAATCACAAAGAGGTCAAGTGGTCTGCAATTTGAACATTTTTGGTTTTCAACAAATTGAACCATTTTTGAGAGCAAGTTAGCACCCCGTTTTTGATAAGATCTGTCAAAATGGTTAGTTTCTCACTGTTTTATGAAAAGTGGGCAAATTAAGAGAGGAAAAAAATGTTTACACCAGCCATACCAGAATGATCTGATATACTTCAGCTTAATGAGACCATTACGACTAGGCCTTTCTCTTAATGAAAATACATACAAATGATGCAATTGCTATCATGCAGATGCTGAGGTACAGCAACATACAGACTCTGTAGCTTTGCAATTCCTTAGCAATCAAAGTGGACACAATAACTTAGGAGTTCTTAAAAATTATGCACACTATAAAACAGTGTCTGAGCAATTCACAATCAGTTTAGAGCGTGTCCTCCAACCACTACAGTCTGGTGGGGAAATACACTGATTTCTGTGGAGTTTTATTAGAAATAGGACATTAAATGGCATGTTGAAAGCCACTTAACAATCTGAGGCATAATGAAAAATTGACTTAAAGACCTTAAACTGCAGGCTCTATAAGATAAATCAAAGATCTTTTCCATTTAATATTAATACTTCCTGTATGCTTTGGGAAGTGATAACAAAGAACGAACAATTATGCAAGCATCAGGAATTGAAAACATCCATAGAAATAAATGGGAAAAGTTTTATGTCCAGAAGACACTGCTGTTGCTGCCACAGATAATGATAACGCAGCTGATCCTGACACTGCTGAGTGGGACGTAATGTCAGTTCTGGATGAGGAGCCACACTGCAGCAAAAATTCTGATCATGAATCCCATGATACCATATCAGCATTTAACAGTCCTGACTTTCATGCCTAGGAGACAACTGACTAAAATGCCAAGCAAAAAGAATCTGTGAAATCATTGTCAACTCTATTTAATATGTTTTTTAAAAAAGGACTAATTATTCTTAACTACTGATCAACTACAGAAAAACACAGAAGGGTGACTCTAATCTTTAGGGGAAGACTAATATCTTGCAATTAAAAATTTTAGATTTAGAAATCAATTTTAAGTTAAATTTTTGGTGCTCTTAAATAGCATCTGTATTTGCCAAGTTTAATCTGCCATGGTTTTTGAGGTAACACTAAAGCCATGAGTAAAAAATTGAGGTTTAGCAGTGTTGAGAAAAGAATTGCTGTTTCCTCCTCATTTGAATAGGAAAATAATCACACCATCATTATATTCCAATAATCAAGTAATTAAGAGCACCACTCCACTTGGTGTGAGAACGAGGGGATGCCATGAAGCCTTTAGCTTCCCTTGTAGCCATCTCTGCAATAATAAGTATTACCCTTCTTCTTTGAGCTTTTGATATTACCAAGTGTTGAAAATCTTCCATTTTTTTTCTTTTGCATCAGCCTTCCATGTCTAAGGATTAGTTTTATTCCTGAAATATTTTGCTGCTTTTTCTGGATTTTATTATTACTATTACTATTTAGTTTCATAGCGCTAATGCATGAGAACATTACTCCACTCCACGTGGATGACCTTATACAAATGCACAGCAAATGTAATCTCTAACCTGTGATTATTCAGATATAATTCACAATTAATGGCGCATGAACAGACCAAATTTCAGCTACTTTTGTCTATCCTATTTGTTAATCTTGTTTTTTGTTCATTTTAACAGTGTTTCATTTCAAGTATTATTTCAACATTTTTAACAAAAAAAAAATAAAAAAATCCACTTTTAATTCTGAGTTGATATGAGCTCCAAAAGAGTTTCCTAGAATCTAAAGTCGTTCTCAAATTATATTTTTTATCTCTCTAGTCTGGAGGAAAAAAAAAAAAAAAGAGATAGTAGAGCCATCTAAAATATAAGCCATTACATTTGTTTTATACACTAGAATGAAGCAAAAGAAGGCACAAGTCTAATTTTTTTAGCAAATCCTTTGCAGTTCACCTTTAAACTAAAGGTCATCAGGTGAGAATCGGTGTGTTTGAAAGCACTTGAACTGCTTAGGGAGTTCATCTTATCTGTATTATTCATACATATTTGACGATTATAAATCACAATGGACTGAAATATTTCTGGTCTTTCACATCAGCAGGCATCCAGAGAGCACTGTCTTTTATTTACTGACCATGTTAAAAATGGCATACTTTTTTTATTATTGTATAATAGTACGCTGTCTGACCAGTTCAGAGAGATCTCTAATAATGTCTCAGTCCAACCATGGGTCTCATTATGTTGGTAGGAACTGTCATGCAACTGTGAATGTGCAATAAGTGTATAGGTACAGTAAATGGCAGAAGAATATGAAAAGCGTTCTACTTTCAGATGCTGCACAAACCTATTTATTCCTACTACACTGAATGAACTAAAAATTGAGGAGAGAAAATGAGGACTTTACTTCATGGCCTTCCAAATTCAAACAAAGAGAGGATTTAAGGGCATATCTTACCGAAGAAAATGAGGGATGTTATACGGTGCAAAACACGCACTTAGCATTGCTTATAGTTCACCCATATTTTTAAGCACAACAGCACATTGATTTCAATGGACATCCTGTTTAAAAATCAATGCCATAGCATGACCTGAGTAACAATTTACAGATTATACATAAGATTCGTAAATTATATGATTCTGGCACAGATCTCTCACCTTTACTGAGGGCATGATATTCTGAGTGTGGTCTTACAGATCATGTTATAACAAACGTACGATTGTATCGCTGGATTTCAGTTTTATAGAAACCATGAACTTTTGGTTTTTCGTTAGATTTTGTGTACCAATTTACATAAAATATGCTATAAACAATACTTGGGCTTCAAAATAAATAATTACACAACATGACAAACAAGAAGAAGGGAGCCTTGTTTGAGGATTTTGATGCACAGCAAAGAGAATTTATTATAAGATACCTCTTCCTAACCTCGGGTCTGGCCTTCCTATTTGGAAGTACAAAATTGCTATCTACGAAATGAAATGAAAGGTAAGTCACTCATTTGCTCTCTGTCTGTGCCACATCTCTGCTGCTTCTGATATGACATTTCTTGGAGGATGAGACAGAGTGAAGAAGAAGAGGAACAGCTGAAGTGTCTTTCCCTTCATTAACACACCTATCGACAACATACAGACCTTTCTATTGGTAGACTCTCCCATTTCAATTTGCTTTGTTTTACCATACAGGCATAAATTTCAACCCTATGGTGAGTACTGCCATAAAGTCAATGCTCACAGAAGAATCAATTGTTTAAAAGGCTTTTAGTCACTGCCTGCATGCAAACAGGTGTTTTGCAAGTTATCACTATCCAAGAACTAAACAAAAAATAAATTATTCAGCTCAAAACAACATACAAGAATACTCTTTGAAAGAAAAGGGAAAATAGTGCAATCTCATTTCAACCAATACCAAACTTTCCATTCAAAACCCAGTAGTTTGGGCAGATCCACAGAAGTCAAAGCAAAGAAAGGGACAAATTCACAACTGTTCCAGAGAGCAGCTACTATAATTAATAGCCCTGCTGGTGGGAAATTCACCCAAGCTTTGTGAGACCTCTCTTCCAACTGAGAGATACAATCCCTCTTCCAGGAGACTGTACTGACCAGCATGCACTAGCAAAGCTCTGGGGGAAGTCAAGCGGCCAGGGCCAAGCCAGCCCCCAGGCACTGTTCCACTTTGTATTCACTACAGCAGAGGCTGGAACCCAGCAATTGTTTCTGCCATGCTTCTTGTCTGCAGTGCTAGAAAGCCCTTTTTTCCCTGCTTTGCTCCATGAATATTTAGGTACCCCAGGCAAACTGAAACAACTTTCCCCAGAGAGTTCTTGGTCCCAGCATCTCCCTGAATCAGACAGAGTGGGTTTGGACCAGGGTCTTGTGCCACTCAGGAGACAAGCTTAACCACTACACTATTAGGTGTTCAAGTGTGGAGCTCCTGAAATCCCTCCTGTGGGAGCAGTGGCACTTGCCATAATGTATTTAAATATTAATTGAGCAAGAGAATGTGAATGACTCTTTAAGCTTGACTAGAAGCTAAGGTGTTCTCCTGGGACATGGGAGCCGTGATTTCAGATATCCTTAGGCAGAGTAAGGAATTGAACCCAAGGCTCCCAGAGCTGCATCTCTCTTTTTTCCCACTTCTGAACCTAGCCTGAATTCATCCAGCACCACTGACGTCCATGGATAGCTAAATAACCCCCTAAATTGCATTGCTCAGTGAATTTATTGTTCACCAAGAAATCTTTGCCCCACTTACAACTCACCCCACTTTTTACTGCCTGGAAACACAAAGGTAGCACCTTGCCAGTCCTATGGGTGTGCATGTCTCTTCATTTTTGAAATATTTGTGCTATGTTGCCAGAATTAGAAGTGCAGTTTCCCCTTACTTTCTCATGGGGAGCAACCAGCGAACCATGACTGGTCAAGATGGTTTATTGTAAGAGTGGGAATTTTACATTGCCACACTGATAATGCCATCTGTATAGTATATGAGATTGTAAGGGTATGTCTAAAGGTAAGGTGAAGGTTTGACACATCTGAGGAATGAACCTGGGAATGTTCCAAAGTCTCTTAATGCCCTTTGAAGGGAAAGCAAATATGGGAATGCCATTATGGTAGAAGCTATGTGGGCAGAAACTGTAAGCCCATTCACGTCTCTAATTGCTCCACATCTGAAAGAGTCTGCTGCACATCTGTTATTCCACCAGAAGAGTGGAATATATTATGAATTTGCCTGCACCTATAATGCTGAAGGAAGTTTCACTGAGTGAAAAATGATTTTTTTGCCAAACTGTGTGTCCTTTTGGAAACTAACTGGGGCCAACAAAGATGTGTTGAGCAGCACAAATCTCTCTTACAGGATAGATTGTTCCAGAAAAAGCATCATTTTTCTACTGCTGGCAAGGACCTGCAAGCTTGTTTATATTATTTTCTGAGAAGGGAGAGAGGACACTAACTCCAAATGTCTCAGTGTATTTGCTATTTTAATGCAATTAAATGACTAAATGTGATATGCAACTGCATTAATTGTGAGAGCTTTGCAATAAAGCATAGTAAAAAATACACAAGCAGTGTGAGGGGGCTAAGTGAATTGGCAATGAGATCTGTGCTCTGAGTTCTTAATCCAACCAAAGGTAGCAAGGAGAAGATATTTTGATGGTTTATATGAAATGACGCATTCTCAAAAAAATGCCTAGTAGTCCTTACCAGCACATTTTTGGCTCTCTTACTGCTCCCAGAGAAATTTAACAGTCAGAGAAAGTTAAGTGCTTTGTACTATCTGAGACAGTCTTCTGTGGTTAATAAGAAGTACTACAGATTGGCAGGTTAGGGCAACCTGACTTGTCCTTGTCTCTTCTCTCTTTGATCTTTACATCAAGAAACCAATTTGTTTTCTACCATTATTAAACTATCATACATAATAACACATAAAGAGATAAAACGCTAAATATTTTAGCTGGGTGTTCTGGCTTCTTAGCCCTAGTAAAAAAATAGCAAACTGTTTTTATGTCTGAAAATTTAAAAAAAAATATAATTTGGGATCTCTCAAAGCAAAAACAAACAAACAAACAAACAAACAGGCAGGCTATGTACGTGTGTGTGTATATGAGTATTTTGATCTCTCTGCTGCACTGAGAAACACATATATTTCAGATTTATGTTAATTATTTTATTTTGAAGTCCTTATTAAGGTATAAATATTGTCAACTTTGTAATCAATTATTTGAAATAAGTCAGAGCAAAATATTTGAATATTGTTTAGCTTTTGGCCCCTCACTTAAACTATTAAGTGTAAACAGCCTAAATTATGTGTGTTTCATTTTGTGCTAAATATTTTGTCAGAAGATAAATAAAATTAAAAACAGCCAATATCATTCCTATTACTATTTTTGTCTTCTTTTGCCTTAGTTCATAGTGAGGTGATGTTGCTACACAGTATTTATGCTCCAAAAATTACACATTGGGAGATATTTAGAATATTACAAATACAGTAAATAATAATTATTAAAAACCCCTATAATATTCATCCCTATCCTGGAGTCAAGAGGCAGAGATTTGCAGCAAATATTAAAAAGCAACCACAGTCTTGCATTCTGGAGCAAGTTTAGAAAACACAAAGTTTACGACACATGCTGTACACAAACAACTGCATTAGAGACAAAAAATCATGTTCATGGCAGACCACTACATTCTGATATTAGTACCTGCTCCTCTCAAAACCTGCTGTTATGCCCAATGTACTGGCTAAAGTGGGCTGCCTGATTTTCAAGAGCTGCATGTTGGATCCTACAAATGAATTAATTGTCAGGTCTATGCCATTTTTAATGCAGTGTTCAACTGGTATTAATCTACCTGATGATCACCCAGAAGGAAGCTGTCATTCCACATAGGAAATGATTAGCCTGTCACAGTAGCACATATTGGAAGGTCATCTCTTGACTTTTACTGAACAGCTTTCATGACAGAAAGGGTTAACAAGCAAAAATCATTGTGATTCAAAGAGATCTGTCTGAAATAAATGAGCTGCATTCTTCTCTTGTGAAAGAATTTGTATGATAGCAATCCTATACAAATACCACTGGTGCTTTCTTATTAGCCAACAGTCTCTTTAACTAGCAGTTTGCAGAAGTAAGAGGATTTTATTGAACATCATATTTGCACAATTATCAGTAATTTCATACACAGACCAAACGTTGTAACAGTGCAATGGGTATATATGAATGGAGGAAGAGAGGAGAAAGAAAAGAAGAAAAGTGGAGGGAGTGACAGGGCCTGTTTAAGAGGCAAAAACCACAGTACCAAGGAAAAATCTACAGAGGTCTTCGTGTACGCATAGGCATTGACTGTGCAGCTCTTCAAAAGGCTCTGAGATCTAAAAGATGTATATTTCGGTAATGCTGTCTTCTTATTATATCTGAACAGCATTTCCACGTGCAATGCATAGAGAATATACACCAGCAACAAGAGAGTTTATATGTAACACAGTTTTCAAGATATCTAATATTTTGTCAAACATTTTATAGGTTTTAGCTTAGGGATAAATTTGAAGCTGGTTTTTCCCCAGTGAAACCTGCAACAATAGAGAAATATATATTGAAGGGAAAGAGAAAACGGGATATTGAGCAAGCCTAACAGAAATATAACATTTCATTTTGTACTTAATAATTACTTTCTACAGATCCCTTTGACTGGGAAAGCTTTTATAGCTCAAAGTTTTACTGCTTAGCTATGATGCTGAAAATCTCCAGATTTTCTCCTTGCTTCGGATTCTGAAATACACATATGGTCTGTTTTCTGACATGAGACACTAGCTTTGAGTTCAAATACGAGCATCTCATCTGCCAATTTTTCACATAAGATTTAATGGCTGTAAACCATTTTAAGCCAATCTGTAAAATTCACTATTGTTACAGTCAGCAAGAAACAGCTAATTTGCCCATATATAAACAGAAACTTCATGTTTTGTAATATAACTATGGTAACTTCTACAAATTACTCATCCAGAACTTTTGTTGTTTTATGACTCAGACTTATAAGTGTTCACCTAATTACCTCTCCCAGCCTTCAATACAGTATCTTTCTAAACTGAAACTACTCTAAACTACATTCATAGATCTGAATGTCCCTATCCAACTACCCATTAAAAATTTCAAACACCAGAAAAATTCTTTCTGGATGGGTGTGAGCACTACCTATAAAGTCAAAGTTTTAGCTCTGTGCACTCCGAGCACTAGATTGTGGTCTGTTACATGATGACAAGACCTATTTTATATTCAAAGTAGCAAAATTGCTATAGTATGTGACAAGGAGATAAGTACACCCACCTAGTTTGTTTCCAAGTGGATCGGTTCTTCAGCATGTATTAAGCCCTTCCATATTTATCCCCAGCATCTGGCTCTTTGCCAGGGCTTGGATTCTGTTCTGGTGTGCAGTGTGATGAATATTCCCAGGTGCTGGTATATTTTTATGCCTTAGTCCTTATTTACAGCTTTTCTAAGGGTTGCTTTGAAGTCTGAACAATTGCGTTGCAAAGCACTACAAAGTTCTTTCCACATCCAGCAATCTTTTCATGTTGCCTTAAGTTAAGCCATCTCTAAATGAGAAAATAGGAGGACGAGTGCTAATAAATTGCAGAAGGAAAGAGACTATTTCTTCCACTAAATTAGTAATTTCAGTACACCAGAAGCTATGTGAGCAATTACAGCACAAGATTAATAAATTAAAATGGTCATTCAATCCACCTTCCTAACATTCTTTCACAACAGCTACTAATATAGTCCTACTTTCAACTTTATAGCTCCCCTTTTTACCAACCCTACTATTATAACACTTGACATGCTTGGCTGAGATGGTGTAATAAAGAGGGGCAAAACGATGCATTAAAAGTCCCTGGTGCAAATACTATTCAAATTTTTTTGGTCTGAAATAGGCAGCACAAAAAGGCAATACCAGGGATTTAAGGGTCATAAAGTAGTACAGGCACTCAGCTCTGTAAGTTTCAGTTAACTTTGTAAAAGCCAAAGCAACAACTACAAAAAGCTCTAATGATACATTCAACTTTCTTTTGGAGAACAGGCACCTAGAGAATTGTAAGGGAGGGAGAGCAGGGAAGCGGCCACATTATGCTGCAGTGTTAGCCAGCATCACTCATATGTGACTCTCGGCAGCTCTCTGATGCAAGTTACTGCTCAGTGCCTGGTAACAACATGGTATGGTAGCATGCTTCACACCGTGAGGCAAACAGCACTCTGTGGAACAACAAGAAAAATCAGAATAAAGCTCTGGAAAAATCAATCCAATGTTTTGGGGTTGAAGTGCATTCACTCCTCAAAATTAAATTCTAATTTCTTACAGTTATTCTCACAGATTCTTTTCATATTAAAAGAAATAAGTTTCTCAGTTTAGGGTATATTTCTTGCTCAATGCTTCATTTAAAAAAAAAAAAAAAAAAAATCTTCTCTATAAGCAAGTATTTGTCTCTCCAAAGTGGTTTAGTTACTCTGCAGAAAACATAGCTTAATGTATAAAAACTGTAGGAGCTTGGTCACCAGATACTAAACACTTTTATAATTGTGTTTTTAAAGGGGCAATAAATTCGAGAAGGCAGCTCTGGTTATTATCAAAAGACAGACAAACCTAGGGGTCTGAGTTCAGGTACAGCGCTCCGATTTGTGGCCATAGCTGAGATGCATAGCAGTCTTTGCCTTTGCCTGACCAGCTTGTATTACGGACCTGAACAAGGCTCATTGAAAGAAAAAATGTCTGTATAGTGTGATATACATGGTTATATTTTTGGAGAGAAATGTACTGGTAAGTAGACTGAGGAAGGGAATATGGGTGAGGTTCAAAGCCTATTCAAGTTTCTCAAATGCTTCACTTAACTTCTCCAGTTTTTGGAGGAGACATTACACAGTTTCTAATAAATAGTGATGGTGTATATACTGAACAATACTTTTATCTTCCTCAAAAAATCTAAGACATGGAGGCTAAACCAGAGGAGAAATAAAAGAGAATATGCTCTATTTTACCATCACACAAAAGCACGTATAACAGATAAACAACCTCCCTTTCTCACTGGATCAAGAGCCAAGGGAGATCCTGCATACTTGAAGCCATCAACCACTTAAAACTGCTATTGTCAAAGCAATTTTTTACAGCAGACTGATTTGTATGCAGACCGTTTTTAATAGCACAGAAAGAGTTTGGGACCATGTGTTAGAGTACACAAGTGATTTCTAAAAGACATTTGAAATGTAAAAATTCTGGAGGCTGCCTCCTTCCTTTCTCCCCTTCCCTGCAACATGCATACACATGCACACATGCACCATCAACTTCCACTGACATTTCTTCATTACTATGAAGAAGCTCAGGCTCTCTTGAGGGATTTTGCAAAGCACTGCTCCTCTTTTTAAGTAAGGCTACACACTTATGTCTCTCCAAATGATTTCCATAAGTTTATATTCCATCAAAACACATGATTTCAGATCTTAAGGTGTAGAAGTAGTGTTAACAAGGTCCTCCTATGAAGATTTTAAGGTCTTTGGAATGCAATTTCATTCTTTCTGGTGGCTTCTGCTTGTCAAATTTGCACAGGGCATTGGGACATTCTTTGGCATCAGAAGGTGAAGCTGGAGAATAAAATGTCCTCAAGCCCACACTGGTGAACCAAAATCTTTGCTTCTTTGAGCTAGAAAAAGGCCATACCCTGGGTTTAATGTTATCAAATCATGATATCTGCAGGACATGCTAGCTTTCTGTAAGAAGAGTAATGTTAAAATAAAGTAAAATTAAATGAAATTAAGTAAAACAATGATAAAATGAAATATTTAAATCCTCTCCTTTTGTATCAGAGCGTATGAACTATTTTTGGGTTCCACTTGGTCACCACAGTATTTAGGATAGATGCAGTGATTTGTCTTTTAAAAACTGACACATTAAGACAGAAGCCCACTTCCTTCTTAGCTGAGGACTGTCAAAGGCTTAATATTACACTAGGTTAGGATTTTAGTGCAAATAAACAGTAATACAGCTTTTTACTGTAAGGATACTAGAACCATGTAGTCCAGCTGTAAGGATGCTCATCAAAACAGGAATCCAAGAAACCAGCCACTTTGCAGTTCTGTTCCACTACACTTTCAAGGCAGAGTAACAAAGAGTAACAAAAGGATGTTTATTTCCTTTGTGCAACAGACAAAGCAAGCTACACTGGCATTTACTGTTTAAGTTTCAAGATAAGCACAGCACTCCACACCAATGACAAGATAAAACAGAGATCGTGTGAATTGCAGGGTAGACTGCACAAAAAGTTAATATTACAGTAAAATGAAGAATTTAGTAATTCAGTATTTCTGCAACAAATTACTATTTCATAAGTGGCATAAATAAATAAAAAAAATTACAAGTATTTTGTGATTCTTACTTATTCAGTCTATAGTTACACTTTAAAAATTCTAATTTATAGAACACTGATCTTAGTTACTTTTAGGTAGCACAATTGCAGGAAAAATTTAAATAGACATTAGTTTTCCCTTTATGTGGTGCTGTAAGACAGCAAAATCTAGTGGGATGAATAGAAGAATGGAAATTGGGACTTAGGAGTTTTATTTCTTGCTCTTATAATGATACACAGTTTGAACCTCAGTGAACTGCTAAACTCCCTGCCTCATCTTCACCAACAGTGTCAGGAGAATAATGACTGTTTGTAGAAGTACTGCAAAGCCCTGGACACCAGAGCTGGGGTGTAAGGCACAACACAGTGGGCAACAAGTCCTGCTCTTGCCTGGCTCCACAGAGCAGAGTCCCAGACTGAGCACCATCAGGTAGCATTGCCCCAGGCTCTGTCAGTCCTCACACATACTTGTTATCGTGGCCCGTATTTGCTGTGCAAAAACGAGATGTCCCAAAGCACCATGAGGTGAACATGAAATTAGTAATATGTGTGTACCCCTGTAGTTTTGCTTCTTTTTAATTCTCTGAGCTTACCTATTTTTGTGCAAAATATTCTTTCAAGTTTTCATCTCTTTCAGGGATTTTAAATTCCACTTTTACCTGTGGACAGAGCTTTTTTAAATGTAGTATTTTATAACAGAAACATTTCTGTTTGGAAGCACTCTATTTAAATACACTTTCAGTATCTCCTGTTCAGCAAAAAAAATATCCTTTACAAATAAGAGTATAATTGAAAATAGTTAAATGCAGACACATTTAAAATATATAGAGCTCTCCTATTATGAAACATTTAGAAAAGGAGTCTTTATGTCTAGAAGGAATAGTTACAACACTGTAGAGAGCATGCGAGTTCCAAGGAATACAGATTGAAGCCATAAGAAGTTTCTAAGCATTTAAGCATTATCTCCTAAAATTAGGTTGAAAGTTTGAAAAAAAAAAAAAAGGCATGGTTTGGTGGTGGACTTGGCAGTGCTAGGTTAACAGTTGGACTCGAAGATCTTTAAGGTCTTTTCCAACCTAAGGAGTTCTATGATTCTATGAATCCTTCCTCCCTTGGGCTTGACAGTTTTGCAGAAAGAAAAGAGTTGCTGCAAGCAATACCATCCATATGACTACTCCAACATTCATTCACTCAACATGACTTCCTTTTTGATTTTTCTCATGTCTGCACCACTTAAGGAAGAGAAGCACAATTCACGGCTATATAAAAGATACAGAAATATTTCTACTTAAAGAACTTTAGGGTTCTCTGAGCGCTCTACTGTGGTTCATTAAGAAGATGTCATGGGAATAAGAACCCACTTCAAGACAAATGCAGTCAAACAACCAATGTCTCCCTAAACCTCCATTCTCAAATATGCCCTAAATAGGTCCATTTGCACACAAACCATAGTAACATCCAGCTACTGCCATGAGTCAGAATGGCAGTTTTTCATACAGAAAAAAAAAAAATTACCCTCAACACAGGTGTTTTGTAACTCCCAGATTTAATATATCTACACATCATTCTCAAATGACCCAAACCTATTCCTAGAGAGTGGTCTAGATGAATAAAATAGGTCTTAACTGCAACAGAAACTAAAATAGCAGCTAATGTTTACTGACACGCAAAAATCAGGGTGCTGGGATTTTTGTTGAAATTTCCCCAGTTAGGCATGCTGGTCAGTTCTTTCAGCCCATCTCAGAGAAGTGCCAGGCTGCCAGATGTAATTATAAATAGTAACTCTTCAACATTCAGATGCTGCAAATTGAGGTTTAACACAAACCCCTGGAGTTGTAGAAGAGGATCTCGTAAGGTGAAGTGGATTGCAGGAGCAAGAAAAGAGATTTAAGTGTTCTTCAGTAAACAAACAGATGTAAGTTTTACATGCATCTGCACTCCAAGCAATTTCTGTCACATTTGAGGAAAGAACCTCTTCTCTGCTGTCCTTTTATCTCTGTGTTACTCATTGTCTCATCTTAAAAGCATCTCTCTTCCCTCTGTTGTTTGACTTATGCTTCTCTTCATATAAATAAACTGCATTACTTATAAGATTTTAGGGATGCAAATTCATCATGCAATCAAAGGATAGTGATTTCAAAAATTCTAATAAATGTCAAAATAGTAAAACTTGTCTTGAAACCATGCATTTAACAAAAAGCTTAATAAAAATTAAAATTCTGTATTTTTCCACCAGGCTTCATGTCAAACTGGTGACTTCTCTACAGTAAATTGAATTTTGGAAGGTTTATGCCAACTCCTTATTATCAGATATCATATTAATGTATATATTCCACCTTTTCAGATCAAGTTATATTTCCATATCAACTAGAATTGTGAATTACAAAGTTTTTTTGTCTTGTAACTTAAACTTTTTGAGCTTTCCCTTGCATTCACAGCTCGTGTTCCAATTTTTGACTGGGGATAATTTATATTATTTTAAGAGAGATGATACTTCAGAACTGAATCTATTTCTCATTATTAAAGTAATATTTAAATTGACATTGAACATTATAGCTCACTCTTCACTTAACATTGTATTGGCACAACATCTTTTGGTGGTCTAAGTAGAATTTAGGCACTAAGCACTCCAAGTGAAGGGAAGAAAGGAATATATGCCAATAGATTCAAGCTCTGTGGTCCAGCTGAGCACTCTGACCACATTTCAGGATGAAATGCAGATGGTGATGGTTTCCTCTCCCTCCTGACCGTGATTTCAATCATGGGAAGCCAAGGCTGTGGGAAGGAAGGACACTCTGGTTCACCCCAGCTGGCCCCGTAGCCCAGACCCTGACACAGCCGTACTTCTTGGGCTGCCATAGAGCTGACAGCCTGGAGGAGCTCCCGCTTTCACTTTGTATTCCAAATTAATCTCTAAAAAAAAAAAGAAAAGCCAAGCTTAGGTTCCCTTTCTGCCACAGTAAATCTGTTGGACAGATTCTCTCAATGATAGGAGGAACTCAAAAAGCCCTGCTACCATAATTTAAAAATGTACCCTATAATATTCAAAGCTGTGTCAAACAGATGAAATCTCTTTGGAAACTGGGTTGAAGAAATTCGAATGCTCAAGAGCTCAATCCATCAGAGCACATATGAATACACTCGATTCTCAGGCATGTGCTCCAATGCCATCCTGGATCAAGCCCTTTTATTCCTCATTTAGGACGCAATTTGAAAATGTATACCACCATGCGGTGTTATATAATTCAGCTCTATTTGAGAGGGCTAAGCCAAGAGAAGGTCATTGCTGGCAAAAAAAAAAAGCAACTTGAAAGGAATAGAACAGCCTTTGTATTACCCTGTCCTGTCCATTTTATATTTTAGACAGAAATATACTTGTTTCTATGATACTTTCTGACATATTCTGTTGGTCTTCTTTGATATTACTAGTGAAATCTGCTGCAGCAGTTCATATGGAATACATATGAAAATCACTTGATTGGGTTTTTGGAGGTTTTTTTGTGTGTGGTTTTTTGTTTTTTGGTTTTTTTTTTTTAATCCTTTTTTTGTTTGTTGGTTTGGTTTGGGTTTGGGTTTGGGTTTGGGTTTGGGTTTGTTGTTGTTTGGTTTGGATTTGGTTTTGTTGTTGTTGTTGTTTAGAGAAGTTTCCAAATGTCTTCTTGTACTTCTGCTCAAGGTAACATGTTTTACAAATCAACAAAAACCCTTCAGGAAGGGATGCCAGTCTAAGTTGCTCTATATTGCTCACAGGAAACACCAAGACTAGTTTAAAGGTAATTCATCAAGTCTTTGATCCTGGCTTAACAGCAATTACCTTCAAGTGTAAGGAAGAGAAGGAACTTCTATGAAATTAGCTGGTATGGATACTACTCGAAGTAGCAAACTGAACCCTGCAGATCAGAAATGCAGTCAGAACAATTGAACCAACACCTTGTAGGTACCACAGTGTAAAGGCATAAAAATCATATGCCAAAGGAGCCAGCAGAGGGTGCTTCCCTTTTAGGGTTGGAATAGGAGAGGATCTCAGGCACAGGAGTAAAAAAAAACCTTTGCCGCTCATTCATTTCCTAAAATATTAACTCCTGCTTCAGATACCCTTCATTTCTTTGTGAAAACTTGGGGTTTCAATCATAAGATGGTTGCAGAATCAATCATACGCATATTTTAAAATACATCTCCTTTCCCAAAGCTGTGTGTGTTGTGTCATAAGCTAAAGATTTCATAGTTTGCATGTAACTTGTTTGGCTTTTAGAGGAAAAAAATTCCCTCACTTAAATCCAGGTAAGCTTCATTTAGGCGATGTTTTCACTGCAGCAGCTCCTACTCTGAGAAGCAGTATGAAGAGTCACTGATGTTCTTTAAACTGCTGTTTGCCTTTGAACAGTTTTTTCAGATTTCCTCAGGAATTCTCTATAATGAATGTACACTTTACTGACTCTACATCAGCACTAGGGATGCTTATTCTAGGTGACTGAGTAAATTCACCAGTGAAAAATCCCCAGACTGATTAGATTTCCAAAGTAGCATATGGTCTAGTCCAAGGTGAGCTGCACAGATAAATACAGTGACCTCAGACTTCCTCGTTTGTGTCACTATTACCCCAGAACTCCTTCCCTAAGGAAGATCAATATCTTAAAAAAAAAAAAAAAATAAGACAAAACCCAAACAAATAAAACCACCAAAAAAACCCCAAACAGTCTAAGTTGAAATTTGTAAAAGCAGATTTTATTTAACTGCCTAAAACAAAATTTGCCTGGCACTGCTGGCCCTGTTAGCCTGACTGCCAGCTCTGACAGCCTCATGCTAAGAGGAATCACAGCCCTCAGAAGAGCAAACCATGAGTGCTAGAAAGGATTAGAGGTCAGACCCATCAAGCTAACTTCAAGATTTTTCTTTCCCCATTATTTTTATGTTTGATAGCATGTTTAAATTAAATACTTGGAAGATTACATTTCACTAAATATGTTGTGAGCAAACAGATTCTGCAGTCCAGCCCTTCTTTCACCCGGGAACATTTATCTTGTAAAAGTAGCACATTTCCTTGGACAGAAGCCATTCCTGGCAGCAGATCTCAGCACTCAGTAGGAAACCCATGTCTTTGAGTTCTGAACTAGCCCATACTGGAATTAAAACACAACACTAACAGTCAGAATCAGTTGTTCTTGGTGGGTAAGTGTTTTATAACTGCATGGGGATATAAGAGCAGAGCTTTGAGTTTAAACCGTTTTTTAGAAAATGCTGTGATTAACTGCATGACTTCACTTATTGTTAAGGTAACAGATGGAAGTGCCACAGTGAAATATTCCCTTTTTATTTACAAACAATAGAAAGTCTTTCTGCTGATAGGAATTAAAACATTACAGAAGCATTGGTTCCACAAGCTTAAATTCTTTCATGCTACCACATGCATTTTTCATGGAAAGTCAACATCTTTAACATTTTTGCACTGTCTGAATTTATCATCCATAACTTTTTTGTGATTCCCGTTCAAATGAGTTTGCTTAAAGAATTATGTACCTACAGTATAATGAGCTAATTAACTAAAGAACAAAAGGTGCCTTCTGTTATATGTGAGACATAACTAGCTCCCAGACAGAGGCAACACATTCTTTATTTTTAAAGGCAATCCGTATTGCTGATTTGGATGTCAGACACTCTGTATCATTTTGTACAGTGCCACAAAAGGACTGATAAAACATTAAAATGAAAATTGGCTTAAAAAAAACCCATGTACCACATCTTACCACTAGTATTATGAATTTTGAGAGGTTTGTAAAAAATGTGCACTTTGATCCATTGCAGGGTTTCTAAGGAAAAAAAAATCACTTTTATATTCTTTGACTGACAATAGCACTGAGCAATGGACAAAACTGACAGAGACAGAAGCTGCATAAACAAAATAAGTCAGGGATTTTATAAAATATTAATTCTATTCATTCACAGAAAAAACCCTTTGTTTATTATGGTATATTAAAAATATATTTTCTTTATTCTAAATCATTTCTCCACAGACACAGTACAACTTGTCAATGCCTGTAAAGATCTCTTAGCTTGCTAGAAATGCCTCAAGCAAAAAGAGCAGTAAAATATTTTTAACACCGTACACTTAGATCTCACCACATTTAACAAAATATATTAAAATAATGATTTACAGTGTGGTTATAAGTGAATGCTAAAGAACACATTTACTTTTAACCAGTAATAATTGCCATTGTACCATTGAAAGACATCAAAAGAATTGAAAACATTGTGCAATGAAACTTGGCAATTCTGTGAGCTGTTGTAAGAGTGTACTACCTGCATCCAGCACTCACAAATAGGTACGTGAAGTCGAAGGGTGCTGGAAGTACACTTCTGCATACACACAAAAGAAAAACTCCAGTGTTTCTATAGGAATTACAATAATAATTACATTATCAGTACACAAGTAGTGTGGTTTAGAGTTGCAGACACAACAGGCACCGCTCCACCCATGGCTTCCTGGGTCCCAAATGCATCTTCTGTGTGAGGCATAGGATTTGGGGCTCTTCTGTTCTATGGGTCAGCTCAGCCCAAGGCACTGCAAACAGCTGCACTGCAAAAGCACCATAAGTATTAGATTGTAACTGCATGATTTTTTATCTCCTAGGTCTCTCCAGAAACCAATAAATAAAAGTAAGCCTTCTACTTTAGGGACATTCATCTCTAGACATGCATTTCTATTAAACCTAACCTCTACAGCTGCATCACCAAACATGTAAATGGATCCTATGTATTCAATAGGATACTATCCTCTTGGGATAGACTTTCTGCAATCCTTAATAAAAACACAGCTTTATGGTACCTCCTGCCTATGTTGTGACAGCAAAGGGGCTGGACACCTTTTACACATAATTTCATAGTAATTCCTCTTTTGAAAGTCGTCCTGCAAAAGAGACCTGAGCAGCATGCAGAGAGCTATTTGATTTTAGCTATGTAATGGGCATACACTACCAGGACTAAAAAAACCCAATTAAACAAACAAACCAAACCAACCAAACAAAAACAACAACCGTAAAAAGGCAGATATCCACCATTTTAATTTCTGATTGAATAGAATCTAAAATGGTGATTAACACATACCATCAGAACTGAGGAAGAGTTTCCTATCATCATTGATAACTGCTTGCCTTCTCTGTGAACAGTCATTCACTTGGGGCAATACAAGTACACACACAGAGAACCAGAGACTCCCTTCCCACTGTCATTTAAGTTTCACAAAAGTTCTCATCCAAAGGTCAGCTGCCAATCAGTATATACATATATACACACATGGGTCCTCAGTGGGAATAAATTCCAAGTTAGTTGGCTAAAAGAGCATATAGATATAGCAACTTGAGGTAAAGAAGAATAAATCTTTTTTATTTGTTCTTTTGTCCTTCCTGGAAAATGGGGTGTCCATACATCCTGAGTGCCTGTATGGTGCAACAAAAAATAATAGCATATAAAATATAGACATAAATTTTCATTACAGTATCAGAAAATCATTGCCTCTGCACAGCAGTCACCAACCTCTGTTATATCTTGACTGTCAGGCCTTCAAACAGCTCTTAACGTCAAGTAAAGCAGGAAAGCAAGAGGATTTGGTGAGTAACTTCAAAGCTATGAATCTGTGATATTTGAAAATCACCAACAACCTCTTCATCTTCATGAAATCATTTATAGAAGATTGTGTTTAGCTGACATAACAGTTATGCAAACTTGAGCTGTTCTTCCTTGTCCATACACAAAGATAAGGAACACAATACGGTAAGTGCTCCCTGACCTTCACTCACTAAGCTGGACTGATTTGAAAGAAGGTGTACAACCTTTCAGAAGAGCAAAAAGGCTGAGACGGACAGCTATGAATATCTCAAAGGCTGAAGAAATAAGTAAAGTGCATCTGCATGGAATCTGAGGCCATTGTTTAGGATGATCTGCCTTAAAAAAATTTATTTTCTGTCTTAGAATATTAAAAACTTATTAGTAAATTTACAAATAATTTCTAATTACAAATCAGAAGCTGTTTCCCTTTTTCAGTGAAACTACAAAGTGGTGAAGGCTTTCTCTGGCAATAATATAGTTTACCAAGCTTTTTCCAGGCAGAAGTATGAACAAAAGCTAAAAAGAGAGGGATACAGGCCTCTTACAAAGTCAGAGAGCACTGGTTTGGGAGCACTTGTAAAGAGTGGCATCTGCTTTTGGAACAGGAAAGGAAAAGCATTCCATAAAGTTGTAGAAAAATTGATAGTCTGGCAATATTTTGGCTCTTGTACCTTCATTATGCTCTCAATGATTTCTGCAGGATACTGCTTACAATAGAGATAAAAGTCATCTATTCCCTTGAAAAAACTGAAAGTACCAAAAATGGTCTCACTAGGTAAGCTTGCTATTCCTGTCCTGAAAAACATGTTTTCTATGGAAAATTTTCCTGATGCACAATCAATCTAAAAAAAACAAACCACAAAATAAACAACAATCTGTACTATCTTACATCCAACAGAGTAACAAATAATAATTTTTCAACAATACTAATATGAATGTCAGAAAGAAAAGTTGATGCTTCTCTAACTTGAGTAGACTACCAGTCATTGAACAGAAATATTCTATGAGAAGAGAATCAGAATCATAAATAATGCTCCTGAGTAAAAATCTGTCATTATCTGCATTGCCACACACTTCTATTAAGGGCATATGAAATCATACATTTTTTACAAGCAAAACTATCTGAAAAAATTAACATAATTGTTGTTTCCTGAGGAGGATAAATAGCTGAGAGCTTCTTATATTTATTACCAATTCCAGGATATATTTTTAGTTAAATTAAAGGGTAAGATAAAATTGCTTGAATCATAGTACAGCTTAGTGAAAAAAACTTTTGTTTTTAATGCATAACAATATTAAAAAGCATGTAATTACGTATTGGCAGTAGCATCATATGCTGATAGCAGCAACTAATATCAGATTACTAATTTTAATAATCAGCAATGATTCTAACCCACTTAATAATTGCTTAGTAGATCTAACAGAAGTTTAATCCATGTTGCAACTCCTTGAAAAATAAACCCAACAGTAGTATAATTTGATATGACAGTCAGGACTGCAAGTGTAAGATCATTAACACTTCACAGGTTATACCCTGAAGTAAATCTTACAAGAAGTTCACATAAATAAGGACAGATTTACACAATTATGTAGTTATGAGTATCGCTGCATTTCTAACCATAAGTGAATTCTTCTCAATTTGCTATTCATTTGACTTTGATATGCATAAAAACCGCAATCCAACAGAAAACAAGTCTACCCATTTTCCCTTTTTTCTTATTTGGTTTCAGGACATTTATATATCAGGTATATGAACCCAGACAGTTTCATCTTAGAGAATTTTTGCTTGTGATAGAATTCAGAAAAGTTTCATATGTTTCACTTAGGTTTGCATTTTTGCGTATTGTTTGATTGGAATGCTACAAAAGATTTACAAGGAGTTAAAGAAAAGTTAGATTTGGCAAACACAAGACCCCTTTCTGGAAAAAAAAAAAAAAAGTATTGAGAATAATGATAACAAAAAATTTAGATAACCCCTGTGGTGACAACATCAATATTTTGGAACTCTTTTAAAATAAAGAATGCAAAGACAGGGGAGGTCTCTACTTTCTCAAGGAGCTTTTCATTGGTATTTGAAACTGAACAACTCAAAAATTATACAGCAGCACACCACACTGATCAAACACATTAGCTTGTAATATTTCTCACCTCTGTGGAGCCACTGATGACATTGTTTGGTTTTTATCTGATAGAGAGTGAGGGGAATTGGGAATGTATTATTTCAGGATATTTTAAATAACTGCATTAAAGACATAGTCTTGAAGATGGCTGGGGGAGGTGGGAGAAGTAGAGGTTTGATTTTTTAGAAATCTAGCAGATTTTAATTTTTGCAGATAAATAGTTTTTAGATTGCAATAAACACAATATATTTTTCAGTCAGTCTGTGTTGTTTGTTCCTAAAATATTCCCAGAACACTAATGTAACTGTTGGTGTGAAAGTCCTAGGTTCCTTTGACACTTAAGGCCACTGACCTGGGGAACTCCACCAGAGAATGAGAAATGAGAATTAAATTTCCTTTAAAACGCATTTGGTGGAGGGGGGGGGGGTGGGGAAGGGAAAAAAAAAAAAAAAGTTAGTGACCATTTGGTATCAGCAGCTAAGCTGGTTAGTTACAATCAACTTAAATCTTGGATATGCAAACTAGACATTTTGTTTGATTTTAAAATGTGACCAGTGAGTATACTTACATAAAAAAAACCCCTATGTGTTTATATAGGTAAGAAATTGTTCTTTGATTATGAAAGCAAGAAAAATGTATCAATATTTTGTGACATCTCTGCGAGAAAGACTTTCACAGTATTTTGTACAAAATGCAACTAACTTCTTTTTAAAGAACTGCATTTTGAAGAATTGTTCTATCAAATGTACAGATTAGGTCAGTCACTGGGCAAGGACCCAACGCAGTGAAAATCTCAGAACAGCTTTTACTGCTGAGCAGCTATTGAGGCTCTCCCGAAGTCTTTTGTCCCTCAGTAACCTCAGAGAGATTCTGGACCACTAAATATTTGCTAGTATGCCAGAAAAGTACTTTTAACAGCAGCTATTACTCCTCTGTTTTACAGAGGAGACAATCAAATCTACTCTCTTCCACCTTTTTCTCACTAATTAGCCAATTGTTCAGTCTGGAAAACACCTGATGACCCACTGTTAGTACACGTCTCTTCTGAAGTGCAGGAATTGTACATTTTGGGGATGTTTAGTAAAAGCAAAAGATTCTGAAGAGTGTTGAGCTTATGACAATAATCAAGGAATTTCATTACTTCATAAAAATCCTCAGCATTTTAAAATATCAAGTTATTTAAATTTGGGAGTTTTGCTAAATGTCATTACTGGCAGTCAGTTGACAAAAATGTTCAGTACTTTTACCCTAACAATCAAGTTTTTCAGTTCCAGAAATTGTCTTCAAATCTTGGAATCAACTCTAAGAACAGATAGAGGAAAAGGTTGAATGCACAATATGTTAAACAATCAGCACTTGATTGAAATAATTGCATGATTTGTTTGTTCTTTTTTTTTTTTTTTAATTTTCAGTGGTACTGACTTGTTCACATACAGACTTTTTAGAACTAGTAGGTTTCTTCTCATTTTCTTCTAAATCCACACACACACAAATAGAATTTTACATAGCTTTTTAAATATTTCTGCTTATAACTATTCTGAACTATTTGACCTCACAATTTTTTAACACAGTTCTTTCTTATGAAATATAAGAGGAACCAGTTGCTCAGATCTGTTATGCATGAAACTGTGAGACAGCACATCCTACTGTCAAATAATTTTTTATTAATTGGAATTGAAAGCTATTTGTTTTTTTCACTGTGCTTTCAGAGAACTCACATTTAGTGCAATTTGGTACAGCACATGAAACTACTTAAATATCGCCTTCAACTTTTTGGAGCCTTTTGTTTTACCAGACTTCACTTTACTTCACTAAGCAATTTACTGAAGGCTAATAATTATTAGGACATGTGGTAGGCGTTTATCACCACTAACATCACACAACCCCCTCTATGATCAAGATAAAATAGGGCAAATGGTACAATTAAAGGCACATTCCTCGGTGCATAACAATAGAAGGCTTGTGACATGGCAAGATTAAGAGAAGACTCAAACATCTTTAAAACTACTCATTACCACCAGTTAAAATGTGCATGTCTGACCTTTATGGTAATCAGTAATACTCCACTTGCACACTACAGAACTAAATAAGCTTTATTTTAGACACACAGAATTCTTTGTGGTGGCCTGTAGTTAACTTAGCTGATGCTTGCAATGAAGCAACTCATCAGTGGCCATAACGATAGGCCATCATCTTTATCAATAAGTTTATGATGACAGGCAGAAAACAGTATTGTAGATTTTCCTGACAAGTGGAGTACTATTTAAATGTTGACTGCTACATACATCAGATTAACAAGGTTACAAAGTTACCGAGAATCCCATTCCCTGAGGTGCAGATTCACCCTGTGGTGCTATTATACCATAAGGTATATCAAAGATAATTGCTTAGTTTATTATCCTGTTGTCTTTTATGTCAGCCCCTAATTGTGAATTCAGAAGCCTCTTGATCTTACAGTTCCTTATGGACCTGTTATTAACCCCATTCATTTTCATTAGGATTTATTACTATTTTACTATTAAAATGAAGAATTTTTTTTTTTTTAAAATAATGCTTTCAAACAACCCACAACTCCTTCATATCACTTCAGTAAAAGAGAAACTGATGGGATATTCAGTCAGCAGTGTAAATACAGGTCTCTCAAGTTCTTTTCCATCTTCTGACAAAATCTTGCATATCAAAGTTCAGAATTTTTACCCAGTTACTTCAATATTCAAATAAATAGCTTGTAAACATACAAAGATTTCTGTGATGAAATCAGATTCTCATAGTTCTATATGATTTATAGAATCATCCTAACAGGAAAGTGTAAAGGTGGCAATGTCACCGCTGCTATCTTTCCCCACGGTCCTGAAGTGTGGTGGTCAAGCTTTCACGGTTCTTGTGCTGCACTTCTGGAGAATTTAAGCACATTCCATAAAATACCACATGAAACCTACAGAACCTAGAAACAGTTAAAAAACTATGGTCTGGCTAGTACAGATAAGTAGTCATTCATAATTCCTCCTAATGTATACAATATTAATCTGTATGTACCTAGAAAATCTGACTACTTCCTATACTTCAAAGTCATTGCCTTAGCTACGAGGCCTAGAAAGTGCTTCAGGATTCATTATGACATGTGGAATATATAAGCAATAAGGCATGACAGGGAGTGTGGTTATCATAAGATAATCACACCCCTGGGTCATTACAAAGCATGAGGTGCAGCCGAGCACCTCTCATTCCCCCTGGGGTGTGATTATATCATGATAAGCACACTTCATGCAGTTACCTTATTGCTTTTATAAAAAGTCTTTGTTGGGAAGAAAAACTGTATTTTTTTACTTAAAGATGATAAAGTTGGTAGTTTACAATGTTGAGCAGTACTTTCTGCTAAGCTCAATGGTTTATATGTATTAATCTACTCCTTTATAGTGTGCATCTGCCAAAGCTGCTCTGAACTCATCAGTCAAAGAGAGTTTCCATAATTCAGCAAGTGTTTGACTGATCCAGCTGGAAAAGAACATGCATGTCCAAGACAATTTCATGATCATTGACTGTTCACTGGACACCTATTTCTTTTCTCAAAAATTTAAAATAAAAGTAAAAAAAAAAAAAGAGAAAGAAGAAAAGATGACAAACAGTTGCATAACTAGAAGTTAAATGATTATTTAAACATATACATTACAAGCAAGAGATTGGCTTCAATCTGCAAAATACTTCAATCTGCAAAAGAAGGAAAAGTTTCTAGCTTGCTTTTGCCCCTGGTAGATGTTATCCCACAAATTAAGGGTGACAACTTAATTTACGGTCCTAGATAAACTACAAAATCCCACTGCTGTCATTCAGATTGTAGCCTAAGGGATCTAATGTGATCTTTTGGATTTACAAACACCTGCCTTGGATTATGCCATATGTCTTCTTAGTGGCTCCAGGGGTGTATGCTCTGTCCAGTATTCGGCTCATTTTGTGCTTTAAGAATGCATAACTGCACACAGAATATGAAGGTTTGCATCCATTTACAATTTATCAAGTGTGATGGCCATGTTCTGATTTTAGAGGCATTCAATGGTCCGGAAAGGGGCATATGTATGGGCTGAATTTGGCCCTGGGCCATTTATGAATATAGGTAACACTTTTCACCTAACATGAGCAAGTCACAAATTCAACTGTTTAATTTAAATAGGTCGTTGTCACCACATCTTCCAGATTTAAGAGGCAGGGTTAGGAACACTGTCAGTATACTGGATGAAAAGGAGAAATTCCATTAGCCTTCTATCTTCCAATATTTGGTTTGATACAGTGCTCTTGCTCCACAAAGATGCATAAAATTTTGTTTCTTCCAACAACAGTTTGAACTCTACCATTTTGCCTTTACATTTTAATCATATAGTGGTACAAGATTTTATATATTTATTTTATCTCTTTTTCCTCTCCAACATTGTGAGTTTCTCTTTCTACTGGAAATTTGTTTCTTGATGCAGAATAGTATGTTAAAAGTATTTTAGATATATAAAATATTTTCTATTAACATATGTAAAAAATATTATGTTAAAGTTATTCCCAAAAAAGGGAAATTAAATCAAAAGATGTTTCTCTGATGTATTTCCTTAGATGTCTATAGATTTATAACATAGAAAGGATCTGGTCTTTCTAACAACATTTTTCAGATGACACTTTTTATATCCTATTTTTATACAATAAATATAAATTATCATAAATAATAATATATATTGGGTTTATTATATTTTTATATAATAAGTTTGAACTGATTAAAAAGTAACTCTGGAAATTGATTCTTACCTAGAAGAGGTGGGTTGAAGGTGAGAGTTGTGGTTACTTACTACCTTACACTTACATGGAAACAGTAGATATTAAAACAGTAAAGAAGTAAACTTTAGCTGCTTTGTTCTTAGAGTTTTTATTTTAAAAATTGCAGCCAGTAAAACTACTATGTGATGGTCCCTAAAAGCATTCCTAGTATTTTCCAGCTTTAGAGGTACTAACATGTAGATGCAGACTTCTGCCAAAATATTCAGAAAATACCATTTTTTTTCCAAACTATTACTCCACATTTTAAATTAATCTTTCATTAATTAAATGGGAGTCTGCGTAGGCAGGGAATACCAACCTGAATCAGACTAATTTGGAGCAATACTCTTTAGGGGTTTCCAGTTTATTTGAAGCTATAGAAAAGGTGATATGATGCTTATGCATGCAGAGTCAACCTTAATTCTGGTACTGTCTAATTTAAGGGAGTTCTTCATATGGCTTATAATTATTTTAATATAGAACTATTGTGAATAGTATAAAATGTCTCAGTTCCACATCCCAGTAAATTATTCATAACAGTATCATGAAGCTCTTGTTGATAAATTACAGTATAGAACGAATGGAATGGAGGAGGAAAATCAGGAAGTGGGAATTTGGGAAGAAATATGGTCTGTGTTAATGAAGTACTACATAAAATGAATGCAGTACAAATGAAATTTATTTATTAATGCAGTTCTATAATATTCAGTTTGTTCAAATCCTTATCCACAATGAGGACCTTCCATAGAGGGATGAAAATACTAGTATTACATAGCAAAAGTGGAGACACCTGCAAGTAACTCTCAATGGATGGGTGACAACCAGCTTGGAAAAACTGTGTATTGGGATGCATTTGGCAGAGCAACTTTCAGTACTTTCTGCATTAAATGCATCAGTGAGTATTAGCATATTTAAAATCTGTTAATTCCCTGGACTGGTAACTACAGCTACACTTGCCCAGATTTTCCCTCCTCTGCTGCAGCTGGAGCCCAGAATAGCAGGGGTAGGAAGGCACAGAAGTGGCTAGTAATGGCTAGCCAGGGCAGTCGTACTCTGAGGAGACTAGGAAAGGCTTGTCAGCCAGAAAGGATTTAGTGGAAACACAGGAAATGTCTTACTAGGTAATGGTTTGCCAAACAACTCCCATCATTTATTGCAGCAATTGCTATGTGGCACTAGTCAGCACTACATGTCTCCTCAGAAAGTGGAGCAAGAAACTCCACTTTAGTCAGAAGGCAGAGCATCTGTCCCCAGGAAAATGGCCTCTGTATTCCAAATAGCTAAAGACTTGTATAAAGTCTGAATCTGTAGAATTTCTATTGTTTCCAAGATTGGAATTTTTTCTGATGAGTGAGGTTCTGGGTTTCAGGTTTTTTTTTTTTTTTCTTTTAGGATTAACTGCTATAAATCTGGATACAACTGTTAATTTCATAAATTACCAACCCCTACTGGATTTCTGTGAAATTTATGACTTCCCTGACATCCGTTCCTTGGCTTAATCTATGCGTGAAAATATTTTTATTTCCTAGATTTGGATTCACTGCCCTTCAGTTTTGACCATCCTTCTGCTTTGCAAGATGAGAACAGACCATCACTATCTCTTTTTCTTGTATCTGATTCCAAATTGTTCTTTGCAACTCTCTTTTCTAAAATAAATAACACTAAATTCCAACTGCACAATTTTAAGATGGCACTCCTGGTTCTCAGTGACTTTCCTCACACCTCTCAAAGACCAACAATGGCCCTGCACAGTATCTTGCGTGGTATCATACCTTCATTTCATACGTTGGCACTAGAAAGTTTTCAATTCTTTTTCCATCTTGTTATCTTACAAGTATTTACTTCCCTTTTTAAGAACAACCACATAGTGAGCAGATAACTTCCCTAAACTGTGCAAAAAGTTTCCAAGGTTTCTGAAATGATAACGTTTGTTGAGTTTTTTTTGCCACACTCTTTCCTATCACCTACTTTAAACAGCAGCTCTTGATATTCCTCACAAGCTTTGCTAATTTTCTGCTAAGTTTGCTTCCTTGCTTTACACTACCCCCGAGGCAATCACAACCTGATTCTATAGCAATCTTCTGTTCATTTATAATATATTTTCAAATGTAATTTATTAATAACTATATTACATAATACAGGACCACAGATTAATCCATGAATCTATTGCTAGCCTTTCTTATGAAAAAAAAAAATAATAATTTCTTCCTATTCCTTTTCTTTGTCTTGAAGACATTTTTACTGAAACAATTCTTGTCTGTCATCCAATAACTACTTAAAGACTTTAATATCCTACCTCAAGGAAGGCTTGTAAAAGCCTTTTTAAGTACAAAATTTGAAATATGAAAATTTATTCTCCTTTTGAAAAATCTATGAATTTTGCTTTGTAAAGCTTGCCCTATCTTCCTATCTTGCTTACTATCTTCCAGTGACTTTATTACTCTTTTCTACATTGTGTCAACTAATTAAGTTCATGAAACTTTTGCTGGCCTTTAATTCTTTTTCTAATCACAAATATAAAATTTGATGAATTTCAAATTTTAGTCCCATAATTTTTTCCTAACAAAAATAGAAGACAATATAAGTCCTAGCCATTTGACCAGTTCATATTCAAACTCTTTCCATCTTTAAAGGATTCCTCCAAATACAGGGCATGGCATTCACACACATGCTGGGCCAACTCCAGGTCTTCAACGTATTAACAGGTGTCACACTTTTTGTAAGGACAGAAAACTGATTCCACATATGGGATAAAAAGTAGTTGGACTAAAATGGCTAGAATGAGTAAATATCAAGTAAACAAATGCAGGATTCATAAACAATTAAATAACAAAGATATATAAGTAAATTCAGTTTACTAGTTTGAATTAAAACTGTATGGTTGGAGCCCAGTGTTGCCCACTTTTGCTGCCAGGGACAGAGTCCAGAGTCACTCTGCCACACCAACAATGTGCCTGAGAGCAAATTTTCTTTTTTCTTCTCTCAGACAGTGTTGCTGATATATAAAATGCATTCAGATTGAAGCAGAATTGTAATTAGGATAAATATTTGATGTTCAAAGTGCTATCATGTTAATATAGGTTGGAAAGATAGAGATTTGTACATAGGTAGTGAATTGTTGCAGTCTTTTTATACTTTGCTATATTTTTAAAGATTAAACAAATAAGAAAGATGAACAGAAGCAGGCAATATCAAAACAGCTTTAACTGAGCTGAATTGTTAAGAGAGCCTTTCAGAAAATGGAAGCAGTAAACCAAATAGTTACACCTTGGAAATGACATGATATTGCAATCTATTCGATGGAATTAGTCTCAGCAGTAACAAATTCCTACTATTTTACTGAAATCTCGTTTGGAACATCTAGGCTTATTGTAGGGGATGACGTAGAAAACATCAAAAGGCCAGGAAGGGCTAATTTTATGTATCTTGCTTTAGTTTCAAAACTGAGCACTATTTCTCTAATTCAATACTGGTCCAGTCTGGCATTCCTTATACATTCAAATTTCCCTGTTAAATTAATAACAGCTTCAACTAAATGTGAAGCAAAGGTTTAGTAAACAAGGAAAGGGTTGGAGGGTTTTTTCTGCATATACATATATTATCAAAACCATGTACCTATGCTTTATCACCTCCGTAATTATAAAATGTTTATAAATGATTATTTATAACAAAATTACAAGTGTTATTAGTGGCAATTTTAAAGGCAAATACCTGCAAAATAAAAGGGTATAGATTTCTCTTTTTACATGGATTTACAGTACTCATCAACTTGTATAGTTCACATTAGCATCCAGTGACATTGCTTTGTCTGTATATATTTCTAGCTGTCAACAGAATGTCCTGAGGCAATCGCATCCTGATTCTATAGCTATCTTCTATTCTTTTATAATACACAAGGGTCTAATTTTCCATCAGCAAAGCATGAAATCATGTAAGAATGCCACATAACCACCATGTGCAAACAAGTAGCACTTTTTCTACACATAAAAATGCTTCATAAAATAACAAATAAATTAAATCTTCTTGTTCAAGTAAAGTGCTTGAAAACCTAGACCCTTTTTAGAAATTAGAGTACTCTGTGCATAATTGGCCATGCCACACTGTTTCTTTAAACATTTGCACCACCTTGTAATATTGTTTTGTGTAGTAAAAATTATTTAATTTGGGCAGATGGTGGAGCTCTCTATTTCCTGGATAAATAATAAAGTTACAAACATCGGCCATATTAATTAAATTAATATAAATATTAATCAGCTAGGATGTTAACAAAAGAAATGTGCTTCAATTTGATGATGCCAGCTTACTGTTCCAACTGCAGCAGCCTTGCCCTATACCTGTGCAGGTTTTGACAAAGTGCTTTTAACAGAATTCACTGGAGCCAAACGGGTACAGTGACTGTCATTTGTCCCTTCCAGCACATTTCTATGGAGTTGCCAGAGGAACCACTGAGGCTCAGCAGTTAAATGATTTTAAAATGTACCAGCACACATCTGCATATACGGTAAGCAGACTACAGCTCCCTATATGGAACTTCTGTCTAGTTCTGCAGCACTGACTGCCAACACCAATGACCTCCTCAAGCAGCTTGTGTTTGCAATATACTTGGATCACATTCAAGACATATGTCTTTCTTGTTTGAACAACCATGTAAGCAAAGCTCAGTTCAGCCTCAATGTATTGACTACAATTGCCAAAATCATATTCTTATTCTTTGCCTCTCATATTTCTACAACTTCAGGGGATTTTTAACACCCTCCTCTACATAATGTACAGTTTATTTAGCACATGGCTTTCAGATGTCTGGCTGCAAAGTAACTTGTTATTTAAGGCAAACATGTTTTGAATAAAGCAGCTAGTGTTTTTAATCTCTACTTCATCTGTTACAATAGAAGCTTTCAGAAAAAAAGGGGATTTTTCAGGAGGCAGAGAACTACATAGTCTCTTCTCATGAAAGGAACTGACCTAGAATTTATATGTATAACTTTCAATAAATCTGCCTTTGTCAACTCCTCACCATTACAGCAATACCTTTGAGAAATGAGCCTGCATGTGACAGACCACATACACTTGTTATTCCAACACACTCTTCATTTATGGAAACATTTCCTAAACATTACAAAGTAAACCAGGCATAATTTTATTTGTCTCTTAAGTACAGGAGATAGGAACAATGATAATTGTTTCCAAAGCATAACAGACGTGACTGAAGTGATGACTCACTGCAAGCAAACAGCACTAAGCTTGTAGAGGAAAGTCCTGACCCCTCTCCACAGCTGGGCAGCCCTGCCCACACTGGAACTAATGAGCTTGTGAGGCTGCTGGCCCACACAGGTGCAAGGATTAGCTCTGAAATCAATCCTACAGAGCAGGAGTATTGAGAGTTGGCATCACCACAACCAAGACTATGCACTCATTAATCAGGGATAGTTTTCAGCAAGTTTCCTCTTTTGCTGGTTCACAGAGGCCAAAGGAAAAAAGACCATCTGTAACATCTGAAAATCTGCCCCTCCAATGTTCCTCTCATTAAAAATGGAATTAATGAGAATAATTACGTAGCAGAAAAATACCCTTCAGGAAAGAGAACTCACCCCATAGAACAGAATTAATCTTGGACTTGAGTATATTCACTACAGCATTAGATCTTTTCTAGGCTATATACCTGACTTTGTAGTCCACAGTGAGGGAGCAGTCTGTGTAAGATGATGCTGGGCAAATAGTGAAACTAGTAGCCTGTGTCCCATGCATGTGCTATTGCTGTGAATCAAGACAGTCCCCACGCAGTTCAGCTGTGCCTACCAGAACTGAGGCAGAGGGATACCTCTGTTTCCACAGTCATTCTGTCTGAACTGTAAAAAAGGCACAATAGTACCGCTCTTTCTGCGGGGATACTATAGGAGCTGAAACGTGGAAGGCTGAAAGGTTCAGCCACTGCAGCTGTGGCTTAACTACCTGAGATATGGATAAAAACCTGTAGGTGTGGTAATGCCTGGTGTCTCCTCCATGCAAAGTTTAACTTACCCGCTACATATATATAAATCTTCTCAGCAACAACAGCAAATGTAACCTTCCTTCTGCCAGATCAACAATAAGAAAATCAGAAAACTTGTGGTAGTAATAAGTTGTAGAAAACAATGCAAAGGCAATACAATCACTTACACAATCCTGCCTTTATTATTTTTCTGTGGTTTATCAGTCCTTGAATTATTTTACCTTGCTCTTTAGACTGTGTTGAGGGCCATGTATATTTAGAATATGCTCCTTTTCAGGAGCAAGGTTTTCATCCATCTTTGCCATATCTTCTGCAACTAAACAAATCATATCATAGAATTTTTACAGTTGGAAAAGACCACTATAAGATCACTGAGTTCAACTGTTAGCCTAACACTTCAATCTTCACCACTATACAACATCCCCAAGCCCACAACCACATCTAGATGGTTCTTAAACACTTTCAGGGATGATGATTCTACCTGAGGAGCTTGCTCCAATGCCTGACCACCCTTTAAGCAAAGAAAATGGTGATCTTAGAAGTACATCATCAAGTTCTATATTTCTCATTTCACATACATTACAGATGATGACTCAGTTCCATGCAGATTTTCTGATTTACACCACTGCTTGTGGTTCATGGGTGTCAAAGGACCAGTTGTACTTTAAGGCAATAGGCCAAATTGACTTGCTTCATGTACTTCTAGAACCCATATGTTACACTGAGATTCTGCATATTCTAAACTTTCATACAAAATCTTTTCCATGAAAAGAAAAATATTCTTTCTTGCTTTCATAGTTGTGAAGAAAACCTGCAGATGCTAACAGACTGTAAATGGATGCAATGCCTAAGGCTGGAAACAGATGGAAAACTGGGCTTGGAAAGGCAACAACTACTTCTTTTATTAAGCTACCCCAATCTTGATTTTAAAACCAAATAATGTAACTTTCAAACTTAACATTATGTATTTTGGTGAACATTCAAATATACAAGGAAGAGAGTGTGAATTAAGCCCTCATAAGTCATAATGGGGATCAGAAGAAATACAAGACTGGAAAAAGGGGGAAAAATAGTATTGCAGAAACATTACTGTTTATGTAACACGAGGGGCAAATAAGAAATTAATTATACAGTAAAAAAAAATAAAGGAATGACAAGATTAGGAAATATTATAATAAGGACAAATGGTAGCCATAAATTTACAACTCAAAATATAAAAATTTAAAATGGCTTAGATAAGCACATTAGTTTGGAAGATCTGATTCTAGTTGCAGCTTCTTTTACATATTCACTTAATATCTAATATATATTTTTTAAATGCTCCTTGTTGAAATCAGCTATTGCTGACAAATATTTTCAATAAGCAGGTATCTGAAAGAGTAGGATGAAGAATGTCACCCAAAAGCAAAGATAACTTCAGCTATACCTGTAAGAAGGAATGCACAATTCAGCAACAGTGGATCTGTGGAGTGAACACCACTGATGTGCAGTATTAACGTAATTTTCTGTGTGGCTTGGACTTTTTTACCCTGGCTGGCTGTAATGGAGTTTCAGATCCTGAATGTCTACTGTCAGATGGAGAAGACCAGTTCCAGCATTGTCTCGGAGGAACAGAGGCTGTGATCCCTGAGATACTCCACCAAGTGGATGAAAGCTCTTTAAAAGAGGGTTATCAGGACATTTGCTCTTGAACTTGATTAAACACCAAACTAGGTGTGTCCTCGATTTGGTTATGCAGTACTGTGCATATCTGTACCAAAAGGTGAATGAAAAGGAGGAATTGTTGCAGGTGCTTCCCTGATATGCTGTTACCAGCCATTCTTTCCATCTGCTCTTCCCTGGCTATCAAATTAGTGGAAGAACCCTAAGAAGGGTGCCTAACTATTTGGCTCACCCAGATCTTCCTGGGGCAAAACTAGAGGGTGCAACTGGATGTAGATGTTTACTGCCTTGCTGTAACTTGGCATAGCTGTGCATCCCTGAAACACCAAGACACACGCTTGTTCTGTGTATACCCTCTTCTTTCACTTATCACATTTTTAGCCCTGCCTCTTTCACTCTTTTCCTGCACTGTCATCTGCTGACACCTCACTACACCTATGATAGGTGCAACAGGAGCCACCTGGGAGCAGAGAACCAGGATTGCTGGACCTTTTTCCACCTCGTTTCTTCTCATAACTTTCTCCCTGTCTTTTTCCTTGGCTGTTGGATGCACCATCCTGGCAGCAGGTCAGTACAGTGGGAGCCAGTATGGCAAGGGATGGAGATGAGGCTTCCTGTTCAATTAGTACTAAAAGTAGTCCCTGACAGGTAGGAAAAATCATGGTAAAACATTATTAGATTCAAGTCCCCACATGTTTCTGTATCTGTATTGCAGAAAGATACAATTTGGGAGCAGAGGGGTAAAGAACAAGGAGGAAGTGTATAAACACAATGCAAAATGCTTGACAGGTATGTAGGAGTTGGACTGTTGGGTTTAGCTGCCTCTCAGAAGAGCTCCTCAGCAGCCTCCTGGGTAAAGGCATATGATCTGCTCCCCCAAACATATCGGTGAGGCCACACCTTGAGTATTGTGTTCAGTTCTGGACCCCTCAGTTCAGGAAGGACATTGAGGTGCTGGCGGGGGTCCAGAGAAGGGCAACAAAGCTGGTGAAGAGACTGGAGAAAAAGTCCTACGAGGAGAGGCTGAGGGAGCTGGGATTTTTCAGTCTGGAGAAGAGGAGGTTCAGAGGAGACTTTATTGCTCTGTACAACTACCTGAAAGGAGGTTATAGCGGGACAGGGATTGGTCTCTTCTCCCAGTTACCAGCACTAGGACAAGAGGGCAGAGTCTTAAGCTGTGCCAGGAGAGGTTTAGGTTAGATATTAGGAAGAAATTTTTTATGTGGAGAGTAATCAGGAATGGGATTAGGCTGCCCAGGGAGGTGGTTGATTCATCATCCCTGGGGGTTTTTAAGGTGAGACTGGATGTCACCTGGTGAGACCTAGTGCCATGGTCTAGTAAGAACGATGTTTGGATCAAAGGTTGGACTTGATGATCTTGAAGGTCTTTTCCAACCTGGTCAATTCTATGATTCTATGGTCTCAGTGCAACATGTTCCCATTCCATCCTTTCCAGAAGTTTCCCTGCATGCAACTTGTGGTTTTTCAGGAAGAGAATTAACCTCTTCTCCTGTATATTTACTCAGACTCTGTCTACTCAAACCATTCAGACACAAAATTCTCAAAGGCGAAACAGGCAGATACATTTCTGAGAATGACTTAATTTTAGAATTAGAGCTGGTTAGAAAACTCATCTGCTACTCATACAGGTTCCCCTCAAGGCCCTTCACCATCTTTGTTGCCCTCCTTTGCACAATCTCTAATAGCTTATTATCTTTCCTATATTGCAGTGCCCAAAACTGCACACAAATATTCAAGGTGAGACCACCCCAGTGCAGAGCAGAGTGAGACAATCCCCACCCTCATCTGGCTGGCGATGCTTTGCCTAATGCCCCCCAGGACACAGTTGGCCCCCTTGGCTTCCAAGGCACTGCTGACTCATATTCAACTTGCCATCGACCAGGACCCCAAGTCCCTTTCCACAGCACTGCTTTCCGGCACCTCATTCCTCAGTCTCTGTATGAACATCCAGGGTTGCCCCATCCCAGATGCAGAATCCGGCACTTCCCTTGTTGACCTTTCTATGGTTGGTGATTGCCCAGTCCTCTAATTTGTCAAGGTCTTTCTGCAGGGCCTCCCTGCCTTTGAGGGAGTCAACAGCTCCTCTGAGTTTTGTGTCATCTGCAAATTTGCTCAGTATCCCTGCCAGTCCTGTGTCCAAGTTACTTATGAAGATGTTGAAGAACACAGGGCCTAAGATGGAGCTCTGCAGAACCCCACTAGTGAGAGGTCACCAGTCTGATGTTACCCCATACTATTTTGTTCAACTCCCAGGGTTATCAAGTCTCTTGAATTTAAAAGTATTTTAGGACAATTCACAACTTCAAGCTATTCAGGATTTTATATCACAAAGGAGCACAACTTATTTATAAACCAACAGTGAAGGGTTTCACTTGCTCTGAGTGATAATGTAATTAAGATTGTTAATAAAGCTCAAGGAGAGTCTTTACCCTAAAACTGTCTCATCTTCAAGAAACCTTAATGATTTTCTGTATATTTGATTATTATTATTATTCCTGAGACAGCTTGACAATTTATCAATATCACTGTCTTTTCAATATATATTATATTTTGATTTATATCAAGAAATGCCACCATGCCACCTCTAAACAGATTTACTAAATATAGTGCTAAGCTGACAAGACACCAACAACATGAGCAGATGTTCATTCCCACCCATGGTCTATCCCATTCAAACCATTCATTCAGAGACAGAGCTGCACCAGTTTTTCAACCAGAACATTATAAAGAGACACTTTTCCTCAGAATGGGCTAAAACGTCATTGCACAATTTTTTATTATATGCAAATGAGCAGATGAGCAGCATCTGATTAGGTCCTGAGGCAGCTTCACCTGGGTGTTCATAGGAATAGCAATGGGAGCTGGTGAAGAATATTTCATAACTGAAGTATATTTTCCCTTGGGGGACACCACCATTTGATTTTGACATTTATTTGTCCTGTGCTGTAAAGGACAAAGCTACAATTACACTTTTTTTTTCTACTGTGCAGTGGGCACAGTGTCAGAAAAAATTAAATCAAAGGTAGTGTGTTCTCACAAAAAAAAAAAAAAGAAAAAGCTTTAAAACCAAATTTAAAGAACATATTTAGAGTTAAATATTGTAGATATATTTTACAAAATACCAGCAAGCATAAAAGTAATATATTGCTCTGAACTTGAGTTTTCTTAGTTTATTATTAATATTATTAGCACTATTTGAAGATTTTACTTTATTAATAATTTTCATTGACGCCTTTACAAACAAGATGCATAAAAAAATAAGTCAGTTGCTTTAACTCATTTCTATTTTACTTGTTAGAATCTCTTTCATGTTTGGAGAAAGCTGATAAAGTTAACTGAATACAAGATTAAATGAATGATATATGTTATGACCCTTGCATCTTGCATTTCAACCCTATACTAACCTATGTTTGGTTTTACTTTCATGTATTCCACTGGTAAAATTCACACTCCATGTAAAGAAATTTATTTTCATTTTACAAAGAGCATGCCTGGAATTCACCACTTTTGAAAACAATATATAATCTACTGTTGCATGTTTCACTTCAAGGGTTCCCAAACTCACTGAGCATAATTTTCATAAATGGACCTAATGTTTCCAGAAAAATTCTAGAATAAAAGTGTTAGAGAGCGAGTCAGAAAGTGACACTTGCAAATCTGATCAGAATCTTAGCCTAAACGAGAGCAGTCAAACAAGTCATCATTTTCTTTCTTCTCTGTGAAGTTGAACACAGTTGAACTTGCAGACTTCCTAGCATTAGCAGGTCTCTGGTACATGATATTAACATATCTTATAAACTTATTGAACTCCATGAGTTGAAATAAATAATAACAAACAAGAAAAAAATTAGATAACACTTGGTAAAAATGTGAAAAGTAGTATATTAAGCCAAATTTAAGAAAATTTATGCCTGCTTTTGGAGTAGAGGTAGGCTGAATTACAATGTCATGATGTCTGCAGAAAGCAGACGTGGTCACTTTGATCAGAGTGAAGATAAAACCTGATAGGAAAACAGGATGAGATGAAAGCAAATAGAATGCATGAAAACTGGGAAGGTTTTTTTAATTTCATATAGTTTTGAACCTTTCATCCACTGCCAGTTTAAACAGTCATGGTGAATCAGTAGATAGGAGTGACGAGTTCACTGCTAGAACATTTGCTTCCCTCCTGCACTGGGCTTAGTTCAAATAAGTATTGCAGCACATCTCTTTAAACACACAAATAGCCCCGCTAAAGAAATAATACTGTTTGTATGACTGAATGACGGACTTGAGTTGCAGGCACATAGATCAACCAGGTCACCAAAAAGAAAACAATGTATTGGTAGTATGCAATAACCTACCTAAGATCTGGAGTATGTGGAGTTTATGAATAGCATGTACAAGAGACATTACACTCAAGTCATTCAAAGTGGATGCTTCTCATTTCTAGAAAGCATACTCTAGTAATAACACTCATATGTGTTCTTCATACCACCTGTGTCTTTAGTCCAAAAAAAGAGGCCACCTCTCAAGAGGTGGAAGGCCAGGTGCTCTCTATATCCACTTACTGCTTAGCCTCTGATGACACAGTTAATATTAACAGTAACAGATTCTATGGAAATGTGTGTTTTTTGCAAAAGCTTAAACAGTGAAGTTGCTTATGCTTTTGTTGGATGAGTGTTGAATTGGTTTGGTTATAAATAAGGGACTTTTGAAAGGCCATCAAACAAATTTTCTGATTAATTTTGTTCTCAGCAGTGCAATAGTGTGGAAAGTTTCCACACCAGGAATATCTCCCAGTATGGCATGGCACATTACGTGATAGACTGAAGTACAGCCAGCTTCAGTTCTGGAATAGGGGAGTAGGATCATTACTTGTTGTATATATTTATCTATATTTATTTCTTTAAAATTTTGATAATGAAAGAAAGTATTATTATAATCCATAATTTTTCTCATAGCAATATATGCTTTTTACTGAAGGTTTCAAAATTTCACTGAATCTTCTAAAAAAATGAAATCTACATACTTTTAGGATTTTATATAGCAGATTTAAAAAACCCATGCACATATTTGCTTTTTAAAATGCAGTGGTTTATAACAGTATATTATAACATTTAGGGCTTAAATACCAATGCTTTAGTGCAATAAAACTTTTAGTGATTCCCTGGCATGTCCTGTTCAGACTTAAGTTCCTCATTTACATATCTGATGTCCCCCAAGAGACAGACAAGCTTCAAGTTAATTATCCATGTAGCTGTAAGAACTCCTGTTTCTTTGGTAAGAACTCTCTAAAAGAAAACTAACAGTTATTAAATACTACTTTGAGCTTCAAAAAGTAATCAAATTGCATTTAAAGAGGTACTAAAGAGATACTTAAATTTAATATTCTTTGCAGACTAAGTAATATATAAACCATGTACAACTCTTACATAATCCACAAATAAAACAATTGTTAAAAACTAACAATCAGCCCAGCCTTCAGTAATTTCAAGCACTACAAATACTCAGAAGCAAAAGGGCTCTTCAGCAGACCCCACACTACTCCGTAACACAGTCGTTTTACACTAAAGCAAGATTGCACCTGTTGAAAGCAGTAACACATTCCTGACTGCTTCTAGTGGAGCAGGTCACATTACTAATAGGTCATAAAAATATTGAGAGAATCCTGCTTTTTACACAAAATAACAGGTGAGAGAATACATACTTCTGAAATTAAATGCAACTGTTGCAAAGACACCAACACATCTCTTCTAGCTCACCAAACTACAGCTAAGGGAAGAGCAACAGACAAATACTGTAGCGTGTATGTTGCCACTCGACCAAAAGCACCTTTAAATAAACCTGTTTAATGTATCATGGCAAAAAGGAACACAATAACTGGCAAGAATAAAATGGACTTTAATTCTAACTGTTCTTCACAGCTTCCACTCATGTAGTATCAAAACACCTTCAGTACAGTATTAGACAATACATAATGACTGTCATCTGTGGCTCATTCTCTGTCATCTTCAGCTTCAGCTGTCAGTTTACAAGCACAAATATCAGGTGAAATAACTAATCTGAGCATTTTACAGTAAATGAATGTGTGGATCTATTTCTCAGAGTCTCGAGATGACTTGCATGAGAGTCAAATTCATTGACTGTTTCCAAATTATTACATGCATCCTATAATTAAGTTACATTGAATGGAGCGTGGATGGTCTTCTGTACACTGCAGGCAACAATCTCATTCCACAAAGGCCTTGGAGGTCATTCAAGAAACAATTAGATGCCCTGCTACGTAGACTAAAAAGAAAGAAGATTGAGGGCAGAATAGTCTTTCTTCTGTTTCCTACAGCTTCAGTGCTCACACACTCAAATGAAGCCAAACAATGTTAAGCCACGGAGCAACACACACAGAACACACATGCCTTGTAAAAACTGGTATTCTTCCCAGCAAAATGAAGTGGGAAGAGCTGTGTCTAACATTTTACATAAAGGCATTTGTTAACTAATTTCTGTTATTTTAGATTCTTAGCATTGCTGAGTACAAAATGAAAAGCACTAAATAAAACCATTGCAATTATTCTGAGAGGTTAAAACAGAATAGGATACGTACTGATGTCATCTGTGCACACATTCAGCTCTGAGATAAAAAGCATTAATGTGAGAACAGAAAGAGGTGAGACCTAATTCTTACATGTCAACCAAAAGTCTTGTATCATATGTCTTGCATGTCTGGTACTTTTTGGCACTTTATTTTTGATCAAAGTTTTGATCAAATGTGATAAAGACAGTTAAAACTCAGTAATGCTCACAAATTTTGGGAATGCAAAATCGTGTAATCCTTAAGCAGACAGTGCTGCCACTGACTTCAAAGAAGACAATAGAAGAAGACCTCAAATAGACAAAGTCTTTTGTCACTTTGGGATGATGTCTTCTGGCTGAAACACAAAACACTGTTGACAGACAACTGCATAATAGTAATATTAATGTGTCCTCAGTCAAAAGGAGGGTCACTGAGTAGTAGACCTTTAAGGGTGTTTGCAGGACTGTATGGAACTGGTTCCTTCAGGAGCCTCTTCTGAGCTGGGGAAATCTTAGCCTATGAAGCTTTTGTTCTATCACTTGCTTCTGTAGAATTGAAATGCAATGCAAAAACTTAAAATGTACAGAAATAAATGTACCTTCTAAGATACAAATGGTACATAACTCACTGCCCTGAAATATTTCAACCTTTCTTCCCTTCCTTTTCAGTTTTTTCCCTCAGCCTTCCTATTTCTAGTGGAACCAAGAAATAATTAAGGCATGAGTGGAACAAGTATCAGTAATGAGGTAGGCTTTGCAGTTTGATCTGAACTGTTGCCTAGGTGAAGTTCAAAGAACAATGCAGACCACTAGAAGATTTGTCACTAGAAGACTTGCCACTAGAAGATTTGTCTCAGAAATAATGGCTTGTTTAAAGTACAGCTTTAGACCAGAGATACACAAAATACTGAGAGGAAGGCAGAGTCCTGGACTATTAGAGTGAGATTGTTTGAAAAAAAGATTAACTCCAACCACAAATGAAATTAATAAAGGAAGCAAGCTTACATATTGTATTTTATTTTCTAAATCTTAGCATTAGCATTTCTTCTTTCTTCACATTTAAGTCCACTGATGAAGAGTCAAACTTCACAGGACCTGATCCCTGAACTAAGTAAGGAAATATAGAGAAATTCAATAATACAGAACCATGTCAACAGATGCTTTTAAAACTAAAATAAATAGAAGAGGAACTACAATTACTATAACTGAAAAAAAGATAGGAAATTAAGAGCCTTTTTTATCTTGGTCTGCATGAGGACCAAGAGTGACTACAGCCAGCACTCCCATTATCTTGAATACAGATTCAGTAACTAGCAAGAGAAAATCTATTTAAAAAAGTAGATGTGAAATAATCTGTTTTTCAAAAAAGATGAAGCTGCCTACTTGCTATGAAGATTGAAGTTGGATTTTCCCTAATCAGAAAAGTGTGTAATTGCCTTTGGATTCTTGCCATTGCTTTCAGTCCATGCAGCATTATTTCACATGAAGAAACTGAAGCTAAACAGAGCTCTCTATTGTATTGATCCTATTTATGACAGTCTAAATCCTGCAATGAAATGAGTTCAGGCAGAGACAGAGCACTTTCTTGGATCTGCAGCTAAATATTTGTTATGAAAGTTCCTAATTAATAAGCACTAGATTCCATATATGTACCCAAGACCGTAAACCAACACATCATTCACCGCAAAACAAGATTAAGATCTGAATTTATACCACAGCACTATATTTTGTATTCGTCACCCCTTGAGTTTGTGTGGTTCAGAGTACCCAACTTCACTGCTTCATGCTTAATGAGAATTTGAACATCTCATGTTATATTTAAATTTACAGAAATGCTGATGGCGCAAATTTTCTCACACTTCTTTATAGTACGTGAGATTATTTGGACACCACATGCAAAAGGCAAAGAATATATCCTGTCTCCTCCTTGTGGCACAGAGAGAGGTGATCAATCAAAAAGGTGCTCAGAGTCAGACAAAATGGCTGTATGGTGCTTCAGTGTTCAAATTATGTGTGTTCTTTAAAAAAATTGAATGCTGGATAATGATTTTCCACACTGCTCTACTACAGGTAAGTTCAAAAGCAGTCATTGTCAGTATGCTGATTGATGTAAAGCTTTCAGTCTCTGGGGGGAAGAGTATAGCACTTCCTACTGCTTGATCCATAAAGCAGCATTTACTGCAGCCCACCTTCCTGGTCTGTGCTGCATAATACATTGCCAGATTATGGGAGTTAGGGAATTAAAAGGAAAAGAAAAGAATGGATGAAAAAGCCCTGACCCCCTCCTCCACAGGTGAAATATTTGAGTCCCTGCCTCAGGGTATTGGAAGTTGACACTAATTGCCACCCAGATACCCACTACTCACATTCACCTAAATATTTCCCACTTCTGGCTGATCAACCAACATAAAATTTAATTGAAAAAGTTTTCATTTAATGTTTGCGTCCTGTCATGACTAGCTGGGACTGGAAGCATTCACTATCAGAGCTATGGTACAAAAAGGGAGAATAGCACTGTGTGAAGGAGCCCAAGTGAAGAGGGAAAAAAGGCTCTTAACGATACACACTTCAAGTTTCTTTTGCAAAGAACCAACAACTTGCACTTCAAGTGATACTTCTTGTGCCAGATACTGTGCCAGTTGTTTGATTCTGTATTTGCTACTTAGTGATCACTGTCTGGATTTTTGTAGGCATTTTCTTATGGCTGTTGAACAGAAACCTGCAACACTATCCACAGATAGGAAGAGGAAAGTATTATTGATCTGTGTCTGCTTTGATGTGCTGCTTTCTGGGAGTGAAACCCAATCTGTTACAATCAGATGCTGCACAGCCTGAATTATATTGAGGTTACCATCAATATATAGAATATATGGGAGCAAATAAACAGTAGTCACAAAAGAAAGACTTGACCAGGTTATTAACCAACTCTGGGTGCTGAAAAAAGAAATTCATGTGGGATCCAGAGAGGTCTCATTCTTAAAGACCTTTTGGGGACAAAAATACAAGAAAGGAAGCATTTGATATTGGAGACCGTGCAGAGAAGGCAAAGAAGAGGATTCGTGCTTTATGAAGCGTTAAAGTTACTTCTGTAATGATAGTCTATTTGGAACAGAAATGCCCCATTTAAAAAAAACACAAAACTTCTGACATTCAGAAGTTACAAACCTTGTCGGCAGCCTCAGAGATATTTTCTACATTAGAGTTGTACCTAAAAGAGAGAAAAGGAGTACGGAGCTCGAAAACTGAAAATCCTTGCTAAAAAGTGTTTACAATCCAAGAGAATGAAAATAAGCACAAATGGTCACCAAGAAAGAAAGACTCAAAAGTCATGATTAGAAGGAACAAGGGGAACAAGATCTGAAAGTAAATGGATTGATAGGGTTGAGCAAGTAACATTGTCTCTATTTCCTTAGAGCTTGCCACCATATGTCTATCAGGCCCCAAGAAGGGCAAGCAGGCAAAGGGGAATATTGGTTACCAACAGGGATGGATGCCAAAATGAGATTGGCCAAAGGCAAGAACAAGTGACACAATGAAGTTTATTCAGAAACAGAACATTCCTAGCAAGGATTAAAAGTTTAACAAGATGAAACACAGATGTGTATTTTACAGATTTTAAATATGTTTGTATATGATTATGTAATGCTTTGCATCTTGTTTTTCCTTAAACTTAAAAATCATCTACAAATCAAAACAGTACCAATTTTTGCAGAGGTTTAACTACACAAAGTTTAAGTGTTAGCCTTGTACAGAAACAACTTTTAGCCTCTCCTCACAGAGATTTCTTGTAGGTATCTCACTGCAATTGCGGAGATGGTAGCGCTTTGCCAAGACCAAAGTACAGTGGTAATGTGTGGCATGAAGGTTGAATTTGTCAATAGAACAGGAAAAATGGCCAAATATATGTTAATGACAATAACTTAATGGAAGCAGAATTACATAGGCCTGAAGGAAATATGAAAAGAGGCAGGTGAAGTCAAAGGGAGCTTAGTGAGTATCACAGCATGGCAACACACATACTAGAGCAACAAAGTAATATAGGGAGCATCCTTTCACTTTGCTTAACTCATCCAATGCATCTTTTCAGAGTGCAAAGGTAGAAAACACAAATAACTGAAGCTAAACATTAAAAGCAACTTCAGTAGCCTAAATACTACCAATGCATTAGAATATCTGGGACAATATATCTTCTTCTGGGGTAAGACTCCTAACCTTGAAGTCAAATATGTTGCCTTAGAATGTGTCAAACGGTGCTTGACATCTACAATGAGGCACCTGAAACAGTCTCAGACTCAAAATAAATTATTTTCTCCCAAAAAGTACCAGGGAAACACTTTCCTAAACACAACTGCCAACCCAAGATTTCTATAATCTTTTTATTCCACCTATTTAACTCTACCAAAATATCTTTAGGTGGAGTTCTTAAAGAAAAAGGCAGGTTTCAGAGATCTGCCTGATGCCTCCGGCAAATGTAAATGGACTTGACATAATGAGTTAGATGCAGAACAGTATACTGCATAATAAAGACAGAGAACCCTGAAGCAGGGCCTTAACTTTAATTATTTGGAGAGGTTTATGAGCATCTTCTGTTCTTGGAGTTTCAATTTTTCTTTGGAAGAGTAAATAAAATTAACTCAATTTCCAGCTGTGGACAGATTGTGGACAGATAGATAATTACCCTGCCATACCCGTGGGTAGCCAACTTCCCCCACTGTTCAGTAGCATTTGAATTGTTTGCCTTATCTCTCACTGGTTCTGACTTTGTTGAGAAGAATGCAGGTGACATTTATCTCTTTACACAAACATATACTAGTAAGATGTTTTTAGAGATGCAGGTTAAGTAAGGGACCATTAGGCATACACATGGGCAGACATATTAAGCAATTCTAGTAACAACAAAGATCAGAAGGGAATTGTTACATTTGGACAGAACATGATTGAAAATTAAAGGATAAAATCAAGTATGTGTCACTATTCTCTCAATGCTAAAAGAAAGCAGGAAAATAATGACCTGTAATTCCAACAGGGAGCAAAAAGAATCGGACCTTCTAGAGCCATTAGGGGTGCTTCACTCCATACCCCTCTTTTGATTTCCTCATGAAGCCATACACTGAATAAATTCCTGGCACAGTTCTGTCAAATTTCCTATCACTGTAGCCAGTTATTACATACCTGAGTTCAACAAGAGAAGTGACAAATTAGTATTACACAAAAAGAAACTATTTTTGTATTTTGGTATTTTCTTGACATAGCTGCTTTGTAACCAATCAGAGCTGGATTAATCCAGATGAAAATGACTTAATTGCAATACTACACCCCTTAAAGTGCTACAAAAAGTAGCACTTTCTGTGCAAAACTGACCCCAATCAGGAGATCCATAATGTGTTATCCTGGCACCAACATGCAACATGTTCTACAATCAATAGAGTAAAACCACTTTGAAGAGAGATCAAAAACCCAAGGTTGGCTAGAGCTGGCCAGAATCAGGACTGTGCCTGAACTTTGGCCCCCTGCAAAAGCTCTGTTGTGCCTCTGCCTTCAGACTCCAGCCCCAGACTCGATGCATGGGCCACTGTGCAGTCAAAAGGGTAAAAATCTTGAAGTCAAAAGATGTTATAGAACTGAGAGTCTAACTTTGAAGTCTGTGGATAGGTGGAGATAGGTCCACCTGTGGATAGATAGGCAGAGTCCACTCCCTAGCCATTTGTAACATTCTTAAAAGTTTATTTATGAAGCATGCAGTGCATAAAGATAGAAAAGTTAATTTCCATTCTTGTAGCTTTTGATATTCTGCAAGATGAAAGATGACAGAAAGAAACATATATGATTAGAAAGTTAGTCAAACTGACATTTTTTTCACCATATGGAGTCATAAGTGTTGATAGAAACCTACATCTGACATGTTAATGCCCAGAGTTTGGAACAAATTCTTCTGAAAAATTAATTTGACTGCATGATAATTTCACAGTATTTGGTAATTAAAAGGTTTTAAATTGTATAAAATGAGATAAAATTTCAGTATTCTATTGGTACATATTTTTTAATTATTATTTTCAATTGATAAACAATGGGATGGCAGCAAAAATGCCTTCACTCTCAACTCTAGATAAGAATGTGGAGGTAGTTAAGAATGAGCAGAATAGAAAAATGCCACAACAACTGAGAGCTGGTTTTGACAGAAATATTTCCAGCGTTAATTGTGGCATTGTAAGTAAAATGTGGAAGACTGCATAGATTCATAGTCGGTACAGCAGTAATAATCCTTGACATACACTATTTTTGAGCCACTGCTGCCCCTGTGCAATGTGTTTAAACAATGAACTTCCAAACCCAATCAGAAGATGTCACAAACATTACCGCTCCACTCCTCAGCACATGGCAGTGAGTCAGGGCAGGCCTCTGGGAGACTTGAAATGAGTGAAGTACAGCAGCAAGGCAAGAGAAGCCCTCAGAGGTTTAAACTCTCACACTTCTGTCACTGTAACTTGGTCTGACTCAGAGCCAGCAAATGCTGCAGCTGCTGCTCTTCCTCATACTATCCGTAAACACATGTGCCCTGTGCATTTAGCAGGTTCTTGTTCAGAAAAAAAAAAAAAAAAAAAAAAAAAAAGACAAAGACCCTGCATGTTTTTTCAGATTAGAAAATAAACTATCTTCCTTGTATTCTTTTTTAACAACAGATTTTACTCCATCAAGCTTCATTGTAAATTCTTTTACAATATTGTACACAACTTCAGTTGAAAAGAAAGTGAAATTGATATGCACATGTGGCATATATAGACCACAAAATTTCTCTGCATATGTTCTCTGCAACTCAGTTTACATGGGCAATAAGGATAATAGAATTTCCACAGCTTTTTCACCTTTCATACCCATTCCAGATTCTTTAAGGGTCTCTGAGGGACTAGTTTAAAGCATGATATTTAATGGTCCATAGAAAACACAACTCTGCTAATCTGATTTTAAAAATGTCCACTTGATTTGGTACATAAAGTTATTTGAAAAGTATTTCTTACCAGAACATGTATGATACTATTGTGAATTATCACAGGGATTTTAGCACAGATTCAAAGTGTCTGTTGTATGCAATCCCTGCATAGATGGAGCCAGACATTGCTCCCTGCTCCTTATTTAAAGTTGTCATTAACATAAACAAAAGGTAAATATTTTCAGATTACTCTGTATCCCTGCTGTCCTTATAGAGTCAGAGTCTGTGAGCATCTGATTCACTTCCAGAGGGATCCATTCTCCTCTAGCACACAACTATATCATCAGCTATTGGCATTGCAATATGCTGAATAGTTGGGGATATCAAGAAATGAGATCCAAGTCTGAAGCAAAGCTCAATCTGCAGATTGAGTTCATCTTTACTATAAGCTCAGGTTCAAATATATATTTAAAATGGTTCCAGAGTACATAAAACTTTTAGGATGTATTGGTTTCACTTTATCTGTCTTCTGAAGAATACAGTACTGCTCTTCAATGGATGGGCATGATGACATCTTTATGGAATGGGTCCTAAGGCAGTCAACTTGGAAAAATTCCTTCATTGATCTGATGCTTGTCAACAGAGTTGATCTCATGAGCAAAGTAGAGATTGGTAACTGTCTTGGCCACATTGACCACAAAGCCATTGAGTTTAAAAATCTCTGTTGACAGGAGAAAAATCGCCAGCAAAGCCGGAACTCTGGACACGAGGAGAGCAGAATTCAGGCTGCTCAGGGAATAAATAAGGCCCCCTGGATTAATATTTTTGCAGGTGCTGGGGTCCATCAGTGATGGTCAATTTTCAAACATCACCTCCTAAGGGCAAAAGAGCAGACAATTCCCACATGTCAGAAGTCAAGCAAGTGAGGCAGAAGGCTGATTTGGCTGAACAGGGATCTTCTCTTGGAAATAAGGCAAAAAAGGAAGGTGTATGCCCAACGGAAGCAAGGTCAAGTGACATGGGAAAAATTCAGAGATGCTCCTTGCTGCTGCAGGGCGAAACTTGATGCAGCCAAGCTCAACTGGAGTTGAAGCTGGCTGTGGCGGACAATATAAAAAGAGTTCTTTCAAATATACTAATGGCAATAGGCAGTAGAGAAATATCATCAGCCCATTACAGAAAAAGAATGATCACCTCACAAACAGGGACAGAGACAAGAGGTATTTAATACTTTCTTTGCCTCTGTCCTCAACACGTATGATGGACCAAGGGGCTCTCAGTGCCCTTCGAAGGCTTTAAAAACAGAGCTCATAATGCTGTTTGGAGGGAGGCAGGGAAGTTCTTTTGTTCCTAATAACCTGCTATAAGTACCGTGATTTTGCTGGGCATTTTCTTTGGTTGTATGTTGGTCCTGTAAACCCTTTCAGCCAAAACACCTATTCTCACACTAAATTAAAAGAAAATTCCTAGAGAAAATTGTGTAGCTTTTTCTCTGCATACGAACTCAAGGTATTAAAGAAACAGAGACTGGGCCCAAGGGAATGGCCTGAAGTTTGTCGGGGAAGGTTTAGGTTGAATACTAGAAAGAGGTTCTTCACCCAGAGGGTGGTTGGGCACTGGAACAGGCTCCCCAGGAAAGTGGTCACAGCATGAAGCATGACGGAGTTCAAGAAGTGTTTGGATGATACTCCTGGACACATGATGTGACTTTTGGGGATGGCCCTGTGCAGGGCCAGGAGCTGGACTTGATGATCCTTCTAGGTCCTTTCCAACTCAGCATATTCTGTGATTCTGTGATCATTCTGATTATGGTTACCAGGCATGGGGTGCCATAATTGCAGTCTATGAAATGTTGGACTGAATATATTTTATCTGTGTGCATTAGGGGACATTTACTACACAATATCTCTCATACAGTAGTGTTACCTGCATTTATAGTAAGAAAAAATTCAAATCTGGTAGTAAATAAAATTTGCATACAAACCTCACCTACATGGACTTAGTTGTTTTCATAAACAAGGATGCCCTAAAAACTGAAATCTTTTATGTTTCATTAGACCTAGACAACAACAACACATCTTCAAAGAAATGTTATTTTGTGGGCTGAATTCTGAAATAGTTAGAAGCCAAATACATTTATCATTTGCTGATTCCTGTAAGGATGAAAAGATCATGACCACATGTCTTGCTTTTCTACCAGTCTCACGATAACTCAAACGGTCAGTTTTACATACTCAAAAAAGCCCACCCTGCCCTCACAGCTCCAAACCCTTCAAGTCAGCTCTTCTGACCTGGCCCTGACTGTTACATATCCAAGTCAAATTATGGATTTAAATACAGGCATACGTAGTTTAGGACAAAGCCATTCCTTGCTTCTCAGAGTGAGATTTAGCCAGAAATTATTTTATTCAAAACAAATCTGATAAAAGGGAGAATGACAGGAGTGAGATGTGGCTCCTCCTTCCACAAAGGATACTTCCTCAGTAGCAGAATCCTTATCTCCTTTTCTCTCCCTCAGTTTGACAATTGCAGAGTGCCAAGACATGGAAATCATCCTTCCACTGGTGACATCTGTCTCCCCAAAGAGCTCCGGAGGCAGTTATTATGATAGCTTTGGAGTCTGTCATATGATTAGGTGAATATCGAACAGTCTGGGACTTCATTTTCTTAATGCCAGTTCCTGTGGCTCACATTTGACTGTCTGGTGCTCTACTTTCTGCTGGGGTATATTTAATTTACTTTCTAGTTACTGGTACAGAGTTGTATTTGGATTTAGGATGAGAATAATTTTGATAACACGCTGATGTTTTAGTTGTTGCTAAGCAGTATTTATACTGAGTCAAGGACTTTAGTTTCTCACACCACCCCACCAGTGAGGAGGTTTTGGGGCACAAGAAGCTGAGAGGGGACACAATGGGACAGATGACCCAAACTGTCCAAGGGGATATTTCAGATCATATGACATTGTGCTCAGTAGAGGTAGAGGAAAGAAGTGTCAATGTGGTGTTTAGCTACCTGCTAGGTTAAACCACAAGAGTTGGAATTGCTATGTCTGATCTCATTTTCCTTTTTTGTGCTAAAAAATAGGAAGAAAAAGGCTTTAAAAATTATTTATTTATAGAGTTTGTAGTTTTGGAATGCCTTCTCTTTCATTTATTGCATGGTATATCCATAACTATCAGTCAGCATTGTGCATTTATACATTGGACTGGAAATATTGAGTTCTCATTAAGGAAAGCCTGATGCTTATGAACATGTAAAAAAGCTTTATGTGCCACTTCTTTGCAAACAGAGATTTCAGAACACTCTCATTAATGAACCATAAATGAAACAGATTTTTTAAAATAATAGCTCTCCTAAGAAATGGCATTTAAAAGGAGTACTGATTAATATCAGAAACAAGTCAAAAGAGTTGAAGAAGTTTTAAGCATTATCCTTTTCAGTATGTCTATCAATAGAAAGCTGACAATAGTATTATTGCTATTTACATATTGGTAACACGCTGGTATGAATTTGCATAACGTATTGTAGTTCAATGCTCTAGGGACTTGCATTGTAACATATTGGTGCTTAATGAACTCTGAAAAAATTGATTTTCCACAGAGTAAATTAAGGAATGCATTATAGCTGTTAAAGCAATCTTAAGGGAAATCTGAGGCTTCCACTGCAGTACCGTGCTTAGTAAGTAATAAATTACATGTTATACTTATTTGCCTTAATTCATGCTAATTTTGTCCAATTAATGTATCACAGTAATTCAGAAGCCTGTCACAGGAGAGCTAATTATTTATTGGATTTTTGTGTTCAGCTCCCTAGGAGTCTACTAGCAAACAAACTTGCGACTGTCTTTCTGTTAAGTCCACAATGACATTCTTGTGTCTTACCGGGGAAAGAAAAAGAATGTTATTCTTTTTTTGTTTCAGTTATAAAAATGAATCATTATTCATTTAAGTTAGTTTTTTGTTTACAAATTGGGGTAACATCATGAAAGGCTGCCATACTGTTAGGATGAAATCCAGTGGTTTTTCTCTTCCTGTAAATCCATGAACATGACATAATTCTTATTAAAGACCATGGCAGGACTTTTCACAACCTGAAAGATTTGGCCAAGTGTGTGTTAAGTTCAAGGAAAAAACCCCTTCTTTTTCTTTTCGCTGAAATTTGTGTTTCATAATCCACTGACTTGAAAAATCACAACCCAATGTGCCCATAGCAATTGATATGATTTCCAAAAAAAAAAAAAAAAAAAAAAAAGAAGAAAAAAATTCACTGTAGCAGAATGTTAATTCACAGCAAAAATTGAATTATTTATGAGATTAATTTGTGCAATTCATACCTATAAATAATATGGCAGTTGCTAAATAACTTGCACAGAGTGATAAGACGCAGACATCACAGTTAAACAATAGGAGGGTCACTATCTGTGAATTACCCACTATCTGCCGGCATTCTGTCATGCGCAAGCATTTACAGAAAATTATTTGGTGGTGGTGGAAAGTATTAGATCTGATACTTGGCTTCTTCTCATGGGTAACAGGAGAATACTTGTCAGTTGATTACTGTCTTCTACCCTATGTGAAAAGAAGTGATATTTCTTTAAATGTATAATGCAAAGTGACGTTACCAGCAGGCTACATAAAATCATGTGATGTAACCTGCCATAATATGATGCACATGACCGACTGTGTCACAAATTTAAAGAGACTTATTTTAGAAGAACTGGTGAGAAAAAAAATATTACCCCTACTCCTTTTCAGTCAGTTGGCATTGATCTGTGTTTGCCTATAGCCAAATGAATACATGATAGTTCAGTAAACGTCCCTGAGCAAAATATGATCTTACACTTACTGTAGATATTATTATCACTTAAAAAGCATCTGTCAAGTACCTCATAGTTTTCTACCATTGTTTTTCAATCTCTTCCTTCCTCATAAGCACACAAAAGCTCGTCACAGAACTAATTATCCAGTCTTTGTTTCTTGGAAAACAGTTGTTTAATTGTTTATGGCATTCAGAATTTGAAATTGTTTTCTTCATTTTTTTACTTGACTTCTCCACTCTGGAAAATATAAAGCCTGCACTTAAATATTAAGTATGTCTTAAATCTCACCAAAGTCAGCGACAGATTGAGTCTGAGAGATGAGTCAGAGACAATGATTGAGGTTTTCTCTTAACTAGAAGCTTTATTTTCAGACTGCATTACCAAGACATTCTGGCCAAGAGAATGGAGTATGTGCATACCTTCCAAGTGTGAAGAGCACAGGTGGCCAACCATACCATGAAAACTTTACGGCTGTTTTATGAATGGTTCCGAAAAGGATGAACTATGCAAAAGGGCAACAATCAACAAAGAAAACTCAAGAATCAGGAAGAAAAGACCTTATGACAATGTCAGAAAACTATTCCTGTCAGCAAATGCATCAGTTTCGAAAGCCCACTTGCCTGAAAATGTTCATAACTTTTTCCATCTCTCAATCCATTTTTCCTATTTGTAGTCTGCATCATTGCCTACATGAAGAAGTGTAAGTAGCCTCTTCTTGTGAGCCAAAACCCACACAACCTGACATGCAAAATCATCTTAAACACTCATGATATGGAACAGGTGACAGAGGGTTTGCATTTGAAAGATGTCACACTGTGGACAGAAAGAACAGGAAAAAGCCTAAAAAGTTAAAACAAGATTTGGAATCCCTAGTTGAAATGAATGTTTTAAAGTGCCCATGTTTACTCTCTTGTTACGCTAATATATTTGTTTCTGCTAGATGTAGCAGAAACTTATAAGCTAACTTTTGTGTTACTTTAACCTAAATACAGAAACTTAAAATAAAAGCACAGTACCAAAATACCCTTGGAGAGGGAAGTCTGGAGATATAGAACAAGATATTCATTAGAGACTCCATTTGTAACAGAGACTATGCTTGCTCCTTCCTCCTCCAGGCCACCTTCCTGTAGAGCCCAGCTGCACAAGCAAGGTAGGGAAGAAGGGTGTTGCACTTTCCTCCTGCTTCTTTCTGGCTGTGCATCTAATAAGGGTCTCTCTTTAAAATCCTCTTCTTGCCATAAAGGCAAGATTTTCTGCTAGATGTTTCCTTGGGTTATTTTCTGGTCATTATGAATATGACAAAAAATCAAATTTCAAACACCTTTTTGTACCTCAGAAATGTATGGAAATCTTGAGTCACACAGCAGCAAGTGGCAACACTGCTATGAACTTCAACAGCCCAAGAGTTCATCTGCAGCCTGATGTTACACTAAACACCTGTAGGTTGTAATTTCTGATCTGTAACTTTCCCAATACCAAAGTATTTTGTCATTTTTCCTGACACATGAAATGTTCTGACAATCCATTTTGATGCTGTAGGGTTCTCATGAATTTGTAGATTTTTATACTTCTATGCAGTTTCTTGCATTTAGAGCAGCTAGCAACCTCTAACCCTGTGCTAGCTGTCTTAAGGGTCAGATAATAGCTGGAACACCATGCCTGGGAA
>JAWWTY010000037.1:24854783-24935742 GCA_035222235.1 Margarornis squamiger
TCTATCTGTTACTTGTCAACACGTGTTGTACTCTTTTATACTTTTATACTCTTTTATACTCCTTTATATTCTGTACCACAAAATCCTATAAGTAAAAGAACTCTTCTCTACTTTACCCACATAAAGTTGTCTTGGAAGGATTTTTATCCCCTTCCTTACAGCAACAATTTCTTTCCAACGCAAAGACAACTTCTTTCTCCACACCTGGAATGCCTTAGTCTCACTCCTTTTCCTTCTCACACCCTCCTGCCACCTCCCTGGCAAAGATCCATCAGCAAATGGTTTCATGTCTACCTTTTCAGACTGCCAAAATTTTAGTAGTCTTTCATCACCCAACAAATTAAGAACAGTTTTTCATGAAAGCAGAAATATGTATTTAAGATCACATTCACAATGCAGATTATTTGTGTAATCAGTGCTTATTGTTTCCTGCCACACAAAATCTGTCCTGTTATGTCAGGAGGCTGTCTTTGTCAGAGCATAAAAGATACTTCAAAACATAAAAAAGTTCTACAGGCCATAAAGATTGCCCAGCCAAGCCTAGTCTCAGTGGTTTCAGAAAACAGTACTGTTCAAAATAGCTGCCTCCTTCTAAGCCACAGCTGGATGCAGAGCCAGCACAAATGTCTTTTTGGCAGTTCTTCATATTATCATGGACAAAACCAGTGCAGGTATCACTAGAGGGAGAAAGATGTGTATACTCTCACAAAACTGCAAGCTCTCATTCATTTACATGAACAGCATTCATTTACTCACTGAGCTCAGAAACAGATTATTTAAAGAAATGGAGGAAAATGATAGCTGCACTTTTAAATGATAACTAAACAGCACCTTGGCCTTAATTCTAACTCTAAATTAAAGCAGAAATTATATAAAGAAAAAAGTGGCTCGACTCAGCATTAATTATAGAATGACAAAACCATGTGGGTTGGAAGGGAGGTCCAGAAGTCATCTGGTTTGACCTTCTGCTCAAAGCAGATCTGGCTGCCCTACTAGCGACAGCTTGGCTTACTGGGGCACAATGGAAATCAGAAATAGCTAGTCAAGGAAGGAAGTTAGTCGTTTGTTTTAGGGTGAATTGTAGTAATAGGGAAGACAAGAGAAAGGAAACTCAAAAGGGAATATAAAAATAAGGAAGAATATGGCTACAAATAAAAGTTGCGGGGGATTACACGCACTGCATCTTGCTCCCATGTTGTCTTACAACATAGGTGACTGAACGAATTGTGCTAATAGACACTCACTCCAGATCTTCACTTTCCTGCCAATCAGCAGTCAATCAAGATGAATACCCACAGCCCTGCTTCCAAGACTCACTCATGACCATATTCTTCATCCTGAGCACCAAGAGCTGCTCATATTCCTGTCATGTGTATGAGACTATTGCATTCTTGCTTCATGTATCCCAAAACACTATCAAAATTAATTATAACTACTCTTCTCTAATTTGAAAGATGACTCTCCAATGTTATCCAGAGTTTGAAAACAAATTTATTTATTTCTTTGATACAATAAGGCTGGTTAGCAGAAATAGAAAGAGTTCTGCATGCTTATAATGGATTTCCTTTCTTTCCATCTTGAGGTTCTGGTATATATTTATGTGCCTTCCTCAAGAGCGAGAACACAGTCATTATACTGCTTGTTGCTACAACTGCAATTGCCAACTTTCTACAAAATCATTTCTAAGAAATGATGGTTCCATATGTAAATACTGGACCTGCATCTTCAGAACTATGGTTCAATAAAATCACTTGCAAAGAGGCCCATTACACAACTGACGACACCTGATGTGCAATTGACCCTGTGGTTATTAGAGGGTTGCACCTCACCTACTGTTCATACAGAAGTCTTTTTTTCAGCATACCACCACAGCTCACTGTTGTATTTTTAAAGTGTTTTATACTGTTCTGTTGGAATTAACAGAGGGACTGGTTTGAGGTCTTCAGGTGAAATGTATGATAGAAATGCAAATAAACTACTAGCTTACTATTTCATGCAGAGACTGCGGCATAGCTCTGCCTATCCATTACATTTACATTCCATGCCTATGGAAATATGCACTCAGAGATTAATAGATGATGGTTTCATAATTCTTAAATACTTTTTTTTGATATCCTAAACCTATAGCGCCTTCAGACATTTTGTTCAGGAGATTTGGAATACTTTGCTACTTGAAATAAAAAGAGCTTCAATTGGCAGTGTTTTAAATCCAAACATTTAAGGCATTGATTTTACTTAGTTTTTCTAAAATAACTCCTTTAGGAAATTGAGTGCTACATTGCTAATTTTAACTTTATTCATTTTAAAATGCTCCAGGATACTAGCACAAAGGGCACTGTAAAAATTGCATTGTGCTGTATTAGGTTTGAATAGGATGAGTTATAGAACTGTTTGAGACTTTGAATTTTCAGGATTTAGTTATTACAATGCTTATAATACTAGAGGTTCTTATGTATGCATTTTATGTTTGGTGTTTTTTTTAATAATCATAATTTCTAAGAAATATTGACCATACACAGTCTGTAACTAAAGCTTTATAATATTTTCTACTGCAATACATCTGTACAAAAGGATTTTATAGAACAGCTATTCACACCTACATAAATATAATTAAAAATGTAAATGTTCACGCCAAAATTATAGTGGAAATTAATTTCTTCATGCAATGAATCTTACCATATTTCCAGTGTTGATTCACTTGCAATGGGATTTTTCTTTTGCAATACAACAAATATGTTCATCTTGTATAAATCTGAGTACAGCACGCAAAAATCTATCTGAATATCACACAGTGAGAGTAAGTGGTCATGTATTCAGAGTAAACAGTGCAAGAATGAAACAATTTTTATGTATTTTAGAACATTTTTTTCAAAAGAGATTTGGAGGTTTATGACGTACTGCAGCACAATTAAGTATACAATAAATGTGCAACAAAGATTGTACTCCATTTTCATTGATGATTAGACAAATTTATCCCAAACTATTTAGTTGGTTTCAGTAAATACTGGTTTGTAATACTTTAACTTTTAAAAGCATAATGTAATTTCATAGGTGTATTTTTCTCATAAGACTGTCTTAAAAAAATAGATGACAGTGTGAAAATGTGAATGATGTTGCAGAGATTCTAATTTTTTATCTCTTTTTTTCCAGTGATTTGTCTCAATCTCATGTATAATCTAGCATTCACTGGAAATTACAAATATCTAGTACAAGCAAGCATAGAATTACTTTAAAAGCGATAAGCAAAATTTGAAAAATACTATGAGTTAAGAGGGGAAAATAACCGAAAATATCCTAACAGGTAAACATTGGTTTTGGAACAATAAATGTAACATTTCTTAATTGCTTTTTCAAGACCAGTGAAAAATACTGCTCACAGACACAGTGGGGCTTTTTTTCCTGCTGCCTCTCAACATGGGATAATTTGTGAAAGGATAACTTAGTGTAGAGAAAACCAAGGTGGATGAACTTAAGTAACATTTTAATAGATATACCACCAAACTTCAGTAGGTCATTGGGGAGGCAGATCAATAGAATATATGTTATCACTAACATCAAAAAGAATAGATCTATCACAGAAAAAACACCCCAAACTATTTAAAAATTTAAAGCACTATCTATAGCATTTTTATTCAAAGGCTTTTTTGAACAATTGTGTATGCTTGCACACTTTGGCAATAGAAAGTTCTCACAAACCCTACTCTCATGGTCATAATACTACATGAGATTTTTAGATTTCATGTGAAACTAGATTTGATATGTACTTCAGTTGTGTTTAAAATACATATGCGATAGTGATTAAAAGTCACTTTAAAGGGAAAGAGAAACACTGCAGTTATCCAAAGGAAAAAAAAAACAAACCAAAACAAAACAAAAAAAAAACCACAAAACAAAACAAAAACTAAACCAAAGTCAGGCATTTATACACATTTTTACTTTTATACTTCTCTATATTAAAATACATGTTTATCACAATAAATCATGTACTACATCATATTTATCTTGTGATATCTGTCTGAGCCATATCCAAAAGAAACTGAAATCCATGGTTATCTTCTCATTGGTCTTATATTTCTTGGAGTATATCTTTTGTATATTTCCAGTGTGTCTTTCATTCTTGTACTACAGATCTGCCTTTTTCCTTCCTCCTTGAGAACGATGCAGTTTGTGGGTTTATCACTGGCCACTTGTTCAGTGCTGCAGTGCAATAGGCATTTCACTGCTGAACTGAAAGTGCAGTATTTGTGCTAACTTGAATAGCACAGGGCTTCTAAAGATGTGCAGCCTGCAACATGTTTATGGTGAAACATGGCCTGATGGGCCAAGAAGATTGTGGAGGAAAGCAGTCAGTAGCAAGAAGGCAACACAAACCAGAAGCATCACCTGAAGTCATGAATGTGTGCAGCATTCACGTCCTGCTGTTCTTCCAAGTTGGTAAGTTGGGGAGACCAGACTTCCTGAGAGAACTAGTAACTGCAAATTTGTTACAATTCTGTGATAACTGGGAGGTGTAATTAAGACAGGTAATGTGTTCTACAGCTTTAACTGTAAAATGGTCTGATTAGTCTAGATTAATTTAATGTAATAAACTACTAACTTTTACAGTAGTGGAATCTGCGGTGGGTTAGAAAAGAATAAAACTGTTTCACACTTCTTATAAGCTGTACAATGGTTGTTATCTTATTAAGAAAATAGAAATTTACATGGAAGTGGGAAATGTTTCTCAACCCTGGAGAGAACAACTTTCATTAAAATATCCTGGTTGGCCAATGAAAAGTCAAAACTTTGTCTATCAAGGAGAAAATGAAGTCATCTAAACAATGCTTTGCTGTTGCCATCAAATGAGTTTTGAGTAAGTATATTCAGTTTTATTTATATGAATTGTTTTTATTGAACAAAAAAGTTGTACAAAACAATCAATGTTTAAAACAAAATCATTTATGTTGGCTGAATTTAGCATTTTTTAATGTCCTGGTTAGGCCTGAAGTTCATTCATCATGGTTATTTTGGACAACTCATACCATTTTTCCCATTGGGATTGGGGTGCAAGCTAGAATATTGTAACTTAATTGAAATATATTTGCAGTCAGAATTAGTCAGAAAGTTTATCCCACAGAAAATTTCAAATAGGAAATAAAATGTAAGAAGTGGAAATATTTTCATCTGGAAATCCTGTCATATTGTCTGCCAGGAGTTGTACTCCAAGTCTCCTTTGCTGGGGGAGTGTTGCATGATCGAGACATACATACAATAGTAGCCTTTCTTAGCTAATACTACTAAAGAAAATCCCCAGAAAATGTAATGTACTTAGGCAATCCAGCTCTCCATTCATTAGCAGAGAGACAGGGAAGACGACCTACCGCCCTTCTAATCTCTGTACTAAAAGCATTGGAGTAGCAGCATTCCAGCTTTCTGACATGTGATTCTTACATCCTTTTTTAATACAAAACCCAGACCTCTTCCATGAATAAAGGAATGAGTTTAGGTCACAATCTCAGCTGGCAATGAAAACAAAACCAAATAGTGAAACAGAACTTCTCACACTCCTCTAATCCAAGACTCTCTTCGTGTGTCTTCATGACATCTTCATAGTGGGAGCAGCAGTCACCTCTGAGCCACAATTCCTCTCAAACAGGTCAAATAAATTTCACCCAAAAGTGCCTGCTTCTCTCTACGGACTCCCAGAATTGCTGGGTTTACTCATTCAGATAAAGATCTACATTAGGTGCCATCAGTCCTGGCTTTGGTCTTCAGTCACGCACCGTTCTAGTGGAAGAGACTTCCCTTGGATTAAGTTACTTTTTCTATCTCTTCTGAGCTCCTTTTGTCCAGGCCTTGATGCTTTTTCTCAGATCTCTTTCAGGGGACTTTCACAGCATTGTCTGACAAGTGGTGAAACAGAAATTTTCAGTTCCATCTCTTCTCTGTACTTCCCTGTAGCTCCCACAAAATTTCAGCAATCAAAGCTACACTTATGTAAAAGAAAACAAAACATTCTTGTTCTGAATAGGCTTTTCAGTTCAATTTCCATGTTTAGGTCAGTGAAGTAAATAATAAAATTGTGTATGTACTTTTTGATACATTTCTGTAATTCTAATTAACCATACTCATATTTTTTAAATAATGGTTTCAAGAAATGCCAGTCTCTGGCCTGCATTTACATATCAAGTATAACATTTTAAATTTATATGGACTTCTTTGAAGTCAGAAGACTGAGTCCCATGTAAATTACAAAAGTCTACTCTGTGACCCTAACTTTCTACTAGTAGAAGGACTTCATCTATAATCGTACTTTATAGCACATTACACTGAATGCATAAAAACTTGCTGTAAAAATCCACTTTTGAACTTTGAATTTTTTCTTTAAACAGCTACCTTAATGAAAGAATTTAAGGACATTTTACCAACAAAATATGTAAAAAATAGATGAATGAATCAAACTTAAAAAGCGTAAGTCATCGCATATATCTTAAATCCTTTCAACACCACTAATCAGCTATTCTTACACCTATACAATTAAAATAATAGAGAACAACTATGACGATCTGGAGAGATCATTCAGTTCATCCTCTATCCCAAAGGAAGGGTCAGCATTTGGGAGATTAACTAGGATACACAGCATAGCACTTTTGGTGGGTTTTTTGCCTACCACAACATGAAGATATCAAGAAAGTCAGATTTTTAATATTTTTCAGAGTCCAGTCCAGGAGCCTAGACATGTAAAGGCACATGAAATACTAGTTACCTCAATGCTTGTATGTCCAAGTTCCAGTTGGCAATTACCTATAACTGCACGTAAGGCCTGACCTAATGTCCACTGAAATCAGTGTGGATTACTTTCCCATTAACTAACTTCCATAAACTTTGGAGTAACCCTCTATCCAGGCCCCCATGTGGAAAAACCATATGCACAAATGTAAACACACGCTATTTCATACAAATTTGACTACTTTTTTTTTTTTTCTGGAAGTCTGATCCATAAACAAACTCAAATCAGCATAACTGTTAGAAGAAAATTTCTCCTGCTAAGTTGAAGCATCATTTTTAAAATCAGAATATATTAATTAATATCATCACTAATGACTATAAGGACATTTTCCTCTCTTCTCACATATTTTGCTGCATAGAAATTCATATACCTGAATAACTAGGATTTTTCTTCATGCAGCCCTAATAACACCTCTTAAAAGGACAACATAGACAACTCACATGAAAAATTTAGATACCCACAGAGAACCTTTAAAAACACTAAAGCTCTGTTTTACTTCTTGTTTCTTGAAAAACAACCTTTTACCATTCTTAGTATTTGCTGTAAAATGGAGATGTTAATAGTTCCTCTCAGACTGCACCTTATCATTTACTGTAAACCTCTCAGGCAGTGCATTCACATTTCATGTCCTTTCACAGTGCAGTTCACCTGAAGACAAAAGCACAAGGAATTTGTTTCAGTTGAACTATTCCTTTTTAACAGACACTTTCCAGCTCACTTGCAGAGGCTGCCAAAAGGGAAATCAAGGATTGCGATTAGCATTTTTTTTTTTTCCCCCCCAAGAAAGACCAGTAAGGTCATAGGGATTTTTAAAATTTATTTGTTATTGATCAAAGTGTCATTAAAGCATTTGTTAATTGATGAGCTGTCAACTATGAGACAGCCCTACACTTCTAATTCTCTAATTCTCTAATTGTACAGTCTTCTAAGATGTCATCAAAACTTAAATTTGTCCTGTTGGAAACTGCTTTCAAGTTTTACACTTTTCTAACCACTGGTATTGAATTTGTTTTGCTACAAGAACAATAAAACAGTAATCATGTTAATTAATTAGTCTCAGGCTGGGCATTCTAGACACAGTGTTGAACTTTCACTTGTTTACATGTTCAAATCTAATGTTATTATAGATATGTATGACTAGGAAATGTTCTGTCCAAGTATTTTTAAATATACTACTAAAAATAACAATAGTAATTTTTTTATAAGCTTTTCTACTTTCATATGTATGTTGCTTATACATAATAAGAATGAAGTTGCATCCAATCAGAATTTAACCAACTTAAAGGTGTTCATGGAATTTTTACTATTTTTGTTGGACATAACATAATTAAAAATTACACATTACATAAAGACTTTACAGATGGTTACCACCTTTAAGACAAAATATTATTTTAAGCAGAGGTGTACCCAGTCACTGATTCAAAGATTCATTATGAGGGAACATATTTCATCAAGAATTTGTGATGAACATTTTGGCTACCACTTTCCACTGCAGAAATGCTGGAAAACATATAATTCTCATATGCATCTTTCTACTCTATTTGCAGACCCTGAACAAAATCTCATCACAAAGGGACTGCTAGTGTTCATGAAGCCCAAAGACTAAACTACTTTTCTTGTCTATAAATGGAGAAGTGATGTAAAGGTTCTCTCCAACAAAACTCTTAGCACTGGGTAAGCAGAGAGTAGAAAAAACATGGTATCAACACCCAGTATGGTGCTGCAGCAGTTTTCATGCTGTTTTCTCTAAAGCTCCCACAGAGTGGCCTGTCTCCAACCCTTTTTGATAGCAAGATCCGGTTTCCTGGCTAAAAACTGTAAAAAAAGTCATAACTTACAAAAGCACTGCAGTATTTCCTGTATTAAAACATACCACATAAATGTACAAAATTTTCAAAATTATTAAGCAACAGGAGGAGTAGAAATAGAATATATTGTAATTCATACAGTATGCATCAATAATCCCTTTTAAGGTTCACAACCAGATTGTATGGGATGGATTTCATCAGTGGAAATATTATAATTTGGTATTTTTTACATATCTTCTAAATTGGGATGTTGGGGATTTTTTTCCATCACAGGTCTGCACTTAGCACTACTGTAAACATTCCCACCAAGAGAAATATGACCAAAACTGTTTCATATTGTCTAAGACCTACACAAGGGACACGGCTGCCTATGGGAGTCTTTATCTTAATACTGGCATTGGACATAAGCCTTGATTTAAGTTCCCAGGCAACAGATCTATTAAAGCTATATTACTAAGGTTCACACTGCCCCTGAAAGCTTTATTAAATGATTATTTCACAGCATGGAGGGAAATCTATTGAAAATTAATATGTAGCATCAGCCAGGCATGGCTCATAGCTGAGGTGTGCCCTTTGTATCAAAGAGTAGAATTTTCCAAATAAGACAGTGTAAATGAATTTCCTCTCATTAACTTTGCATTTCTAATCTGACTTCTAGGACTACAGTCAATGGGAGAAAAGGCCATATCTAGAGTTGACTCTGTCTTTCTTCTGTCTTAGGGGAAGAATTTCGCACAAGATGCCTTACCCTCTGGCAGTGCCCCTCTGCTTCCGCAGGCCATAGAGGGAGCCCAGCTGTCTCACTGTAATGGCTGAAGCTAAACAACATGAATCCCAAATTGTATGAAAAGAGTAAGATTTGATGTATCCATCCAACCCATGTGATTCTGACAGACTCAAAGAAGCATCTTGAATATTTACAGGATTCAGTGTCTTAGGCCATTCTTTTTGTAGAAGCAATCTGAGACAATTCATGCCAAGTTAAATCATGCCCACACACATTTCTTCAGAAGGATTGTCCAGAAACAGTTAACTAGATAAACTTTTACAGTGTTGCCACAGTCAGAATATATTTTTTTTCGTCTATAAAAACAAAATTATATGTTTTATGACAGTGATTTTTTTTTTTTAAGGGACAGTTAAGTTTGTCATTTTACATTATTAAATTGCTAAGAAATGTATTAATTTGGATCATGCAGTTCTAAAATTATGAACAATTAAGGAAATGGGTGAGCTGTCCTGTTTACTTCAATTACTTTGGAAGGTGAGGGCTAGGAAGAGGCCAGGCAGGTAGCTCCTATCCCTGCAAGCACCAGGAGGCAGTCCGGTGTTGACTGACAGGTCTTCATGTTCTCCTGAACTCCCCAGGCCAAAACCTTTCCTTGTTACAGGACTTGTCTGCCTAACCCTGTTGTGAAAGTTTTCTACACTTCTCTATACAATAAGTAACATACATTCACCCTGGGGATTTAAGGGCAAAAGATTTTTTTGATGAGAATAAGATTAATGTTTTTCATAAATTTGCCCATACCACCTTACTGATGCTGAAATGCCAGGGAATTACTTAAAACATATTTTCACAAATTAAGCTCTGAATTTTCCTGTTAGATCAGACCATGCTAGCACACCCCAAAAATTTAAATAACCTATAAAACTATGTATGGGAAATCAAAGATAATTTTAAATCTCTGTCACTCAAAATACATTAAAAAAAAAAAAAAAGAAAATCTTCACAGCTCCAAAGTCAACATCGAAAAATCTTGGAAAACTGTGCTTACAGATAGCTGTAGTTTCTAAGACAGAATAGTAATGATGATGACAATAATAATATTGTAATTTCAATGTTATTGGGATGGCCACACTCCTAGAGTGTTGCAAAGTCATAGTTCTAGTACCATTAGCTGTCCTATGAGGACATAAACTTCGTATGTTTTGCATTCCCTGTTATGAGATAAATACCAAGAGACCTTTACCAAAGTTGTGAAATGGCTTTCTATACACCTTTCAGTGTCATGTTTCACTTATCTGTTTTCAGAGGTTTAGAGCTTTCACTAGTGCAATTACAGTTTACCATTTGGTATTGACATACTCAAATATTATTCTATAAAGTTCAAAGAATTTTTAAAAAGGAAACATCTACACAAAGAAAAGAAATTAAAGCTGTATATTCTAGAAAATATCACTAGTGATCACCAAAGGACAAACTACACTAGCTATCATCAATGAGCCACAGGTAAAATGGAATAGTCCTGCAAGTCCTGCACTTCTCAAGTGTTTTTTTTTTTCTCATCTATCCTGAAGCGCTACCATTTCTGGGCATGGTTTTATTCCACTGAACCAGTCCTTTTGAACATTCTGAGTAGGATCTGCTGACTTCACTAAGGCCAGAAAAAGTTTTAATGCTTTTTATGCTAGCCCTGCAAAACTATCACAGCTGGGAAAGATGGATTCTCTTCCTTCCTGTTCATTTTCAATAGAACTCTTTAAAATGACAATGAAAAAATGCCTAGTTGACATAGGTCATTAAATATGGAACTTTCCAGGCATGAACTGCACTAAAGAAGCAGGATTCTGTGCCTGCAAATAGGTTTGCAGGACAGGTGCCTCATAAATGACTTGGAAGTTATACATATTTCCTCTGAATCAAAAATAGAAGGGGACACACATCATGCACTGAAAAACAGCTCATGTTCCCAAAGTCCCTTAAGTGTAATCACAGAACTTTTCCAACCAGAATCCCACTGGCTCTGAATCAGCTGAGGCAACTCCATAATCAAGTTTTCTATGCACAACCCTAGACCAGACTTTGGTGTCCATGCTGCCCCCCACCATCTCCATACCGTCCTGTGTCCATATTACCTACAAATTACTCTCAGGTACATGGTGTGACTCCTGGGGATGGTCCTGTGCAGGGCCAGGAGTTGGACACAATGATCCTTGTGGGTCCCTTCCAGCTTGGCATTCCTTGATTCTATAATGCTGAATGCAGACTCCCATTAGTGTCAAAGAGAGAGAACTGCTTGCAGAATGCTTTTTCCAAAGGTATGTTGACATGGGAACTGGCTTTTGCCATTGATCTGTCACAATCTTGATTTCCTAGTCATCAATATATAACAAAGCCTGCTTTTCTCTTGGGTCATCTTTAGTGCAACTCTGAGCTTCAGTTAGAGGGATGGATACTTGTTACGGACTATTTTCTGTTATACCTGCCTTCAAATTTTCTATCGATAGTACAAATTGAGACAATGACTTTTAAAGTTAACATGGCTATGGAGCAAGTAGTGCATAATACAGGCACCTAATTGAGACTTTTTCATGAATCAAAAATAAACATTTTTTAAACTACACATACAACACATGATTTGTTTGTCTTTTATAATATGAACTATTTGCTTGTCAAATTAAAGAACAGATTTAATAGATTTTCAGATCTCAAGCATCATTACAAGGAACTATCTTTACTTTATTGCACTGGTTTCTACTTTATTGTTTTGTTTTATGTTAGTCTGTGGAGATCTCTTTATATGAGGTATTTTCTTCTTAGCCATATTTTATTGAAATGTCAACTAGTACTAGGGAGCTTTCCATAGTTTTTTGAAACTTAGAAATAGCTTGGCTCTTACATGATACTTTAATAAAGTTGCCAATCCTCTGATAAGTTGTTCACATCAGATATTTAGCCCCAATACCTAATGCTTGAGAATATACGTTGATTCTCCTCACGTTTTGCCTCTGCATTTCAAGATTTATGAATATTAAGTTGTGCTTGCCCCAAAGCAAAAGTATACTCACGAAGATATTTGCTGAGATCAGGAGTCTCTCTGCCCCATTTTTAAAACAAAGGCATTAATAAGGAAGCACTATAAAATGTATGACACTGAAAAAAAATAAGGAAAATCCAGTATTTTTAATAAAGTGAGGAAAAAATCCTCTAGTTCAAAGCACTCTATCTGAGCTACCCTAAATAATGCAAAAGAGTAACAATTTATGACACTTGTACAGAATTATTTCTGCTAAGTGTGAATATACCCCGATTTCTAAAACTATAACCAGTATTTTTAAAGACAGTGGTCACCTATGGTAAAAAAATATAATCCTTTATAATTTTAACCCTTAAAAATACCTGGGCTAATACTGTATACAGCATTTATGTAGGTTAATCAGAGCCAGCAGCAATGGTTGCATCACACATAAATTATGTTGAGAAATTATGTTGCACACACATAATTACTTTGCACACACATAATTACTTTGCATACCAAGCGCAAAAGTCATAGACTTATTCAGAGCGTACACATGTACACCTTCCAATGCTGAAACATATTTCACAAGGACTAACTCAGTTTTATAATTTAAAATGCATACATAAACATTAAAATGCATACATTAAAAAAAATTACTAAAATGTCATATTTCTTTTTTAATAACTATATTCCCTAAATTCTTCTCCAAGTGCTCTTAGTTTCCTCTGTGATTTGGTCTATTTTTATGTGTTCGTGAAAATAAGGAACTTACTGTCATGCAAGCATGAAAAATGGTACCTGCTAAAAGGAAAAAAATCACAGAAGAAATATGAATGAAATGGTTTATAGGTTTACCAACAGGTAGAATAAACGCACTATGCCAAAACATCCCATTGAGATAAATGCTGAAGCAAACTAATAGTAATCATTTATGTAGGCATATATTAAGATATTCAAGGCTCCGTTTCTGAACTGTGACTATACAATATTACTTCTGCCCCTCTGTTTGTAATTACATTGCTTTCAGTTTTGTACATTAAACAGTTCCCCAGCTGCTCTTTAGAAAATAATACATTGGCTAATTTTAAGAGCAACCACATAGGGTTAAGATAATTCAAGAGATAGAAATGAGTAATGTAATTCATCTTTTTTTTTTCCCCCCCAAATCTTTATATCAAACTAAAAATAGAGCTCTACTGTGTTTATTACAGTAAATATTCTTATTGAAATCAACAGTATATGGGTATTCCCAGCAGGTTCTGTATAAGCCATTATTGAAATATCTTACTGCAATTATTTTTCAGCAATTTCCTCCCACTGTTATTCTTTATATTACAACACATCGAGCACAAAATCGGATGTCGGTATCTCTCAGTATAGCTTGTATTGGATTATGAATTAAGATGGATATAAATTGGATTGTAAATTAAGAAACACAAAAAGTCAAGGCACCCCTTGGATATGGAATGCTCACTCTGAGCGACAGAACCCTCACCTCCCCACCAGCATCAGGGCTGACACTTGAGACACTTCAGGATAATTCTCTCATTCACCATACCGGCAGAAATAAGAAATTCCCTGGCTTCAAGAAGAAGTGCTAGAGAAATTTATTCTTCCTTTTACTGGCAATTGCTATGTAGGACATTATATGGATTCCCGGATAGCATTAATGGTTCTGTTTTCTGCCTGCCTCGGGCCACAGGGCTGTGATTACTTTTAATCAGTTTCAAGACTCCCCACCCTCAGCTGTGCTTTGGTTATCTTCCGACTGGATCAGTACTTTGTAGCCTACCTACCATAACACTTGGAAGTTTCCCTGAGGCTTTCAAGCTTTGCAGAATGCAGCCAAAATGAAAGTTTAAGGCCCCTTTCCTTCCCCTTTCTCTCCCTACAGGAACTTTACTGGCTGTTCCCTGTTTTCCATCACTAGTCCCAAGTATTACAAAGCAACCAGAAATCCTAACCTTTCTTCTGCAAGGCAATACCATAAAACAAACAAACAAAAACCACCCAAAAACCAAACACGCCCTTCAAATAACCCCATCAAAAACCCCCTTCCCCAAACCCCTCAAAACCTAATAGGTACAGAAAAATAAAATAAAATAAAATAAAATAAAATAAAATAAAATAAAATAAAATAAAATAAAATAAAATAAAACAAAACAAAATAAAACAAAACAAAACAAAACAAAACAAAATAAAATAAAATAAAACAAAACAAAACATTTTTTCTGGAAGCTTGCAGTATTGTCTTATTTATATTACTCTTAAATTCCTTCTGAATACAAATGCAAATACATATAAATTCACTTCACACATATTCTGATAAAAAATGAGTCCCAAAATCATCACTCTGTTTTATCAGTAATAAACTTTACAAGTCAACAACCTCCAAAACTCAATCTAATGGGTGCAATGGGGATACAGTGTGTAGTATTTGCCCACAGACACAGTGAAAAAGATTCTATCATTCACAGTCACACTTGTTCCTCACTCACTAACCTTCTTCATTTCATTCAAAGTTATCACTTAAATGTAATTGACCTCTACCAATATAACAAGCACTCTTTCTGTTTCAAAAGATCTCTGTGAGAACAGTCCCTGTACAGGGATGCTGAAACTTAACACAAGTGCTTGAAGAGAGTGAACATTGTTGACAATAGTGAAGTAATTTTCACTATCATATGCTATCAGTAACATAACGAACTCCATTTTTTCTATCATTGTGGTAAAATCATGTCAGTGTAGGGGATGGGAAGAAAATGAAAAGATGTAGTGACGGTACTCTGTGCATAGCCATCTCTTATTATTCAGAAAATGTAGGGAAATGTGGACTAAATTTATTTTTAAAAATCCCCGGTGAATAATATATTAATTATCAAAAGAGGGTCAGCCAAACACTCAGACAATTTATATAGCACATCAGACAAAATACGCCAGCTATTCAGAAAACCGAGGCAGATGAAATTATGCTTGTGCAGGTTGTGGCACTGACATGCAGCCTTCTAGACAACCAAGTGAACATGTTACTAGACAAGCAAGTGAACATATTACAGAAGGACCTACACAAACTACAAAACGATCAAAGACTCCTTCAATATCATAATGTAAAATTGTAATGGGAAGGCAGGTGGGATGATAAAAAGAAGCAAACCTCTTTGAAATGTGAGTCAAGAGAAAAAAAAAGTGACAGGCTCATAACATTTTCAGAGGAGGTTTTAAGATTACAGCACCTTCTGCAAGATGAACATAGGAAGTGAACACCAACACATGCAGCTGTTAAAACAACAAGATTACCATAATTTTTACATGCTATACAACTCCACTGTTAGAGAACTCTGCGAATTTCAGAAAGGAAGATATCCCAGGACGGAGCTCTAGTTAAAGGGAGAGCAGTACTTCTAATTAAAGTCAAGTGGTTTTCTGCCTTCAGTACATATGAAATAACAGGACTGGGCTCCACTGATTTGCCAGTAGCAATTCCAAAAGCAAGATGCTGCAAAAATGCTTTCTCTTTTGGTAGTTTTGCAGTGATAGACGTAAATTCAAATTTAACCAAAAGGAGAGCTTCACAATTGCAAAATCATGGACTGCAATACCACAGTGTTTAAAAGCTGCCACTTGCAGCACTGGCTATGGGAAGCCTAGTGCTATACTAAGACTCCAGCTGCAGGAAACCACGTGTTTTAATGTTGACCACAAAACTTTACTTTACTCATTGTTGAAATACAGGTTGCAGAAAGAACAGTTTTGTCCTTTGACTGGAAAAGTACCGAAGTTCCAGTAAGCTCCTCTCTGAGAGATTGGCTGCCTGGCCATGCTGTGATGAAAAGAGTAATGGCAGGAAATAGACAAGAGACTGTCATGAACAGCCACAAAAAAGACCCAAACACTTCACAGTGCAATAAATGGGAAAGAAAAATAAATAAATCAATACATTTAAGATTAAGATACATAAACACAGAAAAGTTACAGTGGAAAAAGCAAAGACCAAATCACTGTTGAACCATCTGTGGGAAAACAAACATGTCTCTGATTTCAAAAGAGATCAATATTTCTGCTAAAATCATCAGTAGAATAAAAGGACAGTTGGGACTGTTGCCTATTTCCAAGTTTTTGATAGATACTTAGTTTGGATGCCCCTTATGGAAATTCCATAATGTAAATCTCCATCTTGAGGCACAATAAAATGCCAGGTAGCAGGTTAAAAGTGCTTCTTTAAGTAGCAGTCAGTTTTGTTCTGCCAAATTGAGACAGTTTACGATATAAACACAACACTATAGGAAAAAAAATGAGGAAAAAAAAAAGCTGCAGGTTCAGTTTAAGGGTCTAATAATTTCCCAGTAAGTAAGAAACACTTGGCAGCAAGTAGAAAACAAACCAAACAATTACTTTATGATCAAGCTTATGGGGACAGAACTACACACAGATGTAGGACTATAAGATGCTTTTGCAAGGTCTTTTGTGGCCTCAAGCACACAATTCAAATACTTCAGGATGAGCACTGGTTACTTTTCAAGATGAAATATTATCGATTTGATAATCTCTTTGAATATCTCTTTCTTGCTTTGGTAGTGAACGCTGGCTCAAGACCAAAGTAGCTACAACAAGGAAAACAAAGCAAGGTAAAAAGTAAATATTTACCATGCACCAGGGAAGCCAGAATGGGGGGAAGATAAGCAGTAGATTTCCTCTCAGTGCCAGCTGGCAGGATGCCTGCTGCAAGGCCCACAAGGAAGCAGGTTGTCTGGCCCACAGGAGCTCCAGCACCCATGACTGTGATTTGAGTCAGGGATCAAACTCCAAAAAACTTAAATCCAGAGGACCAAATTCAGCAACTCACATAGTACCAGTAACTGAAAAACATATTAAAATCACCACAATTGGACATTTATTAAAAATTAAATATCTTTTGTTCCAAGGAGAATAGTAACTGACTCCTGTTGTGTGTTAGCTTTGTAAGAAGGATGGTGACTTACTGGTGCTTGCAGGGAGGGAGAAGAAATAGGAGGTGTTCAAGTTTTTAAAATATGTTTATCAACAAATGCTTGGCTTTGGTCCAAGTCTTTTTGTTTACTCATTATGACCTTAATACAGTCCTAAGCAAAACAATTCTTACATAAGAATGCTGAATTCATAATGGGTAAAACTTTTGTTGGCTAGACAGGTCAAGGTGGAGGGCTTTTTGGAGGCTTGTGGGACCTTCACTTTTCCTCATCTTGAGCTTGAAAAAGACAAATGTTCATAGTTCTTCATTTCTGTTGAATCCTTAGAAATGGTTTGGGGTTTTTTTTTGCAGTTTAGCTACTATTGTGAATGACTCCTTTACATAGCTCCACAAGCTACCACTGTATGAGAAGAACAGTTAAGAAAATGATAAGAGAACTGCCTAGGGAAGACAGCACTGCACTGTACATTAAAAAGATCAGAGGGAGCCCAGAAGCAGAACTAGAAAAACAAAGCACTGTTCACAACATACATCACAGTGTAGAAATTCCCAGAAAACTCAAATACCATAATTGTCATTTATGCAATAAGAAAGCTGGGGGGGAAATTGCAGAAGGGACCTGATAAAAGTACAAGCCAACAAGCCACTTCTGTTGAAGGTTTTATTGAGACATTTGACCTTATGCAACAGATACAGGAGATTTTTAAGTCAGATCAAAAGACTATCAGTCCTTGAATCCAAAACACCTTCATATCTTGTAAAGAAGGGTGCTAAAAATGAAAGTTTTGTTTCCTTCTGCGCAATGAACTCACTGAACCAACAAACCAAACAAAAAAGCTTTCGGCCTAAGCAAACAAACAGAAGTGGAGTTAGTAAGAGTTCTGAGCAGCATTCTTCCTAGAATATTGATCGTGACTGAGTAGTAAGCACTAGGTGAAAGAAGTAAAAGATGTGTCCAAAGCACAGAATGTGACAGGAAACAACCCTGAAGTTTGTACACACACACAACAAGACCAATCCCTCAGCTTCATTTGCTGTCACCACTCATTGACTGGCAACGTCAACTCAACTCATAGAAGTAGTGATAGAACATGTTTTTTTGATATGTTTACCAAGTTTATGACTGTAAGAGAGAACACCAAGAATAGAAATGAAGTGACTCATTTCTTAGAAAGAGATATGGAATTTTAGAGAAATTGTGTTAGTGCTTTTAATAACTAACTGTAAGAAAACTGGAACAAATAAGATATTCACATAGCACAGGCAGACAGAAATTAGAAACTTTCATGATCATTTTGATGACCAAATGACTTAGAAGATCATTCAGAAAAGCTGAAACACATAGATCCATGCTGAACTTTATCGTACTCTGCATAAATTACAAATCAATAAACTGAGATCCACTACACAGAGGCTTATTTAAATTATTTTAGTAGTATTTATGACTCTCCTCTGAGAAGCATGTTGTGAGTTGATTGTGTACAAGAGACATCTGAATCTGGTGTTGGGTGATATGGTTTAGTGGTAGCGTTAGGTGGATGGTTGGACTGGATAACCTTGAAGGTCTCTTCCACACTTGATGATTCTACGATTCTGTGATTCTGATTTTATGAGTTGGTGCAAAATTTGCTTGTCAGCACAACAAAGAGAAGAAGGATGCCTCTGCTAGTGCAAGCACTGCTAATAAAATAAAGATAAGCCTTTGTGTCGGTGCCTGGTATATCACTGCAAGTTGTATAGTATCCTGCTTTGTCTTTTAAATGTCAGCTATCGGAAAAAATAGTTCACAACACCACGGAATTAGGTTGGAAAAGGCCTTTGAGATCATCAAGTGCAACCTATGACTGAACACCTCCATGTCAAATGGACCATGGCACTAAGTGCCACATCAAATCTTTCCTTGAACACCTCCAGGGATGATGACTCTACCTCCTCTCCGGGCAGCCCATTCCAGTATCTAATCAACTTTCTGTGAAGAATTTCGTTCTAATGTCTAACCCAAAACTCCCCTGACACAGGTTAAGACTGTGTCCTCTTGTCCTATTGCTAATTGCCTGGGAGAAGAGACCAACCCCCACAACCTCCTTTCATATAAAAATATTTGCTTTCTTGACTTTTTCTTTTATTTTTGCTACTGCTTTTCAAGGAAGCATTTAGCCTCTGTTGTTCCAAAGCAAAGACTGAAAATAACAGTTGTGTTCTCAAGCATCCCACTACTGGCCTGTCACCCAGACTCTGGATAATTGCAGATCATACAGTTGCAGATCAGTGATCTCTTGTTAAAGATATTCTAACATAAAGCAGTTCATAAACATGAATACATATAGATTTGTAATTCTACATTAAAAAATTATAAAATCTAGACATAACTCTAATTTGTGATATTCTGACATTTTGTTTATTTGAAGAAGGAAAAATAACCCTAAACCAAACATGAATTATTGTGTGGCTAAGTTGGGAATTAGAAGCTCTACAGAATGGATGATGATGTCTATATCTGTGTCAACTGGGAAGCACACATTAACATAAATTTTGCTCTTTCCTGGATGGCTAGACTTGCAATGTTACTACCAACCAGAGAAGTCCAACTCGTACATGCTTACATGTGATATTCCCCTGATGCAGTCTCTTCCACTAATCTTCTAAGTGTTGTATGTGATTCCTTCTGTGTGCAAAAGCTACAGGGCAAACAGCGATCAATGTGTAATTTGACTTGATGCCCTTTGAGTTTCCCAGTACTCTGAAACAGGCAAAATCACTTAGAGCAGCTGATTCAATTTGTCAGGCAGCACTGTGCGCAATGTGTATTAGCCCTAATTCAGCTGTAGCAGAATAGGGTGACTTGTCAGTCCGTCAGCACGTTGGGCTGGTTATTCACAGGAGCAAGGCAGAGTAGGATGTGAGCCACAAGCAGTCCAAGCAAGAATATTTAGTTAGAGAGGAACTCATGTGCATGTACAAATATTAACATTTACAGTCACATAGCAATACATCATATAGAAATAAATACAGTGATTGTTGATATTGAAAGGAAAGTTCACAGACAGTATATTTCCCACATACCTCACCAAAGCTCTTTGAAGGAACAAAGAAGTTTCCCCTTTGGCTGTTTTTGAACAGGGGTTTCAGTTTTCCAGGCTATCACCTCTCTGGACGTTTTGGGTATGGTTTCACTTTCGTTTTCGTTTTGGTTTTTTTCCCCTCTCAAACTGCCTGGCTCCATCTGTTCCAGCACTCCAAGGCACGTTTCTGAGAAAGGAAAGGTAAGAGGGAAACGCAGGTTCCTCCATTTAATATTGGTTTCAACTATAAAGCTTTTTTTATACCAATCAGCAAAGACAGAAGTTCCCCTTGCTAATCTGCAGTCAGACCTTTATATTCAGTGTTTAAAATCAGTTTAACAATAGAAAACTATAATATAAAAACCAGCACATGTCTGTTGTTTAGTATATTATTGTCAGGAAATAAACATTTACATGAATTGCATCTACATGTGATCAATCTGTTCTGCTGTGTATGTTTTCAAAGTCCATTAAAGAAGACTATATATTGATACAATCCCCTTAATTCCAGTCTGATGGCTATGGTAATATTCATATCGGTAGGCAGACAGTGGGCCTATGCAGAGGTAGATTTATAATTCCCTTTCATAAATAATAGTTTTATAAAATATACAAATGTGGTGTTTGAGTTACATCCCAGGATCATATCTTAGCTTCTGTTTGAAATGTGCTAGAACACCTTTGGCCTCTATTGAAAATACAAAAAGATCTAACCTGAGAAAAAAGTGAGATACTCTGCATTTATTTAAACCACATGCAACACTGAAGAATCTTTTATCAAAGATGCAGGAGTACTTACCTTTCCTGATACACTATTTCTTGAAATGTCGGGATCCTAGAGTATTTCCATTAAGCCTCCAGTCAGCATTCACTTTTCTTATTGTCTCTTCTATTGTTTATCTGAGCCCAAAACTGGGCCCAAATAAATCAAACACAAGATTTTAACCAGCATATTAAGCAGCACTGGATAAAGTGCTTCCTTAATAAAAAAATCAAGTATCTGAAACACAATCAGCATAGAAGATATCATAAGCAATTGTGCCCTTCCCATTTTAATTTTTAAAAAAGGCCTCAAAAGCTCTTTACACTTTTATGCAAATTGCCTGCCCTTTGTGTGCCAGCATCCTCGCTGGGGTGCTGATATCTTACACAGGGCACCAACAGTCAACAGGACCTTGCTTTGCGCTACCCTGATCAAGTATATAACGTTCACTTCCCAGGAATCCCCATGGAGCAGCAGCATTCTTACGTACCTGGCCATAACAGCAGTATGACTGGATTCTGAGAGAATTTAAAAACCTTCCTCAACTCCCTTATTTCTGTTTTTCAACCTATATTCAAAGCTTTGGCATCGCTACGTGATTTTTGACAGGGTTACAGTAAATTCATCATGCTAAACTGAAATGTTTCTGGCAGATGTCTACCCTGCAACAATCAAGCTATGTGTACAGTAAAATATGACAACCACAGCGATACTTCTAGTCGTAAAGATTACACATATAATATTTTATTAATGCTGTGAGTACAATTGTACAGTATATTATTTATTGTTTTAAGTAGAAAATATTTAATTCAAAAACTTGCCTCAGCATGCTACATGGATCAAAAATTTTAAAAATTCAGTCTTGAGTCAAAAACTGTTATTGGTAAAAAGAAAATAAGCAAGCAAATGTGTTAATAGAAACAGAGTTTCTTTTTGTCCTTCAGGATTTTTTTCTGAGCCACTATTAAATTATTTTCTCAGTCATTTCTAGTTTTATTCCTGAAGATACCTTAGAACAATGGATTGAGAAAGGCATTTGGGTGGTGGGGATGGGACGGCGGGGGGGTGAATACTGAATCGTTAAAGGGGGATACCATAGCTTTTCCAAAAGTAAACAGTACAAAACCAGAGACAGAGAAGTAGGAATTTTTTGAAAGTAATTTAAACTCTTCATATTTACAAGAGTCAAGCTTAACCCACCCATAACAGCTTGTTCCATAAGTAGCAGAATTAAATTTCATTTGTGTGATTTCAGTATCTCAGCTTGATTTCCTTTTATTTAATAAAATGTGAATTTCAGATATATATTTTTTCCACAATTAAACATTTTCAGTAAGCCTTCGTTTCATGGAGTCCCTAACAGCTTACAAGAGCTGATCAAATTCTGCAAGTGTCTTCTCAGTGGAGTAAGAATAAGCCCATTCTCCTTTGGTTCTTTTTGTTTGTTTTTGGGGTTTTGTTTGTTTGTTTTTTGGGTTTTTTTGGGGAGTGGGTTGTTTTTGGGGGTGTTTTGCTTTTTTTTCTGGGGTGGTGGGGTTTTTTAGTGTGTTTTTTGGCTGGTTGGTTAATTGGTTTTTTGTTTGGTTGTTTTTTTTCAATTTCTCTTACTTTTTACTTGGTTTAAACAGGACCAACAGGTTTAAAAGTTATTAGTAGGGAATAAAAAAATGGTTAAACACCCATACAAGCATATACAACGCAGTGGGTTATTAAGTCCTTTTCTCTCTGGAAACCAGGATATGAAAAGGGTAAAATTCATTTCGGTCATTGGAGAAATCCCCATATATCTCATAATACAGTCTAACAAACTACTAATGATTTCCATAGGGGTCAATTTTCACTTTATCATTTGAATCCCTTAAGAATGACCCAGGACCAAGGAAGCCTAAGGGAAATAAATAAATAAATAAACCTAATGGTATAGTTTGTGAGTTAAATTTCTCCTGGAGTAGGGAGAAAAACTATCACTGAATCAATGTAACAAAGCATTATATTAACCTCTAACTAAGGAGCAGGGAAGTGAAATATGCAGTGAAGTCTCTACACACGTCTGACCTCTCCACCTGCTCTATAATTTCCTGCATTGCAACGTGTGGAAGGAGAGCGTACAAAGAAAAGAGTCAGTACCCACTTCCTTTCCCCAGCCCAGAGGAATTAGACCTTCTAGCTCTGTATTTTTGCTCTTTTAACATTTCAGAGTAGATTTGTAAGGGTTATGATGAGCCTACTGGCAGCTCACAACACACAAATCCCATTGGCCCTTTGTTTAATACACTGGAATGCATTTTGTCTTGTAAATTTTCCATAGATTTCTATATCACAGATGAACTTTCATGCTTTATTTCTGTGTGAGTGGACTATTTATCTTAACAGTGGTGCTTATCTTCCTTTTACAGCCCATTTTATTAACTTTTTTTAATATTAAGCAAATTCACTTTTTATGTTTGTTTTACAGGTAATTCATCCAATTTAAGGTATTTTCTTAGGGACCTCAATTTCATTTTGCCCTTGAAATTAACATTTAATGTGTTTTACATTTTTGCAATAGAAATTAATCTTTATTTGATTTATTAGTCCAGAATTATAACCTACATTCACCATATTTGAATGCTGGTATGGGAATCATCTAATCCTCTGTGACCACCACATTATCCCAGACAGCTATTGTGAGAGAGGACATACATATTTGTGTTATGGAGATCCTGCAGTGGCAAAAAAAAAACAAACAAAAACCCCCACAAAACCAAAAACCAACCAACCAACCAACAAAACCAAACAAATTCCCAAAACAACAAGAAAGACAAAACAAAAAACACTAACCAACCAACCAACCAACAACAAAAGAAAAAAAAAATCACCAAAAAAACCCCAAGTCTATTTTACTAGATTAGACACATATATTGGTACTTCTCATGCTCCCACCAGAAAGGGTAAAGAAGAAAAGGAAGAAAAAAAAATGCCACCAAATAAAACCCTAAGCCACAGAGATGTTGTAGAACATTGTGGGAAGACAGTCAAGGAGCAATCCACCTTGGGGGCCCAGGAGACCCGTGAATCGGATTCTTGTGTCTTCCTGGCAGAGCATGGGTCAGAAAACATCACTTCCTAGTTAGGTAATCTCTCTGAACACAGCTGATAAAAAGACGAAATACCACTACTTTCCTGACACACCTAGAATATATAGATATTGTGCCAATAAAAGGTTTTTTGAAAAAAAACCACATTTATTTCTGTTTATTTTAATGTTTGACTAAAGGAAGAATTCTGTGAACACCATTCACTCAGGATAATCTATTCCTGCCACTAGACAACAAATCCATGAGGTATTACTGCACTGTCTCATCTAATCTCTCTAATATGAAAGGAAATAAAATTCTATGCAGTTCAGCATTTATTGACTACATTTTCTTTTCTCTGTATATGCTATATACATATAGATGTATGCATGCATATACACAGCCTTTTAATGGTAAGTACGTCTTTCAGAAAAGCATCTGTTGTGGGCCAAGACCGTCAGGAGGTGGGTAATCAAAGCTGGGCTTGATAGTTTGTTCAACTCATTACTACCTTAACAGCTACATTCAGGTAAGAACTTGGACATCAATTTTTGTTTGGCTTTAGATTTTAGCTCGTTCTGCATCTCTCTGACAGAATAACAAAAGCTCCAAAGCACTGTAATTTGTGCCTGTGAAGACAGCAGTACAGTGTGATGAAGTCACATCTCAAGTCTTCTGCTGGATAAAACTGAGTAGAGTAAGCTCTGCAAGTCTCTCCTTTTTAAAGTGATTTTATGTCTCTAAGTAATTTCTGTTCTCTTATGAACTATTTCTGGTTTTCAAAACAGGAAGGACATAAAGCAGTATTCTGAAACTGATTTCTTTAGCACACACTCTTCCCTGCTTCCAGTCACTGCATTACCTATTTAAATATTGAAAGGTCACCACGAAAGGCTGCAGCATTTCAGCTGTAAACCATTGTTCAGTACCTTCCTCAACATGATCCTCCAGTCTTTCCAAAGTGTTTAAAATTAATCTTTCTTTCTATGAAGCAAATTCTAAATATTTCCTTTCCCTTCATAGCATGGAAAAACATTTTCTCAGAAGAGATCCATCCTACCAGGTTCAGATTGCTCTAAATAAGCAGCATGTGACAAGGTACATATTTAATTTACTGTTCCATCAACTATTGTTTAATCTAAAAGTTTTGCTAGAAATGTTTCCAGATCATTGATTAAAATGTTAAAGAGAGGAGGGTATATTATCCCTTTTCGAAGAACCTTTCTAAAATCACCTTTTTAACAGTGTTTTCATTTGACAACTTCTGTTTGAGACCTATCAGTTACTTGGTTTCAGTCTACATCACCTGCACATATTAAAGTATAATTAGTAAGAAAATCTTCAGTAGATTTTTTTTAAAATTAATAAATACATATTAAGCATCAAAGAAGCAGTGAGAACCAATAGAAATGGATAGGAAGTTTTAGTGAAAACATAGAGGATGCTGGATTAGTAAACTGAGTGCTGAAAAGAAATGGCAAGAAGCTGAAAGTTGAGATGGGGTGAAAATATGGAAGTAACAAATGGAGATAAGCTTTAAATACATAGTAGATTAATTTTCTCAGTTTATTTGCTGATACAGTACTTGCAGGTCATCATCCTGGAAATTTTAAAAAGTGTTCTACAAACCCCATGAAAATCTTTCAAGGGTTTATGTAGATCATAATGTTGATTCTTTGGACTGTTTCCTTTACAGAAGTTAAGGTGCAACTGAAATTCTGTTAACTTTGATGCTACCGAGATCCATGCATGTTTACAGACATGAATATATCTCTTACCTCAATACCATCCAGCATCTGTGTTTCTTATTAGCAGAAAAAAAAATCCCTTCATGAGTTGCTTCCTCAGTCTTGTGATAGTTTGAAATGAGAAGCATAGCTCATACAGTTTATAATGCCTGAAATGAATGTTGTACTGAATAAGACAAGTTGAAGAAAATTGAACTAGATTTCTTTGGACTAGGCAAAAGAAAAGCAGGCAGGAGTATATAAACCATATGAAAGGTTAATATATGAAAGGTGATACAAGAGAATGGTGATTGTTCTACACACCCCCTGGGAATAGAACATGGGTATATCAGTCTTACTTGCAGAAATGAAAATAAGATTAAATGGGATGTTAGAAAAAAGCTTTCTATCTTTAAGACTCCTGTAGCACAAGTGACAACTATCTCTAGTGTCCACAATTCCCTTCATCAGATGTTTCCAAGAACATGGGTTTAGACACTGTTTTAGCTTAGACTGCTGAACTGGAAGTTGTCTAGAAGTTTCTTCCAAACACACACTTCTGCATTTCCACAAGATTTGTGTACACATTTTGGGATTAATATTTTTCAGTACTAGCTTTATACAAATGATTATGCAAAGCAATCTCCAGCGAAAATTGGAACTTAACATTACTCAGAAACATAGTATATTTTTGTCCTTTCCAAACAATTTGTGAGATAGGAGTTCAGTATGAAATAACCTTTTCTCATTTACATGTACATATACTACACAAATATTACAGTTCTGCTTTCATATGCTCTAAAAATTAGTATCAACTTTAAAAGGATGTGAGACATGTAAAAATACCATTTGAACACCTAAAAATACATTTTCACCACAGGTTTTTATTACAAGACCTGCCTATGAAATACACGGAACAATTTAAAAATCATTTTGATGCATTATGAATCACCTGTGAAAAACTAAATAAGTGAGGACATTCTCAATTTGGTAAATATTTATAGAGCCAAACAATATGAAGTATATGTAACAATCAAATTTCTAGTGAAAATGTGTGCAAGAAGGTTTATTTTGAAAGGAAAATTCCTACTCCCAGTGTCATATCCAATTAAATTCTCCAGGTAATGACCCCATTTGCATAGAGAGCTGAACCCACAAGTGGGAATTTTAATGGGCACACCACCTGAGTACATTAATTGAGAGTGACACTACTTGAACTAGTTTTGTGCTTACCCCACTGAAAATTCTACTCATATTATTTTTAATGTCAAGCTACAAGTCAAATTTCAAGATGATGGATTTGTTCTTTTTTAAGCATTGAATTTGAATAAAAGAAGGCTTTAATTCTGTTATGCATTTTATAGCTTTAACTAATCTGTAGTTCTGATTCTCACCATTGCTTCATTTTTTTCAGTGATTGGAATTTAATTTCATTCATTAATTTGTGAATAATTAGGTAGAAAATAATGCCTTCAGCAGCTAAATTACTTCTGGATTGCTGCTTAATGTACTTTAACCAGAATATGTGTTACAGTTAAGCTGACATAATAGTTTACTAAAATGTAATTGTGTAAATATGTCTAATTATTCTTTCTGAAGAAACAAGACTGAATATAAAATTTCAGTCATGGATACCTTAATTTCCTTAAACTTAACCCAGTGAAAGCTTGGTAGTTGGAAAGGAGATTACTGATGCAGAGACAGCAGTTGTCAATAGCATTTCCCTTTATCCTTCACACGCTACTTCTAATGACCTTGAAGTTATTGTGGATTCTAAATCGCTGCTGTGAGTCTACATTAAATATGTAATCAAGGTGTCTCCTCCTCACATGAAGAGACAGACAAATGGAGTTGCATTTCCTAGGGAGGAAAGCAAACCCATATTTTTTAGTACGTTTATTCTTCCCAGCTTGTTCTTATTAGTCCTCAGTTACAGAAAGTAGCACAGAATGTAAAAACTAGCATATATATGTATATGCTACTGTAAAATATATTAATTTTAAACTAATGTACTAGTCTTATTCTTGCAAGCAGAACTATTTTGAAGATTGTCAGTCTGCAAGACTGCAGAATTCATCTCAACAGAATTTTTGGTCCTTTATTTGAGCAAGCAAGACAATCTTTAATACATTTGGAATTCCATATATTCAAATATAAACCACTGTTGAGCTACAGTTACTTAGATGAAGTCCAAAGTCCATAATTTTTACAAGTCTGACTAGAAATTGCATATAACAGTGAACACAGAAAAGATGAAGAATTAACTTATAATGTAACATGTATCTTGGTATTGACCTAGACCTCCATAATGAAGGACCTTTCTGTTCGCTTTGAACAACAAGGATTTAAAAGAAAAACAAAACCAAATATACCCCCTTGTGATAAAGCTAAAGAAACAAAAGTAGGCACTATGGATTTGGTGCCTAAAAAACGTAGGATTGTAATGTGAAACACATACAAGTCAGAGCACAGTGTATTCACAGTGTGGTCACTTTGTGCAACTTGGAGATGAGACAAATTGCTGAATCCTACACCACTGATTGAAGAGGAATTGTGTAGTGCTTGGGCACCAATTACATACCGTACTGAGATGATATAAAGAGCCTCAATTATGGGGGAGCATTTTGTCAGTTAAAATAGCACATGCATATCAGAATAAAAATTAGACAGATACTATTAAAAGTATAAAAGGTATACAATCTTTCATCTAACATTCTATTTTATTATTACTGGGTGGCAATGTAATAACGATTGCTATAATATGCGCACATAAAAGAAGCAAACAGGATTGTATGCACTGCTTTATTAAGTAAAGTGAACTAATATGAGAATTGGAATTGTTCAGCCTAGAAAAAAGAAGACTTTGGGGTAACGTAAGTGCAGCCTTCCAGTTAATTGAAGGGAGCCTACAAGACTGAAAGTGAGAGACTATTTACAAGGGCATGTTGTGATAGGACAAGAGGGAATGGCTTTAAGCTGAAAGAGGGGAGGTTTAGATTAGATATTGGGAAGAACTTCCTAATGTGAGTGTACTGAGGCTCTAGAACAGGTTGACAGAGAAGTTGCGGATGTTCCATCCCTGGAAGTATTCAAGGCCAGGTTGGATGGAGCTCTAAGCAACCTTCCAGAGCAGGAGGGTGGAAATTCGATGATGCTAAACGTCCCTTCCAACCCAAGACATTCTGTGAATCTGTGATTAAAAAAACATATAGAGATTAAGATCACCTAATCAAGCTCTTGCAGAATGGCAATTCAGAGAAAGTTCTCTCTTTCCAGCTACAGTAGAATTAGCTCATCATATTAAAGATTTCTAAAGAAGAGAATAGCGATCCTTTTATGCCACTAGCATATGTCACTGGTAAACAGCACAAGCAAGTGCTTTGTACGAGCAATCAACTTCACATTCAAGTGTACTGAGCACACTCAACAAGTGCATCATGGGAGTGCATAGTATTATTTTTACCAAACTACTGATGCTGAAATTGAGTTAAGGTTCCCCTGCTATTTTTGAAAATGCTAAGAACTGACAGAAGGGTTAGAAGGTGGGGAAAAAGGTAAGATTAATGCCTGTAGGAGTCTAGAGCTACTACTGTCACCATCAACACTATGTGGACTTTTCCAACACAGGGTGTATGCATTTAAATACAGAGAGAATAGGGAAAAGAAATCAGAGAGATGTTTCTCTAATGTTTAACTTAATTTTGGGGCCAAGAGTAAGATTTCAGAAACATGTTTCATTCAATGCTGCCTTTCAGAAAGTTACAAGAGTGCAGACAATAGGAGCTTTACCATGAAGATACATCAATACAATTGGCATTGCTCTCCAAGAACATATATCAAATATTGCAATCATTAAGACAATTTAAAAAAAACCCAACTAAATATGTGAAGAGCTCAGAAAAGTTTATAATTTAGAATGTTATAAACACAGTGATCCATCAAACTCAACAAACAGTTCTTAACATGAGAACTATGGCTGAAATAGAGCAATTATTCAAAAAGCTCCTGAATGTTCTTGATTCTTCTTCACAGCAGCCATTTTTTTCCTAGAAATATTATGTTTTATGGATACTGGCTAGAATACCTATAATAATTCCAAAATGGTGCTATTTGTCTACGTTTTTATTAGTTTTCTTACTAAAACAAGTAATTTGGCACACAGCCTTAATGGCAAGACATCATGATACACACTCAAGCATAATTTCTGTCAGTTTTATCATCTTTCCTCTGTAATGCCCAGAGAAGCAATTTTTTTAGACCCTCTCAGGGCCCACATATACGCAGACATGGTAGAATTCTCAAAAAATTTTAAACAGACATAGAAAAATTAGCGCAAAAGACTGTAGACATACAGTTTCTGCAGTTTTAAAGTAACATAAGCATGTTCACACTCAACTTAGGTCAACATGAAAAAAATCTTTGATTAAATCACAGTTGGAAGTCTACTCCATCTGTGTTCAAACTAACTGATTTTAAAAACACACCTTAATTTAAAATAGCATTACTGTGTGCAAGCCTTCGTTTCCTAGGCCACATAGGACGTTAGACCATAGTATATCTTCTGCAATACTATGAATGGACTACTCTCTTGGTTAAACTTATTTTTAGTAAACTGAAGACTTTTGCTGCAGATGTATTAAAATAATTTTCATCTTGATCAAATTTAATTGTTACTGGAATTTCACCTCATTAACCCAATTTTGCCAAGGAAGGAATCTGCCTTCTTAATGATGAACTTTTTCAATGTTGGAGGTTCATGCTAGCACAGCTTTTAGTGCCTAAGTTGGCTTAGCTCCACCTGTAAGACAACTCATGTACACTGGCTCATCCTCTGTGCAAATCACTCAAAGACCAACATAACACCTTCAGGAAGTGTTATAACAGAAGAAAAACCACAAATAGACATGAAATTATATGAAATTATCATTCAGAGGAGCACCAATGCAAGACTATAAGAAAAAGATATCCCAAAGTTTCAAAATAAAGATCTTTATTTCAAAATAGTGTTTGCAAGTAGCACATCCAGTCGATATAAAATACAAACAGCAAGTTTTTCCAATGGGTCAGTTTGCAGAATTATATACTGAAACACTGTACAAGTTCACAAGAACTGTTATAAAACAGACAGTTAAGTTCTGATGTTTTAATGTCATTTAAACTCAATTTTCACATTTGACTCCTAATTCTGCTTGTTTCAATTACACAAGGTGCTTACAAGATTGTTTATATAGTAAAAATTACAAAACAGAATTTAAGAATATAAATATAGAAAGTAATTCTGTAAACTACATGCTAATATTCTCTGCTACAAAGATACATTTTCAAAAATGCTAATATCTCTATGACAAACAGTAGCAGATTACATTTAAATGTTAAAACATACAATTCTTTATTTTTTTCAATTGTCTGTAATACTTTGATATTTCTAATCACTATGACGTTTAATAATACTATTTTTGCTTCCTAGTATTTCACAAATGAAGTGGGAACATACACATCTGCATGTGTGTGTCCATGTGTGTGACAGAGTATGTACACATATCCATATATGCAGGAACAAAGTTTTTGTAATTATTATTTGTATTTTAACAGTACTGGAAGTGAATGCTTAATAAAAAATCCATTTTCCATGTTTTCACAATTTCAACAAATCAAAAACCCCTCTGAGTTCCTGTAAGCAGAAGCAAGGGTTTGTGCTGGGCAAACTGTATAGATAACTTTTACACAGGAAAAGAACTCCCTAAATTGGCATTTTCCTATTTTTTTTTTTCCCAGACCACATCATCCTGTGTTAAAAGTAAGATCTAGTATTCATAAGAGCATGATATAGAAGTCTGCAGTTTTCCAAGCACAAAACTGGAACTGCTCCAGCAGGGCATGGACACTGGGGCAGGACAAGAAACTGGAAGTTCTCGTCTCTGTCCCCCAAAGCATATTCAGACAAGAAACAGGCATAATTCACCTCTCTTTGACCAGAAGGACATGAGGAAAGACAGTTCATGGTGCTGCCTAGCCCCAGAAAAACATGTCTCCACCACCATGGTGTCAACCATAGATCTACAATGGGCAAAGCACTGTGTAGACTTTTTCCAAGGTGCATTGAGTCCCAGTGCTTGCTGTGATGCCCCCAATCTCCCCAGAGGCATCATGCCTTACAAAGGTAAAATGGCTCCAGGCAATGCCACTCAACCAAGGCGCCTCTTCCCCTTTCCCGCTGTGGTTCAGACTTTCAGGAGTCATAATTGAGCCCCATGGGCCAGATTCTGAACTCTGGGAATTTACCAGTTTAACTATATGATTCCTTATTAGCCTGCTGCCTATTACCATAATATTTTTGTGCTAGCTGGAGCTAAACCAACAGAAAGTTGGCATGAACAGAAATGAACTTGATGCAACACAGATCAGAATCCGATCCAATATATGGGGGGAAAAAAACATAATAAGAAACAATCCTTGTACTAACTATCAAAAAACAGACTAGGAAACTCTCTGAGGGTGAATCTGCATTGCATCAGTATACACCACAATATTACATATGTTAAGGCAAAATGTAATACTTCCCAGTTCCCTAGTATGGTAGAGGATTCAGCTATGTTACCCTCAATGATAACTTGCAGTAGTAGGCACTACTAGTCAGTGTTCACAAGAAGAAGCTTTGGTTAATATTAAACCATTTGTTGACTTAGCTTCACACTCCTGTGTTCTTTAGCTTGTCACATTTGCATAAACTGAATTCACTGTAGCAGAAAGAGACATTTATGGCCAATTCACTCAACACAAATATGCTATTGGCTATTGATGATTCTTGTAACAAGGCTTAAATTTATGAGATCCAGCAATCTACAAATGGGAAATCTGAAGTGTAAATAGAAAAGTTTAAGTGTGTAAGATCAAGATGTGTAGGTGGTTTACCTAGAAAAGTTTACAAGCTACAGACATGGAGGGGAGAAATTAGCAGATGGTAAAAAAAATGGGTACCTTGATTACCTAAAACTGGGAATGTAATAAACCTCTTTATGTGCTGAAACAAATTCATTGCACAATTACAACTACAAAGAGAGGTATTTCTTGGAAAACCCTAACCATATAATAGGGAAGAGGTTGCCCAACAGATCCTAACTATATTTTTCAAACATTTTAAATCCCTAGCCTTTTAAATTATATAATACATTTTTAAAATGTGATTTTTTACAGTTATTTAAAAATAACACTTAAAATGTATCTGAAAATAAACATTTTTTCACCTGCTTTTTGAATTCAGTGACAGAATTCCTTGATCAAGTCAATTTTAATTTGGTCTTTTTGTTTGATTTAAATTCTGCTATCCTCTGTGTATCTTTCTCAAATAATGAATAAATAAATACTAAATTTTCTGAGACTGGCTCTAAGGCCACAAACACTGACTGGGCCACTTAATGCCCAGGTTTAGATTTTTGAGTTAACTTCCAATAATTTCCCTCTTATAGCCAAATTCTGAAGATGAAGATTTTTTTAGCCTATTAGTTTGTTACTCTAAGGATATATTTCATGCCTACCCAGATTTCCAAAGTCTCTATCTAAAAAGAAGCATTTCAGGTACAATTAGTACTGAAGTAAAATATAAGTTCTCTATTCTGTCTTAGATATCAATAAAATCGTGGTCCTTTTCTAGTCCATGGCAAAACTTACATTTGCTTTTTTTAGATAGTATCAGTATCGACAATGCAAAATACCAAGAATGTCTCCCTCAAACCAATGAGATATTAAAAACAAAATATAGCTAATGTGACCACTGTAGCAAAACCAACAGTAGATTTCTGATGCTGGCTTTTCAATTAAGTTTCAAACAATAGAACAAAATTGCTTTTAACCTAAAGAGATAAAGATGTTTAGTTTTTCAGAAAGCCTGTAAAGGCATGTTATGCATGGAGGCATCTGAGTGTTTAAACATTAAAGTAGGTAAAGGCAAACACTTAAGGCTTTGCCCTGCAGTCTATTCTCTGACCAAAACCTATCCCTCAATTCAAATGGCAATATTGCCTTCAAACAGCCTGTGGTATCAGGCCTATAATTCGGTTTCAACAAAGTCTTCCATTTGCAAAGCCAAAAGGAAGCTGGAATGTAGCTTTAGTTTCACATACAAAACTATACAATCTGCGTTAGAATACAGATTTGACATTGCTTTTTAAAAAAATATTTATATAAAGGGAACTAGCAGTGCAATACCAGTTGGCTGTGTGGAAATCTTATCTTGTCTTTCTTCAAATGTATTTAAAGAAAACCTCTCCAGTTTTACAGAGAATAAAATAAAAAGGGATAAATATTTCATGATGGGAAGCAGATCCCACAGCATTCCATGCAGATCTCCAAGCAATCTGAAGATTCACAACATGCGTCCATTATGCCACAGTCCATGTCACATGGGCAGTTACAGTCGTCTCCTATCTCGTCCCCGCAGCAACAGCAGCAGGCTTCCGATGTGCAGGTGCCACAGGATGCTTGTCCCAGAACAATGTTACAGAGGGTGAAAAATTCACAGAACAAGCAAGCCAGGATACAGTGAACGCAGCAATCTTCTTATGTCATATTTCAGTATCACAGCAGGAACAAACAAAACAAACAAACAAAAGAAAGCAAACAGAAACAAACAAACAAAAAGGAAAGGAAAAAAGGGGAAATCATTAATATGTTATTCTAAATCCAGATATATCATTATGTCAAATAAGTAGCCAAATGAAAATGATTCAGACTAGATAATACCCTAACACCACAAAAAACATTTCCCATCTTCATGGTCACTTCGGCAGCCTAACTCATCTACTGGTTCAGCACTGGTTTTGGTGAAGTTTCTTGTCACCACTTCACTTCATGCAAAGCCCAAGTACTAAACATCTGCTTAGATCAATTTCTCCAGTCCTTTATTATGTAACATATCCATATCTATTATCTTCAGTAGTAACTTCTTCCACAAAGTGATTAAAAAAAAAAATTAGAAAAACAGCTAATGAGGTAAACTACCTAAAATTATTTCCAGCCTCTCCCAGTGCATCTCATCCTTCTGAATCTGTTTTGTTGGGTTGATACTTATGAAGAAAAATAAAGGAGTTGCTACAACGTTTTTGCTTTCTGTATTATGTGCTTCTTAAAACCAGCATAACAGCATGTTATACACATTTCTTACTTTCAACAATACGTAAAATATTCAGTCAAAACACAGATTTTTCTATTGTGTTTCTATGCAAATATATTGGCAATTCTTTTAATGTACTACTTTAATGTTCAATAGAGTTCATAACTACATCTGAACATCAATATCCATCTCTTATAAGTACTACTGAATTATATGAGATTATTAAGGTGTCCCACAAACTATCTGCAAAAAAAAAAAAACAACTAAAGAGTAAATATATGGAGTAACTTCAAACAATTAATACATGCATGAGACATGAGAGGAAAACACAAAGATCAGAACTAAACATGTGCCAGTGAAAAGGAGACTGCGGGACTGAGGAATATACTCAATTGTACATAATATGTATAAATTTGCATTTGTTTATATTTATTTATACTAAACATATTTAATTTTTAAGAGGCAGTGAATAGCCAAAAGAAAGAAAATGAAAACTTAAAAATAGAAGTGTTCAGGATGGAGAAATACTTCTTTCCTTGACTTGGCTTTCATTCTCCTTTTTACTGCTTGCAAACCTTGAACTCTTAGCCACAGACAGGTGAAGACTGGGAATATGTTCTGGGGAAAATATCCTGAACAATCTCACTCTTTCCCTGTCCCTACAGTCTATCACTAGTATCTTCTATGAGAGGCTGTTAGGAATGACAGGATATCGAGCTTCATGGGCAGTTGGTCTGACCACCTATAGATGTTATGTTGTGTGGACTTTACGTTCTTGCAGTTCACAGGCTGAAGACTGCTGTCATATGGGAAAACTTGCAATTACTTGCAACAGTAACACTATTCTCAGGCCTTCTAAATAAATTTACAAATGTTAAAAAATTATGTAGTAGCTATGACAAGTATCTTGATTGATTCAAAATAACTTCAACGCTGTGGAAACTCTGACTGCAGGATAGTGCAGCGATGACTTTACACAAGCAAGCATGAATACAGCAATGCAGTGACAGAGGCTCAGACCTTCAAAATCTGTCCCAAGCAGCAAAGTAACTACCTGAGATCTTAGTCCATTTCTACTTACTATACTACTTACATACAAAACTCCTGGACCTACCTGTATTACAACGTCATAAGTCACAACTACTCAAACTCATAAGGTACTAATGAACACTTAGGCTCAAAATAAAACTGAAATATCAGAAAAAGCAAGAAGGGGGCAAAAAAAAACCCTAGCCTTAAAAACTCTCTACTACTGTGCAGGAGGTAAAACTGAGAGGAAACCAGATTAAGCTGCTTTTAAAGAAAGTTGCTGATTGCATTGAAAGGCTGTTTTTCACAAAGTCATACTGTCGCAAAATAAATGGCCTTCATAGAAAATGGAGAAGATATGTGAAATAAGGCTGGGGAGTATCAGTTCACTGAAGAGGACCAAAGCCAGACTGATAGCGATTAATTAGCTGGTTGTCATGGAGATGGTGTTAAATTTGTTCAGGTACAATCTCCTTTCAGATTTTCTTTTAATATGAAGGAAAAAGATAAAGAAGCAAAGAGTTCTATCCAAGAAGCCTTCATATTTGAGGAACTGAGGTTTTACTATTTTTCACCTTTAAAATATAGCTGAAAGAAGCTAATACAACAACAAATGTTGTTCTACAGATGTGGGTCTTTTTAGTACACCATAATAAAACTTTATGTGTATTGATGTTGAAAATAAGATGTACAAAAAAATCCTGCTTGCTTCATGGGGGATATGTAAAATTGCAGGGGAAGAAACAAACTTTCACGGACATATTATACATATTTGTTGTTAGGCAAGAGACAAGAGTTCAAAGATTAAAGAAAAAGGACTACACTCAGAAAGCACTTTCTGAACCCACAAAAGAACTTTTCCCTCCTAATCTATAAAACCCAACAAATCAAGACTTACAAGAAGAGGCTGTGTTGATTCAAGTGAAGGTATTTCGAAGGTAAAAGCTATCAATGGTCCAAGATATGGTAAGAAATTTTGGCCATTAGTGTTATTACAGAATCTCTGTAGAGGGTCTTTTTTCCCATCTCTTCTTCACTGATCAAAACACTAAAAAGACCTTTTTACCTACTCTTTAATTTTATTTCCTTCTCCCTAGATGGTAAAACTAATTTTCCATTCAGAAAATCTTTATATAACAACTTTACTTAACCTCCACAAACAATTAACATAAAGTAGAGATACCCTTTACTGCTCTCTTTATTCTTGCAATGACTCATTTGTACAATGAACATAAACTTTGATCCACATTTCAAGGACAAACCCGAAATAATCATGCTTTTATGTTCTTCATGTTATTGACTTTTAATAGCTATCCAGGTAGCAATTATTTAACACATGACAAAGCATGCTGTTACCTAGTCCTACCTAACCTGCTGAATTCAGAATCATGACTCTAAAGGGCTGTAATACAGTTGGATAAAATGGGTGGAAGAATAATTTCTTCCATATATGATCCTTTTTTTTTTAGCTTCTTCCCTACAGATAAGATAACAATACAGTCACAGTGTGTTTTTGTAGTAATAACAAACCGACATGCTACACAAAACTCATCCTTTTCTAGTACCCATGTTCCTACAGCAACCTGTCAGTTCCATGGAAAACATTATACAGTTAAAAACCGCTTCTTTTGATTGCTGTTACTGGGTGTCGTGATTGTGGAATGCAGCCATGAAGGTGCCATATATAAAGCTCATTCCAAAAGAGATGACCACAGGCTTTTCATTACCATGTTGGAAACTACTACAATATATTTCACTGCTTGCACAAGACACTCCAATATTTTTTTTTCTCCTAACAAGACCAAGGAGACTATTTTAAACTATTTTTTTTTTTTGAGGATTGGTGAGGAGTGGAACACTTTAATCCAACTAGAACTAAACATAATTTATATATTTGTAAACTTGATTTTAATCTCTGACAATGTGTTATCAAGTGTATTTTAGTCTTTTCTAATGAGGAAATGATACAGGACTATGAGTTATTACACTGGTGCCATCTTAAAATGATCTATTTCTTTGCAGGTATGTTTGTTGTTTGGTTATTTTATTATTAAGAATTATAGGTTTTCTAATTCTTCTTTCTCATTAGATATATTAATGCAAGTGAGAATGTCTTTGCTGAAGACCAAATTGCATCAGCCTTGATGTTCATGATGTAGTACTGTTGATAATAACTTAACTCCCAAGTTTCTTGAGGTTTAAGTTTTCATTAACCTGATCTCTCTCTCTTTGAAAGTATTTAAGTCTCATTATATAGTCCAACCATTAATGAAGGTAAGCTTTTCCTTAGGACCTCCACACTACACTACATCAAATTTCTATTACTTTTCAATTCTCATATTACACTTTTTTCTAATTAATGGAGAAATGCTGCAATACAGGTTGGCACTATGCAAAAGTGAGGTTGTGGGGTGAAAACACCATATAGAGTATACTTGATAAGAAAAAAAATAAATATTCCAAGCCAGTACATCTACCTTAGTTCCTTTATCAAATGAATTTGATTTCATCAAAGTACAGTATCACAGTTTTTGATTATGAGCCAACTTCCCAAAGGCTATGCTAAATGACATAAATTACAATAGGTTTGGTGAGTAGGCAGTGATAGCATATTTTATTAGACCAACTTGTGTTTGGGGGAAAAAGACGAGTTTTCAGACACTCAAGCTTATTTTCAATTAGTCTTTCATTTTGCCTGGGATGAAAGTTAGACCTGAAGTTAAAAGGGTCATCCCATACGGTATTTTTAAAAACCAATGCAAGTAAAGCTGTTTCTTCAGTTTTTTGGCACATCTCCAAAAGTTAGATTTGTTAGGGAACTTCATCAAAACTGTTAAACAATGCCAAGACAAAGAGAAACCCAACCAAGACATTCAAGTTTTTGCTGCTTTATATGATGCACACACATCCAGCTACTTTCTACTGATTTCAAGGAGTGTATACAATACATATAACATCTGCTTTAACTGGGTTATAAATGTTACCACTGACAATATCCAGACAAGAAATAGGCCTAAAGTCCGTTCAAGCTTTCCACACACTGCTATTCAAAGCCCAGAAGGCTCCACTTATAACTTACCCCAGTTATAACTGCTACGCTCACTAATGGAAAAAAACCAGTATCAACAATAAAACAATTTTAATGTTTGTCCATGTCTTTAAACACTTGCGTGTACACACCACTTTTTACTTCTAAAATCTTTGCATATTCAGTTCCTTTCAAATACTGAAATATTTATTTTATTTCAATTTCCCTTTTATCACTTCCTCTTCATTTTTATGAAAAGATGTGGCTCTGCTTAAGAACCAGACTTTTAAGAGAACTATCGACGATCAAAACTGTACAAGGAACACAAAAGGTGAACTGAAAAATGTAGAGAGAAATGCACGTGCAGGTTGATATGTCCTGCTATTATAATGTTTGACACCAACCTGTTACAAAACGACCCAAAAAGCTTCCATACCAAGCAGGCAGGTCACACATGATAAAACTTTTTCATGTCTGCAATGGTAAATAAACTCACATGATGGTGACCTTGATCAGCTTCTTACTAACTATATTCACCAAGTTCAGACAACTCAAAACAAATCTCCAGGCACTCTGCGGTCTCACAGAGAGAATCAAAAAGGGCAAACCCACAATCAAAGTGACAGCTGAGGTCTTCAGCAGGGGTTTACGCCGGGCCCCTGCAGAGCCCTGAACAGCAGCCCCAGCAGGTGCTACAGGCATCCTGCAGTCCAGCAGTGCGGGGCTGGCAGCAGCAGGGATGAACACACAGCGCCAGCGGCTGAGACAGCCCACAGCCAGTGCGGCACAGCCAGCCAACTAGAAACCATCCTGGCACAAGTTTCTTAAAAGTGTGCATTGCACAGAGGTGAAGCATAAAACTACCAAGCAGCGGCACACATGCCATCACACCTCCTACCGATCCTGCAACATACTGTGTTCATGTGCAGCCTCTGCTACCCATCCCCTTTTCCTTTGAGAAAACTCACTGTGCCCAGGAAAAGGCTTATGGAAAAAATAGGGCAATAAAACAAACTAACACGTTGCAAGGAGTACAGTTATCTCTAGATAATAGAGCAACATTTATTTAGACAGGGGAAAACACAGTTGCAAAGCCTAGTATGTGTGATATTTCAGCATTTTAAATAAAAAACTATCTCTGTTGATCAAGCAAATTAAAATATCGCCTAAACAGGCAAAGTGCACTGCAAAACACATGGAAACTTTCATCAAAACTCATATTCTAAACTCTCAATATAGCTACAACCTCAGGAGTAAAATGATCCATTTCAAACACAGATATACTAAGAACTCTGCTAATTTCCAATACTTAAGACTTCCTTAGAATCTGAAGCTTTCATTGATTGTCACTGCTCACCACTGCAAACTAGTTACGTGCTAGCTAGGCCACGATCTTGTAAAATGGATGCTGTGGGAAGACCGTTTTTCTGTTACAGGCCCCGTTTTCCACTCACTCCTGTTAAACAACACATAAATTACCTTCCAAGACTTCTGTGTAAAAAAAAATGCAGACTATGCTTAAAACGCAGCACTCTTCAAAATGCCTTCTTAAAAACCACACATTTGACCATATGATGTTATTTGCCCACTGCCTGATTCACAACTGTGTTCTGATACAATCTTGTCTAACAAAAAAACCTGTTTAGCAATTGCTGCTCAGACATAAATTCACTTTGAATCAATTTCTAAAAGTTAATGAAAATTTTTGCCCAAGTAGAGAGATTGTCAGGATACTAACAAGTAGCTGCCTAAATGCTACTTAATGCTACGGGATGGATTTCAGAGTGTATGCATGATTAAAAAAAAAAAAAAAAGAGAAAAAAAAAACACTCTGAGATGGCCACCAGATATTTCTGCAGTCCATATGCTATCCATAGTATAATGCACACTCTTATCAAATTTCAGTAAGTAATACTGATCAAATGACTGAACAGCATATAAAAGAAAACTTACTGCTGCTCTTGTGTCACTCAAGAGGAAAAACACCCAACCCAATCCTATTGAAAATCATGTGCCCAAAAGGACAGTTTACTGAAAACAAATTTTCTGTTTATATAAACCAAAGTAAAACCCTCCCACTTTAAACAGAAGCCGGCTACTGTGCTAAGACAACTACTACTCACTAATTTCCACGTATATGCCTCTAGTTGTTAGTAAGACCCTGGCTTAACACAAAGGTTTAGTGGACTTGCTTTGTCTTCAGTTAAGCCATCAGTACAACTTGGGATACTCTAATAAATTAATGTAGTCAGCAGCATGAGTTAAATGGTGCCCACCAGCCCCATGCTTGGATTCAACATCTAGAACAGATGAAGTTGCATTATACTAAAAAGAAAGGGGAGGAGGTGAGGGAAGTCTCATTCAAATGCACACTGAAGTGTTGAATTTTAAACATCAGATTTAACAAAAACCCATGCATTGGTTGAAATTGTTCATCACATCTCTAAGCTCAGTAGCACGAATACACAGTCCAGAAAGTCGAGGAACATTGCTTCAGGCTTTGCTTTTGGAGAAACATGAATGGTAAGTCAAATGTGTCAGCAAGTCTGCATTGCCTGTCCTTCCACAGAGCCTTACCCCCATGCTGCGGGCTTTCTTTATCTACCTCACTCCTGCATCTAGTCTTATTACACTTCCTAAAGACCTATCTTGAAAGAAAAACCATTATAAAGAAGATGCCGTCTAGTGTCTTTCTGGTTTAGAAAGCCTGGGAAGAAATAAAGAGTAGATTTCACTGTACATACAAGGAGGCAGGCTCATGATCTGCTCAGCACTGTTTAACCATCTACTGTTTCCAAATGAATACAGCAATTGTGTAGGCTTAAAACCTTTTCAATATGTGAAATAGCACATTAAATTCAAATTACTATGAATCACTGGAGTTGTGGGAACTTCCCTGACAAACATGTTGCGACTTGTGAGGTCACAACAACTTGAAGCAAGAGCTCCATTTCAAAACTGAATTAAAACCTGTATTCCCTCTCTTCATCCTTAACTTTTTATAAATTATTACTTTGATTCAAAAAATCCATAACATCAAGCTTCCTAAGTTTTGGTAGGAAAACTCGGTTTGGTTTTTACAAAATAATAAGTAGCTACTTTGTCCCCTTCCACCCCCTTAATTAAATTCCTTTTCCATCCCTCCCCCCCCCCCCAATTTCTTCCCTTTCCTCCTCCAAATCTGCATATGTCATTATTACTTACCTTCCACTACTGATACACATATGTATCAGTTACTAATTTTTTCTTTATTTCCTGACATCTAGAGCTACTGTTTTGCTGCCTCACTGCTGTCTCCATTAGCTCTCCTCTCTTCTTTAAGTTGTTCTGGACAGGTAACAATGCTTCTGAACGCAGCAGCTACACTGCCTGCCTTTTTACTCATTTACAATTGCTTTTTCAGGTTTCCAAGGTGTTTTTCCCCACTTCTGGTAAGAAGTGAAAGACAGTAAAAATTCTCTTTGCAAATGGCCTACCAACCAGAGTTTTGGAAGAACTGTGACACTTCTGGCATCAATAATTTAAAATATTATTAAAATTTCTTTGAGTTAAATTTCTTTTTATTCCCAATATGCACTGAAATCTATCCAGTACCTTTGAAAAGTCTTTAGAACTGAAACAGTGTTTAAAAACTGCTTTTTAAGAGTGACACTCCTGCTATTTCATAAATACTTTGGGTTTTTGTAGCATAAGTTATGGAGCTGAGTAAGATTTCTTCAGGGACAATATGGATTAATAATAGATGCAGAGGAAAAGCAGAGCTGGTGAATGCACTCACAACCTTCTAAGTCTCACTGGATATGTTTCTAAACAGCATATTCTGGAATACTGACACTACTGCATATCACAGAATCAGAATATTCTGAGTTGTAAGGGACCCACAAGGATCATCAAGTCCAACTCTTAAGTGAATGACCTGTACAAGGACTGAACCCACAACCTTGGTGTTATTAGTACCATGCTGTAACCAAACTAATCTCAGGGTCATATATACTACTGACTCATTTAAAAAAGAATTTTTTAATGCTTTTATACTACTCCTACCAAAATTTCTGTTACATTTCTGTTACATTTTAAGCATTTCCAATTTTCAATTCTGAAAGCTCAAAAGATGTGATACACACCACAAGTGGATTTTGCAGGTGGAACAATTAATAGAGTTCTTAACTACAGTGGGGCAATTTTGAGGGGCTAGGGGACTGGGGGGCTTCACAGCTTGCATTAGGACTGTCTAGTACTTTGGAGACCAACAGGAGCAGTACTGATGTTCATGGGAAGATGTGCTATCCAGGGTAGAGTAATACTGAACTTCATTTAGTTTTCTAGTATATATACGGAAATCTGCAGTATATGAAGCAGCATGCTACATTTCAAATAAGCATGAGCCCAAATAAGCTCCTGCTCAGAATGGGTGGCAAGCCCAGATATTTCGTGACTCAATCCTGCTTCAAGCCCTTCCAGGCATTCTGTTCTGTCAACAGATACAATATTTTAGAGCAAAGTAAGTTCCAGACCTGGACTTACTTTGCATTACAAATAGCTGTGCTGCTCCAGAAATACTCGTATCTTGCCTTTAAGAAGAATCAAGAAGAATGCAGCTTTTGGGAAGGAGTAAGAAAAGATGAAAAGTATTCTCTCTAGTCTATAGCCTAAGTTTAGCTTGACAACCAGAATTGTCACTTCTCTTCCTTCTGAGGACATAATCTACTTATTTTCTCTGGCCACTTCCCTTCACTTGATTCCAGTTACTCTCCTGACTGAAAATAGAGCACAACACTCAGGAAGGAAGACAAGGCAAATGAAGTAAAAATACAGGATGCATATTTTCGGGTTTAAAAAACTAACCAAACAACCAAACAAATCTATTAATTAGAAAATACATTATTAAAAATATGATAATTAAGTCATAAAATCCAAGGTACTACATAATGAATAGCAAAATTAAAGTGAATTGAAATATCTGATAGTGTACAAGTTTACCTGTACCTTTACCTTTCTACTAAAATTTTCTGGATGCTACAGTAAACTAAGTAGGTGAGTTCATTCAGGTGATTCATTACTCAATACTCACAGTACAAAATAAATACAGTTTGTCTCTTTCTGCATAAGACTAAATAAGAAATTGCATAGAAGTCATATCACGATACTATATAGATGTGCCCAAACACAAAATACACCTTCAAGCAAATTCAAACCCAGCAGGTCATTAGCAGTAACCAGTGGCTTATGAGGTTAACATAGTACAAGCTGAAGCAAAACCAAGTAGTTAAGCAATGTTGCAAATAATTTCCAATAATTTCCTATCTTTTCCATCTTCCTGTAAGCCTTTTCAATAGTTGCTACAGAAACGTCACTGGATCAGAATAGGCAACTGCTCAGAAAAATGTCTCTTTGCCCACAAAAGTACCATTCATCATACAAAGAAGCTGTAGTAGTTAGGTTCAAATTAAATTGTGTACACCGTTTTGAAAGAGTGTCTATGCAATCCTCAGTGACTGAGCTTACTAGTATACTCTTCTGGCTTTATAAAGTTAGATGCATTCATAAAAAAAAATAAAAATATAGTTTACATGCAATTAAACTCCTCTGAACAAATAACCTGGATAATTACACAAGATTTTTGTAGTGCAGTCTTCCAGAAGTAGTCATAAGGGGTTAACACGACTTATAGTAATAACATAATTATTGCAGATATGTTTACACAAATATACAACATGTCTGCCAGAGACCTGTAAAGCAAAATAAATTTCCAAAACAGAAAATTGTTTTTAAAAATAAATATTCCCTTATAGGCACATACCAATGTATCAAACATGCACAACATTTCTGACTGTATATAAAAATATGGTATATTGGCAACTAACATAATCGTGTTTGATATTAAAATCAAACATTAGAATTTAAAGCTATATCTGAAGGTATCTTACTCATTTTCTCCTCAATCATCCACTGGTTTGACATAGTTATTTTTCAGTTATTAAACAACAAAAAAAATCCCACCAACTGTATTTATTACAATATAATTTTAGAAATAAAAAGGAAGTGTTTGCCATGATTAATTGTATAGGGGAAAGGACAGAGTTTCTTTAGAACTCTGCAATTTTTCTTCAGAGGCTGAATTTCTTAAATTCAGAGGGCTGCACTTTGTATAGTCACATGAGCAGATCTAGGTCTCTTAAGTTAGTTTTTTGGAAGTGCATTAAGGAAAAACGTATAAGAAAAATATCAGGCTGGAGGGTGAACTAGATTTCACACAACGGAAAAGGGAATAGAGAAAGTATGAAGTTGTGATTTTGGAAAGAAACATTAGAGGACTGAAAGTGCAACAGAAAAATAACAGCAGGTTCTTGAAGATAAATATGAAAATAAACATCAGCAAGGGGGACCAGCCCATGGAACAGTCTGAGTGAAGCTGTTCTTGATATCACTACATGGATTCACTGAGTAAGTTTGACTGAAGTAGCTGAATTCAAGAGAAGTCACTCCACTGACATCAGTAGGCTTCATTCAGGCCACTACATGCAGTCCTTCTGATCCCTTTTCCTTTCATCTAGGCTGAGAATCCTCCCCATTTCACTGAACAGTACTGTCTCCCATTTCTCTAAGAATCTGTGTCTGTACCCAGTCTCTGGAGGTTTTTTTTTTAACCAGTTAAATCTATGCCTGCCTCAAAAGAATAAAATTTATAGAGTGCCTGCACCCTTCTTGTAAGGGGCAGTAGCAAAGCCCATCAAGTATATTATTGCTAATGGGAAGGCAGTGGATTGAGGAGAGACTGAGGAACTCTGGGACCATGAGTGTAATTGCAAGCAGTGAGAACACAGAGACAGAGCTAAACCATAAGAGAAATCATTTACTTTTGTTTATTTAAGCTGTGCAGAAGGACTATGAAGCATTTTCATGCACATTATTTACAGCCCAAATACAGCGTAAGGCATGCTAAACACTGGAGGACAGAAATAAATTTTATTATCTAGTGTTCGGACTTCACAGCTAGACAGGATATCTGCTAACAGAACATTTCAAAAGCAAAGTCTACCCTCATGGAGCCTGCCATTACTGCATTTAAATATTTACTAAGCTTTGAACTAGTAGTACTTTAATGTTTTTTTATGGTGCATATGTGACAATGTTGACAGTAGTTTCTATCAGTTCAGGATACTAACTACAGAGACTAAAGAATTATTAGACTATGTTGACCAAATGTTTGAAAGCAAGAACTGTCCAATTGCTTTCCTTTCCTTCAAATACTTAATATTTTCCTTTGGGAAAGAAGCTTGTCTTTTATCATAATGACTTCTATTTGCTTCTGGAGCATGAGTCACGCTCTTCAATTATTTTCAGTAGATTGTGTAATTTTTGGTGAGAATGGGGCTTGGTTGGTCTTGATTCAGTTTGATTTTTTTTTTAATTAAGAATATCAGCTTACCTTCTGGTGAAGTACCTGGCTTTTGAGAAAACACAGAGCTTATTTTACTTTTCTTGCTGCTGTTGCTGTTGACAGACAAGGTGGACTGAATTTTTCTGTGCATTTTCTCTGAAACAGGAGCTGAAAGTGTTCTGTTGTCTGCAGGCATGTGCTTGACCCCGTTGTGAATTCTACTTCCATTACTCAGACCCACATGGCCATTTTGGATTTTGCCACTTTCTTCCTCACCCCTTTCCAGTGCTGAAGTATTCGGCTGAGGCAAACGTTGAGGTTGGGCTTTAAATGAAAGAAAGAAAGCGTTAATTTATATTGTAAATTGATAGCTGAACACTTTAGGCTAGACTGGGAATGGAACTTTCATTGTCCTTATTGATCTAAGAATAGACTGAAAAGTTAACATTCCCCCACCAAAACAAGAAAGCAAAAAATATCTCAAAAATAATTATTAGGTATTCAAAAAGCACCTCATGTCTACATGAGGCTCAGATTCCCCATTCGGCACTGCAAGGAGAGGTTTGCAAGGCTCTGTAAATTGCACAGAGAGAATAAAGCACGCAATTTGAAGGGAGGAAAAAACCAAGAATGGGAAAGAAAGTAGTAAAACTGAGGTAAACAAAGGGAGCCAAATGAATACTGGGGGAAATGCAATCAAATGAGAGACAAAGGTATAGGAGTGAACACACAGACCACAGTAACAGAAGTTAAGCTGCAGGTTGGCCAACATGCCAGTACTCAGAAAATAACCTTAGTGACATGGTAGGGGGTCCCCTGACAGTATTCCACCACAGACCAGTATATTAGAGAAGAATAGGAGTACCCAGGTAACTAAGAACACTCAGAGTTTAATTCATAAAGATCATAGATTGCCGGGAAGTACAACACCAATCAAAATCTGGTTTTGTGGAGGAGGCAACCAGAAGGAACATGCATTCAAAAACCACACAGTTGTGGTGAGCCAGAGTCTTCCACTCCATATTCCTCAACTCAGAATCACAATTTTAGAAAGGGCTGTAGTGGGCCAGCTGGGGATTTAATGGCAGCACACTGAAATGGTCTAAGAGAAAAAAAATACAGACTCTGTCAAGGCAAGAATCTGCAGTGACCTAGACAGGACTGTAAGAGTACATGTTATAAACTCATTCTAATGAGTGGGCATGAAGTTGACCATTCTGTTGTATCATAAAGGAGCATATATGTAATAACATGGAAAAGAGATTGCCTACATATTTAAAGTCTGTAACTAAAGAAAAGATGCAGGGTTCTTTTTTTTTTATGTAAAGCTTTGAAATACAAAAGTGGTTTCAATTTAACAATTCTTATTTAGAAAAAAAATACAGACTTCCTTAGAAAACCAATTAATCTATACACATAATAGCACAATAAGATTTCACAACTGAAAAACAGCCCAATCACCTCTCCCTATCAAAACACTACTGCATCATGCTTGGACATAAAGAAGTTTTCAGACAGTCCAATCTTCAACCATTTATAAATTTAATGTCAAGGAAAAAGTCTGTATTCTGGTAGAGTCAACTGAGGAGAAATTAGTGCCAGCAGTAAAGAAAAACAGTGCTGCAGTTCATTCTTTTTTCAGATGGTCCACATCCATTTTCAGATGATTCCATACTACAGATTTGTATACATATTACAATGCGTACAAGCTAACAATAAGTAAAGATAATTATAATTAGCTTCGTCTAAAAAGAAACATCTCCACTGATCACTTCAGGTAAAAGTTACCAAATTTTCAGACAAATACTACTGGGTCATACAGACCAACATGGGCTCTAAAAAGTCTCTCAGTTCTAAATTTGCCTAACAAACCCTCAATGCTTCCCTTTTTTTCAGGGCACTGACACCATTCTCAGATTGTTTCCTGCAACGATCATAAACTTTTCCAGATTAAATGTCATACAAATCTTAAACTTTACATCCTAGTCACATTCGCAGGTAAAAAGGGATACTTTTCATAATAGTTTTAAAAGTGAACTGGTTTGGTTTTTTCTTGCCATTTGATTTACTTTACTCACAGCCACTAAGATTTTTCAGAAGATAGCCTTGACTGCCCACATCTATGTAGGTCAGAGTAACCATGCTTGAACCTACTTGACCAAAGTGATAATATTCTGTTGCAGGAAAGAAAGGCAGGGCCAGGGGAAACGTTTAGGTTTTAGCCTCCCCAAAGATTTTACAGGGAAGACAAAGATCAAAGATCATTCAATTCCATTACTAGCAGTAAGTGCTCACAAACCTCCCAGCCAGCAGAGTAGGGGTACAACACTATCTCATACCTGAACAATTAATTGTTGCCCAAAGACTTTTCTATTGACAATCCTGAAAATGCTTCTCCTTCAAAGCTTCTTCTGATAATGCTTCTCCTACAATTTTGCATTAGTGTTTACAAAATCTACAAACAGACACATAAGCAAGGCACTTTCTTCACTCTGAAATTCAATGTGTAGTGTATATTTGGTTAACTTTTCCAGACTTATATAAAAGTCCCAAAACAAATTTTTAGTTTTCTCCTATCTGAATAGGTACCATTCAAAGTATGCTACCAGAAACCCTCTGTGTAGAATCTCTTTCCATGTATGTGCAAAATTATTTTTTTAAAAAAATCAAGTCATCCATTTTAAAAATAGTCAATGGAGACCTAAACACAGCCAAAAAATATTTGTCAATATCAGAAATCAATTTTACTCACTAAAATTCAGTGTTTATGTCCATAGCATCCCATAAGTTTATCTTCAGCATCACACTTAAATGTAAATTGTATAATTAAGGAACAGTGGTTTTTATGTTCCATGTAATGTTCTCTCACTCTGCGTTGCCTATGATTCCTGACAGTAGAGTGGTGCAGTTGCACCAATAAAGCAGAATTACTGGGGAGGGGTTAACCTTTCTCAATAAACAAAAGCTATTCTAGACTATTCTAAAAATTCGCTATGTCTGATGCCAGTTTCTAAAAGTGACAGTTATGACCTTTTCCAAGCCAGCTAAATTGGTGTGGCAGCTTACAATTGTTTGTGTATTTTTGGGTCTTCGCTATGATACAATAATTTGACAAATTATCCAAAATTCAATCTTCAAAATTAGGTGTGCTTCTCTCAAACTGTGAGTGAATGGAAAGTCTTGGAAAATCTAAACAGCTACGGGTTTGCTTTAATTATTATTTTTACTAAGGGTTTGGGAGTTTTCTATTTTTTTCTTTTTGAATTTTTTATTAACTAGTCCTGTTCCCAAAGTACTCTTACTTGAGTCTTCTAGCATTAACATACAACTTTTTAGCTGACTGGCTTTACACTATTCACATGTGATATGCAGGTCAAATCAAAATTGAATAAAACCCCAAATGGATTAGTTATCTCAATTTAAATTTATTTTAACTTTATTGATAATTTTGCACTAGGGAGACTTGAATATTATGGTTAAAACACACTTGAAACCAATTAGGAACCATATGACCGCATTCTAGCATAAAGAACAAAAGCAATTGACAGTTCCGAGATTAAACCACAACCACCTCAGTTTAAAACAGAAATATTTTTACCTTATTTTTTAAAGGTTGTGTATATCTTAAAAAAAAAAAAAAAAAAAAAAAAAAAAAGGTGTAATATGGAGAACGACACAATGCTTCTTAAAACACAGTGATACCCAGGGACTCTCACTCTCTCTTTAATGATCCACTGCTCTCATTCAGCTGTCTTTCTTTTTTCAAATCTTTACATATGTGACAGCTCTCAAAAGTAGACCATAGACCATCTGGCATTTTCCGAGGTGTAACTTGTGCAAATTCAGCTCTACTGGGAACACAATGCTATCTTCTGCCTGCGTTATAAAAGATACAATAGAATGTAGAACTTATGAGTTGTTTTGAATTATTCATTTTTTGCCTGTATATTCAAGAAATTTTACAAACTCTGCATTTTGTACTACATAATCACATGCGTTAAAGGTACAAAGAAACTTTTTGACACCTCTTTTCTACAGAAAGATGGCATTTTGTTTGATATGTGAACATTCAGCGCCTGTTATATCATTCTAAACAGACCGTGTGCTGCTACAAAAGATCCCATTTTACAGTCTATGTATGAGCAAAAATTTTATTCTTGATATTCAGTAACTAATGCAATACACATCAAAATTTCAAATATGTGTTGGATGAACACTCAGCATCTTCAAGTCAGGATGGCACTGGTCACTTACTGTATGTTAAAGATTTAGGAAAAAAATCATTCCTCAGACAACATAGAAAAATTGCCATTTCAAATATCCACAATGACTAGTTTTTAAATGTCCTAAGAAATACTGTGCTTTTCAGGTTAATATGTTTTTAATCTTTAGCAAAACCAGTATTTTTAAGTCAATATTTTATACCGCGCTAACACTAGTGGATTTTCAATAAGAATGATAAATATTAGATTAATGATTCAATAGACTGAATCTTTTTTGCTAGAAAACTAGCAGATAATGTAGGTAGTAATAACTGTACATGAATCTGCTGCCTGTGGAAAAGCAATAAAAGGGCAATATTTTGCTATAGCATATAATCTATTAGGGTGTTTCACGGCTTCCGTGTCATAGGTTTCCTTGCAAAGTGGGCCTTAATACAGTAACTTCTGCGTTTTTTTAACTGAGTTTATGTAACAATTTACTTGTAAGGTTACTGTCTGGTGAGTTTGAGTAGTAAACATGTATTATGGTTTTAATGGCTTAGAAGTAGCTATGCACATTCTCTTTCGGACTGTAAAACCCTTAGCAGACATTAAATGAATATGCACAAATATATACACCCTGACCATACATTATTTTTACACCATGCAAAGTATCAGCTAAGAGAAAAATCCTGATGCACCCATTTAACAGAAAAATGTATGTCAACAGAGGGAAACTCTCAGCCAAAAGAGGACAGTCTCAGCTATCATTAGGGATTTTAGACAAAACACAAAAACAAACATACACTGCATGCAGACTCCTCGGAGTCAAAGTGAATCAAAAGAAAACATCAGGAGGGAGAAAAGAATCGAGACAGCTAATTAGTAGCCTAATCACATCAAAAGCAATTCCAAGGCAGCTGATACAGATACCCATGGAGTTTGCTAGTCCGGCCAATGAGTCTGATGGAAAAAATACTTTCCAGTTTACAGCCTGGGTTATCTGACTACACACCCAGAGAGGCAAAAATATTGTTTTCCTTCATCTATGACACAATAGTTTATGATGACAAATCAGGCCACAAAAGCAATATTTTTGCAGGTGAATGAGGGAGGAATAAAATGCATGATTCCTGTGTGTAAAAACTGTAATACTGAGAAAATACAATGTATCATTTCACTTGACAATATCCTCAACACTTCTCTGCTCCGAAAACAGTTGCAACCACAATAAGAGAATGAGCTCTTTTCAGAAATAGAGAGGTCCTTATTGGGTCCATTAACACTGAAAGCCAAGACCTACATATTAATTTGAGCTGGAAAAACTGTTTGATCTCAGTGGTAGCTGCTCCTACTCCCTCTGCATGGATCACATGGAAATAGACCATATGTAATGGAGGTAAGAATCACGGTTCTGTTTTTTATCAGTGTTTTTTTGTAACACCAACATAAGCTCAAGGGGGAAAATAAAGCAAATGACAGTCAAGAATTGCACAGTAAAACCAGGGGCTGCCTGGATTCTAGAGTAGAATTAAGGTGATTTTAAATTGCTTCTGGAAAAGACATAGATTTCAAAATATAAAAGGCAACATTTCCAACTGATTACCAAAAAAATCTTACCTTTTCAAAAACATTACATATTGTATGCATTATAAACTCAATAAGCACAAAATTTCAGTGAAGCTGGGAGAACTCAAGTATCTCAATCCCTCTCCATCCCCACTTCTCTAACTAAAATCCTGATTAGTCTCTACACAATCTTCAAACTACATCAATAGTTTTCTCTGCCTAGCTATCCAGAATATTAACATTCAGATTGCAAGATGTACCTCTGAGTCAACCTGTGAAGTAGCTTTTGTCAGCAATTATTTTTGAATATTTTCTGGGACATAAATAGCATATACTGCAGCTACCATATCACAGAAGGCATACATTAACTAAATAACAAGGTACCATCAAGGCACAATCTATCTTTTAAAATCATTTTTTTACACTGAATTTTTTATACCATGCTGACTTTACAAGGAAAACAAAGTACCAACTAACAGCATCAACCACCTTTTTAGTATGGCTTCTTGTAAGATATGAGGACATCTTCAAAATGAATACAATATATTATTATGAAACAGGATGTCCTTTGTAATGAAAATACTGTAGTAAAATTGCTGGTACGAGTTTTACAGGACCCACACTGAGAACACTTTGTTAAAATACGTCTGAGAACACATCCAGGGAACACCTGGTATAACAAAAATGAGGCTGACAGGGGACAAAGGGAAAAGACATTTTATCCCATCAGCTCCTAGTTGGTGAAGGGTGGACAAGAATGGCAAACGCGTGTGTGCATGTGTGTTTATGGGTTGAGAAGGCAACAAAAGTGCACAAGAAGGTGCCAAAAGTACTCTTAAATCTGTGCAGAGTCACCTGCAGTGCTTTCCTTTGGAAGCACTGCAGGACCTTACACACTGTTTGAAGGGTTGCAGGAACTGTATAAAGATGTCTTTGACGTACCCAGAAAGATCCAGTTACCACAGGGAAGCATGAAAAGAGCTGGTAGCCAGAGGTTTGCAAAGTTGATAAGCATTCCCACTGAAAATATGGAGTGAATTTCTTTACTTACAAATCCTCTTTCCTGATGGGATTTTGCAAAACAAATAAATGCCTGCTGATTTTCTTTAAAGATAGCAATGGCAAATTTTTAATCTTTGTTAAACTAAGTAAATCCCTAACATTTTTAGCTACCTATCTTGTAACAATTATCTCAGAATCAAAATACCCTTTGGCTTCCCATTAGCTTCTCAGTAAATTCTCCTTCTTTATCATACACATATCTTGATGTTATTAATAATGTTTTTTCTGAGACTGCAAATACTGGCATCTATGATAAACTTTGATAAAATATGATCACTTTGCAGATGATCTCAAAATTCTTGATAGATCGTAATATAATTGGAAATAAAGATAATTCACATAACGCAATAATTGTTAAGCTACATCTACATAAAGTGGAATATAGTTCTTACTGTAGCATAGAGAGCAGGAACTCACCCAAAAAAACATACAAGAGCCAAACACAAACCAGGGCATTATAGGTAACAGACAGCCTGGGGAATAAATTCCTATACAAAATTTCTATTAAAAAAAAAAAAAATCTATTCAAAAGTGGGAAATTTTACTGCAAGCTTTCCACTTGCAATATTTATCTATCCATTCTACTTCTCATATATTCCGCTAAGACTGGAAGAGAATTGCAGTGTATTTGCTCTTATGGTTCAAAGCATTACAACTATATACGGCAGTGGTAATAATTGCACAGACATGTGGAATGGCAGGTTTAGTCGTGGTCACCATTCCAACACTCCTCAGGCATATTAATGGTGTTTAACATAATCATTAATCACTACTGCAGCTAGTTTGTTGCCTAGTGGTTTTTTTTGTTGGAGTTTTTTGGGGCTTTTTTATTTAAGGAGGTTTCTTTAATTCAAGTTGAAATGCTTAGTTATTTTGTCCCAGGTTTTCTACATAGGTAATTTATTAAGAGGCACCTTAATCTACTTGGAGGTGTTTTTATTTTTTTGTTAAATCTTGCTTAATAATGCACAATGGCTTGTAGAAACTGGATCTGAGAAGAAAAAAATGAATACATTAACGATCAGAGAATTAGCTTTTTGTTATTTCTTAAAGTGATGAAATTGATCTATTTCTCCAACACAAATAATAATTTCATAAATGTGAAGACAGTCCCTGAAATGATACAGGATACAAGGGGTGCAAACCCAGTACAATCCCATCTCATTGAGGAACAGAATGTTTTTCTTCTGGAACTCTAATTTTAAAAGGAAGGTTAATTAACCACTAGACAAGAAAAAAAAAAAACCCACACAAAAAAACCCCAAAAACCCACAAAAAATGGTAATCCAAGCTGTTGGCATGACATTACGGCAGTTATGCAATTAGTACCTACTACAGCATACAGTTATGCCACTGTATAAAGACACTCTGGTGTCCCATAAAATTTAAGACATTAAGTCAAATATTTGAAACAGTTATGCCCCTCACCATTGTGTTATTTGTTCCCAAATCAAATAATAAACATCAAAGAGAAGCTACAAACAACAGGATATCGCTTGCTGGGTATTGCCTCATAAGTGGCACAGCAGGATGTACCAGACAGAAGAGATAACCTCAATGTCATTAACAGCCGTAACCTGAGCAAGTGCACAAACAGGTCCTCTTGCCTACAGCATCTCCTGCTCCTCTCCTCAAAACTCCAGCAACCACTGACAAACTAGGCACTGTTTCACTGCAGGAAAGAATGTGGGATGGTGAGGCAAATAGCTTCTCAAGGCTAGCCTATTCACCATTCGCTTCTGAGCGAGAAAATATTCAGAGGCCAGGTTTATTTTCCACTGACCATACATACTGAGTTTTCAGATGTCAAGACTACAGTGCTCAGCTAAACTCATTAAAAAATGCATATAAACTGGCTGTACTTGGTTTTAAAAAGAACGTGAAGACAAATGCTTGGAACGAGCAATTACTTCAAAGTTCATTGCTCCCTTGATTTCTAGTCTTCAACTCACATAAGTAACAGGATTTCAGAAGATCCCAAAAAGTGTGCCACCTCAAGTGTGACCCCCTGCTCACAGTGCACTGTCTTTTGTAATCTCTATACTTGTAAGTAATACCTAATGTTACTATTAACAATACTGACTAGATGCAGAAATCAAAAAGAGGAATAAAAACATGACAGCAAAAAAAGAGAGAATAATATAAAAAGGCAGCAGGAAAATACAGAACATCAATGCAAAACCAGTAACAGATACATTGGTAACTGAGTTTGTGATTCCATTGCTGCACTTATTTTATCTCTGCTATTCTTTCTTGCAACCTATAGCTGATGCTAAGTTTGGCATCAGCCTGATAGCAAGTAGCAGAAAACCAAAGAAAGAAAGAAAGAAAGCACAGCTGCAAGGAAAATGGAACAGGAGAAGCAAATGGGCAGTAACTAAGAGGAACAGTCTAAAACTCAGGTTTTTACATTATTAAAACAATAGTGGGGCAAAAACATCAAAAGAAAAAAGAGCAGATAGCAACCACCCAGAAAAAGACAGCACTGGAGGGGAAGGAGACAAAGGGAAAAAGTACATAGTGAGCTGAGCCACTTCAGTCTGTGAGGGCACAAAAGAGTATGGAAGAAGAAACAAAAAAAAAATCACAAGTAAAATCCCACTAGATCTGAGCACTTGCTACAAATTTTATAAGTAATAAAAGAATTAAATGATAAATCACTGATTTAGTGATAGTTGATAGGCAGTGAAATAAAACAAAGATAAACACCTTATATACAGTGATCTAGCACTAAAGCAGTCGCTCCCCTTCTGCTCGAGGTCAGAGAGGCTCCTGGATCCCAGGCCAAAAATCAGCCACATTCAGCAATAGCAGCAAATGGAAAATGGAAATTCTGTGTCAGAAAGCAGGGTGAGGACTTGAGGTCCACAACAATAACTCTTCATGACCCAGCTTTTCATTACTACAGTTAATAGAGTGATTGATTGTCAGTAAGAGAAAAATGATGTGGAAACAGTAGACAGAGCAGGAAGTGTCCATCTATTTCCTGATCTTGAAAAACAAAGTGTGAGGAGAAAGAGAAGCAGCATGTATCTGCACAAACAACATTAACACGCTGAGAAGGGTTAGTCTCTGTTATGGATGTCCTTCAGCTACAGGAATTCCCTCATGGCACGCAGGGTCCAGCAGATGGGCACAGGACCCCCTCACCAATACACATGGTTGCTATGCCCATGGGCAGGATGAATGGGGCTTCCCTATCCCAAAGCACTCCAGGGACCCCAGATTTTGGGTCATACAGAAAATCCAGGCAGAGCTACTGTCACCAAAGTTGTCTCTTGGGCTGCTCTATGCCATAATGCACCAGCTTGGCATCAGGGCAACTTAGAAATGAGAGCTCTTTTTCCTCTTTTGAACTACTTTGTTGTGCCTTGAAGTGATAGGGCACAATCTAACTGAAAATCACAGAATCACAGAATACGTTGAGTTGGAAGGGACCCATAAGGATCATCGTGTCCAACTCTTAGCCCTGCACAGGACCATCTCAAAGAGTCACACCATGTGCCTCAGAGTATCATCCAAATGCTCCTTGAGCTCTGTCATGCTATGCATGTCATGCTCTGCTATGACCACCTTCTCTAGGGAGCCTGTTCAGTGTCCAACCACTCTCTGGGTGAAGAACGTTTTTCTAATATCCAACCTTCCCTGACACAAATTCAGGCCATTCTCTCACTGTCACTGGTCACCACAGAGAAGAGATCAGTGTCCTTCCTCTTCCCCTAATGAGGAAGTTGTAGACTGCAATGAGGTCTCCCCTCAGTCTCCTCCAGCTGAACAGACCAAGCGCTCTCAGCTGTTCCCCATAAAGCTTCTCCTCAAGGCCCTTCACCATCTTTGTTGCCCTCTTTTGCACACTCTCTAATGGCTTCATATCTTTCCTATATTGCAGTGCCCAAAACTGCACACAATATTCAAGGTAAGGCCGCCCCAGTGCAGAGCAGAGTGGGACAATCCCCTCCCTCGACCAGCTGGCGATGCTTTGCCTGATACCCCCCAAGACACGGTTGGCCCTCCTGGCTGCCAGGGCACTGCTGACTCAGATTCAACTTGCCATCCACCAGGACCCCCAGGTCCCTTTCTATGGCACTGCTTTTCCGAATTGTAGCAGTCAGCCTTAGAAGATAAAGAAAGCTTCACCATAATGTTCTAAAGTCTCATAGGTTTATTTCCTTGTAAAATGAAGGATGTGCTGTTCTGCCACTGTATTGTCTGCTCACAAAGAATTGGTAAACGCCCTCATTACTATGCAAGGAGCTGACCAAACCAGTTTTACAAGAATGTCTCCCCTGTCCTTTGTCCCCCCTGTCTCTTGCCTCTATTGTTAACCCTTTCCCTACCCTCTGTCCCTCAAGGTCCAGGATGTGACCTCACTTCCCTTTGGGAACCCTATAAATACCCAGACCTCTGGGAAGAAATTCTCTTTGCTCCCTGTCTCCCCACATGTGTGGTCATTCTTGCAACATCCTTGGGACTCTGGCTACCACGTGAAAGGGGGGAGGGGTGAGGAGTGTCCAACCAGGCTGTCGGACGGCATCTCATTCCCCAGTCTGTCCATACATCCAGGGTTGCCCCATCCCAGGTGCAGAATCCAGCACTTCCCCTTCCTACATATGGTTGGTGATTGCCCAGCCCTCTAATTTGTTGGGGTCTCTCTGCAGGACCTTCCTGCCTTTGAGGGAGTCAACAGCTCCTCTGAGTTTTGTGTCATCTGCAAATTTGCTTAGTATCCCTTCCAGTCCTGCATCCAAGTCATTTATGAAGATGTTGAAGAGCACAGGGCCCAAGATGGAGACCTGCGGAACCCCAGTAGTGACAGGTCACCAGTCTGATGTTCCCCCATTCACTATTACCCTCTGTGCTCGACCCATGAGCCAATTGCTCATCCACCACATGGTCTGTTTATCCAGCTGTGTGTGCTGGACATTTTGTCAGAAGGATGCTGTGAGACACAGTACTGACAGCTTTACTGAAATCCAAAAAGATTACATCAACTGGATTCCCTTGATCAAAATACTCTTTTTGCAAGCCTTACAAATAAGATTCTTGAGAATACACTTTGAAAAGTCCTCTTCTCAGAGTCCCTGAAAACCTGAATTCTCTTTTTCCCTTCTCTAGATTCAAACCCGCAAGGAACCATGGTCTAAAGCCTGTGTTTCTGTATCACAGCTCACTGCCTCTTCCCTTCCCCACTCCACAGGCAGTTTAACTTTGTTTTACTCAAAAATGGTAGTTCCATATGCTATAGGAAAAGGCAATGAGATATTTCAGAATATAAATATTTTTCAGCTAAGAGATTTGTGTGCTCAATTCAAAACCGAATGCACTTAACATGCAATCACTGTCACCAATGCTTAACACCAAGGCAAATGTTTTTCACTTAACTGCTTATTTTCTGTATTATACCAAAATGATCTAGGAAGACCTCTTTCTGACTCAGCTGGAAAAAACCACTTGACTCGTCCTGGCCAAATTTTCATACACAACCTCCATTACATGAATGCCATATAGTAACTAAAAAAAATAATAAAAAAAAAGCTAAATGAGGTTTTGCCTGCTGCTCATGGGCACATCCCTTCAAGCAGTGCAAAAGTCAGACTGCTGACTGTGCCTTGTGAAGATTGAACTTCCTGTAAAAATGATGCACTCGGTTTCCTGAAAGGAAGCAAAGCATAGGTTGCTCAAACAAATCTGTCCTGCTAGAAAAATACAGTGTCACATCCATGACCAACAGCAACAAGCACAAAAATTCAGAGAAACAAATGCACTAATGCAAAGGAGAAAGCATCAGATTAGCTGAAGTAACACATAAATTTTCTTAATGGGATGAAATTACCTGCAAAACATTTTTCTTTCATTCCACAACTGAGCTAAAATTCTGATTTTTCACTCTGTTTATGAAGCAAGATATAACTCTCTAATAAATGTTTGTGCCTAAACAATATTAACATATTAGAGGCCAGTAGCACCTGCAAGTCCTTATTCTGCAGAAGTAGCTGAAGAGCAGTAAAATGCTAATTTTTTACCTCTAATATGCATATGGGGGATATTCATGTTCCAACATGTTTTAAAGCATTCAGCATTACATATGGAATAATTTTCACTCTCTATTAAAAATATTTCTTTCAACTTATGAAACTATGTAATTTGACCCACTGAAGTTTTAGTTCACCTTTTGTTTAAAAATACCTCTAAGTAGCATTTAAATTTGAATGAGGCCCATGCTTTGAATTCTAGATTCAACAAGGATCTTCTTTCTGAAGACCTTTTGTTTTGTCTTATTTAGAAGACACAATTCTCTTCATTTATGGAAAAATAGAAAATCCTTCTGCACATTAATCACAACTCTTTTTTTTTTTTTTTTTTAATGGAGTGCAGATACAGCAATGCCATGTCAGTATTATTCACAATACTGAAAAGTGTCCACTTATATGTTTAAAAACATTTTGTTATAAGGTCTTGCAATAAGATGAAGGATTTCACAGAAAAGAAACAGCATTTTAATTGAAAACATTACGATTTACCTCCTTTTTTTTTTTTTTTTTTCCCCTTTTGCAATTCAAGAGTTTTAAAAAGTCACAGCTCAGGCTGCAAGCTTCTCTTACCCAAAAAGATCCAAAGTACAGCAGTAACCTCATAGTGAAGACAGCAACTACATCAAAGGGAAACAACCTCCATTTGCTGCTTACACAAGCCTTCAGCCCCACAAAAGCATTCATGGCACCTTCAGCACCAGCAGCCACTTCACCAGGCTGGTGATGGCTGAGGCAAACTGCTGCCTCCATCCCTCTGCGCTGTGCTGCTGTTCTCTGCTTGGGAAACACCTCAGTTTCATTTCTTGCATTCTTGGCCCTAAAGAAAAACCCTTGGGAAACCACTCGAATAACTGGTACGAGGACAGAACCACACTGTTTTCAGTACTTCCTTATCCACTCTGCTGAATAGTCACATCTGCCATTTTATTTGCATTGCTGCCATATCTCTGCCTTTGGAATTAATTCCAGCACCCTTTTCTTTAAAGTATCTTCAGCATAACTGGCTACATCTTACTGTGCCATAACATTTTCTTAGGCTGATACAACTAACAACTCACAATGGGAACATTTCCCTACCACCTTATATTTAATTAGCATTGTGATAGTTTAGCCAAAATTCCTTGTTTCTCTACAGTGCTGTACTGAGAAGCCAAACTACTCAAAAATCATCAATATTTTATTTTTAAATGCATCCTTTTTATAGGCATTCTCCATTTTCAGTCTTTAACTTTCCCTTTTTGACCACAGCTACAAACTAGGACCAGGTTAATTTTTTTTATTAAAATTTAAATCTCACATAATCACTTGACTGGAAGCTGAGTTTCATAGTGTGTTGCAAAATTTAACAGTTGGGTTTTTTTTCCTGAATTGCACAGTATCTTTTCTTAATGTTCAATTCACAGTTAATTCTCCAATAGTCGGAATATTTATTCTAATAAGAAAGTTCATTGCTACTTATGAAACACCTTAAAAGTTGATGTTAACACACAGATGCTGAAACAGGCTTTTATACTGAAACACTTTAAACATTTTTCCAGTCAGCCTCGAAGCACAACCTTACTGTCATTGCTTACAGATATGTCATTGTAATAGAGAAAGAAGTGAGGAAACAGAGAAAAAGGACTATTCAAGCAAACAAACAAACAAGAGGGAAAGGGGACACTAGAGAAAATTATGCAAACAGGAAAGAGAAAAATGGCTTGGAGTCAGAATTATGATAGGGATGGGTTAGTCTTTTCTACTTTTTAAAACAAATATGGGAAAGAGGATGATGAATACTTTATTAAAAATCCGAACAAACCTTCAGCACTCTTCCAACTTTGACTCCACCACGATAGCCACCACTCTCTACCATATGACTAATATATACACCCTTTACTTTCTTCCAAAATTACTCCAAATTCTGAAGGGTTTTTTAATGAGTCAAAACTTCAAGTGCCATTCCATTATAGTAATTGTGAAATGTATTTCTATCTCTAAGTTTTGAAAACAAAGTGTATTATTCTATGTGAACCTTTCCTGTGCTATCAGACAAGTCTTCTCTCCTTTTCCATAAGGACCTGTCCCACAAATATTCAACAAATTATTAATGAGACCTGAACTTCTTGCCCTATTCCAGCTATCCTGGCAGAGTCCCTGGTGTGGATGCAGATGTGACAATGAACAAAAGCTTTTGCCAGGTTATTTTCTCTTCTTCAATGAGGGAGCGCAGCACAGCAAATGAGGTCTCACTGTTATGCTGTTCTTCTCATAGAGCTAGAGTAGCAGATGCTCTGTAATGCACAAAGAGTCAAAACCAAATAGTGATTTACTTAAAATTTAGATTGAGTTTATCAATTAAATTGTAGGGAAAAGATTCCTCAGATATAACACTCTGCTACAGATGGGAATCAGAAAATCAAGTGGACAGAGAAGTAGATGAAGGAACAGTCAAAGAAATGGAACAAGAGGAGGAAAGATAAAAAAAAGATACCTTTTACTAGAATTCCTCCTTTAAAATGGTGTTGTAAGTTGTTATTTTTTCCTTTCCATATCTTTCCAAAGTTAAACACTGTCCTATTTGTTGTAAAAACAAAACTCACACTAATTTCAAGTTTCCAAGCTTTGATCCAGAACAGAACAGCTTACAGAATAGCTGTAACGAAGACTGTTACAAAGCACGTATAAGATTTTTATAACTATTTCATATACATTAATGTACACTGCTGGTTACTTCATAGAGTAACTAGTGTATAGTCCCACTGAAAGATCCATTACTGTACAAAAATATTTATCAATCCTGATTTTACATTATAAATACGATAGTGACTGTTATCACTAAAAAATCATCACACAGTAAAAAGACTAACTCCTGAGGTAGGGAAATACTTGACAAAGTCATAGTTACAAAGTAAGATGGGAAATACTATGAGATGGTGTCATTTACATAAGAAAACTACATCTGCATTACCCAAAGTTAGCTATGTATCCTGCCTCACCATCCAAATACTTCTATCACCCCTGTGAGTTTGATCCCTAAGACAAACCTTTCCAGGCAGGCTGTTCCCAAATGTCCTCACCAAAACTTAGTTTCCTTCATTTTAAAATTCAAGCAAGAAGAGTATGCTTCACTGATCTCCTGTATTTCTGAATTGTACAGAATTAAAAAAAATATTTGTTCTGGTTTGACACTACTCTTACACTCTTATGACCAATTCTGGTCAGCATAATAATCTTTCATTGCTTTTCTGCCAAAATGCAAATTTTGTTTCAACTTGCAACTTATAGAATATGGTTAAAATATGCACCTGTCCTAATAAAGAAAGGAGATGGGGAAAGGTAAATGCCTTCTAACTGACTAAGAGGTTTGATTTTTGAAGATCTATTATTTCAGAGCTATTACCCACACTTGAAGTCAGGCTTGCCCCTGATCCACTAAGGAATGGGCAAAAGGTTTATTCTGTCTCTCAGTGGCAAAAACTTGCCCTGAAGGTCAAATCTGACTCATAGGCCACTTTTTTTTATAGGCTTGCCTAACAGTTTGCTCTAATTGACTTGCCTCAAAAGCAAACCTTCATAACATTTTATGTAAACATTATACAGCCTTAAATCTGAGCTATAAATTAATAAAACTCACTTGAGCATGAGGAACCTCTGCAACAGGAAATAGTCTCTTAGTTGATATTCTGCTGTAATTAACATTGGCATTGCTAAATTTTCTTTAAACAAGTGTCATAATATTTATAGTTCAAAATGAAAACATGATAACTGAGATAGTGCATAGAATTTGAGGGAAGGAGGTTTAGAAATAAAATTTAAGCCTCTCACATTCATGGGTCCAGACATAAACTCAGAATTTAAAAGTCCTTGTGTTAGAATGCCATAGGTTTTCAGATATAACCACAAATTTGAAGAACAGTCTCCATATAAAAGCATGCTTCTCACCTGCTACAGTTCATTCATTTAAAAATAGTTGAGGCTCAGGTGACAAATAGTTCATCATTCTCTTAAATATGTCTGGAGGCCTACCTCATGAGTCAAATGATTTAACAAAACCAGTACTAGAAATAGCCTGAGTGACCACAGCTGTTTGACATTTTAATGTTTTTTCAAAAAGCTCCTCTGTGTTTGGATAGTGAAGAATTTTTTAAGGGAAAACAGAAAGCCACCACAACAACACACAAATAGGTCAGAGGCTCCTGTTTTTCCTTGTCTTTTACAAAAATACTGTCAGGGAAAGGCACTTGTGGGTACTTTTGCACTATAGGTATTACCAGAATGCAGAAGAAGTAGGCAATATTCAGACCTTTCTTTGCATAGCTCTATAAAGAAGAAAAACGTTTAACCATGATTATTTCGCTAAGGCTTCTGCTGTGACCATGAGTCCCTCTTTATTTTTCACTTTTTTATCAGTAAATTTTTTAAATAAAAAATTCAAAATATTAAAAACTATTTTGACTCTTAAAAAGAATTAATTATTTTGATGTACACACAATGTACAGTACTACTTTTCAGCTCTATAAACTTACTCCAAGATTTTCATAAGCATGACAGCAAATACAAAATTAAACCTAAAAAGAGAAAAAGAGAATTTTTGGCATGGTTTAAGTTCAACATTTTTGCCAGTAGACAAGTTCATAAAAGTAAAACTTGCATGATGATACTTTCATACACTTTATAATTTTGCATTTTCTTTGCTAAATACGTCTAACTGAATACCGTGTGTACTGAAAATAGGAGACTAAAACCACATTGACTCATTGGTTTTGTGGTAAAAATATTTCACACAGAATGCACTCAAGAGTTTTATTACTCTTTTTCTTTAAGGAATTAGTATAAGCACATTGTACTTTTCCGCCTGTATGTGGAAATAATCAGGAAAAGAATATAAATATTCTTTCCCATCTAGGCATAAGAGCACATTAATTCTTGAGACAGTGCCAATAAAACAAAGGAAAATATTCTGAAATTAAGATACAACTTACTTCAGGCCTAAACACAGCAAGACAGTAATCTCAATATTACTTAAAGAATTTCACGTTTGTCTTATACTGATGATTACTGCCATCCAAACTTCCCCAGCCTCAGACCATAAATTCAAACAACATTTTGAGCATCAGAAGTAAGGTACAACAGAAAAGGAAAGGCTTCAGGTAATTCTGACTACAGGCAGAATACATGCATCTGTCTTATGGTCACCTGGAGCAGTTTAAAGTTCTCATTGAAGTTTGACTACTGTTCTGTAAATGGATCAACAACAGCAAGAAGTTTATTTCTCCACATGGAGTCTCCGCAGAGTGTACAAATTACTTGTCTACCTCAGTCCATCACTAACTGCATTGCCTTAGAGCATTCACCCTAGAGTCGAAGGGAACAGGCTACACAGAAAATATCTGCATCTTGGCTGCTCTGTTTGCAAGTCAGGAACTAGTAATTTAAGCAACACTTGGCTGATTTCACATGTGAGTTCAGTAAACACAGGATCCCAGAGAATCACAAAATCAATTAGGTTGGAGAAAACCTCTGAGATCATTAAGTCCAACCTATGACCAAACACCACCATCTCAACTAGACCATGGCACCAAGTGCCACATCCAGTCTTTCCTTAAAGACCTTCAGGGACAGTGACTCCACCAGTTCCCTGGACAGTCCATTCAAACATCTTAACACCCTTTCTGTGAAGAAATTCCTCCTAATGTACAATCTAAACCTACCCTTGCCTGAGAATATGTCCTGTCACCCTAGCACTAACTGCCTGAGACAAGAGGCCAACACTCACCTGGATGCAACCTCCTTTCAGGTGGTTGTACAGAGCAATAAGTTCATCCCTGACACTCCTCCAGGCTAACACCAAAGACCCTATCTTAAACTCTGAAGACTGTAACTGTATGGGTGCAGTTGAAAATACCTCTCTACCAGAGGGTGGTTGGAAACTGAACAGGTTCTCCAGGGAAGTGGTCACAGCACCAAACCTGACAGAGCTCAAGAAGCACTTGGATAATACTGTCAGGCACATGGTGTGACTCTTTGGGATGATCCTGTTCAGGCCTAAGGGTTGGATTCGATGATCCTTATGGGTCCCTTCCAACTCAGCATATTCCGTGATTCTGTGAAAATGAAATGAAAAGGCTATGGCAACTCAGCAGGCCCCTCAATAGGCATGAGAAGAAGCTTTTTGAGGACTTTTGAAACAGAAGTAGTAAGAGATATGCCAAGTCAGGGGAAGAAACAGAAATAACACAGGGTAGTTCTCTACTGGGGAGAGGATTAGAAAATCTCTGTGGGAGAGGAGCTCTCAAGAAGGACCTCCTCCTCCATCACTTCTAGTAGCCAGATTCCTCAAAGATTTATCTTATTTAAATAAGGTTCAATATATCAATACTGTGTTGTTGCATATAAGTATTGAACTGATTTAACTTTTGTTCATTCATAGGTTCACACTTTTTTATAACTGGGTATACTTGGAACATTGTACATAAATCACTTCTTTAACTAAAAGCATACAGCTTTCAGATTTTGCATAGTAATTTCCATCAATCTATCCTGTACAATTTCTGTACTCACACAGTTTTTTATGCTGAAAGAAGACTGTATCTGTCATAATTTCTAGCTTGGAATAAAACCATTTATGTTATCTTCAGCACTTTGCACTATTTTATAGACAAAATAAATAGGATCATCTGAAATCACAGTAATTTTAAGACGACTCTGTCCCATAAAATAGCAAAAAAAAGATATTTGGATTAATAGCAAACAAAACGAACAGTTCTAACAGAAGATTATCTTCTTCTTTTTGGAAAAAAAGTCCCAAACAACAAAATTTAAACTACAGAAAACACTCAACCAGATGAAGAAGGGAATCTCCACACCTTAAAACTAAATAAATAATCATGCAAAGTAAAAATGGCGACATAAAAATGTAGAAAGCCAAAAGAGAAAAATATTCCGGTTTATATTTCAATAAAACATAATACAGTAAAGAAGACTATAGTAAATAAAGTAGTGGGCATAAGAACATCTAAAATTGTTTGATTCTCACAGAGCTGAATGAAGCATCCCCTTCTCTGAAGAACCACTCTTATCAGAACGGTGTTCCTCAGAAGAGAAAGGCAATTGAAGCTAGGAAATGATGGATAGCAATGACCTTTCTATGTTCTAAAACATGGGCATATTTTAGGTATTTAATCTTGAGAATTGGATTATTATTAATCAATTATTCATGACAATTTGAATCTATGGTAGATGTTTTTTGTTTTCTTAAATATCACATAGCTAAGGTTCTGCTTGAGGACTGGAAAGGAGATTAAATCCTCACAAGTAAATAGCGTTCAAGACTGGCATTTTGTTCCCTCCTAAACATTTCCTTCCCTGCATAACAGCATGCATTGATGATAACCTAGTGCCCTTTGCAAAAAATCTGCCTAAATATTCTGAAATCCACCTTTATAGTATTTTTCCTCTAAGAGGGAAAAAAAATCCCCAGCCTCTTCCAGAGAACAAAGCAGGGCATTATGGTAACACAGTGCAGCAAAAACTGCTATGGTTCATTCCTATAGCCACAGGGTTACCCTGCTGCTGTTTTAACATCCACTCTTCCTCACTTGCCAGTGGAGAGTGACAACAGAAGCAGAACCACTCCATTACAGGCCACGAAGTCATACAATGAAAATAAGCAGAAGGTGTTTGCAGATATTTAAAATGCACTGCAAAAGAAGATAGCAGATGGAGCTACTCTAAAGCTCTTTTGAAAAGCAGAACCTCTGCCATCTGAAATAAAATACAAAATATATGTGTGTCTGTAAAGGGAAAGGAATAGGTCTCTGCACTGAAAAATATAGAGGTCATCCCAACTGGGGAAACCACTGTGGAAAGACTCTCCTTTATTCAGGTTTAAAATAGAAGAATATGGATAGCAATGAACACCTTATGACGAGTAAAGCAAATTTAACACACCTAACACCACCAAATATTTAGCAGTTCTTCCTGTTCTCAAATACTTTACTTAAAACTGTACACCTTATTTCTAGTCTAATTGAACTTCCAGACATTATCTAGTTCTCATTTTGTCTGCTACAGCTGAAGAACCATCTTATCAAATTTCTGTTTGTTGTAGTATGCTTCTTAGGGAATATGCAAAGCCCCACTTTATGCCTCTAGTTAACACTAAACAGATTGACTTCCATGAGGTTTTCCACAATTGCATGCTTTCAACTACTCCAGTCATTCCTCAGATATTTGTGGTTCTCCCCTGATCCTTCTCCAACTGAACACAGTATTCCAGCAACAGGTTATGCAAGTACATTAACAATTATATACAGAAAATTAATACAATTGTTTCCTTCTTATATGTCTCTTCTTTGTTTATATATCAGGATACAGTAACCTTTTGATTCTCAAGCTCTCTTCAAAAATAATTAATTCCTTAGTTGAAGCTTTTCATAAGATTAACCATTTATCCAGGATCTTATGAACATTTTCATTCACTGGGAGAAGGGATGCTCCAAAGGAGGTGGGGGAAAGGCTAATCTGGAGGAAATCTCTAGAGGTTAAAAAAAGAGAGCTTGCAAAAAGGACTGAAAGGGTGGAGCAAGGTGAATGTAAAACATCTTACTGTGGAAAACGGGGGCAGCATTTTAGTTTACTGGCGTTGCCTGGCAAGCTGAGTTCACAAGTGCAAATGAGAAATCATACATAATGAAGTCATTACAGGGGCTCTAACACTGGACTTTGTTGTTGGTGTGCCAATAAAACTGACTGATTAATCTAATTCCATATAACAGCAGGATAAAACAGCTGCAAACAAGGAAAACCTTGGAAATTAAATGCTGGAAACATTTATAAAGTAAAAACTAATGCTAAGACAAATGGAGTATGTGGGGGCGGAAAACCATCTGTACGGGAAAAAAAGAAACTGAATCATTAGTATAGTGGTGAACAGTTGTTAATACCTGAGAAAACTGAAGCATGCCCTGCCTAAAACAATTTAGATAAAGTTTCTTTCAATATGCCATAGTCTGCTAAATTTAGTTTGGTGGGCTAATAGATCTGGTCAAATCATGACCATTCTGAGCTACAATACTTATTATTTAACATGAAATAACTGAGTAATGTTTGTGATAAACAAGCTGCACTTGTACTAGTTTTCAAACTTTAGTTACTAGGTATATCAAGTTGTAAAACTTCTGCAAACTACAAAAAGTATTTGTAATTGAGTCAAGCACGGTTCCTCCATTTTTAATAGTAGAACAAACTTCCATACTAATGCCCCTCCTACCAAAAAAAAAAAAAAAAAAAAAGTTCCTTTAATTTCATCATTTTTGTTTCTTCCCTCTAGAAGATTTGAATTAAAGGTTAAAAATAAATCATCAATTTGAAGCAAAGAGAGGTTTGCATCGTGGCATCTAATCAAATATAACCCATAATAAAGCCTCTAATACACAATTATTAAGACTAAGTGCTTTAGAAACTTATGACTTTCACCTAAACATGTTTTCACAAACTCAAAAGTAAAATTACTAGTGACTCCAGGAGGGGCACAGCTGTGCAGACTGCAATAGTACCTTACACCTCTGAATTTTATCCTATCTTTGCCCTTTTCCCTGTTACTTTTTTCTAATTCAGAAGCAAATAACCCTCCCATCACAGACATACAACTACATATAATCAGCAAGTCACTTTACCAGGGGTTTGCACACTCTGTGTCAATTTCTATGTTTTGAAAAAATGTATCATTCCCTCACATTCCCTCAGCAGGGCGACTGCAGTACATCTTTGTGGTGAACAGATTACAGGAAGCACAGCACCACCCTACAGTCCTCGTTTCTTTCCTCCATAGTTCAGCCATGCTGCTAACTGCTATGAAATAAAACTGCATTCACAAGGGTATGAGAATAAGGAAGCTTCTAAGAAGAGGGAATGAGAAGGAGGCCATTCCAAGAGCAGAAGATGCCACACACACCTTTCCACATACTCTACATAAGCAATTGTTTGTCCAGGAAGAGTTAGGTCTAAAATAATAATCTTTTGGTATTAAGTAGACTCTCAGTCTGTGCAGGACAATTCTCCCTCTTTATAGCCCTTTAAGAATTACTTTTAAATTGTCAGATAAATATCTGACATGCTAAATTCAAGTTTCTGGTAAAGGATCTATGTAACTATTCCATACATTAAGGATATAAGTATTTGTTGGGATTCATTATTTAGAAAGAAAAGGATTAACTAAGATTTTAAAAGAACTTCAAATGCTCACACAAAGTTCAGGAGAAGTGAATGTACAGATAAGACTAAAAAACAACAGAGCAAAACACCAGCCATGCAGAGTAAAAATCCCTAAAAATACCCCAAAAACAAACAAACAAACAAACAAACAAACAAAAACAACAAAACCCCCCAAACTGAAAAGAAACAGATAACTCCAGCAAAAATCACCAGTTTTGACAACAGCAAGTTCAGAAATACAAATTTATGCCACTGTGTACAGTCTGTGTGCATCGTAAAGACAGACTGACCCCAAAGTGTGTGATCAGACAACGACCTCAGAGAGTTGGAGCACCACTCAGCATTTAGTCCATTTGCTTTCTGAATACACCCTATAATTAGAGGACAGTTTCTCATACTGCCCCTCCCCTGAGCAACTAACGTTCAAGCATTCACAGAATTTTAGAGCAGTTTAGCTCTGGCAGCTGACAGAAATATTTTTGACTTAGGAGGGAGCAATTGTGGGTAATCATTTGGACAACATATGATCTTCAACTCAAGACAAAAAAATGGGAATAATCTTGCATACTTTTTTATGTTTGAAAGCATTCAAGACATACACTAGGAATGTACACTTAGATAAAACAATTAAAAAACTCCACAGTACTATAACATAGGTCTAAAATCTTGTCTTAGAGCATTCTTCTAGTTTTGAAAGGAATAACTTTAGGATTCAAAACTCTTAAAAAACTTACACCTGAGCAGTACTCAGTGCATCTGGAAGCAACTGCTTTCATCATAGTCTATTCTGCCACTTAAGTGTAGAGCCTGGGAAATCAAGGGCCATGACATCTAGCACAGTTGCATGCTACAACTCATGTGCCTACTAATTATACTGTTAATGATAAGGCAAGAATATAACATTAAGGCTTTAAAATGTAGATGCTACAGAGGTCTATACTATACTGCACCACCCAAATCACACCTTTCTTTGTACTCATTCCTCATGCATGCTGACAGAAGTCAATCTGGGATATAAATTCAGTAGATGTGCATTACAGTTGCACCACAATTGCATTTGACACACATTTAACAGAGTCAACAGGCAGTATTCCGTTACACCGCAAAAGCAAGCCTAAAAGGCAGCAATTTGTTCTGGAAATACTTACTTGTGATGAGGTCACCATCAGTGCAATTTCCCCAGATGGACTGCTCTTGTATCTCTGCTTGTATACTTCGGTTACTGGAAGGCTGGTTTCTATCTTTATCTCCTGCCACAGTACTCTCTTGGTCAGCTTTTTCTAAGTCAGAAGAAATTTTAAGATATTAGTTTCTGCATTTTTTTCCTCTATGTAAGCAAAACTCATTTTGGAAAAATTAAAAGTAAGAGAGCATAAAATATAACTTATCTCAGCATCTCATTTTGTTTCCTTAGAATTAATTTCTAATAAAGTTGATTTTCAATGTTTTCTGCTCTACATCAAAATAATTTCTCTTTAAGAGAGTCTTTCAGTCATATTGTATCTAATCATGCAAATAATAGTGAGCAGCTTTTGAAAAAAGTTATGGTTGAGAGTTTTTTTATATTTGGTTGCCTCCCATAACATTTTCATGTAAAAATTTGAATAGCTTTGTCACACACAAAAAAACCCAACATTAGTTTTTGCCCACATATATGTAGCTCCAGCATACAACAAATTCGCAAAAGTCTGTTCTCTGTTATTTACAATTAAACATATAATGAAAGACAAACAGAGTTGAAACTTCAAAACTGACTAGTACGGAAATTAAAAAAAAATATAGCAAAATTATCTAGTTTTCACTGGGAAAAAAGAAAGGGGGGGGGGGGGGTTAAAAGCCATTGCTAAATAAAGTCAATATTTAGCCTATAATGAAAAGAAAAAGTGTTTCTTCTCTCCAAGTACACACAAGATGCAGGGAAATTTCCACACTAAGATTATTTTCTTAAGCTTATTTCACAATACAACAGATCATGTTGTTTTGATGATTTTGCCAGTTAACACATGCAGAGCAGGATTTCCTCAAACCAAGGCAAGTGACAGTTTTCATCTTCACTGTCATTAATGTTTTAATAATCAAATTCACACACAGAGATCTTTCTGTTCTTTATTGCTTCAGACTTTTCTTACTGGCATTCAAGGAAATATTTTTAAATCTGGAATTACTTTGTTCATTAGTCACAGCAACAGATTATTAGTTTATATCACTTACTCAAGGGATCTGTAAAACACTAAATATTTTCTGTCTCCTGTATTTTTATTTTTTTAGTATATGCACAACATTTAATATTTACAGTAAATCTAAATGAGCAACTGTTGAAAAGTGTGTGAGCTCTATTTATTTGTTTCAAACAAGAACATATTTATAAATCCCTAATCACAATGTAATGATACCATATCCTCTAGTAAAGCAACTATTCCAGTCCTCAGATACAGAAAAATGATTTATTGCTACTGTGACATAGTAAAGGTTAGTTTCTTCATGTAACCCATAGCAGTTTGATTTTAAATCCTAACTTTCTGCCTTTGTTATCCACCCTATTAAACTGAGGCACTGGATATCACTCAAAATAATATACGCCATCTTAAGTGTAAAGCAGCGTGTGCCTTCAAGCACTGCTGCTCCCCTTCTATCAATTTCCACCTCTGACATGTCTGACCCAGCTACCTCCATGGTACTTCTCTCTCAGCCCTCCCTCCCACCACTGTTTCTTCAACAACTTGTCAATATTGCCTCACGTCCATCCCGAGAGGAACTATTTCACTGGGATTGGCATAGTTATTGAAATGATTAGGAAGATATCATTTGACTTCAATGAGTTTTGCCCCTTGCCCTGATGACTTAATCTAATTGAGATACTCATCCTATTCCTATTAACAAAACATAAAAAAAGTTTTTCAAGCCTTTGACACACATCAAATAGAAATTATTTCTATCTACTGTCTATCAAATACAAATCAACTGTATTGAAGTATGATGATTTTGCCTGTGCAGTTAAGTACAAGGTGCAAATGTGCTTCAAAAGTGTTTGAAAAGTGCTCTGAAATAGACTGAATAAAAATAAGCAGTGTTCTGGACAGAGCTGGTTTAAAAGCGCTTTGCTTTTCAAAAACACTAAGCTTAAATAAGCTATTTTAAGAGATTTTGCTCCTAAATTACTTTACTTCAGTAATGACACCAAAACTACAATATGCACCAGGCAGTGCTAGTACAGAATTGCAGAGGTACTGTATGCAATTCTCTTGTATAAAATGCAACTTTGCAGCACGCTATTATTTTATGTAGTAAACAGTGAATGGCTCTAAGGAAATAATAATGTTAATATTATGGGGCCCTCAGTGTTCTCAATTACAATTTTATCTAAGAAATCTGAAAAGGACTGCAGAATACAATATGTCATCATTATTCATATGAGTTTAGTTTTCATCCCTCTGCTTATTTTCAGTTAAAGATTTTTTTCCTCTTGCTCTCTCTCTCTTTTTTTTTTTTTTTTTTTTTTTTCTATGTAGGTTGTACCATTTATGTAAAAAAATGAGAGCCAAGAAGAAAAAGAGATGGTCTTATTAGCACAAATAATGGAAAGAATGGACTCATTATGTTCCAAGTCTGGCAGTGCTTAAGTATAAATCCAATCTCTCATTAAAACCAAAGTAAGTTACTCTAGGCCATGTCACAACAGCAATATAAACTTCTTACCTACCACAGTTCAGCCCCAACCCAGCAACCTGTGTGACTATGTACTTTGTATTTCCCCTAAACTAACAGCACTGCCAGTGCTGAAGAGCTTTTAGTTAAAAGCCCCAAGGAGTGACACCCACACAGAACACCCTGTGATTTATCCTGGAGGTAAGCATAGGCAAAAACTCTACTTGTGCAGAGAATAATGCAAGTTTAAGGTTTAATTAAATAAGAGAAATGACACGCTGGCAATTGAGATGGTTAACAGCCAAATCATACCTATGATACAGAAAACTGGTAAGCCACTTAGTGAAAAAAATTAAAATTGTAGTCACATCTCAAAATTATTGCTTCATTAAATACGTGAATAAAAGGAATTGCTGGGTTTAAAAAAAAAAAAAAAATGAATTGGTGAGGTATATATAAATCACTTTTATAGTACATGGATTCTTTTTACCACAATCTTGTTATGTTTATTTTTAAATTACACAGCAATACATGCATTTCTTAGAATTAAAACTTGTTTTCACCTTTGAGACTATTGCAACATTCATTGTTAGCATCTGTTTTAGTTTGGAGACTATGTCTCTGATTACACAGACTTCTTTGCAACATGACAAATACAGTCTACAAGACTCCACCAACCAAACAATGTCAGCAGTCTGGGTCAGCAACAAGCCTCTTATTACAGCCCTATCAAAAAGAAAATTTAACAAATAGTCAGAACTGCCAAGAAGGACTTATGCATATTTAAACAAAAAGGGTATACAAGGAAATCTCCCCAGATTCCTTCCAATTCTGCCTTCTATCCTTTTGGAAAGTTGCTTGGATACACATCAGACTAATTCCTGAAAAATTCTTAGAACATCCCAGTGGTGCATCTCTCTTTTCAGAGCTACATTTGTTCTATCTTTTCCTATAATACAGAGCATATTGAGTGGAGGTCAAATTAATACACAAAACTGGTAGAAAATACAAAGAAGATAGTTGATGGATGTGCATTTGCAAGACACACCTCAAAGAGCTCAAGCCTTTGACAAATAACCAACTTTTCTTCTCCAAGTGCTTGTCCGTTTGTACATTCACACTCCAGCTGTCCCATGACATCTCTTTATTCAGAAAAGGGTCTCAACGTGTTCAAACTTGGTATTGTATCTTAATGTATCAATAACTCTGTAACATACACATGGAAACAAATGTCCATATTAAGTGGACTGCATGTCCTCGGAGTGTGATTGACAGCTGTTTTCTATTAATTGGATGACACATAAGCCTATATTCTGACTCGGTCATCTCTTACAGGCATGTGAACCATAAGAGTGCATGACAAGTAAAATGACAAAATGGACTTGTGAAACAGGTTTAGAATTTGCCTATAAAATTTATGAGTTTGTATATAAAATGAATTTAAAACCCTGTTGCTGCAACAACAAAAGATTTTGCTGCTATGACACATTAATTTTCTGTTCACCAGCAATGTGGTGGACTGAACGAAATAACAAGTAAAGCAAAAGCAACTTCTGAGAAAGGCTTCTGGAAATCTGGGTGCATTATTCGCATCAAGGAGAGAGGAATAAGCAAAACGGACTGGCATAGTGGAGTCATTGTGACCTCCAAAAATCCAGAGTCACTAACAATCCAGCAGTTTTATTGTTTGGGCACAGAGAAAAGATGGAAGCACAGGGCAAAGCTTACTTAGACACCTAAATTTGACCCAGTTATTGGGATGTAAACATGAATCCTCAGAAAGCCTGAGTTAACAAGCAGATGCAGATGTAAACATACATGTGCAAAGTTAAAATCATCCCAAATGAACTTTTAACCTCCAAAGGAAAGAGAAATTAGAGAAGAAAAAAAAAAATAAAACCACAAAAAAACCCACAAAACACAAACATAGATCTATGAAGAAAAAAAAAGCCAAACAAAGTTTCCAAAAGGAAATAAAACAATCAATTCTCTGTCTCAAGCCTCCTGTTGTTTGGAGGGATTGAAGACCATGTGACAAATACCGCATTTCTATCACTTCCTTTGTCCATTAATATCCTCACTGGCAAGGAACCACTGAGGATGCTATTTCCTACTGAAAATTTCACTGTTAACAGCAATAACACAAAGGAACCATGATAGTACCAGGTTTCACAATGTAGCCATTAACAGTTACACCTACCATCTACTTCATGGAATGCCTAAAACTTCTAGGCATTTCATGTTACAAGTAACAGAATGCCTATTCCGGTTCATGATTTGCCTGAAACAATCTCATTTCATTAAGGACTGGTTTTAAAAACAGATTAATATTTATAAACCATAAATTATGGAGTTGGAACCCTCCAATTACATGTTTGAGTGTTTCAAAACTAAAAAAAAAAACTTATTTGGACTAATTTCATTTCAGTGGTTTTCACTTAGATGTCTCATTGCAATTTTCAATGTCCTCAAAAATGCCACTGAAAAAATTAGTCTCTCAAAATTAGAGCAATTTAACTGAGCTTCTTCTTGGAAAACTCTTACACAGAATTTTCCAGGTGCAGGCTATGGAACAACTATGAATGTACTACAAGTTTGACAGCCTAGAACAAATTTGACTCATGATAACTTAAAAATTAATAGCAACATGCAAATAGGTACTCTGCATTATTAGAAGCATTAAATAGGTTAAATACATAAGTAAAAACTTCGTTTCACAAATAATCATACTAATTACGTGGTCAGTTATAAATCTGTGTCATTCATCCAACAAAGCTTCACGTGCCTACAAAACCACTTTCACAGAAGTGCTAAACAATACTTGATAGCTATGGTTGTATTAGCAACAGCATGGCCCAATAAAACTGGGTCTTACAGCGTAAGAGTTAACTTTAAGAACACATTCCATATTATACATGTTGCAGGGTCTTTCTACTTTGGACTACCTCTCAGAATTAATCTCAAAGACTCAAAGCTTATTAGTGGCTGGACCATATTAGGCACATTCCTACAGTGCATCTTTCAGATTATTTTGTACAAAAGGAATCCAGTCCAGGTCACTCCCTAGGATCACTCTGCAATGCAAACCAAAGTAGAGGCAAACAGAAGATTCACTTCAAAACTGCATTGCTGATCCAAATAAAAACACTAGGATAACACACTCATTGCTGGACGTCACTTATTAGGAAAAAAAAATATTTAAAGAAAAGAGAAATTTAACCTCTGAGGGCCTAAAGTTGAATTTAAGAAGAATTACTGTGATGTAAAGTTAGCCCATGAGATGGAAAAACAGTATTTCAAATTTGATGCAAGACCTTTACAGTCAACTCCATGAAATATAAGTCTATCACTCTCATGTGGGCATGAATCACTCTACTGGAATGGTAAGCACATGAAACTGAAAGCAGAAGTATATTTTTATTAAGAACTAGAGTCAGATGTCTATTTACCAGAGTTTTAGATATTTTAGGCAGTAATATTGAATAAGTGCCTCAGTGCTGGCACACAGCAATGAAACAAATTAATGCAGATTCTCTCAAACTCTTGTCAGATTGCAAGTGGGAACACAAATAGAGAGGAAGTAAGTTGGAGCAATCTGAGTACACTGGTTAACCATTAAAATAAAAAAATCTATTACTCATAACACTGAGGCACTGCTGGTAAAGTGGAATAATTATGGTGATAATAATCATTGTTGCCTCAAGAACATCCAAACATTCCTGGCATTAAGTCTTTTGCCTCTCAGTCTCACCTAGCCAGCAGGTTCCTTTAGTGCTCCTCATCATGAAAACAGATAAGTACAGAAAACACCAAGAGATTTGAATCATGTTCTTGAAGAGGAGTACTTCGCACTTTTTCTGAATGGAAGTTTGAGTTGCTGAATATGGTTTCTTCAGACACCAAAACAGAACTGCATCTCCATTCAGCAACAGTGAGATGATTTGCAGCAGAGAGAACAGTCACTTATTATGATCCTTGATATTTCTACTAGAGCTCTCCATCCTCCTCTCCCACCCCATTAAAATAAAAAATTCTGGTGGATTTCCATCATCTGAAGAGTTACTTATAGTTGAAGTACAATTATCTTGATTTCAAAATAAGTTGTTTATTGTTACTATAATTATTGTTTTTATTTTGAAAAAGCTAAATATTATTAATTTATTATATCATTTATTATTTTAGGTTACAGTTAGTAACCAATAACCAAAGTAAAATCATTCCAAATACTTTACAGATGACAGTTCTATATTTTCTAAAATGTGGCCTGATTCTCTAAATGCAGTTCCATGTCCATTGAATGTCTCTCTTATATTCCATGGTTTATTTAAATGCAGATGATTTAATGAAAAAAGTCTACCTACCCACAGTCCAGGCAATAATCACACCATAACCTCTAATACACAAAACATTTTCCTTAAAGCGGAGAATCTAATGGTCACTAATTATCACATTCGTTCCTCAGGGACATTATTTTCATACCTACCAGTTGAGAAAATGCCTGATCACAGCCAGACTAAAGTGGTCTGAGCATAGACATGACACTATTCACTGACTACATCACACAGGTAGAAGTAGTCATAATTTGGTTCCAAGGGCAATGAGCTACAGGAGAAGAGAGAAGCCATAACCAGGATCTTGAACAAGGGTGCATGAGTAGAGCTACACTTTTGGAAGGATGTGGCAACAATTAATATGTTTGCCGAAGTTAGGTTAAAGCTTTCTTCCTACAATGTGTATCTTAGAGCAGGAGACTCCAATGACACAGATAATGGTTTAAAGACTGAAGTTGAGTTCTGACATTGCCACAAAAGAAGACACTTATTTCATTTGCTCTCTCTCACAGTGCACTAATTGTGGAGGGGTGAAGTCCCATTCTCACTCATATTTATGAATTAATTAAAAAATGAATTAACTAAGAAGAACAGTGACAGAGGAGATGCTAAGAGAGCATGCTTTGTAAAGTAACACACAAAATTCATTTAAATCATGAAAGCCAGAGCATGCCACACCTAGGCAGGAGGCTGAAGTATGTCTCAGAACCACAGTTTTCACCATATCCACAACTCACGAATATACATGCAATCTGCCTAAAGTTTATTACTTTTGTCTGATTTTAATGAGGTTGTAGGATAGCAACTTTTGAATATTCAAAATTCAATTCAAGTTTCATTTCCTTTCATGGAAAAGTACAATTAATCTTCAGCATCTGAATGTATACGTGACAAGCAAAAGGAGCACTTTGAATATCTGGATTTTTTTTTTTTTTTTTTTTTTTTATGATAGCTCACAGAACTACAGAAGAGAAGTTTTTTCCCAGGATATAAAGTATCTATACCAGTTAAATATAACAGAAAGCACATTAAAGTATGGTGTTACAAATCAAAAATTCCTCCCTACTAGAATGCATTTAATATTATTAATTTAGCATTAATACAACATAAGCTATCTTTTCCTGATTAAGGAATCTTCAATTCTAGGTGCACAGAGCTTTCAAGTATCTCACTGTAAATATATGGAGCCATTTCCAGAAATAATATGAATTTCAATCACAGCTTTTAAAATTATCACCAAATTCTAGAGAAGTCAGTGTGATTTTGGGTGTCCTGAGGCTAGAATAAAAGGATAGGGGCTATTGAAACTCCCAGACATACTATCTTAGATCTTCAGCCCTGGAATATCTGAACTACCTTACCCCGTAACCACACACTGCAAAGCTGACAACAGAAATACTGGAATATAGACTGGAAATGTTATGAACTCACCTCTTCCTCTTTCCACCCCCATTTCCCCAACAGACTTAAGCTAGAAAAAGGCAACAAATATCCACAGTTATCCTTAAATCTAAGTTCATTAGAATAAAAATTGTGTATTTGAATGTTGAATTTTGTTAAAAAAAACAGCCTTGTCTTTATATGAACTGTACATATGCTTTAAAATTGAGCATGTGCCTTGAAAGGTGTGGCCAGTGAGCAAACCTGAAGCATTACACTTGTTTGTACCTTACTGATCTCTAAGAAAGCTGTCAGCTGTAACTGTGTCATTCAGATTTTTTGCATATAACTTGTCAGTGGACAGATCCTTACTTTTCACTAAAAAAAAATAAAAAAGAAGAGTGTGTATTGAAAATCTTACATAAGATTTTAATTCATAATGAAAACTCAATTTAAAGTGGTACTATGAATATGAGACCACTTTTCATGCTCACTTACAACTTCAGTAACTTTGGCATATGGCCTATATGCAGAATTTACCCAGTGTGGCCAGTTGATCACATAACAGGTAACAACACACCGAAAATAAACACATATCCCAGGTACTGATGGCTCTGGCAAAAATATGATTCTAACAGTTCAGTTCTGCATGCTTGATCTTCTGTATCTAATCTTTTTTTTAATATTTTTAATAAATTATTATTTTTTACTGTTAGAAGTTATGAGTCATTCTCTAGGACAAAAAAAACCAAACAACAATAAGATAAGTATAAGCCAACTTGCTGTATCTCCCTGCCAAAACATTTTTTACTTAGCTACGGATACTTTCTGGTTTCTCAAATGAGTCTTCAGCTTTGATTTCACATAGCTATTGATTTTCCAAGTTACAAAAACATGACTGCATCTTTAATCCACAGTTGCACAACTGTGTTACCAGGCTCTGCTCCAGTTAACCAGTTATGAATAAAGTTACAGTTCTTGAATAAGCTTATTCGTCTGTTCTTTGGAGACTTTTAAAACTCCTGTCAGAATTCTGAAAAACAATGTTGCAGCTGTAAACGAATTTTAAAAAAAAAATAAAATAAAAAAAATTCTCATCTTCACAGAGCAGGACTTGAGAGGCAAACGTACTCTCCAGTTGTGAGGCTAATCTGCAATACACCTTGTCAAACTTCCCTACGTGAAGGTGATCAGAGTATCAATGTATTTTGCGCAAATGCAAACAGAACATAACTTAAAGAATTTCCTCTTTAAGATAAATGTACTTTTAAACAATCTTTTGAACAATCTTTTGAAATGAAACAAGTTATATTCTCAGAAACCGACCTGAGCTGCAGTGTCACAGAGTAATCTAACCGAAAACCAGCAAAGTGACCTCCAACCTGAACAACACTCTTGCTATTGGATCAACCTTGCTTAACTTACTTCAGGATCTGGAAGGAGAGCTTTACAGGAAAGAGCAAAAAGTTTCTAAACACGAACACAAAGCTGAGAAACAGGAAAATGATTTTTAAGGAGCAGTATCTGCCTCTGAACGACTGCAGTTTTTCAAGTACAGAAAACCGGGGCTGAGATCACTGCATCTTTTATTATTTTTTTTTATTTTTTTTCGTTTTTTACATGGGCATTTCTGGTTAAAACAAGAAAGAGGTGAAGTGAAAGTGCTGCAGAGATACACCAAAGAGGGGAGATCAGGGGGAGTGGAAAGAAAAGAATGATTAAAACCCACAAAACAAATCAGTAAATGTATCATTCCAATAAAAGGCGCAACAATTACAGAGAAACTTTAAAGTAACTTACCTCTAGGGAAAGAGATCAAAGAGCTGTTTTCAGTCGGAGCTTGCTCTGGCCCTCCAGGCCCCGGAGGAAGAGGTTCTCTCACTTGGGACATCTGCCAGCTCTCTCGCCGAGTAACAGAGAGCCTGCACCCCTCTCCAACAAAACTAACACGCGACCCTGAAGGAACAAGCAAATGAAAGGGCTCGTTAATGTATTTTATGCAGAAAACTCACGGCTCGGGGCGAGGGACTGCGCAGGGCGAGCAAGGCAGCGGCGGGAACTCAGCGGCGGGCGCGCCCCCCGCCCGGTTTGGCCCGGCCCTGCCCTGCCCTCGCTGCG